>OW386288.2:93084281-93698019 GCA_936432065.2 Rutpela maculata | reverse complement strand
TCGATTTTTCAAAAGTACGCCAAAATTCCACCCGCGGATTAACTTTTCAAAAGTACCTTGAAATTTGGCTTGAAAATCGATTTTTCAAAAGTACGCCAAAATTTCACCCGCAGATTAGTTTTTCAAAAGTACCTTGAAATTTGGCTCGAAAATCGATTTTTCAAAAGTACGCTGAAATTGGTCTTAAAATGGATTTTTCAAAAGTACCACGAAGTCAGTTTAAAAAGTACCACGAAAATATACTTTAAATTATTTTTTTTTTTTTTTTATTCCTCAACCAAAGACATTGACCTTTGAGGTACGATCATTGAAAGCACAATTCTAAAGTATGAGCATAAAATTTTAACGATGCACTGCATCCAAAAGGCAAAATAGAAGATTTTGTCAAAGCCGGCGTAGTGCCGATAAGCAAAAATTGATAAAAATCAATGCACATGTACAAGGCCGGTTTCTCGCATGGAAGGAGTTTGGATTGACCCAGCGGCTCGCAATTTGGTCGAGCGCGTTGAGTAGTCCAGACAAAGCGATGGTAGAAAAGCCACTAACGGGGCTTTTCAAATGACAAAGTTATAGAGGAAAACGCCTTGTGCATAAAAATCCAAAAATTCAATTTTGCCTAATAGTCGCTCGAAGGTGAGACGCTGCCAAATCGATATTATTAATCGACTGTGATAAGGGTTAGTAAGTCGTGGACTGATCGAACGCCACTCAACTTATGCAGTAATAAGTCCTCAGAATGTGTTTGAGTACGTGAATTTCCACGATACAAGAACTTTAAAGCTAGGTAGTCTCTAGCGAAACTAAATTCATTTAGTAAAACTTTTTTAAGTTAATTTCAGTCAGCCTTAATTATTCATTTACCCAGAGTCTGAAATGATTCTAAAAGCTCGCATTTTGATTCTGAGAAGGTACGTATGAATCTTTTCTACCTAATCGATCGTTAGCGCGAGCGCTCTCGCTTGTATGGTCTGAAAGTCACTACCTTGATTGGGGAAGGCACGATTCTTTCTTGAGAATTTTGTATAACCAATTCTGTTAAATAAACGGATTCTTTGAACTAATGTTTCTTAATTGATCTTGAGGCCTGTTGACGGTCTATAATCCCTGGAACTTTCGTATAGAAAACCGGATGTGTCGAGTTAATTCGCATTAACGTTCGACCTTCTGGTTGTTGTACGGAGGTTCGATAGGGATTTTTTTATGCGTTTTTTGAGAAATATATTCCGTTATTAATGGACCAAAACGCGATTTTCGCGTACCAAAACTAATCCCTCCGCAGAGAAATTCTTCGGTTGGGATTTTTTTATGCAAAAATTCAGGAAATTAAGAGGTGCCTAAACCCCTAACGAGGGAATTCGGGTCCAGAGAGAGCGTAGTTTCCGATCTGTGGTAGTGCAGCCTTGGTCCCGCTTTTCGGCTACCGAAGTCATCTTATCTCGAACCCGCCTGGGAGGTAGAAGAACGGGGTAATACGCGACTGGCGCCCCCTGAGAAATAAATTGGTGTCGCGTCATTTTGACGCCCGGTAGTGCGTTCTTCTACATTCTCACCGTCCTTTTCTCCTAGTTCTAGGAGAATGGGGCTGTGATCGGTGGAACCATCCATCATGGCGGTGATTTCGGCTTCGAGGGGGATCTCCTTCAGCATCGCAATGTCCAGGACGTCCGGCCTCCCAACACCATTGTCATGGGTCGGTCCCTCCGGGCCAAGGACCAGCAGGTTGCCATCGTGTCGTCCCAGGAATCGCAGTAGCTCTCGTCCTCGAGTGTTTGTAATCCTACTGTGCCATTCCGGGGACTTGGCGTTGAAGTCGCCGATGGCAACCGTCTGGGTCCCTGGGGGAAGAACCAAGTCCAGGTCTGCGTCTAGCAGCATGTTGTTGGGTGGCTGGTAGCAGGAGACCACTCTGATGTCGCCATTTCGTGCCGTGGACACTACTATGGCTGTGGCCTGCAGGGTCTCCGTCTCTGGGAGTAGGATCGGGTGGTGTGCGATGCTCGTCTTCACTAGCAGGGCTACTCCTCTCATTACTCGTCTGTATGGCCCCGTCCAGTCCTTCCTGTATACGTGGTAGCCTGGGAAGTTGATAGCCTGGTCTGGTCGCAGCTTCGTTTCCTGCAGTGCCATTATGTCTATGTCACCCCTGGCGAGGAGTTCCTCTACCTCGAGTTTTCTCTCTCGCAGTCCGTTGACATTCCACGATGCGACCTGCAGGAACCCTGGTTTGACCTGAAACAACATTATACATTAGTAAATGCTGGCATTTGTGCAAAAAATGCGCTCATTGCTGAGCACATTTGTTGCATCTGTGCAAGCACCGCGGTGAGGTTTTGGGCCTCAGCGGGTGCCTGCTGCCTGGGGGCTGGGCCTGGGTTCTGTCCCTTCCCTGCCTTGCCCTGAGCTACCCTGGCGTAGCTCAGGCCTCCAGTTGTGGGTGTTGCCTTTTTAGGGGCAGCACCGGTCTGGGTTGGCTTGGCTGCGGGGGCTGGTTTCGCCGCCGCCGTCTTCTTTGGGTACTTGGGGCACCCTCTGTAGCTGGCTGGGTGTGCCCCCTGGCAGTTGGCACACTTCGCCGGTACATTTCGGGGCTTCTCGCAGTCCCCGGAGTGGTGTGGCTCTGCGCACTTCACGCACTTGGCCTGTGCGGTGCAGTGTCCTTGGGCATGGCCGAACCTTTGGCAGCGGTGACACTGCGCAATTGCCAGGGCGGCTTTCTGCCTCTCGGTCCTAACTACCAGTGAGCAGCAACGGCTCACCGATAGTATCCTCTCCTCGTTGAGGGGGACCTGGACGAGCATCAGGGGGATCTCTTTCTTGGTCCTCCTTGACGTCATCCTATGGACGGCCACTGGGTTGAAGCCCTGGGTCTGGAGGTCCTCCTTGACCTCCTCCCCGGTGACTCCGCTGGGGATCCCTCGGATTACTACTCTCAGTAATCTGTCCTCGGGTAGGGCGTATGTGTGATATTCGCGCTTTTCCTGCGCGAACATCCTTGTCATACGCCTGTAGTCTTCGGGCGTTTGGGGCTCGATGGCGATCCCCTCTCGCACGGTCCTGGCCTTGGTGAATTTAATCCCTGACTCGTCCAGCCTCTGCCGGACAGCTGACCAGGTCTCCGCCTTTCGGAGGATCACTGGTGGGATTTTGAGGTCCTTTTCTTTGGGGGCTGGTTGGCTGGGGGCCCTCTGTTCGGCCCGGCTGGTGGTTGGGGCCTCCTGGGTGCTGTTCTGCACCTGGGGCTCCTGGTTGGCCTGGTTGGCCTGCTTTTTCGCCCTTGCCCTGGTGACAAGGGTGAATTCGCCGTCACTCTCCGTGTCGGCGTCGGCCTTCCTTTTGGGGGTCTCCTTCACGGGACCCTGTGGGCGGGCCTGTGTTTGGGCCTGGGTCTGGGCCTGGGTCTGGGCCTGGACCGGGGGCTGCGTCGGGGGGGCCTGGTGCTGCACCTGGGGGGCCTGGAGTGTTTGGTTGGCCTGGATAGTGGCTATTGCGGCCATCAGGTTGGTGTAGTGGCCCTGGCTTTGCTCCCGGCTCTGTGCAAGCTCGGCTTTTACGGCATGGAGCTCCGATTTCACCTCGTGGAGCTCACGCCTTAGTCTAGCATTGTCCTCTTCCAGGCGTTTTTCCCTCTCGGATTGCTGGATTTCCGGGGAGTTCACCCTGAACGAGGCCTCTGAGGACGCGGATGAGTTTTCGTCCATGTCCATGTTATCCATACTGCCCTCCGCAGTATGCGTCTGGCTATCTGAAAGGAAAAGTGTATTAATAACTGGCACTAGGTTATTGTTAGTCCTGAAAGAAAAGTTATGATTAGTAGCAATGTTTGGGAAGGGGGTAAAGGTAAAAACAAAGTGTCCCCAGGCGGGGGACTTTATTTATCTTTTGCTATTAGTGTCCTAAAAAGGACATCTAATAGTTCTCCTCTTCTTGTACTTGCTTATCGCCTCTCTCTACTCTCACTGCCACTTCACTGTTCGCCTGGCTCCGAAGCGTCGACACAACACTACACTACTGCACCACTGTACTGCACTGCACTATTGATGTTCTCTCTTCGGCTGCTGGTTGAACTGTGACTTGAACTGCGTCTTGCATGTTGTATTTATGCAAAAAAAAAAAAAAAAAAAAAAAAAAAAAAAAAAAAAAAAAAAACGCGCAGCCCGCTTAGGCTCCGCCCACTTCAACATGCAAGTTCCTGGCTCGGTCATTGGGGCGACACTTTAGCATATAGTAAACCGTTTTGAGCTCGATTTGGCATAGTTCAAGTGGCAGTCGACGAGTGCAGACCTCCAGTGTGCAGTTGAAGACAGTGCGAAGCGAACTAGTGAAGTGGCAGCCCCACAGAGAGTACAAGAGGAGAAATATCAGTCGTCTTTATTAAGACGCTGATATAAAAGATAAATAGAGTCCCCCGCCTGGGGACACTTGTATTTATACCTTTCCCGATTCCTTTCCTATTTTTCTTTTTAGGTTAACAAGAGGACGACATGCCGAGGAAGAAAAACACGGACAGAAGCTTCGATATGGAGACGGACGACTCGTCCAGAGCGTCAACTCCAGCGAGGTCACAAACAGAGGAGAGAGATGTAATAAAAGCGAGGCTCGAGGAAGAAAACAGGATATTACGGGCCCAGATAGCGAATCTCCAGGCAGAGCTAGAACAGCTCACCATACAGATGCAAACTCAAACCAAGCAGGCGGAACTGCAGAGAGAAGAAGGCAACAAACAGCATGAAGAGCTAATGGCACTCCTCATAGCCTGCAACAACACCATGAAGGTCCCCGAGACGAAAGAAGCCCTGAAAAGGAAGAACGTCCCTGACAGTGACGATGAGGCACCCCCCACAATAAAAAAGACGCCAACCCCCAGCCACGACAAACCGTCCACCAGCCAGGTTGAGAGCACGGCGATCATGGACGAGGAGACCCCTGCAACCCCCCGGATGCCCCCCGTTGTACTGAGGAAAAAGGAGACTTGGACCGAAGTCACAAACAAGCTACACCACGCCCGGATAGGCTTCAACAAAGCCAAAGTGGTGAGAGAGGGCATCTCCATTGAACCTGCGTCAAAAGAAGACCACGCCAGGATGACCACGCTGTTCGCCCAGGAACAACGGGAATTCCACACCTACGCCCTGCCCGAGGAGAGGATGCTGAGAGTAGTAATCCGGGGCATTCCCAGCGGCGTAGGCACAGACGAAGTCAAATTGGACCTGGAGAGACAGGGATTCACACCCATCTCTGTCCAAAGGATGACCTCCCGAAGGACTAGACAGGAAATCCCCCTGGTGCTAGTACTGGTTCCCCCGACGCAAGAGAGCATCCTGGCAGTCAACCGTTGCTGCTTCCTGGTAGTCAAAACTGAGAAACAACGGGCAAAACAGACCATCTCCCAGTGCCACCGGTGCCAAACATACGGCCATGCCCAAGGGCGGTGCACGGCACAACCCAAATGTGTCAAGTGTGGAGAGACCCACCACACCAAGGACTGCCAGAAGCCCAAGGACACCCCCGCTAAGTGCGCAAACTGTCAGGGTGCGCACCCCGCAAGCTACCGAGGATGCCCCCCCCCGTTGCCCCAAAAGGCCAGCCAGCCACCAGACACCAGCCCCCCGGAAGCCACCCGCCCACAAGTCAGCAACCACCAGGACAACCCCCGGGCTAAGCTACGCCAGAGCAGCCCAGGGAGCAGCAGGGACACCTACCAACCCTGTCCTACCACAACAGGCCCCCCCAGAGGCTGGACAACTCGCTGCTGTACTGGCCCAGATGCAGCAGATGTGTACCATGATGGGGGCCCTGTTCGCAAACCTGCCCCACCTTACCCCCCAGTGACGCCACCTGGACCACCCCGTCGATGGAGAAGCCACCAGAAGAGACATGACGACACCCAACACCCTACCCACGACCCTGCGGGTACCGGACAACATACCGTCCAGTACCTGTAGTCCCCTTGGCTCCGGGCAGACCAAAAATGCTACCAATAGCATTTAGGTCTGCCCTTCCTCGAGCTACATAGCTCATCCTTACCCCACCGACGATCCGGATGACAGGATGTCATTTGACATCCTGTGTACCGGCAGTCTCTCCTGCCAAAACTTCCAACACACCCTACAGACAGATGACTACCCCCCGGGGGGAAACAAGCTGGCGAAGAAAAGAAAACGAAGACAGAAGAACGCCAGAAGAGGCCTTAGCCAGCAAGGTCCAACGAGCCAGGACCCAGGGAGGTGGGCCGAAATCGTCTGCACCGCTCACATTTGTGAGTGGGGCCGACGCAAAGTAAGTTCGCCCGCCCTGCACGAGGCCGGTCCCCGGTCTACAGCGATGTACTGGGGTAAAGGGCAATAGTCCTGCCTGGCCCCAGACATCCGAGACCGACATCTCTAGCCAAGAATATTGGCGTCGATTTGGCAGTCTAGTTCGAACAGCGATAGCGTCCACGTCGTGTCTTGCTTAACTAACTTTTTAATTTGTACAATTAATTGTTCATTTTCGCTGTTCGTTTGTTTTGATAAACCTTTAAATTAACTTTCTTAAATTAGTAGGGCAGTTCTTAGGGAAGTAGTAAATTCAACTCGAGATTTTGGTGTGTACAACATTACACACCAAAATATTTTAAAGAAGGAATCGTAGTGCTCAGTCACACGGCTATAGTCTTTACCAAGACTGGCCCATCTATAGCCAACAGTCCAAATTGATGATAGTTCCTGTGTAACAACGTGGATGACAGCAAGCGAGGTGGAATTCATTGTAGGGTACGTCCAGCAGCAGTGGAACTTAAACATAAAAACCGTCTATGTTTAGACGTTTGGTAAATCCATTTTTAAAGAATCGCATACTGACGCATCAGCCTCCAAATTCCAGTACCTACTTTCCACTCGCTACTCCAGCTCCCAGTGTCCAGCCAAACTATCCAACAAGCTCCAGCTCCAGTCCTTTGTGAAAGATCCTGAAACCATTCCACTACCTGTGATCCAGATCCTTGGTTAGCCTGACCCTCTTACAGGGGTCTATATACAGTGGTGATCTCACCTAGGGCTCACCGACGCCACCGACAACAAAGTCTGACGTCAGTGCCCCGGGTGAGAGCGTGCCCCGTCGGGTTAAATACGGTGAACGAGAGCGAGAACCTTTGAAACTGGCTTGTAAGCCATTGGGGTTCACTAAGCTCGCGAAATTAAATTCAGACCGGCTTCACCTCCTTAGCTAGCGACAGACAGACAGACAGACAGGGAGCCCTACACCGGTGACCTTCAGCCACCAGGCCCCGTCTGTAACGGACTTTTAGTAGGTAGCGGCATTGCACTAATCGTTAGTCAATCAATTGGGGAAATGTCAGAACGGAATCTCATGGATTCGACAATACCAGCGTCGGCCACAGATCCGTGGGAGGAGGTTCTCGGAGGCGTCCTTCAGACCCCCGAGGATGCTTCCCCACTGCAGCACCAGGTGCCTCACACCGCTGCCGCCGAAACTGATACCCACTCAAATCCTTTTGAAATTCACAGCAGGGCTGAATATTTGGCGCCCGACGGAAACAACCGTTCGGCTGAATATTTGGCGCCCAACGGAAACAACCGTTCGGCTGAATATTTGGCGCCCAACGTAAACAATCATTCTGCTGAATATCTGGCGCCCAACGTGAACAGCCACAGGGCTGAATATTTGGCGCCCAGACAAATTCCACGAGATCTACCGGCACCGGAGTTGGCGCGTCACGCCGGCCCGGAGCCGCTGCCTTCAGCAACCACGCTGCAAGCGGGCCAGCCCCAAGGCCACTACGTCCTGCAGGTCCCGACGTCGCAGACGCCGGGGACGCTTTGGGCCTAGCTGGGCCGGACTCTTGTAGACACAATGTCATCGCATAGTAAAGGCACAATTTTTGAATCGAGTTAAACATTCAATACAAATTATTTACAAGCATTCATAGAACGTTGTATTCGACTCAACAGAGTAGAGTGAACGTTTACTTCAAATTATCAAATATCAGAAATGCATTTTGGAGTGAGTTTATTCGACAACGGTTGGTTTTACGAGATTTTTACTAGATACCTTTTCGCCTCAATAAGTTATGACTAGGAACTTTTATTATCAACATTTTTGATTCGACGAAGTTAAAGCATGTTTTACCATGTCATCGGATAGTAACAGCACATTTTTTAATCGAGTTAATCATTCAATACGAATTATTCACGAGCTTCTATAGAACGTTGTATTCGACTCAACAAGGTAGAGTGAACGTTTACTTCAAATCATCAAATATCAGAAATGCATTTTGGAGTGAGTTTATTCGATAACGGTTGGTTTTACGAGATTTTTACTAGAGATTTTTTCGCCTAGAAAAGTTATATCTAGGAACTTTTATTATCAACATTTTTTGATTCGTCGAAGTTAAAGCATGTTTTACCATGTCATCGGATAGTAAAAGCACATTTTTTAATCGAGTTAATTATTCAATACGAATTATTCACGAGCTTCTATAGAACGTTGTATTCGACTCAACAAGGTAGAGTGAACGTTTACTTCAAATCATCAAATATCAGAAATGCATTTTGAAGTGAGCTTTTTCGATAACGGTTGGTTTTACGAGATTTTTCCTAGAGACCTTTTCGCCTAGAAAAGTCATGACTAGGAAGTTTTGTTAACAACAATTTTTGATTCTACGATGTTAAAGCATGTTTTACCATGTCATCGCATAGTAAAAGAACATTTTTGAGTCGAGTTAATCATTCAATACGAATCATTTACAAGCTTCTATAGATCATTCTATTCGATTCAACAAAGTAGAATGAACGTTTACTTCAAATCATCAAATATCAGAAATGCATTTTGGAGTGAGTTTATTCGATAACGGTTGGTTTTACGAGATTTTTACTAGAGATTTTTTCGCCTAGAAAAGTTATATCTAGGAACTTTTATTATCAACATTTTTTGATTCGTCGAAGTTAAATTAAAGCATGTTTTACCATGTCACCGGATAGTAAAAGCACATTTTTTAATCGAGTTAATTATTCAATACGAATTATTCACGAGCTTCTATAGATCGTTGTATTCGACTCAACAAGGTAGAGTGAACGTTTACTTCAAATCATCAAATATCAGAAATGAGACCTTTTCGCCTAAAAAAGTTATGATTAGGAACTTTTGTTAACAACATTTTTTAATTCGACCAAGTTAAAGCATGTTTCACAATGTCATCGCATAGTAAAGGCACAATTTTGAATGGAGTTAAACATTCAATACGAATCATTTACAAGCATTCATAGAACGTTGTATTCGACTCAACAGAGTAGAGTGAACGTTTACTTCAAATCATCAAATATCAGAAATGCATTTTGAAGTGAGTTTTTTCGATAACGGTTGGTTTTACGAGATTTTTCCAAGAGACCTTTTCGCCTAGAAATGTCATGACTAGGAACTTTTGTTAACAACATTTTTTGATTCGACGATTTTAAAGCACGTTTTACCATGTCATCGGATAGTAACAGCACATTTTTTAATCGAGTTAATTATTCAATACGAATTATTCACGATCTTCTATAGAACGTTGTATTCGACTCAACAAGGTAGAGTGAACGTTTACTTCAAATCATCAAATATCAGAAATGCATTTTGAAGTGAGTTTTTTTGATAACGGTTGGATTTTACGAGATTTTTCCAAGAGACCTTTTCGCCTAAAAAAGTTATGACTAGGAACTTTTGTTAACAACATTTTTTGATTCGACCAAGTTAAAGCATGTTTCACAATGTCATCGCATAGTAAAGGCACAATTTTTGAATCGAGTAAAACATTCAATACAAATTATTTACAAGCATTCATAGAACGTTGTATTCGACTCAACAGAGTAGAGTGAACGTTTACTTCAAATTATCAAATATCAGAAATGCATTTTGGAGTGAGTTTATTCGACAACGGTTGGTTTTACGGGATTTTTACTAGATACCTTTTCGCCTCAATAAGTTATGACTAGGAACTTTTATTATCAACATTTTTGATTCGACGAAGTTAAAGCATGTTTTACCATGTCATCGGATAGTAACAGCACATTTTTTAATCGAGTTAATCATTCAATACGAATTATTCACGAGCTTCTATAGAACGTTGTATTCGACTCAACAAGATTGAGTGAACGTTTACTTCAATCATCAAATATCAGAAATGCACTTTGGAGTGAGTTTATTCGATAACGGTTGGTTTTACGAGATTTTTACTAGAGACCTTTTCGCCTCAATAAGCTATGACTAGGAACTTTTATTATCAACGTTTTGTGATTCGACGAAGTTAAAGCATGTTTTACCATGTCATCGGATAGTAAAAGCATATTTTTGAATCGAGTTAAACACTCAATACGAATCATTTACAAGCATACATAGAACGTTGCATTCGACAAAACAAAGTAGAGTGAACGTTTACTTCAAATCATCAAATGGCAGAAATGCATTTTGATGTGAGTTTTTTCAATAACGGTGGGTTTTACGAGATTTTCCCAAGACACCTATTGTCCTAGAAAAGTCATGACTAGGAACTTTTGTTAACAACATTTTTTGATTCGACGAAGTTAAGCATGTTTTTCCATGTCATCAGTAAGACCACATTTTTGAATCAAGTTAATCTTTCAATACGAATCATTTACAAGCATCCATAGAACGTTGTACTCGATTCAACAAAGTAGAGTGAACGTTTACTTCAAATGATCAAATAGCAGAAATGCATTTTGTAACGAGTTTTTTCGATAACGGTTGGTTTTACGAGATTTTTACTAGAGACCTTTTCGCCTAAAAAAGTTATATCTAGGAACTTTTGTTAACAACATTTATTGATTCGACGAAGTTAATGCATGTTTTACAATGTCATCGCATAGTAAAAGCACAATTTTGAATCGAGTTAAACATTCAATACGAATCATTTACAAGCATCCATAGAACGTTGTATTCGACTCAACAAGGTAGAGTGAACATTTACTTCAAATCATCAAATATCAGAAATGCAATTTATAGTGAGTTTATTCGATAACGGTTGGTTTTACGAGATTTTTACTAGAGACCTTTTCGCCTCAATAAGTTATGACTAGGAACTTTTATTATCAACATTTTGTGATTCGACGAAGTTAAAGCATGTTTTACCATGTCATCTTATAGTAAAAGCATATTTTTTAATCGAGTTAATTATTCAATACGAATTATTCACGAACTTCTATAGAACGTTGTACTCGACTCAACAAGGTAGAGTGAACGTTTACTTCAAATCATCAAATATCAGAAATGCATTTTGAAGTGAGTTTTTTTGATTACGGTTGGATTTTACGAGATTTTTCCAAGAGACCTTTTCGCCTAAAAAAGTTATGACTAGGAACTTCTGTTAACAACATTTTTTGATTCGACCAAGTTAAAGCATGTTTCACAATGTCATCGCATAGTAAAGGCACAATTTTTGAATCGAGTTAAACATTCAATACAAATTATTTACAAGCATTCATAGAACGTTGTATTCGACTCAACAGAGTAGAGTGAACGTTTACTTCAAATTATCAAATATCAGAAATGCATTTTGGAGTGAGTTTATTCGACAACGGTTGGTTTTACGAGATTTTTACTAGATACCTTTTCGCCTCAATAAGTTATGACTAGGAACTTTTATTATCAACATTTTTGATTCGACGAAGTTAAAGCATGTTTTACCATGTCATCGGATAGTAACAGCACATTTTTTAATCGAGTTAATCATTCAATACGAATTATTCACGAGCTTCTATAGAACATTGTATTTTACTCAACAAGATTGAGTGAACGTTTACTTCAAATCATCAAATATCAGAAATGCACTTTGGAGTAAGTTTATTCGATAACGGTTGGTTTTACGAGATTTTTACTAGAGACCTTTTCGCCTCAATAAGCTATGACTAGGAACTTTTATTATCAACATTTTGTGATTCGACGAAGTTAAAGCATGTTTTACCATGTCATCGGATAGTAACAGCATATTTTTGAATCGAGTTAAACACTCAATACGAGTCATTTACAAGCATACATAGAACGTTGTATTCGACTCAACAAGGTAGAGTGAACGTTTACTTCAAATCATCAAATATCAGAAATGCATTTTGGAGTGAGTTTATTCGATAACGGTTGGTTTTACGAGATTTTTACTAGAGATTTTTTCGCCTAGAAAAGTTATATCTAGGAACTTTTATTATCAACATTTTTTGATTCGTCGAAGTTAAAGCATGTTTTACCATGTCATCGGATAGTAAAAGCACATTTTTTAATCGAGTTAATTATTCAATACGAATTATTCACGAGCTTCTATAGAACGTTGTATTCGACTCAACAAGGTAGAGTGAACGTTTACTTCAAATCATCAAATATCAGAAATGCATTTTGAAGTGAGCTTTTTCGATAACGGTTGGTTTTACGAGATTTTTCCTAGAGACCTTTTCGCCTAGAAAAGTCATGACTAGGAAGTTTTGTTAACAACAATTTTTGATTCGACGATGTTAAAGCATGTTTTACCATGTCATCGCATAGTAAAAGAACATTTTTGAGTCGAGTTAATCATTCAATACGAATCATTTACAAGCTTCTATAGATCATTCTATTCGATTCAACAAAGTAGAATGAACGTTTACTTCAAATCATCAAATATCAGAAATGCATTTTGGAGTGAGTTTATTCGATAACGGTTGGTTTTACGAGATTTTTACTAGAGATTTTTTCGCCTAGAAAAGTTATATCTAGGAACTTTTATTATCAACATTTTTTGATTCGTCGAAGTTAAATTAAAGCATGTTTTACCATGTCATCGGATAGTAAAAGCACATTTTTTAATCGAGTTAATTATTCAATACGAATTATTCACGAGCTTCTATAGATCGTTGTATTCGACTCAACAAGGTAGAGTGAACGTTTACTTCAAATCATCAAATATCAGAAATGAGACCTTTTCGCCTAAAAAAGTTATGATTAGGAACTTTTGTTAACAACATTTTTTAATTCGACCAAGTTAAAGCATGTTTGACAATGTCATCGCATAGTAAAGGCACAATTTTGAATGGAGTTAAACATTCAATACGAATCATTTACAAGCATTCATAGAACGTTGTATTCGACTCAACAGAGTAGAGTGAACGTTTACTTCAAATCATCAAATATCAGAAATGCATTTTGAAGTGAGTTTTTTCGATAACGGTTGGTTTTACGAGATTTTTCCAAGAGACCTTTTCGCCTAGAAATGTCATGACTAGGAACTTTTGTTAACAACATTTTTTGATTCGACGATTTTAAAGCACGTTTTACCATGTCATCGGATAGTAACAGCACATTTTTTAATCGAGTTAATCATTCAATACGAATTATTCACGAGCTTCTATAGAACATTGTATTAGACTCAACAAGATTGAGTGAACGTTTACTTCAAATCATTAAATATCAGAAATGCACTTTGGAGTGAGTTTATTCGATAACGGTTGGTTTTACGAGATTTTTACTAGAGGCCTTTTCGCCTCAATAAGCTATGACTAGGAACTTATTATCAACATTTTGTGATTCGACGAAGTTAAAGCATGTTTTACCATGTCATCGGATAGTAACAGCATATTTTTGAATCGAGTTAAACACAATACGAGTCATTTACAAGCATACATAGAACGTTGTATTCGACTCAACAAGGTAGAGTGAACGTTTACTTCAAATCATCAAATATCAGAAATGCATTTTGGAGTGAGTTTATTCGATAACGGTTGGTTTTACGAGATTTTTACTAGAGATTTTTTTCGCCTAGAAAAGTTATATCTAGGAACTTTTATTATCAACATTTTTTGATTCGTCGAAGTTAAAGCATGTTTTACCATGTCATCGGATAGTAAAAGCACATTTTTTAATCGAGTTAATTATTCAATACGAATTATTCACGAGCTTCTATAGAACGTTGTACTCGACTCAACAAGGTAGAGTGAACGTTTACTTCAAATCATCAAATATCAGAAATGCATTTTGAAGTGAGTTTTTTTGATAACGGTTGGATTTTACGAGATTTTTCCAAGAGACCTTTTCGCCTAAAAAAGTTATGACTAGGAACTTCTGTTAACAACATTTTTTGATTCGACCAAGTTAAAGCATGTTTCACAATGTCATCGCATAGTAAAGGCACAATTTTTGAATCGAGTTAAACATTCAATACAAATTATTTACAAGCATTCATAGAACGTTGTATTCGACTCAACAGAGTAGAGTGAACGTTTACTTCAAATTATCAAATATCAGAAATGCATTTTGGAGTGAGTTTATTCGACAACGGTTGGTTTTACGAGATTTTTACTAGATACCTTTTCGCCTCAATAAGTTATGACTAGGAACTTTTATTATCAACATTTTTGATTCGACGAAGTTAAAGCATGTTTTACCATGTCATCGGATAGTAACAGCACATTTTTTAATCGAGTTAATCATTCAATACGAATTATTCACGAGCTTCTATAGAACATTGTATTAGACTCAACAAGATTGAGTGAACGTTTACTTCAAATCATCAAATATCAGAAATGCACTTTGGAGTAAGTTTATTCGATAACGGTTGGTTTTACGAGATTTTTACTAGAGACCTTTTCGCCTCAATAAGCTATGACTAGGAACTTTTATTATCAACATTTTGTGATTCGACGAAGTTAAAGCATGTTTTACCATGTCATCGGATAGTAACAGCATATTTTTGAATCGAGTTAACTACTCAATACGAGTCATTTACAAGCATACATAGAACGTTGTATTCGACTCAACAAGGTAGAGTGAACGTTTACTTCAAATCATCAAATATCAGAAATGCATTTTGGAGTGAGTTTATTCGATAACGGTTGGTTTTACGAGATTTTTACTAGAGATTTTTTCGCCTAGAAAAGTTATATCTAGGAACTTTTATTATCAACATTTTTTGATTCGTCGAAGTTAAAGCATGTTTTACCATGTCATCGGATAGTAAAAGCACATTTTTTAATCGAGTTAATTATTCAATACGAATTATTCACGAGCTTCTATAGAACGTTGTATTCGACTCAACAAGGTAGAGTGAACGTTTACTTCAAATCATCAAATATCAGAAATGCATTTTGAAGTGAGCTTTTTGGATAACGGTTGGTTTTACGAGATTTTTCCTAGAGACCTTTTCGCCTAGAAAAGTCATGACTAGGAAGTTTTGTTAACAACAATTTTTGATTCGACGATGTTAAAGCATGTTTTACCATGTCATCGCATAGTAAAAGAACATTTTTGAGTCGAGTTAATCATTCAATACGAATCATTTACAAGCTTCTATAGATCATTCTATTCGATTCAACAAAGTAGAATGAACGTTTACTTCAAATCATCAAATATCAGAAATGCATTTTGGAGTGAGTTTATTCGATAACGGTTGGTTTTACGAGATTTTTACTAGAGATTTTTTCGCCTAGAAAAGTTATATCTAGGAACTTTTATTATCAACATTTTTTGATTCGTCGAAGTTAAATTAAAGCATGTTTTACCATGTCATCGGATAGTAAAAGCACATTTTTTAATCGAGTTAATTATTCAATACGAATTATTCACGAGCTTCTATAGATCGTTGTATTCGACTCAACAAGGTAGAGTGAACGTTTACTTCAAATCATCAAATATCAGAAATGAGACCTTTTCGCCTAAAAAAGTTATGATTAGGAACTTTTGTTAACAACATTTTTTAATTCGACCAAGTTAAAGCATGTTTCACAATGTCATCGCATAGTAAAGGCACAATTTTGAATGGAGTTAAACATTCAATACGAATCATTTACAAGCATTCATAGAACGTTGTATTCGACTCAACAGAGTAGAGTGAACGTTTACTTCAAATCATCAAATATCAGAAATGCATTTTGAAGTGAGTTTTTTCGATAACGGTTGGTTTTACGAGATTTTTCCAAGAGACCTTTTCGCCTAGAAATGTCATGACTAGGAACTTTTGTTAACAACATTTTTTGATTCGACGATTTTAAAGCACGTTTTACCATGTCATCGGATAGTAACAGCACATTTTTTAATCGTGTTAATTATTCAATACGAATTATTCACGATCTTCTATAGAACGTTGTATTCGACTCAACAAGGTAGAGTGAACGTTTACTTCAAATTTTCAAATATCAGAAATGCATTTTGAAGTGAGTTTTTTTGATAACGGTTGGATTTTACGAGATTTTTCCAAGAGACCTTTTCGCCTAAAAAAGTTATGACTAGGAACTTTTGTTAACAACATTTTTTGATTCGACCAAGTTAAAGCATGTTTCACAATGTCATCGCATAGTAAAGGCACAATTTTTGAATCGAGTAAAACATTCAATACAAATTATTTACAAGCATTCATAGAACGTTGTATTCGACTCAACAGAGTAGAGTGAACGTTTACTTCAAATTATCAAATATCAGAAATGCATTTTGGAGTGAGTTTATTCGACAACGGTTGGTTTTACGGGATTTTTACTAGATACCTTTTCGCCTCAATAAGTTATGACTAGGAACTTTTATTATCAACATTTTTGATTCGACGAAGTTAAAGCATGTTTTACCATGTCATCGGATAGTAACAGCACATTTTTTAATCGAGTTAATCATTCAATACGAATTATTCACGAGCTTCTATAGAACGTTGTATTCGACTCAACAAGATTGAGTGAACGTTTACTTCAATCATCAAATATCAGAAATGCACTTTGGAGTGAGTTTATTCGATAACGGTTGGTTTTACGAGATTTTTACTAGAGACCTTTTCGCCTCAATAAGCTATGACTAGGAACTTTTATTATCAACATTTTGTGATTCGACGAAGTTAAAGCATGTTTTACCATGTCATCGGATAGTAACAGCATATTTTTGAATCGAGTTAAACACTCAATACGAGTCATTTACAAGCATACATAGAACGTTGTATTCGACTCAACAAGGTAGAGTGAACGTTTACTTCAAATCATCAAATATCAGAAATGCATTTTAGAGTGAGTTTATTCGATAACGGTTGGTTTTACGAGATTTTTACTAGAGATTTTTTTCGCCTAGAAAAGTTATATCTAGGAACTTTTATTATCAACATTTTTTGATTCGTCGAAGTTAAAGCATGTTTTACCATGTCATCGGATAGTAAAAGCACATTTTTTAATCGAGTTAATTATTCAATACGAATTATTCACGAGCTTCTATAGAACGTTGTACTCGACTCAACAAGGTAGAGTGAACGTTTACTTCAAATCATCAAATATCAGAAATGCATTTTGAAGTGAGTTTTTTCGATAACGGTTGGATTTACGAGATTTTCCAAGAGACTTTTTCGCCTAAAAAAGTTATGACTAGGAACTTTTGTTATCAACATTTTTTGATTCGACGAAGTTAAACATGTTTTTCCATGTCATCGGATAGTAAGACCACATTTTTGAATCGAGTTAATCTTTCAATACGAATCATTCACAAGCATCCATAGAACGTTGTATTCGACTCAACAAGGTAGAGTGAACGTTACTTCCAATCATCAAATATCAGAAATGCATTTTGGAGTGAGTTTATTCGATAACGGTTGGTTTTACGAGATTTTTACTAGAGATTTTTTCGCCTAGAAAAGTTATATCTAGGAACTTTTATTATCAACATTCTTTGATTCGTCGAAGTTAAAGCATGTTTTACCATGTCATCGGATAGTAAAAGCACAATTTTGAATCGAGTTAAACATTCAATACGAATCATTTACAAGCATCCATAGAACGTTGTATTCGACTCAACAAGGTAGAGTGAACATTTACTTCAAATCATCAAATATCAGAAATGCAATTTATAGTGAGTTTATTCGATAACGGTTGGTTTTACGAGATATTTACTAGAGACCTTTTCGCCTCAATAAGTTATGACTAGGAACTTTTGTTAACAACATTTATTGATTCGACGAAGTTAATGCATGTTTTACAATGTCATCGCATAGTAAAAGCACAATTTTGAATCGAGTTAAACATTCAATACGAATCATTTACAAGCATCCATAGAACGTTGTATTCGACTCAACAAGGTAGAGTGAACATTTACTTCAAATCATCAAATATCAGAAATGCAATTTATAGTGAGTTTATTCGATAACGGTTGGTTTTACGAGATTTTTACTAGAGACCTTTTCGCCTCAATAAGTTATGACTAGGAACTTTTATTATCAACATTTTGTGATTCGACGAAGTTAAAGCATGTTTTACCATGTCATCTTATAGTAAAAGCATATTTTTTAATCGAGTTAATTATTCAATACGAATTATTCACGAACTTCTATAGAACGTTGTACTCGACTCAACAAGGTAGAGTGAACGTTTACTTCAAATCATCAAATATCAGAAATGCATTTTGAAGTGAGTTTTTTTGATAACGGTTGGATTTTACGAGATTTTTCCAAGAGACCTTTTCGCCTAAAAAAGTTATGACTAGGAACTTCTGTTAACAACATTTTTTGATTCGACCAAGTTAAAGCATGTTTCACAATGTCATCGCATAGTAAAGGCACAATTTTTGAATCGAGTTAAACATTCAATACAAATTATTTACAAGCATTCATAGAACGTTGTATTCGACTCAACAGAGTAGAGTGAACGTTTACTTCAAATTATCAAATATCAGAAATGCATTTTGGAGTGAGTTTATTCGACAACGGTTGGTTTTACGAGATTTTTACTAGATACCTTTTCGCCTCAATAAGTTATGACTAGGAACTTTTATTATCAACATTTTTGATTCGACGAAGTTAAAGCATGTTTTACCATGTCATCGGATAGTAACAGCACATTTTTTAATCGAGTTAATCATTCAATACGAATTATTCACGAGCTTCTATAGAACATTGTATTAGACTCAACAAGATTGAGTGAACGTTTACTTCAAATCATTAAATATCAGAAATGCACTTTGGAGTGAGTTTATTCGATAACGGTTGGTTTTACGAGATTTTTACTAGAGGCCTTTTCGCCTCAATAAGTTATGACTAGGAACTTTTATTATCAACATTTTGTGATTCGACGAAGTTAAAGCATGTTTTACCATGTCATCGGATAGTAACAGCATATTTTTGAATCGAGTTAAACACTCAATACGAGTCATTTACAAGCATACATAGAACGTTGTATTCGACTCAACAAGGTAGAGTGAACGTTTACTTCAAATCATCAAATATCAGAAATGCATTTTGGAGTGAGTTTATTCGATAACGGTTGGTTTTACGAGATTTTTACTAGAGATTTTTTCGCCTAGAAAAGTTATATCTAGGAACTTTTATTATCAACATTTTTTGATTCGTCGAAGTTAAAGCATGTTTTACCATGTCATCGCATAGTAAAAGCACAATTTTGAATCGAGTTAATCATCATTCAATACGAATCATTTACAAGCTTCTATAGAACGTTGTACTCGACGTGTCATCGGATAGTCATTTACAAGCATACATAGAACGTTGTATTCGACTCAACAAGGTAGAGTGAACATTTACTTCAAATCATCAAATATCAGAAATGCATTTTGAAGTGAGTTTTTTCGATAACGGTTGGATTTACGAGATTTTCCAAGAGACTTTTTCGCCTAAAAAAGTTATGACTAGGAACTTTTGTTATCAACATTTTTTGATTCGACGAAGTTAAGCATGTTTTTCCATGTCATCGGATAGTAAGACCACATTTTTGAATCGAGTTAATCTTTCAATACGAATCATTTACAAGCATCCATAGAACGTTGTATTCGACTCAACAAGGTAGAGTGAACGTTACTTCCAATCATCAAATATCAGAAATGCATTTTGGAGTGAGTTTATTCGATAACGGTTGGTTTTACGAGATTTTTACTAGAGATTTTTTCGCCTAGAAAAGTTATATCTAGGAACTTTTATTATCAACATTTTTTGATTCGTCCAAGTTAAAGCATGTTTTACTGTCATCGGATAGTAAAAGCACATTTTTTAATCGAGTTAATTATTCAATACGAATTATTCACGAGCTTCTATAGAACGTTGTACTCGACTCAACAAGGTAGAGTGAACGTTTACTTCAAATCATCAAATATCAGAAATGCATTTTGAAGTGAGTTTTTTCGATAACGGTTGGATTTACGAGATTTTCCGAGAGACTTTTTCGCCTAAAAAAGTTATGACTAGGAACTTTTGTTATCAACATTTTTTGATTCGACGAAGTTAAACATGTTTTTCCATGTCATCGGATAGTAAGACCACATTTTTGAATCGAGTTAATCTTTCAATACGAATCATTCACAAGCATCCATAGAACGTTGTATTCGACTCAACAAGGTAGAGTGAACGTTACTTCCAATCATCAAATATCAGAAATGCATTTTGGAGTGAGTTTATTCGATAACGGTTGGTTTTACGAGATTTTTACTAGAGATTTTTTCGCCTAGAAAAGTTATATCTAGGAACTTTTATTATCAACATTCTTTGATACGTCGAAGTTAAAGCATGTTTTACCATGTCATCGGATAGTAAAAGCATATTTTTGAATCGAGTTAAACACTCAATACGAATCATTTACAAGCATACATAGAACATTGTATTCGACAAAACAAAGTAGAGTGAACGTTTACTTCTAATCATCAAATAGAAATGCATTTTGAAGTGAGCTTTTTCGATAACGGTTGGTTTTACGAGATTTTTCCTAGAGACCTTTTCGCCTAGAAAAGTCATGACTAGGAAGTTTTGTTAACAACAATTTTTGATTCGACGATGTTAAAGCATGTTTTACCATGTCATCGCATAGTAAAAGAACATTTTTGAGTCGAGTTAATCATTCAATACGAATCATTTACAAGCTTCTATAGATCATTCTATTCGATTCAACAAAGTAGAATGAACGTTTACTTCAAATCATCAAATATCAGAAATGCATTTTTGAGTGAGTTTATTCGATAACGGTTGGTTTTACGAGATTTTTACTAGAGATTTTTTCGCCTAGAAAAGTTATATCTAGGAACTTTTATTATCAACATTTTTTGATTCGTCGAAGTTAAAGCATGTTTTACCATGTCATCGGATAGTAAAAGCACATTTTTTAATCGAGTTAATTATTCAATACGAATTATTCACGAGCTTCTATAGAACGTTGTATTCGACTCAACAAGGTAGAGTGAACGATTACTTCAAATCATCAAATATCAGAAATGAGACCTTTTCGCCTAAAAAAGTTATGATTAGGAACTTTTGTCAACAACATTTTTTAATTCGACCAAGTTAAAGCATGTTTCACAATGTCATCCCATAGTAAAGGCACAATTTTGAATGGAGTTAAACATTCAATACGAATCATTTACAAGCATTCATAGAACGTTGTATTCGACTCAACAGAGTAGAGTGAACGTTTACTTCAAATCATCAAATATCAGAAATGCATTTTGAAGTGAGTTTTTTCGATAACGGTTGGTTTTACGAGATTTTTCCAAGAGACCTTTTCGCCTAGAAATGTCATGACTAGGAACTTTTGTTAACAACATTTTTTGATTCGACGATTTTAAAGCACGTTTTACCATGTCATCGGATAGTAACAGCACATTTTTTAATCGAGTTAATTATTCAATACGAATTATTCACGATCTTCTATAGAACGTTGTATTCGACTCAACAAGGTAGAGTGAACGTTTACTTCAAATCATCAAATATCAGAAATGCATTTTGAAGTGAGTTTTTTTGATAACGGTTGGATTTTACGAGATTTTTCCAAGAGACCTTTTCGCCTAAAAAAGTTATGACTAGGAACTTTTGTTAACAACATTTTTTGATTCGACCAAGTTAAAGCATGTTTCACAATGTCATCGCATAGTAAAGGCACAATTTTTGAATAGAGTAAAACATTCATTACAAATTATTTACAAGCATTCATAGAACGTTGTATTCGACTCAACAGAGTAGAGTGAACGTTTACTTCAAATTATCAAATATCAGAAATGCATTTTGGAGTGAGTTTATTCGACAACGGTTGGTTTTACGAGATTTTTACTAGATACCTTTACGCCTCAATAAGTTATGACTAGGAACTTTTATTATCAACATTTTTGATTCGACGAAGTTAAAGCATGTTTTACCATGTCATCGGATAGTAACAGCACATTTTTTAATCGAGTTAATCATTCAATACGAATTATTCACGAGCTTCTATAGGACGTTGTATTCGACTCAACAAGATTGAGTGAACGTTTACTTCAATCATCAAATATCAGAAATGCACTTTGGAGTGAGTTTATTCGATAACGGTTGGTTTTACGAGATTTTTACTAGAGACCTTTTCGCCTCAATAAGCTATGACTAGGAACTTTTATTATCAACATTTTGTGATTCGACGAAGTTAAAGCATGTTTTACCATGTCATCGGATAGTAACAGCATATTTTTGAATCGAGTTAAACACTCAATACGAATCATTTACAAGCATACATAGAACGTTATATTCGACAAAACACTGTAGAGTGAACGTTTACTTCAAATCATCAAATTTCAGAAATGCATTTTGAAGTGAGTTTTTTCGATAACGGTTGGATTTACGAGATTTTTACTAGAGACCTTTTCGCCTCAACAAGTTATGATTAGGAACTTTTATTATCAACATTTTTTGATTCGACGAAGTTAAAGCCTGTTTTTCCATGTCATCGGATAGTAAGAGCACATTTTTTAATCGAGTTAAACTTTCAATACGAATCATTTACAAGCATCCATAGAACGTTGTATTAGACTCAACAAGGTAGAGTGAACGTTTACTTCAAATCATCAAATATCAGAAATGCATTTTGGAGTGAGTTTATTCGATAAGGATTGGTTTTACGAGATTTTTACTAGAGACCTTTTCGCCTCAATAAGTTATGACTAGGAACTTTTATAATAAAAATTTTTGATTCGGCGAAGTTAAAGCATGTTTTACCATGCCATCGCATAGCAAAAGCACATTTTTGAATCGAGTTAATCATTCAATACGAATCATTCACGAGCTTCTATAGGACGTTGTATTCGACTCAACGAGGTAGAGTGAACGTTTACTTCAAATCATCAAATATCAGAAATGCATTTTGGAGTGAGTTTATTCGATAACGGTTGGATTTACGAGATTTTCCATGAGACCTTTTCGCCTAAAAAAGTTATGACTAGGAACTTTTGTTAACAACATTTTTTGATTCGACCAAGTTAAAGCATGTTTCACAATGTCATCGCATAGTACAGGCACAATTTTGAATCGAGTTAAACATTCAATACGAATCATTTACAAGCATTCATAGAACGTTGTATTCGACTCAACAGAGTAGAGTGAACGTTTACTTCAAATCATCAAATATCAGAAATGCATTTTGAAGTGAGTTTTTTTTTAACGGTTGGTTTTACGAAATTTTTCCAAGAGACCTTTTCGCCTAGAAATGTCATGACTAGGAACTTTTGTTAACAACATATTTTGATTCGACGATGTTAAAGCATGTTTTACCATGTCATCGAATAGTAGCAGCACATTTTTTAATCGAGTTAAACACTCAATACGAGCCATTTACAAGCATACATAGAACGTTGTATTCGACAAAACAAAGTAGAGTGAACGTTTACTTCTAATCATCAAATATCATAAATCCATTTTGAAGTGAGTTTTTTCGATAACGGTTCGTTTTACGAGATTTTTCCTAGAGACCTTTTCGCCTAGAAAAGTCATGACTAGGAACTTTTGTTAACAACAATTTTTGATTCGACGATGTTAAAGCATGTTTTACCATGTCATCGCATAGTAAAAGCACATTTTTGAATGGAGTTAATCATCATTCAATACGAATCATTTACAAGCTTCTATAGATCATTGTATTCGATTCAACAAAGTAGAGTGAACGTTTACTTCAAATGATCAAATAGCAAAAATGCATTTTGAAGTGAGTTTTTTCGATAACGGTGGGTTTTACGAGATTTTCCCAAGACACCTATTCTCCTAGAAAAGTCATGACTAGGAACTTTTGTTAACAACATTTTTTGATTCGACGAAGTTAAGCATGTTTTTCCATATCATCGGATAGTAAGACCACATTTTTGAATCAAGTTAATCTTTCAATACGAATCATTTACAAGCATCCATAGAACGTTGTACTCGATTCAACAAAGTAGAGTGAACGTTTACTTCAAATGATCAAATAGCAGAAATGCATTTTGTAACGAGTTTTTTCGATAACGGTTGGTTTTACGAGATTTTTACTAGAGACCTTTTCGCCTAAAAAAGTTATATCTAGGAACTTTTGTTAACAACATGTATTGATTCGACGAAGTTAATGCATGTTTTACAATGTCATCGCATAGTAAAAGCACAATTTTGAATCGAGTTAAACATTCAATACGAATCATTTACAAGCATCCATAGAACGTTGTATTCGACTCAACAAGGTAGAGTGAACATTTACTTCAAATCATCAAATATCAGAAATGCAATTTATAGTGAGTTTATTCGATAACGGTTGGTTTTACGAGATTTTTACTAGAGACCTTTTCGCCTCAATAAGTTATGACTAGGAACTTTTATTATCAACATTTTGTGATTCGACGAAGTTAAAGCATGTTTTACCATGTCATCGGATAGTAACAGCATATTTTTGAATCGAGTTAAACACTCAATACGAGTCATTTACAAGCATACATAGAACGTTGTATTCGACTCAACAAGGTAGAGTGAACGTTTACTTCAAATCATCAAATATCAGAAATGCATTTTGGAGTGAGTTTATTCGATAACGGTTGGTTTTACGAGATTTTTACTAGAGATTTTTTCGCCTAGAAAAGTTATATCTAGGAACTTTTATTATCAACATTTTTTGATTCGTCGAAGTTGAAGCATGTTTTACCATGTCATCGGATAGTAAAAGCACATTTTTTAATCGAGTTAATTATTCAATACGAATTATTCACGAGTTTCTATAGAACGTTGTACTGGACTCAACAAGGTAGAGTGAACGTTTACTTCAAATCATCAAATATCAGAAATGCATTTTGAAGTGAGTTTTTTCGATAACGGTTGGATTTACGAGATTTTCCAAGAGACTTTTTCGCCTAAAAAAGTTATGACTAGGAACTTTTGTTATCAACATTTTTTGATTCGACGAAGTTAAGCATGTTTTTCCATGTCATCGGATAGTAACCACATTTTTTAATCGAGTTAATCTTTCAATACCAATCATTCACAAGCATCCATAGAACGTTGTATTCGACTCAACAAGGTAGAGTGAACGTTACTTCCAATCATCAAATATCAGAAATGCATTTTGGAGTGAGTTTATTCGATAACGGTTGGTTTTACGAGATTTTTACTAGAGACCTTTTCGCCTCAATAAGTTATGACTAGGAACTTTCATAATAAAAATTTTTGATTCGGCGAAGTTAAAGCATGTTTTACCATGTCATCGCATAGCAAAAGCACATTTTTGAATCGAGTTAATCATTCAATACGAATCATTCACGAGCTTCTATAGGACATTGTATTCGACTCAACGAGGTTGAGTGAACGTTTACTTCAAATCATCAAATATCAGAAATGCATTTTGGAGTGAGTTTATTCGATAACGGTTGGATTTACGAGATTTTCCATGAGACCTTTTCGCCTAAAAAAGTTATGACTAGGAACTTTTGTTAACAATATTTTTTGATTCGACCAAGTTAAAGCATGTTTTACAATGTCATCGCATAGTAAAGGCACAATTTTGAATCGAGTTAAACATTCAATACGAATCATTTAAAAGCATCCATGGAACGTTGTACTCGATTCAACAAAGTAGAGTGAACGTTTACTTCAAATGATCAAATAGCAGAAATGCATTTTGAAGTGAGTTTTTTCGATAACGATTGGTTTTACGAGATTTTCCCAGGAGACCTTTTTGCCTAGAAAAGTCATAACTAGGAACTGTTGTTAACAACATTTTTTGATTCGACGAAGTTAAAGCATGTTTTACCATGTCATCGCATAGTAAAAGCACATTTTTGAATCGAGTTAATCATTCAATACGAATCATTTACAAGCTTCTATAGATCATTGTATTCGATTCAACAAAGTAGAGTGAACGTTTACTTCAAGTGATCAAATAGCAAAAATGCATTTTGAAGTGAGTTTTTTCGATAACGGTGGGTTTTACGAGATTTTCCCAAGAGACCTTTTCGCCTAGAAAAGTCATAACTAGGAACTTTTGTTAACAACATTTTTTTATTCGACGAAGTTAAAGCATGTTTTTCCATGTCATCGGATAGTAAGAGCACATTTTTGAATCGAGGTAAACTTTCAATACGAATCATTTACATGCATCCATGTATTCGATTCAACAAAGTAGAGTGAACGTTTACTTCAAATCATCAAATATCAGAAATGCACTTTGGAGTGAGTTTTTTCGATAACGGTTGGTTTTACGAGATTTTTACTAGATATTTTTTCGCCTAGAAAAGTCATATCTAGGAACTTTTATTATCAACATTTTTTGATTCGTCGAAGTTAAAGCATGTTTTACCATGTCATCGGATAGTAAAAGCACATTTTTTAATCGAGTTAATTATTCAATACGAATTATTCACGAGTTTCTATAGAACGTTGTACTGGACTCAACAAGGTAGAGTGAACGTTTACTTCAAATCATCAAATATCAGAAATGCATTTTGAAGTGAGTTTTTTCGATAACGGTTGGATTTACGAGATTTTCCAAGAGACTTTTTCGCCTAAAAAAGTTATGACTAGGAACTTTTGTTATCAACATTTTTTGATTCGACGAAGTTAAGCATGTTTTTCCATGTCATCGGATAGTAACCACATTTTTTAATCGAGTTAATCTTTCAATACCAATCATTCACAAGCATCCATAGAACGTTGTATTCGACTCAACAAGGTAGAGTGAACGTTACTTCCAATCATCAAATATCAGAAATGCATTTTGGAGTGAGTTTATTCGATAACGGTTGGTTTTACGAGATTTTTACTAGAGACCTTTTCGCCTCAATAAGTTATGACTAGGAACTTTCATAATAAAAATTTTTGATTCGGCGAAGTTAAAGCATGTTTTACCATGTCATCGCATAGCAAAAGCACATTTTTGAATCGAGTTAATCATTCAATACGAATCATTCACGAGCTTCTATAGGACATTGTATTCGACTCAACGAGGTTGAGTGAACGTTTACTTCAAATCATCAAATATCAGAAATGCATTTTGGAGTGAGTTTATTCGATAACGGTTGGATTTACGAGATTTTCCATGAGACCTTTTCGCCTAAAAAAGTTATGACTAGGAACTTTTGTTAACAATATTTTTTGATTCGACCAAGTTAAAGCATGTTTTACAATGTCATCGCATAGTAAAGGCACAATTTTGAATCGAGTTAAACATTCAATACGAATCATTTAAAAGCATCCATGGAACGTTGTACTCGATTCAACAAAGTAGAGTGAACGTTTACTTCAAATGATCAAATAGCAGAAATGCATTTTGAAGTGAGTTTTTTCGATAACGGTTGGTTTTACGAGATTTTCCCAGGAGACCTTTTTGCCTAGAAAAGTCATAACTAGGAACTGTTGTTAACAACATTTTTTGATTCGACGAAGTTAAAGCATGTTTCACCATGTCATCGCATAGTAAAAGCACATTTTTGAATCGAGTTAATCATTCAATACGAATCATTTACAAGCTTCTATAGATCATTGTATTCGATTCAACAAAGTAGAGTGAACGTTTACTTCAAGTGATCAAATAGCAAAAATGCATTTTGAAGTGAGTTTTTTCGATAACGGTGGGTTTTACGAGATTTTCCCAAGAGACCTTTTCGCCTAGAAAAGTCATAACTAGGAACTTTTGTTAACAACATTTTTTTATTCGACGAAGTTAAAGCATGTTTTTCCATGTCATCGGATAGTAAGAGCACATTTTTGAATCGAGGTAAACTTTCAATACGAATCATTTACATGCATCCATGTATTCGATTCAACAAAGTAGAGTGAACGTTTACTTCAAATCATCAAATATCAGAAATGCACTTTGGAGTGAGTTTTTTCGATAACGGTTGGTTTTACGAGATTTTTACTAGAGACCTTTTCGCCTAAAAAAGTTATATCTAGGAACTTTTGTTAACAACATGTATTGATTCGACGAAGTTAATGCATGTTTTACAATGTCATCGCATAGTAAAAGCACAATTTTGAATCGAGTTAAACATTCAATACGAATCATTTACAAGCATCCATAGAACGTTGTATTCGACTCAACAAGGTAGAGTGAACATTTACTTCAAATCATCAAATATCAGAAATGCAATTTATAGTGAGTTTATTCGATAACGGTTGGTTTTACGAGATTTTTACTAGAGACCTTTTCGCCTCAATAAGTTATGACTAGGAACTTTTATTATCAACATTTTTTGATTCGACGAAGTTAAGCATGTTTTTCCATGTCATCGGATAGTAAGACCACATTTTTGAATCGAGTTAATCTTTCAATACCAATCATACACAAGCATCCATAGAACGTTGTATTCGACTCAACAAGGTAGAGTGAACGTTACTTCCAATCATCAAATATCAGAAATGCATTTTGGAGTGAGTTTATTCGATAACGGTTGGTTTTACGAGATTTTTACTAGAGACCTTTTCCCCTCAATAAGTTATGACTAGGAACTTTTATTATCAACATTTTGTGATTCGACGAAGTTAAAGCATGTTTTACCATGTCATCGGATAGTAACAGCATATTTTTGAATCGAGTTAAACACTCAATACGAGTCATTTACAAGCATACATAGAACGTTGTATTCGACTCAACAAGGTAGAGTGAACGTTTACTTCAAATCATCAAATATCAGAAATGCATTTTGGAGTGAGTTTATTCGATAACGGTTGGTTTTACGAGATTTTTACTAGAGATTTTTTCGCCTAGAAAAGTTATATCTAGGAACTTTTATTATCAACATTTTTTGATTCGTCGAAGTTGAAGCATGTTTTACCATGTCATCGGATAGTAAAAGCACATTTTTTAATCGAGTTAATTATTCAATACGAATTATTCACGAGTTTCTATAGAACGTTGTACTGGACTCAACAAGGTAGAGTGAACGTTTACTTCAAATCATCAAATATCAGAAATGCATTTTGAAGTGAGTTTTTTCGATAACGGTTGGATTTACGAGATTTTCCAAGAGACTTTTTCGCCTAAAAAAGTTATGACTAGGAACTTTTGTTATCAACATTTTTTGATTCGACGAAGTTAAGCATGTTTTTCCATGTCATCGGATAGTAAGACCACATTTTTGAATCGAGTTAATCTTTCAATACCAATCATACACAAGCATCCATAGAACGTTGTATTCGACTCAACAAGGTAGAGTGAACGTTACTTCCAATCATCAAATATCAGAAATGCATTTTGGAGTGAGTTTATTCGATAACGGTTGGTTTTACGAGATTTTTACTAGAGACCTTTTCCCCTCAATAAGTTGTGACTAGGAACTTTTGTTATCAACATTTTGTGATTCGACGAAGTTAAAGCATGTTTTACCGTGTCATCGGATAGTAACAGCATATTTTTGAATCGAGTTAAACACTCAATACGAATCATTTACAAGCATACATAGAACGTTGCATTCGACAAAACAAAGTAGAGTGAACGTTTACTTCCAATCATCAAATATCAGAAATGCATTTTGAAGTGAGCTTTTTCGATAACGGTTGGTTTTACGAGATTTTTCCTAGAGACCTTTTCGCCTAGAAAAGTCATGACTAGGAACTTTTGTTAACAACAATTTTTGATTCGACGATGTTAAAGCATGTTTTACCATGTCATCGCATAGTAAAAGCACATTTTTGAATCGAGTTAATCATCATTCAATACGAATCATTTACAAGCTTCTATAGATCATTGTATTCGATTCAACAAAGTAGAGTGAACGTTTACTTCAAATGATCAAATAGCAAAAATGCATTTTGAGGCGAGTTTTTTCGATAACGGTGGGTTTTACGAGATTTTTACTAGAGATTTTTTTCGCCTAGAAAAGTTATATCCAGGAACTTTTATTATCAACAATTTTTGATTCGTCGAAGTTAAAGCATGTTTTACCATGTCATCGGATAGTAAAAGCACATTTTTTAATCGAGTTAATTATTCAATACGAATTATTCACGAGCTTCTATAGAACGTTGTATTCGATTCAACAAGGTAGAGTGAACGTTTACTTCAAATCATCACATATCAGAAATGCATTTTAAAGTGAGTTTTTTCGATAACGGTTGGATTTACGAGATTTTCCAAGAGACTTTTTCGCCTAAAAAAGTTATGACTAGGAACTTTTATTAACATTTTTGATTCGACGAAGTTAAAGCATGTTTTACCATGTCATCGGATAGTAACAGCACATTTTTTAATAGAGTTAATCATTCAATACGAATTATTCACGAGCTTCTATAGAACGTTGTATTCGACTCAACAAGGTAGAGTGAACGTTTACTTCAAATCATTAAGTATCAGAAATGCACTTTGGAGTGAGTTTATTCGATAACGGTTGGTTTTACGAGATTTTTACTAGAGACCTTTTCGCCTCAATAAGTTATGACTAGGAACTTTCATAATAAAAATTTTTTATTCGGCGAAGTTAAAGCATGTTTTATCATGTCATCGCATAGCAAAAGCACATTTTTGAATCGAGTTAATCATTCAATACGAATCATTCACGAGCTTATATAGGACATTGTATTCAACTCAACGAGGTTGAGTGAACGTTTACTTCAAATCATCAAATATCAGAAATGCATTTTGGAGTGAGTTTATTCGATAACGGTTGGATTTACGAGATTTTCCATGAGACCTTTTCGCCTAAAAAAGTTATGACTAGGAACTTTTGTTAACAATATTTTTTGATTCGACCAAGTTAAAGCATGTTTTACAATGTCATCGCATAGTAAAGGCACAATTTTGACTCGAGTTAAACATTCAATACGAATCATTTACAAGCATTCATAGAACGTTGTATTCGACTCAACAGAGTAGAGTGAACGTTTACTTCAAATCATCAAATAGCAGAAATGCATTTTGTAACGAGTTTTTTCGATAACGGTTGGATTTACGAGATTTTTCCAAGAGACCTTTTCGCCTAAAAAAGATATGACTAGGAACTTTTGTTAACAACATTTTTTGATTCGACCAAGTTAAATCATGTTTTACAATGTCATCGCATAGTAAAGGCACAATTTTGAATCGAGTTAAACATTCAATACGAATCATTTACAAGCATCCATGGAACGTTGTATTCGATTCAACAAAGTAGAGTGAACGTTTACTTCAAGTGATCAAATAGCAAAAATGCATTTTGAAGTGAGTTTTTTCGATAACGGTGGGTTTTACGAGATTTTCCCAAGAGACCTTTTCGCCTAGAAAAGTCATAACTAGGAACTTTTGTTAACAACATTTTTTTATTCGACGAAGTTAAAGCATGTTTTTCCATGTCATCGGATAGTAAGAGCACATTTTTGAATCGAGTTAAACTTTCAATACGAATCATTTACATGCATCCATGTATTCGATTCAACAAAGTAGAGTGAACGTTTACTTCAAATCATCAAATATCAGAAATGCACTTTGGAGTGAGTTTTTTCGATAACGGTTGGTTTTACGAGATTTTTACTAGAGACCTTTTCGCCTAAAAAAGTTATATCTAGGAACTTTTGTTAACAACATTTATTGATTCGACGAAGTTTATGCATGTTTTACAATGTCATCGCATAGTAAAAGCACAATTTTGAATCGAGTTAAACATTTAATACGAATCATTTACAAGCATCCATAGAACGTTGTATTCGACTCAACAAGGTAGAGTGAACGTTTACTTCAAATCATCAAATATCAGAAATGCATTTTGGAGTGAGTTTATTCGATAACGGTTGGTTTTACGAGATTTTTACTAGAGATTTTTTCGCCTAGAAAAGTTATAGGAACTTTTATTATCAACATTTTTTGATCCGTGGAAGTTAAAGCATGTTTTACCATGTCATCGGATAGTAAAAGCACATTTTTTAATCGAGTTAATTATTCAATACGAATTATTCACGAGCTTCTATAGAACGTTGTACTCGACTCAACAAGGTAGAGTGAACGTTTACTTCAACTCAAATATCAGAAATGCATTTTGAAGTGAGTTTTTTCGGTAACGGTTGGATTTACGAGATTTTCCAAGAGACTTTTTCGCCTAAAAAAGTAATGACTAGGAACTTTTATTATCAACATTTTTGATTCGACGAAGTTAAAGCATATTTTACCATGTCATCGGATAGTAACAGCACATTTTTTAATCGAGTTAATCATTCAATACGAATTATTCACGAGCTTCTATAGAACGTTGTATTCGACTCAACAAGGTAGAGTGAACGTTTACTTCAAATCATCAAATATCAGAAATGCACTTTGGAGTGAGTTTATTCGATAACGGTTGGTTTTACGAGATTTTTACTAGAGACCTTTTCCCCTCAATAAGTTATGACTAGGAACTTTTATTATCAACATTTTGTGATTCGACGAAGTTAAAGCATGTTTGACCATGTCATCGGATAGTAACAGCATATTTTTGAATCGAGTTAAACACTCAATACGAGTCATTTACAAGCATACATAGAACGTTGTATTCGACTCAACAAGGTAGAGTGAACGTTTACTTCAAATCATCAAATATCAGAAATGCATTTTGGAGTGAGTTTATTCGATAACGGTTGGTTTTACGAGATTTTTACTAGAGATTTTTTCGCCTAGAAAAGTTATATCTAGGAACTTTTATTATCAACATTTTTTGATTCGTCGAAGTTAAAGCATGTTTTACCATGTCATCGCATAGTAAAAGCACATTTTTGAATCGAGTTAATCATCATTCAATACGAATCATTTACAAGCTTCTATAGAACGTTGTACTCGACTCAACAAGGTAGAGTGATCGTTTACTTCAAATCATCAAATATCAGAAATGCATTTTGAAGTGAGTTTTTTCGATAACGGTTGGATTTACGAGATTTTCCAAGAGACTTTTTCGCCTAAAAAAGTTATGACTAGGAACTTTTGTTATCAACATTTTTTGATTCGACGAAGTTAAGCATGTTTTTCCATGTCATCGGATAGTAAGACCACATTTTTGAATCAAGTTAACCTTTCAATACGAATCATTTACAAGCATCCATAGAACGTTGTACTCGATTCAACAAAGTAGAGTGAACGTTTACTTCAAATGATCAAAATAGCAGAAATGCATTTTGTAACGAGTTTTTTCGATAACGGTTGGTTTTACGAGAGATACGTTGTATTCGATTCAACAAGGTAGAGTGAACGTTTACTTCAAATCATCACATATCAGAAATGCATTTTAAAGTGAGTTTTTTCGATAACGGTTGGATTTACGAGATTTTCCAAGAGACTTTTTCGCCTAAAAAAGTTATGACTAGGAACTTTTATTAACATTTTTGATTCGACGAAGTTAAAGCATGTTTTACCATGTCATCGGATAGTAACAGCACATTTTTTAATAGAGTTAATCATTCAATACGAATTATTCACGAGCTTCTATAGAACGTTGTATTCGACTCAACAAGGTAGAGTGAACGTTTACTTCAAATCATTAAGTATCAGAAATGCACTTTGGAGTGAGTTTATTCGATAACGGTTGGTTTTACGAGATTTTTACTAGAGACCTTTTCGCCTCAATAAGTTATGACTAGGAACTTTCATAATAAAAATTTTTTATTCGGCGAAGTTAAAGCATGTTTTATCATGTCATCGCATAGCAAAAGCACATTTTTGAATCGAGTTAATCATTCAATACGAATCATTCACGAGCTTATATAGGACATTGTATTCAACTCAACGAGGTTGAGTGAACGTTTACTTCAAATCATCAAATATCAGAAATGCATTTTGGAGTGAGTTTATTCGATAACGGTTGGATTTACGAGATTTTCCATGAGACCTTTTCGCCTAAAAAAGTTATGACTAGGAACTTTTGTTAACAATATTTTTTGATTCGACCAAGTTAAAGCATGTTTTACAATGTCATCGCATAGTAAAGGCACAATTTTGACTCGAGTTAAACATTCAATACGAATCATTTACAAGCATTCATAGAACGTTGTATTCGACTCAACAGAGTAGAGTGAACGTTTACTTCAAATCATCAAATAGCAGAAATGCATTTTGTAACGAGTTTTTTCGATAACGGTTGGATTTACGAGATTTTTCCAAGAGACCTTTTCGCCTAAAAAAGATATGACTAGGAACTTTTGTTAACAACATTTTTTGATTCGACCAAGTTAAATCATGTTTTACAATGTCATCGCATAGTAAAGGCACAATTTTGAATCGAGTTAAACATTCAATACGAATCATTTACAAGCATCCATGGAACGTTGTATTCGATTCAACAAAGTAGAGTGAACGTTTACTTCAAGTGATCAAATAGCAAAAATGCATTTTGAAGTGAGTTTTTTCGATAACGGTGGGTTTTACGAGATTTTCCCAAGAGACCTTTTCGCCTAGAAAAGTCATAACTAGGAACTTTTGTTAACAACATTTTTTTATTCGACGAAGTTAAAGCATGTTTTTCCATGTCATCGGATAGTAAGAGCACATTTTTGAATCGAGTTAAACTTTCAATACGAATCATTTACATGCATCCATGTATTCGATTCAACAAAGTAGAGTGAACGTTTACTTCAAATCATCAAATATCAGAAATGCACTTTGGAGTGAGTTTTTTCGATAACGGTTGGTTTTACGAGATTTTTACTAGAGACCTTTTCGCCTAAAAAAGTTATATCTAGGAACTTTTGTTAACAACATTTATTGATTCGACGAAGTTTATGCATGTTTTACAATGTCATCGCATAGTAAAAGCACAATTTTGAATCGAGTTAAACATTTAATACGAATCATTTACAAGCATCCATAGAACGTTGTATTCGACTCAACAAGGTAGAGTGAACGTTTACTTCAAATCATCAAATATCAGAAATGCATTTTGGAGTGAGTTTATTCGATAACGGTTGGTTTTACGAGATTTTTACTAGAGATTTTTTCGCCTAGAAAAGTTATAGGAACTTTTATTATCAACATTTTTTGATCCGTGGAAGTTAAAGCATGTTTTACCATGTCATCGGATAGTAAAAGCACATTTTTTAATCGAGTTAATTATTCAATACGAATTATTCACGAGCTTCTATAGAACGTTGTACTCGACTCAACAAGGTAGAGTGAACGTTTACTTCAACTCAAATATCAGAAATGCATTTTGAAGTGAGTTTTTTCGGTAACGGTTGGATTTACGAGATTTTCCAAGAGACTTTTTCGCCTAAAAAAGTAATGACTAGGAACTTTTATTATCAACATTTTTGATTCGACGAAGTTAAAGCATATTTTACCATGTCATCGGATAGTAACAGCACATTTTTTAATCGAGTTAATCATTCAATACGAATTATTCACGAGCTTCTATAGAACGTTGTATTCGACTCAACAAGGTAGAGTGAACGTTTACTTCAAATCATCAAATATCAGAAATGCACTTTGGAGTGAGTTTATTCGATAACGGTTGGTTTTACGAGATTTTTACTAGAGACCTTTTCCCCTCAATAAGTTATGACTAGGAACTTTTATTATCAACATTTTGTGATTCGACGAAGTTAAAGCATGTTTGACCATGTCATCGGATAGTAACAGCATATTTTTGAATCGAGTTAAACACTCAATACGAGTCATTTACAAGCATACATAGAACGTTGTATTCGACTCAACAAGGTAGAGTGAACGTTTACTTCAAATCATCAAATATCAGAAATGCATTTTGGAGTGAGTTTATTCGATAACGGTTGGTTTTACGAGATTTTTACTAGAGATTTTTTCGCCTAGAAAAGTTATATCTAGGAACTTTTATTATCAACATTTTTTGATTCGTCGAAGTTAAAGCATGTTTTACCATGTCATCGCATAGTAAAAGCACATTTTTGAATCGAGTTAATCATCATTCAATACGAATCATTTACAAGCTTCTATAGAACGTTGTACTCGACTCAACAAGGTAGAGTGATCGTTTACTTCAAATCATCAAATATCAGAAATGCATTTTGAAGTGAGTTTTTTCGATAACGGTTGGATTTACGAGATTTTCCAAGAGACTTTTTCGCCTAAAAAAGTTATGACTAGGAACTTTTGTTATCAACATTTTTTGATTCGACGAAGTTAAGCATGTTTTTCCATGTCATCGGATAGTAAGACCACATTTTTGAATCAAGTTAACCTTTCAATACGAATCATTTACAAGCATCCATAGAACGTTGTACTCGATTCAACAAAGTAGAGTGAACGTTTACTTCAAATGATCAAAATAGCAGAAATGCATTTTGTAACGAGTTTTTTCGATAACGGTTGGTTTTACGAGATTTTTACTAGAGACCTTTTCGCCTAAAAAAGTTATATCTAGGAACTTTTGTTAACACCATTTATTGATTCGACGAAGTTAATGCATGTTTTACAATGTCATCGCATAGTAAAAGCACAATTTTGAATCGAGTTAAACATTCAATACGAATCATTTACAAGCATCCATAGAACGTTGTATTCGACTCAACAAGGTAGAGTGAACGTTTACTTCAAATCATCAAATATCAGAAATGCATAACGGAGTGAGTTTAAAAATCTCGTAAAACGGTTGGTTTTACGAGATTTTTGCTAGAGATTTTTTCGCCTAGAAAAGTTATATCTAGGAACTTTTATTATCAACATTTTTTGATTCGTCTAAGTTAAAGCATGTTTTACCATGTCATCGCATAGTAAAAGCACATTTTTTAATCGAGTTAATTATTCAATACGAATTATTCACGAGCTTCTATAGAACGTTGTATTCGACTCAACAAGGTAGAGTGAACATTTACTTCAAATCATCAAATATCAGAAATGCAATTTATAGTGAGTTTATTCGATAACGGTTGGTTTTACGAGATTTTTACTAGAGACCTTTTCGCCTCAATAAGTTATGACTAGGAACTTTTATTATCAACATTTTGTGATTCGACCAAGTTAAAGCATGTTTTACCATGTCATCGGATAGTAACAGCATATTTTTGAATCGAGTTAAACACTCAATACGAGTCATTTACAAGCATACATAGAACGTTGTATTCGACTCAACAAGGTAGAGTGAACGTTTACTTCAAATCATCAAATATCAGAAATGCATTTTGAAGTGAGTTTTTTCGATAACGGTTGGATTTACGAGATTTTCCAAGAGACTTTTTCGCCTAAAAAAGTTATGACTAGGAACTTTTGTTATCAACATTTTTTGATTCGACGAAGTTAAGCATGTTTTTCCATGTCATCGGATAGTAAGACCACATTTTTGAATCAAGTTAACCTTTCAATACGAATCATTTACAAGCATCCATAGAACGTTGTACTCGATTCAACAAAGTAGAGTGAACGTTTACTTCAAATGATCAAATAGCAGAAATGCATTTTGTAACGAGTTTTTTCGATAACGGTTGGTTTTACGAGATTTTTACTAGAGACCTTTTCGCCTAAAAAAGTTATATCTAGGAACTTTTGTTAACACCATTTATTGATTCGACGAAGTTAATGCATGTTTTACAATGTCATCGCATAGTAAAAGCACAATTTTGAATCGAGTTAAACATTCAATACGAATCATTTACAAGCATCCATAGAACGTTGTATTCGACTCAACAAGGTAGAGTGAACGTTTACTTCAAATCATCAAATATCAGAAATGCATAATGGAGTGAGTTTAAAAATCTCGTAAAACGGTTGGTTTTACGAGATTTTTGCTAGAGATTTTTTCGCCTAGAAAAGTTATATCTAGGAACTTTTATTATCAACATTTTTTGATTCGTCTAAGTTAAAGCATGTTTTACCATGTCATCGCATAGTAAAAGCACATTTTTTAATCGAGTTAATTATTCAATACGAATTATTCACGAGCTTCTATAGAACGTTGTATTCGACTCAACAAGGTAGAGTGAACATTTACTTCAAATCATCAAATATCAGAAATGCAATTTATAGTGAGTTTATTCGATAACGGTTGGTTTTACGAGATTTTTACTAGAGACCTTTTCGCCTCAATAAGTTATGACTAGGAACTTTTATTATCAACATTTTGTGATTCGACCAAGTTAAAGTATGTTTTACCATGTCATCGGATAGTAACAGCATATTTTTGAATCGAGTTAAACACTCAATACGAGTCATTTACAAGCATACATAGAACGTTGTATTCGACTCAACAAGGTAGAGTGAACGTTTACTTCAAATCATCAAATATCAGAAATGCATTTTGAAGTGAGTTTTTTCGATAACGGTTGGATTTACGAGATTTTCCAAGAGACTTTTTCGCCTAAAAAAGTTATGACTAGGAACTTTTATTATCAACATTTTGTGATTCGACCAAGTTAAAGCATGTTTTACCATGTCATCGGATAGTAACAGCATATTTTTGAATCGAGTTAAACACTCAATACGAGTCATTTACAAGCATACATAGAACGTTGTATTCGACCCAACAAGGTAGAGTGAACGTTACTTCAAATCATCAAATATCAGAAATGCATTTTTGAGTGAGTTTATTCGATAACGGTTGGTTTTACGAGATTTTTACTAGAGATTTTTTCGCCTAGAAAAGTTATATCTAGGAACTTTTATTATCAACATTTTTTGATTCGTCGAAGTTAAAGCATGTTTTACCATGTCATCGGATAGTAAAAGCACATTTTTTAATCGAGTTAATTATTCAATACGAATTATTCACGAGCTTCTATAGAACGTTGTACTCGACTCAACAAGGTAGAGTGAACGTTTACTTCAAATCATCAAATATCAGAAATGAGACCTTTTCGCCTAAAAAAGTTATGATTAGGAACTTTTGTCAACAACATTTTTTAATTCGACCAAGTTAAAGCATGTTTCACAATGTCATCGCATAGTAAAGGCACAATTTTGAATGGAGTTAAACATTCAATACGAATCATTTACAAGCATTCATAGAACGTTGTATTCGACTCAACAGAGTAGAGTGAACGTTTACTTCAAATCATCAAATATCAGAAATGCATTTTGAAGTGAGTTTTTTCGATAACGGTTGGTTTTACGAGATTTTTCCAAGAGACCTTTTCGCCTAGAAATGTCATGACTAGGAACTTTTGTTAACAACATTTTTTGATTCGACGATTTTAAAGCACATTTTACCATGTCATCGGATAGTAACAGCACATTTTTTAATCGAGTTAATTATTCAATACGAATTATTCACGATCTTCTATAGAACGTTGTATACGACTCAACAAGGTAGAGTGAACGTTTACTTCAAATCATCAAATATCAGAAATGCATTTTGAAGTGAGTTTTTTTGATAACGGTTGGATTTTACGAGATTTTTCCAAGAGACCTTTTCGCCTAAAAAAGTTATGACTAGGAACTTTTGTTAACAACATTTTTTGATTCGACCAAGTTAAAGCATGTTTCACAATGTCATCGCATAGTAAAGGCACAATTTTTGAATAGAGTAAAACATTCATTACAAATTATTTACAAGCATTCATAGAACGTTGTATTCGACTCAACAGAGTAGAGTGAACGTTTACTTCAAATTATCAAATATCAGAAATGCATTTTGGAGTGAGTTTATTCGACAACGGTTGGTTTTACGAGATTTTTACTAGATACCTTTACGCCTCAATAAGTTACGACTAGGAACTTTTATTATCAACATTTTTGATTCGACGAAGTTAAAGCATGTTTTACCATGTCATCGGATAGTAACAGCACATTTTTTAATCGAGTTAATCATTCAATACGAATTATTCACGAGCTTCTATAGAACGTTGTATTCGACTCAACAAGATTGAGTGAACGTTTACTTCAATCATCAAATATCAGAAATGCACTTTGGAGTGAGTTTATTCGATAACGGTTGGTTTTACGAGATTTTTACTAGAGACCTTTTCGCCTCAATAAGCTATGACTAGGAACTTTTATTATCAACATTTTGTGATTCGACGAAGTTAAAGCATGTTTTACCATGTCATCGGATAGTAACAGCATATTTTTGAATCGAGTTAAACACTCAATACGAATCATTTACAAGCATACATAGAACGTTGCATTCGACAAAACAAAGTAGAGTGAACGTTTACTTCAAATCATCAAATTTCAGAAATGCATTTTGAAGTGAGTTTTTTCGATAACGGTTGGATTTACGAGATTTTTACTAGAGACCTTTTCGCCTCAACAAGTTATGATTAGGAACTTTTATTATCAACATTTTTTGATTCGACGAAGTTAAAGCATGTTTTTCCATGTCATCGGATAGTAAGAGCACATTTTTTAATCGAGTTAAACTTTCAATACGAATCATTTACAAGCATCCATAGAACGTTGTATTAGACTCAACAAGGTAGAGTGAACGTTTACTTCAAATCATCAAATATCAGAAATGCATTTTGGAGTGAGTTTATTCGATAAGGGTTGGTTTTACGAGATTTTTACTAGAGACCTTTTCGCCTCAATAAGTTATGACTAGGAACTTTTATAATAAAAATTTTTGATTCGGCGAAGTTAAAGCATGTTTTACCATGCCATCGCATAGCAAAAGCACATTTTTGAATCGAGTTAATCATTCAATACGAATCATTCACGAGCTTCTATAGGACGTTGTATTCGACTCAACGAGGTAGAATGAACGTTTACTTCAAATCATCAAATATCAGAAATGCATTTTGGAGTGAGTTTATTCGATAAGGGTTGGATTTACGAGATTTTCCATGAGACCTTTTCGCCTAAAAAAGTTATGACTAGGAACTTTTGTTAACAATATTTTTTGATTCGACCAAGTTAAAGCATGTTTCACAATGTCATCGCATAGTAAAGGCACAATTTTGAATCGAGTTAAACATTCAATACGAATCATTTACAAGCATTCATAGAACGTTGTATTCGACTCAACAGAGTAGAGTGAACGTTTACTTCAAATCATCAAATATCAGAAATGCATTTTGAAGTGAGTTTTTTTTTAACGGTTGGTTTTACGAAATTTTTCCAAGAGACCTTTTCGCCTAGAAATGTCATGACTAGGAACTTTTGTTAACAACATATTTTGATTCGACGATGTTAAAGCATGTTTTACCATGTCATCGAATAGTAGCAGCACATTTTTTAATCGAGTTAAACACTCAATACGAGCCATTTACAAGCATACATAGAACGTTGTATTCGACAAAACAAAGTAGAGTGAACGTTTACTTCTAATCATCAAATATCATAAATCCATTTTGAAGTGAGTTTTTTCGATAACGGTTGGTTTTACGAGATTTTTCCTAGAGACCTTTTCGCCTAGAAAAGTCATGACTAGGAACTTTTGTTAACAACAATTTTTGATTCGACGATGTTAAAGCATGTTTTACCATGTCATCGCATAGTAAAAGCACATTTTTGAATGGAGTTAATCATCATTCAATACGAATCATTTACAAGCTTCTATAGATCATTGTATTCGATTCAACAAAGTAGAGTGAACGTTTACTTCAAATGATCAAATAGCAAAAATGCATTTTGAAGTGAGTTTTTTCGATAACGGTGGGTTTTACGAGATTTTCCCAAGACACCTATTCTCCTAGAAAAGTCATGACTAGGAACTTTTGTTAACAACATTTTTTGATTCGACGAAGTTAAGCATGTTTTTCCATGTCATCGGATAGTAAGACCACATTTTTGAATCAAGTTAATCTTTCAATACGAATCATTTACAAGCATCCATAGAACGTTGTACTCGATTCAACAAAGTAGAGTGAACGTTTACTTCAAATGATCAAATAGCAGAAATGCATTTTGTAACGAGTTTTTTCGATAACGGTTGGTTTTACGAGATTTTTACTAGAGACCTTTTCGCCTAAAAAAGTTATATCTAGGAACTTTTGTTAACAACATGTATTGATTCGACGAAGTTAATGCATGTTTTACAATGTCATCGCATAGTAAAAGCACAATTTTGAATCGAGTTAAACATTCAATACGAATCATTTACAAGCATCCATAGAATGTTGTATTCGACTCAACAAGGTAGAGTGAACATTTACTTCAAATCATCAAATATCAGAAATGCAATTTATAGTGAGTTTATTCGATAACGGTTGGTTTTACGAGATTTTTACTAGAGACCTTTTCGCCTCAATAAGTTATGACTAGGAACTTTTATTATCAACATTTTGTGATTCGACGAAGTTAAAGCATGTTTTACCATGTCATCGGATAGTAACAGCATATTTTTGAATCGAGTTAAACACTCAATACGAGTCATTTACAAGCATACATAGAACGTTGTATTCGACTCAACAAGGTAGAGTGAACGTTTACTTCAAATCATCAAATATCAGAAATGCATTTTGGAGTGAGTTTATTCGATAACGGTTGGTTTTACGAGATTTTTACTAGAGATTTTTTCGCCTAGAAAAGTTATATCTAGGAACTTTTATTAACATTTTTTGATTCTTCGAAGTTGAAGCATGTTTTACCATGTCATCGGATAGTAAAAGCACATTTTTTAATCGAGTTAATTATTCAATACGAATTATTCACGAGTTTCTATAGAACGTTGTACTGGACTCAACAAGGTAGAGTGAACGTTTACTTCAAATCATCAAATATCAGAAATGCATTTTGAAGTGAGTTTTTTCGATAACGGTTGGATTTACGAGATTTTCCAAGAGACTTTTTCGCCTAAAAAAGTTATGACTAGAAACTTTTGTTATCAACATTTTTTGATTCGACGAAGTTAAGCATGTTTTTCCATGTCATCGGATAGTAAGACCACATTTTTGAATCGAGTTAATCTTTCAATACCAATCATACACAAGCATCCATAGAACGTTGTATTCGACTCAACAAGGTAGAGTGAACGTTACTTCCAATCATCAAATATCAGAAATGCATTTTGGAGTGAGTTTATTCGATAACGGTTGGTTTTACGAGATTTTTACTAGAGACCTTTTCCCCTCAATAAGTTATGACTAGGAACTTTTGTTATCAACATTTTGTGATTCGACGAAGTTAAAGCATGTTTTACCGTGTCATCGGATAGTAACAGCATATTTTTGAATCGAGTTAAACACTCAATACGAATCATTTACAAGCATACATAGAACGTTGCATTCGACAAAACAAAGTAGAGTGAACGTTTACTTCCAATCATCAAATATCAGAAATGCATTTTGAAGTGAGCTTTTTCGATAACGGTTGGTTTTACGAGATTTTTCCTAGAGACCTTTTCGCCTAGAAAAGTCATGACTAGGAACTTTTGTTAACAACAATTTTTGATTCGACGATGTTAAAGCATGTTTTACCATGTCATCGCATAGTAAAAGCACATTTTTGAATCGAGTTAATCATCATTCAATACGAATCATTTACAAGCTTCTATAGATCATTGTATTCGATTCAACAAAGTAGAGTGAACGTTTACTTCAAATGATCAAATAGCAAAAATGCATTTTGAGGCGAGTTTTTTCGATAACGGTGGGTTTTACGAGATTTTTACTAGAGATTTTTTTCGCCTAGAAAAGTTATATCTAGGAACTTTTATTATCAACATTTTTTGATTCGTCGAAGTTAAAGCATGTTTTACCATGTCATCGGATAGTAAAAGCACATTTTTTAATCGAGTTAATTATTCAATACGAATTATTCACGAGCTTCTATAGAACGTTGTATTCGATTCAACAAGGTAGAGTGAACGTTTACTTCAAATCATCACATATCAGAAATGCATTTTAAAGTGAGTTTTTTCGATAACGGTTGGATTTACGAGATTTTCCAAGAGACTTTTTCGCCTAAAAAAGTTATGACTAGGAACTTTTGTTAACAATATTTTTTGATTCGACCAAGTTAAAGCATGTTTTACAATGTCATCGCATAGTAAAGGCACAATTTTGAATCGAGTTAAACATTCAATACGAATCATTTACAAGCATTCATAGAACGTTGTATTCGACTCAACAGAGTAGAGTGAACGTTTACTTCAAATCATCAAATAGCAGAAATGCATTTTGTAACGAGTTTTTTCGATAACGGTTGGATTTACGAGATTTTTCCAAGAGACCTTTTCGCCTAAAAAAGATATGACTAGGAACTTTTGTTAACAACATTTTTTGATTCGACCAAGTTAAATCATGTTTTACAATGTCATCGCATAGTAAAGGCACAATTTTGAATCGAGTTAAACATTCAATACGAATCATTTACAAGCATCCATGGAACGTTGTATTCGATTCAACAAAGTAGAGTGAACGTTTACTTCAAGTGATCAAATAGCAAAAATGCATTTTGAAGTGAGTTTTTTCGATAACGGTGGGTTTTACGAGATTTTCCCAAGAGACCTTTTCGCCTAGAAAAGTCATAACTAGGAACTTTTGTTAACAACATTTTTTTATTCGACGAAGTTAAAGCATGTTTTTCCATGTCATCGGATAGTAAGAGCACATTTTTGAATCGAGTTAAACTTTCAATACGAATCATTTACATGCATCCATGTATTCGATTCAACAAAGTAGAGTGAACGTTTACTTCAAATCATCAAATATCAGAAATGCACTTTGGAGTGAGTTTTTTCGATAACGGTTGGTTTTACGAGATTTTTACTAGAGACCTTTTCGCCTAAAAAAGTTATATCTAGGAACTTTTGTTAACAACATTTATTGATTCGACGAAGTTAATGCATGTTTTACAATGTCATCGCATAGTAAAAGCACAATTTTGAATCGAGTTAAACATTTAATACGAATCATTTACAAGCATCCATAGAACGTTGTATTCGACTCAACAAGGTAGAGTGAACGTTTACTTCAAATCATCAAATATCAGAAATGCATTTTGGAGTGAGTTTATTCGATAACGGTTGGTTTTACGAGATTTTTACTAGAGATTTTTTCGCCTAGAAAAGTTATAGGAACTTTTATTATCAACATTTTTTGATCCGTCGAAGTTAAAGCATGTTTTACCATGTCATCGGATAGTAAAAGCACATTTTTTAATCGAGTTAATTATTCAATACGAATTATTCACGAGCTTCTATAGAACGTTGTACTCGACTCAACAAGGTAGAGTGAACGTTTACTTCAAATCCTCAAATATCAGAAATGCATTTTGAAGTGAGTTTTTTCGATAACGGTTGGTTTTACGAGATTTTTACTAGAGACCTTTTCGCCTAAAAAAAAAAGTTATATCTAGGAACTTTTGTTAACAACATTTATTGATTCGACGAAGTTAATGCATGTTTTACAATGTCATCGCATAGTAAAAGCACAATTTTGAATCGAGTTAAACATTTAATACGAATCATTTACAAGCATCCATAGAACGTTGTATTCGACTCAACAAGGTAGAGTGAACGTTTACTTCAAATCATCAAATATCAGAAATGCATTTTGGAGTGAGTTTATTCGATAACGGTTGGTTTTACGAGATTTTTACTAGAGATTTTTTCGCCTAGAAAAGTTATATCTAGGAACTTTTATTATCAACATTTTTTGATTCGTCGAAGTTAAAGCATGTTTTACCATGTCATCGGATAGTAAAAGCACATTTTTTAATCGAGTTAATTATTCAATACGAATTATTCACGAGCTTCTATAGAACGTTGTATTCGACTCATTTACAAGCATACATAGAACGTTGTATTCGACAAAACAAAGTAGAGTGAACGTTTACTTCTAATCATCAAATATCAGAAATGCATTTTGAAGTGAGCTTTTTCAATAACGGTTGGTTTTACGAGATTTTTCCTAGAGACCTTTTCGCCTAGAAAAGTCATGACTAGGAACTTTTGTTAACAACAATTTTTGATTCGACGATGTTTGTTAAGAATAGAATTAATACTTCGAAGGACCTTGTTTATTATGTTAATAGCATACAATTAGTTCAACACAGAATACTTCAAACTCTTGATTAAAAACTAAGAAAACTGTCAAAGTCAAAAAAACATCTCAATTGAACCAAAGTTTAGAATATAGTACTCTAGTTAGTATTATTATGAGTACTATAAAACTTTGCATCAATTGAGATGTTTTTTTGACTTTGACAGTTTTCTTAGTTTTTAATCAAGAGTTTGAAGTATTCTGTGTTGAACTAATTGTATGCTATTAACATAATAAACAAGGTCCTTCGAAGTATTAATTCTATTCTTAACAAAACAATGTTAAGAATAGAAATAATACTTCGAAGGACCTTGTTTATTATGTTAATAGCATACAATTAATTCAACACAGAATACTTCAAACTCTTGATTAAAAACTAAGAAAAACTGTCAAAGTCAAAAAAAACATCTCAATTAATGCAAAGTTTTATAGTACTCATAATAATACTAACTAGAGTACTATATTCTAAACATGCCGGCACCCGTTGAAACAATTAGTTTCAAACAGAACAAAATTACTCATCTTTGGGTAAAGGACATAAATTTGAAATAGCTCGTTTAAAAGTTCCTAAACTAGTCTTAACTGTGGCCACTCTAACATGTCCGTCGGACCCTCGATGAATTTCTTGAACTCTACCTAACTTCCAATTCAATGGGGTTGCATTATTGTCTTTTAGTAATATCATGTCTCCTAATTGCAGATTTGGTTCCACATTCCTCCATTTGTGACGTTGTTGTAGATTATGGAGATATTCACTTGACCACCTACGCCAAAAATCCTGAACAGCTTTCTGTACTAACTGCCACCTTGTTAAACGATTTATTGGTATTTCTGTCAAATCGCGTTCTGGTATTTGAGTTAGCGAACTACCTATTAGAAAATGTGCTGGCGTTAAAGGCAAAAAGTCAGTGGGATCGTCATATATAGGGGTTAGAGGTCGTGAGTTAACACATGCTTCTATTTGTATTAGAAGAGTATTCATCTCTTCAAAGGTGAGTTTGGTTTCTCCTACAACTCTCTTTATGTGAAATTTAACTGATTTGATACCAGCTTCCCAGACTCCTCCAAAGTTTGGTGAACATGGAGGTATGAAGTGCCATTGTATACCTTCTGAAGAAGCACCATTGATAATTTCATATTGGTTTTTCTTATCGTTAATAAATGCTTGCAAATGCTCCAGTTCACGTTTAGCACCTTGGAAATTGGTACCATTGTCACTAAATATGTTCAGACATTTTCCTCTCCTTGCTATAAATCTGCGTAAAGCACTCAAAAAGGCAATAGTGGATAAGCTTGAAACAAGCTCTAAATGTATTGCTTTTGTGCTCATACAAATAAATAGGGCTATGTAAGATTTAACGATTGTTGGTTTCCTTGGATTGCCTTGACGCAGTAACAAAGGACCACCGTAGTCTACTCCAACATTCATAAAAACTCTTGTCACTTCTACTCTGAATTTTGGAAGACTGCCCATAAGTTGATTCTGCTCCTTCTGTGTTTTGTTAAATCGAAAACATTTGTAGCAGTTGTGAATGATTTTCTTAATTTGATTTCTCCCATTAATAGGCCAGAATTTTTGTCTAATGTTATTGAGAACAGCTTGTGTACCTGAGTGAAATGATTTGATATGCTCGTCCTTTAAAATAAGCTTGGTAAAATTATGTTTATTTGGCAAAATGATTGGATGTTTGTGCTCAAATGAAATATCTGCTCTCTCTATTCTTCCACCAACTCGAATTATGTTTTCGTTGTCTATGAACGGGTTTAATGACTTCAATGTGCTTTTAGGTTCTAATTTAACATTTTTACTTAGACAAGCCATATCAACTGAAAATGCTTCTTGTTGGCATTTTTTTATTAAAAAGTTTTGAGAATCATTAATTTCGTTTATTGTAAGAGGACCTGTTCCTCTGGGACTCGGTGACCTTTTCAAGTTATTGATAAATCTAAAACAGTAAGCTGTTACTCTTAAAAGCCTGGTAAGTGACGAAAACGTATGAAAGAGTGAAAATGTTTCAATTCTAGCATGATATGTAACAGTAGCTGAATTGAACTCGTACATATTTTCAGGATAATCAGTTACGTACTCACTAATAGGCCATAAATTCTGGTCTAAAGTCATCCACGATGGACCATTCCACCATTTGACTGCCTCTAATAATTGCTCAGTATTACATCCTCTGGAGATGATATCAGATGGATTGTCATTTGAACTGATATGTCTCCAAGTTCCATGTTTAGTCAAACCTTGTATCTCGGACACTCTGTTAGCTATAAAGGTTTTAAGCTTACAAGGAGGTGTATTAATCCAATATAATGTAATCGTTGAATCTGACCATAAAAAAGTATTAGAAAATTTAATCTTTAAAGCCTTTGTTGTTTTATCGTACAGGTTGGCTAATAAAACTGCGGCGCACAACTCCAGCCTGGGTAGGCTTATCCTTTTTAAAGGCGTTACTCGAGATTTTGAGGAAATCAACTGCATTAGATGATTGCCTTGATTGTCAGTACTTCGAATATATATTGAAGCTCCGTAACATTTCTCAGACGAGTCACAGAAGCCATGTAGTTGCATTTCAATTGTATCATCAATAAGAATTCTCCTTGGTATTGCTAAATTTCTCAAAAGATTTAATTGTTCATAAAATGTTTTCCAATTACTAGCGATTGGTTCGGGAACTAAATCATCCCAATCAATCTTTGCTTGCCATAACTCTTGCATAAACATTTTTGCCTTGGAGACAATGGGTCCTAATAATCCTAGTGGATCAAAAAGCTTTGCTATTTGTGACAACAAAATTCTTTTGGTTACTATCTTATTTTCCAACTTTGTATTATACAGAATTACATCTCTTTCTGCGTTCCACTGAAGACCAAGAGTTTTTATGGTTTGCGCCATGTCTAGACATAATAAAGGATCGTTTGCGATGTCTGGCAATCCAGATAATAATTCTATCTCATTTGACAACCATTTTCGTAATTTAAACCCTCCAGAATTTGATAAGGAAATAAGCTCATCTCTTAATTTCGTCGCCATATCTAGAGACTCACATCCTGTTAATAAGTCGTCTACATAAAAGTCTCTTTTAACTACAGTACTCGCTAACGGATATTTATCTGCCTCATCCTCTGCTAATTGATAAAGAGATCGAATGGCTAGGTACGGAGCAAAAGAAGTTCCATACGTAACAGTTTTGAGCTCATAAGATTTGATCTCTTCATTTGGCGAAGGTTTCCAAACAATTTTTTGAAAATGCGTATCTTGATCATTTACCCGTATCTGTCGATACATCTTCTCTATGTCTGCTGTTAAAACGTATTTATGTAATCGAAATCTCGATAATATTGAATACAGATCCTCCTGGATGGTTGGACCTACCATTAAAATGTCGTTGAGAGATGCATTTGTACTCGTGGAAGCAGAAGCATCAAACACAACTCTGATTTTTGTTGTTAGGTTTGAGGTTTTTATTACAGCATGATGCGGCATGTAATAACCCCTTTTGATGTCATCAGAAACTATTTCTTGCATGTGACCTAGAAGAAAATATTCTTGCAAAAATTCAGAATATTGAATCTTTAAATCCACGTTATGTTTAAATCTATTCTCCAGATGTTGAAAACGCCTCAATGCAGTTGTGTATGAATCGCCTAAACTTTCCTCACTAGCTTTGAAAGGCAGTTTGACTACGAAGCGTCCAGTTGTATCTCTTATTGTATTATTTTTGAAATGTTTCTCACACTCAAGCTCCTCTTGCGATAGAACCTTCTCATGCTGGACCTCTTCTATCTCCCAAAATCTTCTCATTTGTATATCAAGTAACTCTGTTGAGAGAAAACAAGATGAGGTTGTGTCATTTACTTCAGTGTTTGCTCGTCCTGACACAATCCAACCAAACTCAGTATTTTGAAGCATTGGTAATTCACGTCCAACCTTAATTTGTTGCTTCTTTAAAATTTCTAAAAATATTTCAGCTCCTAGTAGCATATCCACTTGACTTGGAATGTTGAAATGTGAATCAGCCAAGGTTATGTTATTAGGAATATCCCAGTTTTTGCGATTAATAAATTTTGTTGGCAATTCTTTAGTGATAACATCTAAGACTAAGAATTCTAGAGTTTTTCTATAGGCTGCTACACGTGATTTTATGTTTAAATGAACAGATGTTCCGACTTGTGTTTGGCATTGTCCTATTCCACTAATAGGAATGTTTTTTGTGTGAGGTTTAATGCCTAATCTCAGCCTAAACGATGCGGACACAAAATTAGTTTGACTTGCACTGTCAAGTAATGTTCTGCAAAAATGCCAACGTTGTGATGAGTCTTGTACTTGAATGACGGCGGTGGCTAATAAAATTTCAGTGGGTTGACTCAAATTATAATATGTTTGACTGTTATTGGACTGAACTTGTTGTGAAGATGATTGTTGTTCCGTGTCTTGACTGTCTTGGATTGAGTTTCTCTTAATTATTTTTTCAAAATGAATCAATATGTGGTGATTCTGACCGCATTTTCTGCACGAACTTGATTTGCAATCATTTGCAGAATGATTTCTTCTAAGGCAATTAAAACAAACTTTTAGTTTTTTAATGGTTGCAATTCTCTTATTTTGGTTTTGATTGATAAATTTAGAACAATGCCACAAGTTATGCTTGGCTTTGCATAATAAACAGTCATACATTTCTTTGGGTTGTTCTGAAACAAAGTGCGTTACTTTAGGGTTTGCTTTCTCTTGCACGCCAGATGCTTCTAAAGAAAGACATCTTCTTTCAAAAAATGTTAATAATTCGTTTAAAGTTGGTATTTCTCTTTGATCTCTGGAAACTCTGCTCAGCTCCCATTCTCGTATACAAGAAGCATCCATTTTTGTTTTTAAAAGAAAAATTATCATGGCATCCCATGATTTTACTGGTAAGCCAAGTGCTTCTAATGATCTTAAATGTTGTTTAACTTCAGTAATTAATTTTCTCAAACCAATGCATGAATCTTTAATCACTATTGGCAGCTCAAATATGGAAGATAGGTGCGAATTCACAATGACCTCTTTGTTATTGAATCGTTCGTTTAGTAAACCCCATGCCACTTCATAGTTTTCCGATGTTGAGGCGATTGAATCGATTATTTTTAAAGCTTCTCCATCTAAATTTTGTTTTAAGTAGTAAAACTTTTCAACTTGACTCATTTTTGTATTTTTATGAATTAATGATACGAATATATCATGGAAACTATGCCACTCTTGATAACTCCCTGAAAATGTTGATATCTTGATCTGAGGTAACTTTATTCGCGATGATGCTGACTCTGGATCTTTCTCCTCCCTTACTTGACATAGCATTTTCTTTAACTTGGCCTCTGTTCTATAAAACACCGTTTCGCAATCCTTTCTGTCGGGTCTGTGCTCCTCTTCATTAAATTCTTCTAATTGTGTCTGAATTGCGTTGTATTTTTGCCAAAGTCCATTAAGTTTTGTTTCTCGAATTTGTAACTCTTCAATCTCATTGACTGCTGCGTCAAAATCTCTAACGAAATCATGTATTCGAATGATACTCTCTCTTGCGGATGTTCTTTTATTTACTAATTTGTTTTTAGACTCTGTACTCATTTTGCGTGTTATCTGTGTTAAAATTTAAGTGTATATAAAACTCGCCTCTAAATTGTATGCAATGCTCAATACTATTGATAGTGATTTCTTTAATACTCTCTGTAGTTTGGACTCGTACACACTATATTACTCCACAGGCTGACTTCTATTTTCATCAAATGCAAGTTCACTATCCGGTTCGATGTAGACCAATGTTAAGAATAGAAATAATACTTCGAAGGACCTTGTTTATTATGTTAATAGCATACAATTAATTCAACACAGAATACTTCAAACTCTTGATTAAAAACTAAGAAAAACTGTCAAAGTCAAAAAAAACATCTCAATTAATGCAAAGTTTTATAGTACTCATAATAATACTAACTAGAGTACTATATTCTAAACAATGTTAAAGCATGTTTTACCATGTCATCGCATAGTAAAAGAACATTTTTGAATCGAGTTAATCATTCAATACGAATCATTTACAAGCTTCTATAGATCATTGTATTCGATTCAACAAAGTAGAGTGAACGTTTACTTCAAGTGATCAAATAGCAAAAATGCATTTTGAAGTGAGTTTTTTCGATAACGGTGGGTTTTACGAGATTTTCCCAAGAGACCTTTTCGCCTAGAAAAGTCATAACTAGGAACTTTTGTTAACAACATTTTTTTATTCGACGAAGTTAAAGCATGTTTTTCCATGTCATCGGATTGTAAGAGCACATTTTTGAATCGAGTTAAACTTTCAATACGAATCATTTACAAGCATCCATGTATTCGATTCAACAAAGTAGAGTGAACGTTTACTTCAAATCATCAAATATCAGAAATGCACTTTGGAGTGAGTTTTTTCGATAACGGTTGGTTTTACGAGATTTTTACTAGAGACCTTTTCGCCTAAAAAAGTTATATCTAGGAACTTTTGTTAACAACATTTATTGATTCGACGAAGTTAATGCATGTTTTACAATGTCATCGCAAAGTAAAAGCACAATTTTGAATCGAGTTAAACATTTAATACGAATCATTTACAAGCATCCATAGAACGTTGTATTCGACTCAACAAGGTAGAGTGAACGTTTACTTCAAATCATCAAATATCAGAAATGCATTTTGGAGTGAGTTTATTCGATAACGGTTGGTTTTACGAGATTTTTACTAGAGATTTTTTCGCCTAGAAAAGTTATAGGAACTTTTATTATCAACATTTTTTGATCCGTCGAAGTTAAAGCATGTTTTACCATGTCATCGGATAGTAAAAGCACATTTTTTAATCGAGTTAATTATTCAATACGAATTATTCACGAGCTTCTATAGAACGTTGTACTCGACTCAACAAGGTAGAGTGAACGTTTACTTCAAATCCTCAAATATCAGAAATGCATTTTGAAGTGAGTTTTTTCGATAACGGTTGGTTTTACGAGATTTTTACTAGAGACCTTTTCGCCTAAAAAAAAAAGTTATATCTAGGAACTTTTGTTAACAACATTTATTGATTCGACGAAGTTAATGCATGTTTTACAATGTCATCGCATAGTAAAAGCACAATTTTGAATCGAGTTAAACATTTAATACGAATCATTTACAAGCATCCATAGAACGTTGTATTCGACTCAACAAGGTAGAGTGAACGTTTACTTCAAATCATCAAATATCAGAAATGCATTTTGGAGTGAGTTTATTCGATAACGGTTGGTTTTACGAGATTTTTACTAGAGACCTTTTCCCCTCAATAAGTTATGACTAGGAACTTTTGTTATCAACATTTTGTGATTCGACGAAGTTAAAGCATGTTTTACCATGTCATCGGATAGTAACAGCATATTTTTGAATCGAGTTAAACACTCAATACGAATCATTTACAAGCATACATAGAACGTTGTATTCGACAAAACAAAGTAGAGTGAACGTTTACTTCCAATCATCAAATATCAGAAATGCATTTTGAAGTGAGCTTTTTCGATAACGGTTGGTTTTACGAGATTTTTCCTAGAGACCTTTTCGCCTAGAAAAGTCATGACTCGGAACTTTTGTTAACAACAATTTTTGATTCGACGATGTTAAAGCATGTTTTACCATGTCATCGCATAGTAAAAGTACATTTTTGAATTGAGTTAATCATCATTCAATACGAATCATTTACAAGCTTCTATAGATCATTGTATTCGATTCAACAAAGTAGAGTGAACGTTTACTTCAAATGATCAAATAGCAAAAATGCATTTTGAGGTGAGTTTTTTCGATAACGGTGGGTTTTACGAGATTTTTACTAGAGATTTTTTCGCCTAGAAAAGTTATACCTAGGAACTTTTATTATCAACATTTTTTGATTCGTCGAAGTTAAAGCATGTTTTACCATGTCATCGGATAGTAAAAGCACATTTTTTAATCGAGTTAATTATACAATACGAATTATTCACGAGCTTCTATAGAACGTTGTATTCGATTCAACAAGGTAGAGTGAACGGTTACTTCAAATCATCAAATATCAGAAATGCATTTTAAAGTGAGTTTTTTCGATAACGGTTGGATTTACGAGATTTTCCAAGAGACTTTTTCGCCTAAAAAAGTTATGACTAGGAACTTTTATTATCAACATTTTTGATTCGACGAAGTTAAGCATGTTTTTCCATGTCATCGGATAGTAAGACCACATTTTTGAATCGAGTTAATCTTTCAATACGAATCATTTACAAGCATCCATAGAACGTTGTATTCGACTCAACAAGGTAGAGTGAACGTTACTTCCAATCATCAAATATCAGAAATGCATTTTGGAGTGAGTTTATTCGATAACGGTTGGTTTTACGAGATTTTTACTAGAGGCCTTTTCGCCTAAAAAAGTTATATCTAGGAACTTTTGTTAACAACATTTATTGATTCGACGAAGTTAATGCATGTTTTACAATGTCATCGCATAGTAAAAGCACAATTTTGAATCGAGTTAAACATTTAATACGAATCATTTACAAGCATCCATAGAACGTTGTATTCGACTCAACAAGGTAGAGTGAACGTTTACTTCAAATCATCAAATATCAGAAATGCATTTTGGAGTGAGTTTATTCGATAACGGTTGGTTTTACGAGATTTTTACTCGAGATTTTTTCGCCTAGAAAAGTTATATCTAGGAACTTTTATTATCAACATTTTTTGATTCGTCGAAGTTAAAGCATGTTTTACCATGTCATCGGATAGTAAAAGCACATTTTTTAATCGAGTTAATTATTCAATACGAATTATTCACGAGCTTCTATAGAACGTTGTATTCGACTCATTTACAAGCATGCATAGAACGTTGTATTCGACAAAACAAAGTAGAGTGAACGTTTACTTCTAATCATCAAATATCAGAAATGCATTTTGAAGTGAGCTTTTTCGATAACGGTTGGTTTTACGAGATTTTTCCTAGAGACCTTTTCGCCTAGAAAAGTCATGACTAGGGACTTTTGTTAACAACAATTTTTGATTCGACGATGTTAAAGCATGTTTTACCATGTCATCGCATAGTAAAAGAACATTTTTGAATCGAGTTAATCATTCAATACGAATCATTTACAAGCATTCATAGAACGTTGTATTCGACTCAACAGAGTAGAGTGAACGTTTACTTCAAATCATCAAATATCAGAAATGCATTTTGAAGTGAGTTTTTTCGATAACGGTTGGTTTTACGAGATTTTTCCAAGAGACCTTTACGCCTAGAAATGTCATGAATAGGAACTTTTGTTAACAACATATTTTGATTCGACGATGTTAAAGCATGTTTTACCATGTCATCGGATAGTAGCAGCACATTTTTTAATCGAGTTAAACACTCAATACGAGCCATATACAAGCATACATAGAACGTTGTATTCGACAAAACAAAGTAGAGTGAACGTTTACTTCTAATCATCAAATATCATAAATCCATTTTGAAGAACTGAGTTTCTTCGATAACGGTTGGTTTTACGAGATTTTTCCTAAAGACCTTTTCGCCTAAAAAAGTTATGACTAGGAACTTTTGTTAACAACATTTTTTGATTCAACCAAGTTAAAGCATGTTTCACAATGTCATCGCATAGTAAAGGCACAATTTTGAATCGAGTTAAACATTCAATACGAATCATTTACAAGCATTCATAGAACGTTGTATTCGACTCAACAGAGTAGAGTGAACGTTTACTTCAAATCATCAAATATCAGAAATGCATTTTGAAGTGAGTTTTTTCGATAACGGTTGGTTTTACGAGATTTTTCCAAGAGACCTTTTCGCCTAGAAATGTCATGACTAGGAACTTTTGTTAACAACATTTTTTGATTCGACGATTTTAAAGCACGTTTTACCATGTCATCGGATAGTAACAGCACATTTTTTAATCGAGTTAAACACTCAATACGAGCCATTTACAAGCATACATAGAACGTTGTATTCGACAAAACAAAGTAGAGTGAACGTTTACTTCTAATCATCAAATATCATAAATCCATTTTGAAGTGAGTTTTTTCGATAACGGTTGGTTTTACGAGATTTTTACTAGAGATTTTTTCGCCTAGAAAAGTTATATCTAGGAACATTTATTATCAACATTTTTTGATTCGTCGAACTTAAAGCATGTTTTACCATGTCATCGGATAGTAACAGCACATTTTTTAATCGAGTTAATCATTCAATACGAATTATTCACGAGCTTCTATAGAACGTTGTATTCGACTCAACAAGGTAGAGTGAACGTTTACTTCAAATCATCAAATTTCAGAAATGCACTTTGGAGTGAGTTTATTCGATAACGGTTGGTTTTACGAGATTTTTACTAGAGACCTTTTCCCCTCAATAAGTTATGACTAGGAACTTTTATTATCAACATTTTGTGATTCGACGAAGTTAAAGCATGTTTTACCGTGTCATCGGATAGTAACAGCATATTTTTGAATCGAGTTAAACACTCAATCGAGTTAATCATTCAATACGAATCATTTACAAGCTTCTATAGATCATTCTATTCGATTCAACAAAGTAGAATGAACGTTTACTTCAAGTGATCAAATAGCAAAAATGCATTTTGAAGTGAGTTTTTTCGATAACGGTGGGTTTATCGAGATTTTCCCAAGAGACCTATTCGCCTAGAAAAGTCATGACTAGGAACTTTTGTTAACAACATTTTTTGATTTGACGAAGTTAAGCATGTTTTTCCATGTCATCGGATAGTAAGACCACATTTTTCAATCGAGTTAAACATTCAATACGAATCATTCACAAGCATCCATAGAACGTTGTATTCAACTCAACAAGGTAGAGTGAACGTTTACTTCAAATCATCAAATATCAGAAATGCATTTTGGAGTGAGTTTATTCGATAACGGTTGGTTTTACGAGATTTTTACTAGAGATTTTTTCGCCTAGAAAAGTTATATCTAGGAACTTTTATTATCAACATTTTTTGATTCGTCGAAGTTAAAGCATGTTTTACTATGTCATCGGATAGTAAAAGCACATTTTTTAATCGAGTTAATTATTCAATACGAATTATTCACGAGCTTCTATAGAACGTTGTATTCGACTCAACAAGGTAGAGTGAACGTTTACTTCAAATCATCAAATATCAGAAATGCATTTTGAAGTGAGTTTTTTCGATAACGGTTGGATTTACGAGATTTTCCAAGAGACCTTTTCGCCTAAAAAAGTTATGACTAGGAACTTTTGTTAACAACATTTTTTGATTCGACCAAGTTAAAGCATGTTTCACAATGTCATCGCATAGTAAAGGCACAATTTTGAATGGAGTTAAACAATCAATACGAATCATTTACAAGCATTCATAGAACGTTGTATTCGACTCAACAGAGTAGAGTGAACGTTTACTTCAAATCATCAAATATCAGAAATGCATTTTGAAGTGAGTTTTTTCGATAACTGTTGGTTTTACGAGATTTTTCCAAGAGACCTTTTCGCCTAGAAATGTCATGACTAGGAACTTTTGTTAACAACATTTTTTGATTCGACCAAGTTAAAGCATGTTTCACAATGTCATCGCATAGTAAAGGCACAATTTTGAATCGAGTTAAACATTCAATACGAATCATTTACAAGCATTCATAGAACGTTGTATTCGACTCAATAGAGTAGAGTGAACGTTTACTTCAAATCATCAAATATCAGAAATGCATTTTGAAGTGAGTTTTTTCGATAACGGTTGGTTTTACGAGATTTTTCCAAGAGACCTTTACGCCTAGAAATGTCATGAATAGGAACTTTTGTTAACAACATATTTTGATTCGACGATGTTAAAGCATGTTTTACCATGTCATCGGATAGTAGCAGCACATTTTTTAATCGAGTTAAACACTCAATACGAGCCATATACAAGCATACATAGAACGTTGTATTCGACAAAACAAAGTAGAGTGAACGTTTACTTCTAATCATCAAATATCATAAATCCATTTTGAAGAACTGAGTTTTTTCGATAACGGTTGGTTTTACGAGATTTTTCCTAAAGACCTTTTCGCCTAAAAAAGTTATGACTAGGAACTTTTGTTAACAACATTTTTTGATTCAACCAAGTTAAAGCATGTTTCACAATGTCATCGCATAGTAAAGGCACAATTTTGAATCGAGTTAAACATTCAATACGAATCATTTACAAGCATTCATAGAACGTTGTATTCGACTCAACAGAGTAGAGTGAACGTTTACTTCAAATCATCAAATATCAGAAATGCATTTTGAAGTGAGTTTTTTCGATAACGGTTGGTTTTACGAGATTTTTCCAAGAGACCTTTTCGCCTAGAAATGTCATGACTAGGAACTTTTGTTAACAACATTTTTTGATTCGACGATTTTAAAGCACGTTTTACCATGTCATCGGATAGTAACAGCACATTTTTTAATCGAGTTAAACACTCAATACGAGCCATTTACAAGCATACATAGAACGTTGTATTCGACAAAACAAAGTAGAGTGAACGTTTACTTCTAATCATCAAATATCATAAATCCATTTTGAAGTGAGTTTTTTCGATAACGGTTGGTTTTACGAGATTTTTACTAGAGATTTTTTCGCCTAGAAAAGTTATATCTAGGAACATTTATTATCAACATTTTTTTGATTCGTCGAACTTAAAGCATGTTTTACCATGTCATCGGATAGTAACAGCACATTTTTTAATCGAGTTAATCATTCAATACGAATTATTCACGAGCTTCTATAGAACGTTGTATTCGACTCAACAAGGTAGAGTGAACGTTTACTTCAAATCATCAAATATCAGAAATGCACTTTGGAGTGAGTTTATTCGATAACGGTTGGTTTTACGAGATTTTTACTAGAGACCTTTTCCCCTCAATAAGTTATGACTAGGAACTTTTATTATCAACATTTTGTGATTCGACGAAGTTAAAGCATGTTTTACCGTGTCATCGGATAGTAACAGCATATTTTTGAATCGAGTTAAACACTCAATCGAGTTAATCATTCAATACGAATCATTTACAAGCTTCTATAGATCATTCTATTCGATTCAACAAAGTAGAATGAACGTTTACTTCAAGTGATCAAATAGCAAAAATGCATTTTGAAGTGAGTTTTTTCGATAACGGTGGGTTTATCGAGATTTTCCCAAGAGACCTATTCGCCTAGAAAAGTCATGACTAGGAACTTTTGTTAACAACATTTTTTGATTTGACGAAGTTAAGCATGTTTTTCCATGTCATCGGATAGTAAGACCACATTTTTGAATCGAGTTAAACATTCAATACGAATCATTCACAAGCATCCATAGAACGTTGTATTCAACTCAACAAGGTAGAGTGAACGTTTACTTCAAATCATCAAATATCAGAAATGCATTTTGGAGTGAGTTTATTCGATAACGGTTGGTTTTACGAGATTTTTACTAGATTTTTTCGCCTAGAAAAGTTATATCTAGGAACTTTTATTATCAACATTTTTTGATTCGTCGAAGTTAAAGCATGTTTTACTATGTCATCGGATAGTAAAAGCACATTTTTTAATCGAGTTAATTATTCAATACGAATTATTCACGAGCTTCTATAGAACGTTGTATTCGACTCAACAAGGTAGAGTGAACGTTTACTTCAAATCATCAAATATCAGAAATGCATTTTGAAGTGAGTTTTTTCGATAACGGTTGGATTTACGAGATTTTCCAAGAGACCTTTTCGCCTAAAAAAGTTATGACTAGGAACTTTTGTTAACAACATTTTTTGATTCGACCAAGTTAAAGCATGTTTCACAATGTCATCGCATAGTAAAGGCACAATTTTGAATGGAGTTAAACATTCAATACGAATCATTTACAAGCATTCATAGAACGTTGTATTCGACTCAACAGAGTAGAGTGAACGTTTACTTCAAATCATCAAATATCAGAAATGCATTTTGAAGTGAGTTTTTTCGATAACGGTTGGTTTTACGAGATTTTTCCAAGAGACCTTTTCGCCTAGAAATGTCATGACTAGGAACTTTTGTTAACAACATTTTTTGATTCGACCAAGTTAAAGCATGTTTCACAATGTCATCGCATAGTAAAGGCACAATTTTGAATCGAGTTAAACATTCAATACGAATCATTTACAAGCATTCATAGAACGTTGTATTCGACTCAACAAGGTAGAGTGAACGTTACTTCCAATCATCAAATATCAGAAATGCATTTTGGAGTGAGTTTATTCGATAACGGTTGGTTTTACGAGATTTTTACTAGAGATTTTTTCGCCTAGAAAAGTTATATCTAGGAACTGTTATTATCAACATTTTTTGATTCGTCGAAGTTAAAGCATGTTTTACCATGTCATCGGATAGTAAAAGCACATTTTTTAATCGAGTTAATCATTCAATACGAATTATTCACGAGCTTCTATAGAACGTTGTATTCGGCTCAACAAGGTAGAGTGAACGTTTACTTCAAATCATCAAATATCAGAAATGCATTTTGAAGTGAGTTTTTTCGATAACGGTTGGATTTACGAGATTTTCCAAGACTTTTTCGCCTAAAAAGTTATGACTAGGAACTTTTGTTATCAACATTTTTTGATTCGTCGAAGTTAAAGCATGTTTTTCCATGTCATCGGATAGTAAGACCACATTTTTAAATCGAGTTAATCTTTCAATACGAATCATTTACAAGCATCCATAGAACGTGGTATTCGAATCAACAAGGTAGAGTGAACGTTTACTTCAAATCATCAAATATCAGAAATGCATTTTGGAGTGAGTTTATTCGATAACGGTTGGTTTTACGAGATTTTTACTAGAGATTTTTTCGCCTAGAAAAGTTATATCTAGGAACTTTTATTATCAACATTTTTTGATTCGTCGAAGTTAAAGCATGTTTTACTATGTCATCGGATAGTAAAAGCACATTTTTTAATCGAGTTAATTATTCAATAGGAATTATTCACGAGCTTCTATAGAACGTTGTATTCGACTCATTTACAAGCATACATAGAACGTTGTATTCGACAAAACAAAGTAGAGTGAACGTTTACTTCTAATCATCAAATATCAGAAATGCATTTTGAAGTGAGCTTTTTCGATAACGGTTGGTTTTACGAGATTTTTCCTAGAGACCTTTTCGCCTAGAAAAGTCATGACTAGGAACTTTTGTTAACAACAATTTTTGATTCGACGATGTTAAAGCATGTTTTACCATGTCATCGCATAGTAAAAGAACATTTTTGAATCGAGTTAATCATTCAATACGAATCATTTACAAGCTTCTATAGATCATTCTATTCGATTCAACAAAGTAGAATGAACGTTTACTTCAAGTGATCAAATAGCAAAAATGCATTTTGAAGTGAGTTTTTTCGATTACGGTGGGTTTAACGTGATTTTCCCAAGAGACCTATTCGCCTAGAAAAGTCATGACTAGGAACTTTTGTTAACAACATTTTTTGATTCGACGAAGTTAAGCATGTTTTTCCATGTCATCGGATAGTAAGACCACATTTTTGAATCGAGTTAATCTTTCAATACGAATCATTTACAAGCAATAGAACGTTGTACTCGACTCAACAAAGTAGAGTGAACGTTTACTTCAATTCATCAAATATCAGAAATGCATTTTGAAGTGAGTTTTTTCGATAACGGTTGGTTTTACGAGATTTTCCCAAGAGACCTTTTTGCCTAGAAAAGTCATAACTAGGAACTTTTGTTAACAACATTTTTTGATTCGACCAAGTTAAAGCATGTTTTACAATGTCATCGCATAGTAAAGGCACAATTTTGAATCGAGTTAAACATTCAGTACGAATCATTTACAAGCATCCATAGATCATTGTATTCGATTCAACAAAGTAGAGTGAACGTTTACTTCAAGTGATCAAATAGCAAAAATGCATTTTGAAGTGAGTTTTTTCGATAACGGTGGGTTTTACGAGATTTTCCCAAGAGACCTTTTCGCCTAGAAAAGTCATAACTAGAAACTTTTGTTAACAACATTTTTTGATTCGACGAAGTTAAAGCATGTTTTACCATGTCATCGGATAGTAAAACACATTTTTTAATCGAGTTAACTTTCAATACGAATCATTTACAAGCATCCATAGAACGTTGTATTCGATTCAACAGAGTAGAGTGAACGTTTATTACTAATCATCAAATTTCAGAAATGCATTTTGAAGTGAGTTTTTTCGATAACTGTTGGATTTACGAGATTTTTACTAGAGACCTTTTCGCCTCAACAAGTTATGATTAGGAACTTTTATTATCAACATTTTTTGCTCGAGTTAAACTTTCAATACGAATCATTTACAAGCATCCATAGAACGTTGTATTCGACTCAACAAAGTAGAGTGAACGTTTACTTCAAATCATCAAATATCAGAAATGCATTTTGAAGTGAGTTTCTTCGATAACGGTTGGTTTTACGAGATTTTTCCAAGAGACCTTTTCGCCTAGAAATGTCATAACTAGAAACTTTTATAACAACATTTTTTGATTCGACGAAGTTAATGCATGTTTTACAATGTCATCGCATAGTAAAAGCACAATTTTGAATCGAGTTAAACATTCAATACGAATATTTCACAAGCATCCATAGAACGTTGTATTCAACTCAACAAGGTAGAGTGAACGTTTACTTCAAATCATCAAATATCAGAAATGCATTTTGGAGTGAGTTTATTCGATAACGAGATTTTTACTAGAGATTTTTTCAATACGAATATTTCACAAGCATCCATAGAACGTTGTATTCAACTCAACAAGGTAGAGTGAACGTTTACTTCAAATCATCAAATATCAGAAATGCACTTTGGAGTGAGTTTTTTCGATAACGGTGGGTTTTACGAGATTTTTACTAGAGATTTTTTCGCCTAGAAAAGTTATACCTAGGAACTTTTGTTATCAACATTTTGTGATTCGACGAAGTTAAAGCATGTTTTACCATGTCATCGGATAGTAACAGCATATTTTTGAATCGAGTTAAACACTCAATACGAATCATTTACAAGCATACATAGAACGTTGTATTCGACAAAACAAAGTAGAGTGAACGTTTACTTCTAATCATCAAATATCAGAAATGCATTTTGAAGTGAGCTTTTTCGATAACGGTTGGTTTTACGAGATTTTTCCTAGAGACCTTTTCGCCTAGAAAAGTCATGACTAGGAACTTTTGTTAACAACAATTTTTGATTCGTCGAAGTTAAAGCATGTTTTACTATGTCATCGGATAGTAAAAGCACATTTTTTTAATCGAGTTAATTATTCAATACGAATTATTCACGAGCTTCTATAGAACGTTGTATTCGACTCAACAAGGTAGAGTGAACGTTTACTTCAAATCATCAAATATCAGAAATGCATTTTGAAGTGAGTTTTTTCGATAACGGTTGGAACTAGAAACTTTTGTTAACAACATTTTTTGATTCGACCAAGTTAAAGCATGTTTCACAATGTCATCGCATAGTAAAGGCACAATTTTGAATGGAGTTAAACATTCAATACGAATCATTTACAAGCATTCATAGAACGTTGTATTCGACTCAACAGAGTAGAGTGAACGTTTACTTCAAATCATCAAATATCAGAAATGCATTTTGAAGTGAGTTTTTTCGATAACGGTTGGTTTTACGAGATTTTCCCAAGAGACCTTTTTGCCTAGAAAAGTCATAACTAGGAACTTTTGTTAACAACATTTTTTGATTCGACCAAGTTAAAGCATGTTTTACAATGTCATCGCATAGTAAAGGCACAATTTTGAATCGAGTTAAACATTCAGTACGAATCAAATACAAGCATCCATAGATCAATGTATTCGATTCAACAAACTAGAGTGAACGTTTACTTCAAGTGATCAAATAGCAAAAATGCATTTTGAAGTGAGTTTTTTCGATAACGGTGGGTTTTACGAGATTTTCCCAAGAGACCTTTTCGCATAGAAAAGTCATAACTAGAAACTTTTGTTAACAACATTTTTTGATTCGACGAAGTTAAAGCATGTTTTACCATGTCATCGGATAGTAAAACAAATTTTTTAATCGAGTTAAACTTTTAATATGAATCATTTACAAGCATCCATAGAACGTTGTATTCGATTCAACAAAGTAGAGTGAACGTTTATTACTAATCATCAAATTTCAGAAATGCATTTTGAAGTGAGTTTTTTCGATAACTGTTGGATTTACGAGATTTTTACTAGAGACCTTTTCGCCTCAACAAGTTATGATTAGGAACTTTTATTATCAACATTTTTTGCTCGACTTAAACTTTCAATACGAATCATTTACAAGCATCCATAGAACGTTGTATTCGACTCAACAAAGTAGAGTGAACGTTTACTTCAAATCATCAAATATCAGAAATGCATTTTGAAGTGAGTTTTTTCGATAACGGTTGGTTTTACGAGATTTTTCCAAGAGACCTTTTCGCCTAGAAATGTCATAACTAGAAACTTTTATAACAACATTTTTTGATTCGACGAAGTTAAAGCATGTTTCACAATGTCATCGCATAGTAAAGGCACAATTTTGAATCGAGTTAAACATTCAATACGAATCATTTACAAGCATTCATAGAACGTTGTATTCGACTCAACAAGGTAGAGTGAACGTTACTTCCAATCATCAAATATCAGAAATGCATTTTGGAGTTTATTCGATAACGGTTGGTTTTATGAGATTTTTACTAGAGATTTTTTCGCCTAGAAAAGTTATATCTAGGAACTGTTATTATCAACATTTTTTGATTCGTCGAAGTTAAAGCATGTTTTACCATGTCATCGGATAGTAAAAGCACATTTTTTAATCGAGTTAATCATTCAATACGAATTATTCACGAGCTTCTATAGAACGTTGTATTCGGCTCAACAAGGTAGAGTGAACGTTTACTTCAAATCATCAAATATCAGAAATGCATTTTGAAGTGAGTTTTTTCGATAACGGTTGGATTTACGAGATTTTCCAAGAGACTTTTTCGCCTAGAAAAGTTATGACTAGGAACTTTTATTATCAACATTTTTGATTCGACGAAGTTAAAGCATGTTTTACCATGTCATCGGACAGTAACAGCACATTTTTTAATCGTGTTAATCATTCAATACGAATTATTCACGAGCTTCTATAGAACGTTGTATTCGACTCAACAAGGTAGAGTGAACGTTTACTTCAAATCATCAAATATCAGAAATGCACTTTGGAGTGAGTTTATTCGATAACGGTTGGTTTTACGAGATTTTTACTAGAGACCTTTTCCCCTCAATAAGTTATGACTAGGAACTTTTGTTATCAACATTTTGTAATTCGACGAAGTTAAAGCATGTTTTACCATGTCATCGGATAGTAACAGCATATTTTTGAATCGAGTTAAACACTCAATACGAATCATTTACAAGCATACATAGAACGTTGTATTCGATTCAACAAAGTAGAGTGAACGTTTATTACTAATCATCAAATATCAGAAATGCATTTTGGAGTGAGTTTATTCGATAACGGTTGGTTTTACGAGATTTTTACTAGATACCTTTTCGCCTCAATAAGTTATGACTAGGAATTTTTATTATCAACATTTTTGATTCGACGAAGTTAAAGCATGTTTTACCATGTCATCGGATAGTAACAGCACATTTTTTAATCGAGTTAATCATTCAATACGAATTATTCACGAGCTTCTATAGAACGTTGTATTCGACTCAACAAGATTGAGTGAACGTTTACTTCAAATCATCAAATATCAGAAATGCACTTTGGAGTGAGTTTATTCGATAACGGTTGGTTTTACGAGATTTTTACTGGAGACCTTTTCGCCTCAATAAGCTATGACTAGGAACTTTTATTATCAACATTTTGAGATTCGACGAAGTTAAAGCATGTTTTACCATGTCATCGGATAGTAACAGCATATTTTTGAATCGAGTTAAACACTCAATACGAATCATTTACAAGCATACATAGAACGTTGCATTCGACAAAACAAAGTAGAGTGAACGTTTACTTCAAATCATCAAATGGCAGAAATGCATTTTGATGCGAGTTTTTTCAATAACGGTGGGTTTTACGAGATTTTCCCAAGAGACCTTTTCGCCTAGAAAAGTCATGACTAGGAAATTTTGTTAACAACATTTCTTGATTCGACGAAGTTAAAGGATGTTTTTCCATGTCATCGGATAGTAAGAGCACATTTTTGAATCGAGTTAAACTTTCAATACGAATCATTTACAAGCATCCATAGAACGTTGTATTCGATTCAACAAAGTAGAGTGAACATTTATTACTAATCATCAAATCTCAGAAATGCATTTTGAAGTGAGTTTTTTCGATAACGGTTGGATTTACGAGATTTTTACTAGAGACTTTTTCGCCTCAATAAGTTATGACTAGGAACTTTTATAATAAATATTTTTGATTCGACGAAGTTAAAGCATGTTTTTCCATGTCATCGGATAGTAAGAGCACATTTTTGAATCGAGTTAAACTTTCAATACGAATCATTTACAAGCATCCATAGAACGTTGTATTAGACTCAACAAGGTAGAGTGAACGTTTACTTCAAATCATCAAATATCAGAAATGCATTTTGGAGTGAGTTTATTCGATAAGGGTTGGTTTTACGAGATTTTTACTAGAGACCTTTTCGCCTCAATAAGTTATGACTAGGAACTTTTATAATAAATATTTTTGATTCGGCGAAGTTAAAGCATGTTTTACCATGTCATCGCATTGCAAAAGCACATTTTTGAATCGAGTTAATCATCCAATACGAATCATTCACGAGCTTCTATAGGACGTTGTATTCGACTCAACGAGGTAGAGTGAACGTTTACTTCAAATCATCAAATATCAGAAATGCATTTTGGAGTGAGTTTATTCGATAACGGTTGGATTTACGAGATTTTCCATGAGATCTTTTCGCCTAAAAAAGTTATGACTAGGAACTTTTGTTAACAACATTTTTTGATTCGACCAAGTTAAAGCATGTTTCACAATGTCATCGCATAGTAAAGGCACAATTTTGAATCGAGTTAAACATTCAATACGAATCATTTACAAGCATTCATAGAACGTTGTATTCGACTCAACAGAGTAGAGTGAACGTTTACTTCAAATCATCAAATATCAGAAATGCATTTTGAAGTGAGTTTTTTCGATAACGGTTGGTTTTACGAGATTTTCCCAAGAGACCTTTTCGCCTAGAAATGTCATGACTAGGAAATTTTGTTAACAACATATTTTGATTCGACGATGTTAAGCATGTTTTACCATGTCATCGGATAGTAACAGCACATTTTTTAATCGAGTTAAACACTCAATACGAGCCATTTACAAGCATACATAGAACGTTGTATTCGACAAAACAAAGTAGAGTGAACGTTTACTTCTAATCATCAAATATCATAAATCCATTTTGAAGTGAGTTTTTTCGATAACGGTTGGTTTTACAAGATTTTTCCTAGAGACCTTTTCGCCTAGAAAAGTTATATCTAGGAACTTTTATTATCAACATTTTTTGATTCGTCGAAGTTAAAGCATGTTTTACCATGTCATCGGATAGTAAAAGCACATTTTTTAATCGAGTTAATTATTCAATACGAATTATTCACGAGCTTCTATAGAACGTTGTATTCGACTCAACAAGGTAGAGTGAACATTTACTTCAAATCATCAAATATCAGAAATGCATTTTGAGGTGAGTTTTTTCGATAACGGTTGGATTTACGAGATTTTCCAAGAGACTTTTTCGCCTAAAAAAGTTATGACTAGGAACTATTGTTATCAACATTTTTTGATTCGACGAAGTTAAGCATGTTTTTCCATGTCATCGGAGGGTAAGACCACATTTTTGAATCGAGTTAATCTTTCAATACGAATCATTTACAAGCATCCATAGAACGTTGTATTCGACTCAACAAGGTAGAGTGAACGTTACTTCCAATCATCAAATATCAGAAATGCATTTTGGAGTGAGTTTATTCGATAACGGTTGGTTTTACGAGATTTTTACTAGAGATTTTTTCGCCTAGAAAAGTTATATCTAGGAACTTTTATTATCAACATTTTTTGATTCGTCGAAGTTAAAGCATGTTTTACCATGTCATCGGATAGTAAAAGCACATTTTTTAATCGAGTTAATTATTCAATACGAATTATTCACGAGCCTCTATAGAACGTTGTATTCGACTCAACAAGGTAGAGTGAACGTTTACTTCAAATCATCAAATATCAGAAATGCATTTTGAGGTGAGTTTTTTCGATAACGGTTGGATTTACGAGATTTTCCAAGAGACTTTTTCGCCTAAAAAAGTTATGACTAGGAACTTTTATTATCAACATTTTTGATTCGACGAAGTTAAAGCATGTTTTACCATGTCATCGGATAGTAACAGCACATTTTTTAATCGAGTTAATCATTCAATACGAATTATTCACGAGCTTCTATAGAACGTTGTATTCGACTCAACAAGGTAGAGTGAACGTTTACTTCAAATCATCAAATATCAGAATGCACTTTGGAGTGAGTTTATTCGATAACGGTTGGTTTTACGAGATTTTTACTAGAGACCTTTTCCCCTCAATAAGTTATGACTAGGAACTTTTGTTATCAACATTTTGTGATTCGACGAAGTTAAAGCATGTTTTACCATGCCATCGGATAGTAACAGCATATTTTTGAATCGAGTTAAACACTCAATACGAATCATTTACAAGCATACATATTACGTTGTATTCGACAAAACAAAGTAGAGTGAACGTTTACTTCTAATCATCAAATATCAGAAATGCATTTTGAAGTGAGCTTTTTCGATAACGGTTGGTTTTACGAGATTTTTCCTAGAGACCTTTTCGCCTAGAAAAGTCTTGACTAGGAACTTTTGTTAACAACAATTTTTGATTCCTCGAAGTTAAAGCATGTTTTACCATGTCATCGGATAGTAAAAGCACATTTTTTAATCGAGTTAATTATTCAATACGAATTATTCACGAGCTTCTATAGAACGTTGTATTCGACTCAACAAGGTAGAGTGAACGTTTACTTCAAATCATCAAATATCAGAAATGCATTTTGAAGTGAGTTTTTTCGATAACGGTTGGATTTACGAGATTTTCCAAGACTTTTTCGCCTAAAAAAGTTATGACTAGGAACTTTTGTTATCAACATTTTTTAATTCGACGAAGTTAAGCATGTTTTTCCATGTCATCGGATAGTAAGACAACATTTTTGAATCGAGTTAATCTTTCAATACGAATCATTTACAAGCATCCATAGAACGTTGTATTCGAATCAACAAGGTAGAGTGAACGTTACTTCCAATCATCAAATATCAGAAATGCATTTTGGAGTGAGTTTATTCGATAACGGTTGGTTTTACGAGATTTTTACTAGAGATTTTTTCGCCTAGAAAAGTTATATCTAGGAACTTTTATTATCAACATTTTTTGATTCGTCGAAGTTAAAGCATGTTTTACCATGTCATCGGATAGTAAAAGCACATTTTTTAATGGAGTTAATTATTCAATAGGAATTATTCACGAGCTTCTATAGAACGTTGTATTCGACTCATTTACAAGCATACATAGAACGTTGTATTCGACAAAACAAAGTAGAGTGAACGTTTACTTCTAATCATCAAATATCATAAATCCATTTTGAAGTGAGTTTTTTCGATAACGGTTGGTTTTACGAGATTTTTCCTAGAGACCTTTTCGCCTAGAAAAGTCATGACTAGGAACTTTTGTTAACAACAATTTTTGATTCGACGATGTTAAAGCATGTTTTACCATGTCATCGCATAGTAAAAGCACATTTTTGAATGGAGTTAATCATCATTCAATACGAATCATTTACAAGCTTCTATAGATCATTGTATTCGATTCAACAAAGTAGAGTGAACGTTTACTTCAAATGATCAAATAGCAAAAATGCATTTTGAAGTGAGTTTTTTCGATAACGGTGGGTTTTACGAGATTTTCCCAAGACACCTATTCTCCTAGAAAAGTCATGACTAGGAACTTTTGTTAACAACATTTTTTGATTCGACGAAGTTAAGCATGTTTTTCCATGTCATCGGATAGTAAGACCACATTTTTGAATCAAGTTAATCTTTCAATACGAATCATTTACAAGCATCCATAGAACGTTGTACTCGATTCAACAAAGTAGAGTGAACATTTACTTCAAATGATCAAATAGCAGAAATGCATTTTGTAACGAGTTTTTTCGATAACGGTTGGTTTTACGAGATTTTTACTGGAGACCTTTTCGCCTAAAAAAGTTATATCTAGGAACTTTTGTTAACAACATGTATTGATTCGACGAAGTTAATGCATGTTTTACAATGTCATCGCATAGTAAAAGCACAATTTTGAATCGAGTTAAACATTCAATACGAATCATTTACAAGCATCCATAGAATGTTGTATTCGACTCAACAAGGTAGAGTGAACATTTACTTCAAATCATCAAATATCAGAAATGCAATTTATAGTGAGTTTATTCGATAACGGTTGGTTTTACGAGATTTTTACTAGAGACCTTTTCGCCTCAATAAGTTATGACTAGGAACTTTTATTATCAACATTTTGTGATTCGACGAAGTTAAAGCATGTTTTACCATGTCATCGGATAGTAACAGCATATTTTTGAATCGAGTTAAACACTCAATACGAGTCATTTACAAGCATACATAGAACGTTGTATTCGACTCAACAAGGTAGAGTGAACGTTTACTTCAAATCATCAAATATCAGAAATGCATTTTGGAGTGAGTTTATTCGATAACGGTTGGTTTTACGAGATTTTTACTAGAGATTTTTTCGCCTAGAAAAGTTATATCTAGGAACTTTTATTAACATTTTTTGATTCGTCGAAGTTGAAGCATGTTTTACCATGTCATCGGATAGTAAAAGCACATTTTTTAATCGAGTTAATTATTCAATACGAATTATTCACGAGTTTCTATAGAACGTTGTACTGGACTCAACAAGGTAGAGTGAACGTTTACTTCAAATCATCAAATATCAGAAATGCATTTTGAAGTGAGTTTTTTCGATAACGGTTGGATTTACGAGATTTTCCAAGAGACTTTTTCGCCTAAAAAAGTTATGACTAGAAACTTTTGTTATCAACATTTTTTGATTCGACGAAGTTAAGCATGTTTTTCCATGTCATCGGATAGTAAGACCACATTTTTGAATCGAGTTAATCTTTCAATACCAATCATACACAAGCATCCATAGAACGTTGTATTCGACTCAACAAGGTAGAGTGAACGTTACTTCCAATCATCAAATATCAGAAATGCATTTTGGAGTGAGTTTATTCGATAACGGTTGGTTTTACGAGATTTTTACTAGAGACCTTTTCCCCTCAATAAGTTATGACTAGGAACTTTTGTTATCAACATTTTGTGATTCGACGAAGTTAAAGCATGTTTTACCGTGTCATCGGATAGTAACAGCATATTTTTGAATCGAGTTAAACACTCAATACGAATCATTTACAAGCATACATAGAACGTTGCATTCGACAAAACAAAGTAGAGTGAACGTTTACTTCCAATCATCAAATATCAGAAATGCATTTTGAAGTGAGCTTTTTCGATAACGGTTGGTTTTACGAGATTTTTCCTAGAGACCTTTTCGCCTAGAAAAGTCATGACTAGGAACTTTTGTTAACAACAATTTTTGATTCGACGATGTTAAAGCATGTTTTACCATGTCATCGCATAGTAAAAGCACATTTTTGAATCGAGTTAATCATCATTCAATACGAATCATTTACAAGCTTCTATAGATCATTGTATTCGATTCAACAAAGTAGAGTGAACGTTTACTTCAAATGATCAAATAGCAAAAATGCATTTTGAGGCGAGTTTTTTCGATAACGGTGGGTTTTACGAGATTTTTACTAGAGATTTTTTTCGCCTAGAAAAGTTATATCTAGGAACTTTTATTATCAACATTTTTTGATTCGTCGAAGTTAAAGCATGTTTTACCATGTCATCGGATAGTAAAAGCACATTTTTTAATCGAGTTAATTATTCAATACGAATTATTCACGAGCTTCTATAGAACGTTGTATTCGATTCAACAAGGTAGAGTGAACGTTTACTTCAAATCATCACATATCAGAAATGCATTTTAAAGTGAGTTTTTTCGATAACGGTTGGATTTACGAGATTTTCCAAGAGACTTTTTCGCCTAAAAAAGTTATGACTAGGAACTTTTGTTAACAATATTTTTTGATTCGACCAAGTTAAAGCATGTTTTACAATGTCATCGCATAGTAAAGGCACAATTTTGAATCGAGTTAAACATTCAATACTAATCATTTACAAGCATTCATAGAACGTTGTATTCGACTCAACAGAGTAGAGTGAACGTTTACTTCAAATCATCAAATAGCAGAAATGCATTTTGTAACGAGTTTTTTCGATAACGGTTGGATTTACGAGATTTTTCCAAGAGACCTTTTCGCCTAAAAAAGATATGACTAGGAACTTTTGTTAACAACATTTTTTGATTCGACCAAGTTAAATCATGTTTTACAATGTCATCGCATAGTAAAGGCACAATTTTGAATCGAGTTAAACATTCAATACGAATCATTTACAAGCATCCATGGAACGTTGTATTCGATTCAACAAAGTAGAGTGAACGTTTACTTCAAGTGATCAAATAGCAAAAATGCATTTTGAAGTGAGTTTTTTCGATAACGGTGGGTTTTACGAGATTTTCCCAAGAGACCTTTTCGCCTAGAAAAGTCATAACTAGGAACTTTTGTTAACAACATTTTTTTATTCGACGAAGTTAAAGCATGTTTTTCCATGTCATCGGATAGTAAGAGCACATTTTTGAATCGAGTTAAACTTTCAATACGAATCATTTACATGCATCCATGTATTCGATTCAACAAAGTAGAGTGAACGTTTACTTCAAATCATCAAATATCAGAAATGCACTTTGGAGTGAGTTTTTTCGATAACGGTTGGTTTTACGAGATTTTTACTAGAGACCTTTTCGCCTAAAAAAGTTATATCTAGGAACTTTTGTTAACAACATTTATTGATTCGACGAAGTTAATGCATGTTTTACAATGTCATCGCATAGTAAAAGCACAATTTTGAATCGAGTTAAACATTTAATACGAATCATTTACAAGCATCCATAGAACGTTGTATTCGACTCAACAAGGTAGAGTGAACGTTTACTTCAAATCATCAAATATCAGAAATGCATTTTGGAGTGAGTTTATTCGATAACGGTTGGTTTTACGAGATTTTTACTAGAGATTTTTTCGCCTAGAAAAGTTATAGGAACTTTTATTATCAACATTTTTTGATCCGTCGAAGTTAAAGCATGTTTTACCATGTCATCGGATAGTAAAAGCACATTTTTTAATCGAGTTAATTATTCAATACGAATTATTCACGAGCTTCTATAGAACGTTGTACTCGACTCAACAAGGTAGAGTGAACGTTTACTTCAAATCCTCAAATATCAGAAATGCATTTTGAAGTGAGTTTTTTCGATAACGGTTGGTTTTACGAGATTTTTACTAGAGACCTTTTCGCCTAAAAAAAAAAGTTATATCTAGGAACTTTTGTTAACAACATTTATTGATTCGACGAAGTTAATGCATGTTTTACAATGTCATCGCATAGTAAAAGCACAATTTTGAATCGAGTTAAACATTTAATACGAATCATTTACAAGCATCCATAGAACGTTGTATTCGACTCAACAAGGTAGAGTGAACGTTTACTTCAAATCATCAAATATCAGAAATGCATTTTGGAGTGAGTTTATTCGATAACGGTTGGTTTTACGAGATTTTTACTAGAGATTTTTTCGCCTAGAAAAGTTATATCTAGGAACTTTTATTATCAACATTTTTTGATTCGTCGAAGTTAAAGCATGTTTTACCATGTCATCGGATAGTAAAAGCACATTTTTTAATCGAGTTAATTATTCAATACGAATTATTCACGAGCTTCTATAGAACGTTGTATTCGACTCATTTACAAGCATACATAGAACGTTGTATTCGACAAAACAAAGTAGAGTGAACGTTTACTTCTAATCATCAAATATCAGAAATGCATTTTGAAGTGAGCTTTTTCAATAACGGTTGGTTTTACGAGATTTTTCCTAGAGACCTTTTCGCCTAGAAAAGTCATGACTAGGAACTTTTGTTAACAACAATTTTTGATTCGACGATGTTTGTTAAGAATAGAATTAATACTTCGAAGGACCTTGTTTATTATGTTAATAGCATACAATTAGTTCAACACAGAATACTTCAAACTCTTGATTAAAAACTAAGAAAACTGTCAAAGTCAAAAAAACATCTCAATTGAACCAAAGTTTAGAATATAGTACTCTAGTTAGTATTATTATGAGTACTATAAAACTTTGCATCAATTGAGATGTTTTTTTGACTTTGACAGTTTTCTTAGTTTTTAATCAAGAGTTTGAAGTATTCTGTGTTGAACTAATTGTATGCTATTAACATAATAAACAAGGTCCTTCGAAGTATTAATTCTATTCTTAACAAAACAATGTTAAGAATAGAAATAATACTTCGAAGGACCTTGTTTATTATGTTAATAGCATACAATTAATTCAACACAGAATACTTCAAACTCTTGATTAAAAACTAAGAAAAACTGTCAGTCAAAAAAAACATCTCAATTAATGCAAAGTTTTATAGTACTCATAATAATACTAACTAGAGTACTATATTCTAAACATGCCGGCACCCGTTGAAACAATTAGTTTCAAACAGAACAAAATTACTCATCTTTGGGTAAAGGACATAAATTTGAAATAGCTCGTTTAAAAGTTCCTAAACTAGTCTTAACTGTGGCCACTCTAACATGTCCGTCGGACCCTCGATGAATTTCTTGAACTCTACCTAACTTCCAATTCAATGGGGTTGCATTATTGTCTTTTAGTAATATCATGTCTCCTAATTGCAGATTTGGTTCCACATTCCTCCATTTGTGACGTTGTTGTAGATTATGGAGATATTCACTTGACCACCTACGCCAAAAATCCTGAACAGCTTTCTGTACTAACTGCCACCTTGTTAAACGATTTATTGGTATTTCTGTCAAATCGCGTTCTGGTATTTGAGTTAGCGAACTACCTATTAGAAAATGTGCTGGCGTTAAAGGCAAAAAGTCAGTGGGATCGTCATATATAGGGGTTAGAGGTCGTGAGTTAACACATGCTTCTATTTGTATTAGAAGAGTATTCATCTCTTCAAAGGTGAGTTTGGTTTCTCCTACAACTCTCTTTATGTGAAATTTAACTGATTTGATACCAGCTTCCCAGACTCCTCCAAAGTTTGGTGAACATGGAGGTATGAAGTGCCATTGTATACCTTCTGAAGAAGCACCATTGATAATTTCATATTGGTTTTTCTTATCGTTAATAAATGCTTGCAAATGCTCCAGTTCACGTTTAGCACCTTGGAAATTGGTACCATTGTCACTAAATATGTTCAGACATTTTCCTCTCCTTGCTATAAATCTGCGTAAAGCACTCAAAAAGGCAATAGTGGATAAGCTTGAAACAAGCTCTAAATGTATTGCTTTTGTGCTCATACAAATAAATAGGGCTATGTAAGATTTAACGATTGTTGGTTTCCTTGGATTGCCTTGACGCAGTAACAAAGGACCACCGTAGTCTACTCCAACATTCATAAAAACTCTTGTCACTTCTACTCTGAATTTTGGAAGACTGCCCATAAGTTGATTCTGCTCCTTCTGTGTTTTGTTAAATCGAAAACATTTGTAGCAGTTGTGAATGATTTTCTTAATTTGATTTCTCCCATTAATAGGCCAGAATTTTTGTCTAATGTTATTGAGAACAGCTTGTGTACCTGAGTGAAATGATTTGATATGCTCGTCCTTTAAAATAAGCTTGGTAAAATTATGTTTATTTGGCAAAATGATTGGATGTTTGTGCTCAAATGAAATATCTGCTCTCTCTATTCTTCCACCAACTCGAATTATGTTTTCGTTGTCTATGAACGGGTTTAATGACTTCAATGTGCTTTTAGGTTCTAATTTAACATTTTTACTTAGACAAGCCATATCAACTGAAAATGCTTCTTGTTGGCATTTTTTTATTAAAAAGTTTTGAGAATCATTAATTTCGTTTATTGTAAGAGGACCTGTTCCTCTGGGACTCGGTGACCTTTTCAAGTTATTGATAAATCTAAAACAGTAAGCTGTTACTCTTAAAAGCCTGGTAAGTGACGAAAACGTATGAAAGAGTGAAAATGTTTCAATTCTAGCATGATATGTAACAGTAGCTGAATTGAACTCGTACATATTTTCAGGATAATCAGTTACGTACTCACTAATAGGCCATAAATTCTGGTCTAAAGTCATCCACGATGGACCATTCCACCATTTGACTGCCTCTAATAATTGCTCAGTATTACATCCTCTGGAGATGATATCAGATGGATTGTCATTTGAACTGATATGTCTCCAAGTTCCATGTTTAGTCAAACCTTGTATCTCGGACACTCTGTTAGCTATAAAGGTTTTAAGCTTACAAGGAGGTGTATTAATCCAATATAATGTAATCGTTGAATCTGACCATAAAAAAGTATTAGAAAATTTAATCTTTAAAGCCTTTGTTGTTTTATCGTACAGGTTGGCTAATAAAACTGCGGCGCACAACTCCAGCCTGGGTAGGCTTATCCTTTTTAAAGGCGTTACTCGAGATTTTGAGGAAATCAACTGCATTAGATGATTGCCTTGATTGTCAGTACTTCGAATATATATTGAAGCTCCGTAACATTTCTCAGACGAGTCACAGAAGCCATGTAGTTGCATTTCAATTGTATCATCAATAAGAATTCTCCTTGGTATTGCTAAATTTCTCAAAAGATTTAATTGTTCATAAAATGTTTTCCAATTACTAGCGATTGGTTCGGGAACTAAATCATCCCAATCAATCTTTGCTTGCCATAACTCTTGCATAAACATTTTTGCCTTGGAGACAATGGGTCCTAATAATCCTAGTGGATCAAAAAGCTTTGCTATTTGTGACAACAAAATTCTTTTGGTTACTATCTTATTTTCCAACTTTGTATTATACAGAATTACATCTCTTTCTGCGTTCCACTGAAGACCAAGAGTTTTTATGGTTTGCGCCATGTCTAGACATAATAAAGGATCGTTTGCGATGTCTGGCAATCCAGATAATAATTCTATCTCATTTGACAACCATTTTCGTAATTTAAACCCTCCAGAATTTGATAAGGAAATAAGCTCATCTCTTAATTTCGTCGCCATATCTAGAGACTCACATCCTGTTAATAAGTCGTCTACATAAAAGTCTCTTTTAACTACAGTACTCGCTAACGGATATTTATCTGCCTCATCCTCTGCTAATTGATAAAGAGATCGAATGGCTAGGTACGGAGCAAAAGAAGTTCCATACGTAACAGTTTTGAGCTCATAAGATTTGATCTCTTCATTTGGCGAAGGTTTCCAAACAATTTTTTGAAAATGCGTATCTTGATCATTTACCCGTATCTGTCGATACATCTTCTCTATGTCTGCTGTTAAAACGTATTTATGTAATCGAAATCTCGATAATATTGAATACAGATCCTCCTGGATGGTTGGACCTACCATTAAAATGTCGTTGAGAGATGCATTTGTACTCGTGGAAGCAGAAGCATCAAACACAACTCTGATTTTTGTTGTTAGGTTTGAGGTTTTTATTACAGCATGATGCGGCATGTAATAACCCCTTTTGATGTCATCAGAAACTATTTCTTGCATGTGACCTAGAAGAAAATATTCTTGCAAAAATTCAGAATATTGAATCTTTAAATCCACGTTATGTTTAAATCTATTCTCCAGATGTTGAAAACGCCTCAATGCAGTTGTGTATGAATCGCCTAAACTTTCCTCACTAGCTTTGAAAGGCAGTTTGACTACGAAGCGTCCAGTTGTATCTCTTATTGTATTATTTTTGAAATGTTTCTCACACTCAAGCTCCTCTTGCGATAGAACCTTCTCATGCTGGACCTCTTCTATCTCCCAAAATCTTCTCATTTGTATATCAAGTAACTCTGTTGAGAGAAAACAAGATGAGGTTGTGTCATTTACTTCAGTGTTTGCTCGTCCTGACACAATCCAACCAAACTCAGTATTTTGAAGCATTGGTAATTCACGTCCAACCTTAATTTGTTGCTTCTTTAAAATTTCTAAAAATATTTCAGCTCCTAGTAGCATATCCACTTGACTTGGAATGTTGAAATGTGAATCAGCCAAGGTTATGTTATTAGGAATATCCCAGTTTTTGCGATTAATAAATTTTGTTGGCAATTCTTTAGTGATAACATCTAAGACTAAGAATTCTAGAGTTTTTCTATAGGCTGCTACACGTGATTTTATGTTTAAATGAACAGATGTTCCGACTTGTGTTTGGCATTGTCCTATTCCACTAATAGGAATGTTTTTTGTGTGAGGTTTAATGCCTAATCTCAGCCTAAACGATGCGGACACAAAATTAGTTTGACTTGCACTGTCAAGTAATGTTCTGCAAAAATGCCAACGTTGTGATGAGTCTTGTACTTGAATGACGGCGGTGGCTAATAAAATTTCAGTGGGTTGACTCAAATTATAATATGTTTGACTGTTATTGGACTGAACTTGTTGTGAAGATGATTGTTGTTCCGTGTCTTGACTGTCTTGGATTGAGTTTCTCTTAATTATTTTTTCAAAATGAATCAATATGTGGTGATTCTGACCGCATTTTCTGCACGAACTTGATTTGCAATCATTTGCAGAATGATTTCTTCTAAGGCAATTAAAACAAACTTTTAGTTTTTTAATGGTTGCAATTCTCTTATTTTGGTTTTGATTGATAAATTTAGAACAATGCCACAAGTTATGCTTGGCTTTGCATAATAAACAGTCATACATTTCTTTGGGTTGTTCTGAAACAAAGTGCGTTACTTTAGGGTTTGCTTTCTCTTGCACGCCAGATGCTTCTAAAGAAAGACATCTTCTTTCAAAAAATGTTAATAATTCGTTTAAAGTTGGTATTTCTCTTTGATCTCTGGAAACTCTGCTCAGCTCCCATTCTCGTATACAAGAAGCATCCATTTTTGTTTTTAAAAGAAAAATTATCATGGCATCCCATGATTTTACTGGTAAGCCAAGTGCTTCTAATGATCTTAAATGTTGTTTAACTTCAGTAATTAATTTTCTCAAACCAATGCATGAATCTTTAATCACTATTGGCAGCTCAAATATGGAAGATAGGTGCGAATTCACAATGACCTCTTTGTTATTGAATCGTTCGTTTAGTAAACCCCATGCCACTTCATAGTTTTCCGATGTTGAGGCGATTGAATCGATTATTTTTAAAGCTTCTCCATCTAAATTTTGTTTTAAGTAGTAAAACTTTTCAACTTGACTCATTTTTGTATTTTTATGAATTAATGATACGAATATATCATGGAAACTATGCCACTCTTGATAACTCCCTGAAAATGTTGATATCTTGATCTGAGGTAACTTTATTCGCGATGATGCTGACTCTGGATCTTTCTCCTCCCTTACTTGACATAGCATTTTCTTTAACTTGGCCTCTGTTCTATAAAACACCGTTTCGCAATCCTTTCTGTCGGGTCTGTGCTCCTCTTCATTAAATTCTTCTAATTGTGTCTGAATTGCGTTGTATTTTTGCCAAAGTCCATTAAGTTTTGTTTCTCGAATTTGTAACTCTTCAATCTCATTGACTGCTGCGTCAAAATCTCTAACGAAATCATGTATTCGAATGATACTCTCTCTTGCGGATGTTCTTTTATTTACTAATTTGTTTTTAGACTCTGTACTCATTTTGCGTGTTATCTGTGTTAAAATTTAAGTGTATATAAAACTCGCCTCTAAATTGTATGCAATGCTCAATACTATTGATAGTGATTTCTTTAATACTCTCTGTAGTTTGGACTCGTACACACTATATTACTCCACAGGCTGACTTCTATTTTCATCAAATGCAAGTTCACTATCCGGTTCGATGTAGACCAATGTTAAGAATAGAAATAATACTTCGAAGGACCTTGTTTATTATGTTAATAGCATACAATTAATTCAACACAGAATACTTCAAACTCTTGATTAAAAACTAAGAAAAACTGTCAAAGTCAAAAAAAACATCTCAATTAATGCAAAGTTTTATAGTACTCATAATAATACTAACTAGAGTACTATATTCTAAACAATGTTAAAGCATGTTTTACCATGTCATCGCATAGTAAAAGAACATTTTTGAATCGAGTTAATCATTCAATACGAATCATTTACAAGCTTCTATAGATCATTGTATTCGATTCAACAAAGTAGAGTGAACGTTTACTTCAAGTGATCAAATAGCAAAAATGCATTTTGAAGTGAGTTTTTTCGATAACGGTGGGTTTTACGAGATTTTCCCAAGAGACCTTTTCGCCTAGAAAAGTCATAACTAGGAACTTTTGTTAACAACATTTTTTTATTCGACGAAGTTAAAGCATGTTTTTCCATGTCATCGGATTGTAAGAGCACATTTTTGAATCGAGTTAAACTTTCAATACGAATCATTTACAAGCATCCATGTATTCGATTCAACAAAGTAGAGTGAACGTTTACTTCAAATCATCAAATATCAGAAATGCACTTTGGAGTGAGTTTTTTCGATAACGGTTGGTTTTACGAGATTTTTACTAGAGACCTTTTCGCCTAAAAAAGTTATATCTAGGAACTTTTGTTAACAACATTTATTGATTCGACGAAGTTAATGCATGTTTTACAATGTCATCGCAAAGTAAAAGCACAATTTTGAATCGAGTTAAACATTTAATACGAATCATTTACAAGCATCCATAGAACGTTGTATTCGACTCAACAAGGTAGAGTGAACGTTTACTTCAAATCATCAAATATCAGAAATGCATTTTGGAGTGAGTTTATTCGATAACGGTTGGTTTTACGAGATTTTTACTAGAGATTTTTTCGCCTAGAAAAGTTATAGGAACTTTTATTATCAACATTTTTTGATCCGTCGAAGTTAAAGCATGTTTTACCATGTCATCGGATAGTAAAAGCACATTTTTTAATCGAGTTAATTATTCAATACGAATTATTCACGAGCTTCTATAGAACGTTGTACTCGACTCAACAAGGTAGAGTGAACGTTTACTTCAAATCCTCAAATATCAGAAATGCATTTTGAAGTGAGTTTTTTCGATAACGGTTGGTTTTACGAGATTTTTACTAGAGACCTTTTCGCCTAAAAAAAAAAGTTATATCTAGGAACTTTTGTTAACAACATTTATTGATTCGACGAAGTTAATGCATGTTTTACAATGTCATCGCATAGTAAAAGCACAATTTTGAATCGAGTTAAACATTTAATACGAATCATTTACAAGCATCCATAGAACGTTGTATTCGACTCAACAAGGTAGAGTGAACGTTTACTTCAAATCATCAAATATCAGAAATGCATTTTGGAGTGAGTTTATTCGATAACGGTTGGTTTTACGAGATTTTTACTAGAGACCTTTTCCCCTCAATAAGTTATGACTAGGAACTTTTGTTATCAACATTTTGTGATTCGACGAAGTTAAAGCATGTTTTACCATGTCATCGGATAGTAACAGCATATTTTTGAATCGAGTTAAACACTCAATACGAATCATTTACAAGCATACATAGAACGTTGTATTCGACAAAACAAAGTAGAGTGAACGTTTACTTCCAATCATCAAATATCAGAAATGCATTTTGAAGTGAGCTTTTTCGATAACGGTTGGTTTTACGAGATTTTTCCTAGAGACCTTTTCGCCTAGAAAAGTCATGACTCGGAACTTTTGTTAACAACAATTTTTGATTCGACGATGTTAAAGCATGTTTTACCATGTCATCGCATAGTAAAAGTACATTTTTGAATTGAGTTAATCATCATTCAATACGAATCATTTACAAGCTTCTATAGATCATTGTATTCGATTCAACAAAGTAGAGTGAACGTTTACTTCAAATGATCAAATAGCAAAAATGCATTTTGAGGTGAGTTTTTTCGATAACGGTGGGTTTTACGAGATTTTTACTAGAGATTTTTTCGCCTAGAAAAGTTATACCTAGGAACTTTTATTATCAACATTTTTTGATTCGTCGAAGTTAAAGCATGTTTTACCATGTCATCGGATAGTAAAAGCACATTTTTTAATCGAGTTAATTATACAATACGAATTATTCACGAGCTTCTATAGAACGTTGTATTCGATTCAACAAGGTAGAGTGAACGGTTACTTCAAATCATCAGATATCAGAAATGCATTTTAAAGTGAGTTTTTTCGATAACGGTTGGATTTACGAGATTTTCCAAGAGACTTTTTCGCCTAAAAAAGTTATGACTAGGAACTTTTATTATCAACATTTTTGATTCGACGAAGTTAAGCATGTTTTTCCATGTCATCGGATAGTAAGACCACATTTTTGAATCGAGTTAATCTTTCAATACGAATCATTTACAAGCATCCATAGAACGTTGTATTCGACTCAACAAGGTAGAGTGAACGTTACTTCCAATCATCAAATATCAGAAATGCATTTTGGAGTGAGTTTATTCGATAACGGTTGGTTTTACGAGATTTTTACTAGAGGCCTTTTCGCCTAAAAAAGTTATATCTAGGAACTTTTGTTAACAACATTTATTGATTCGACGAAGTTAATGCATGTTTTACAATGTCATCGCATAGTAAAAGCACAATTTTGAATCGAGTTAAACATTTAATACGAATCATTTACAAGCATCCATAGAACGTTGTATTCGACTCAACAAGGTAGAGTGAACGTTTACTTCAAATCATCAAATATCAGAAATGCATTTTGGAGTGAGTTTATTCGATAACGGTTGGTTTTACGAGATTTTTACTCGAGATTTTTTCGCCTAGAAAAGTTATATCTAGGAACTTTTATTATCAACATTTTTTGATTCGTCGAAGTTAAAGCATGTTTTACCATGTCATCGGATAGTAAAAGCACATTTTTTAATCGAGTTAATTATTCAATACGAATTATTCACGAGCTTCTATAGAACGTTGTATTCGACTCATTTACAAGCATGCATAGAACGTTGTATTCGACAAAACAAAGTAGAGTGAACGTTTACTTCTAATCATCAAATATCAGAAATGCATTTTGAAGTGAGCTTTTTCGATAACGGTTGGTTTTACGAGATTTTTCCTAGAGACCTTTTCGCCTAGAAAAGTCATGACTAGGGACTTTTGTTAACAACAATTTTTGATTCGACGATGTTAAAGCATGTTTTACCATGTCATCGCATAGTAAAAGAACATTTTTGAATCGAGTTAATCATTCAATACGAATCATTTACAAGCATTCATAGAACGTTGTATTCGACTCAACAGAGTAGAGTGAACGTTTACTTCAAATCATCAAATATCAGAAATGCATTTTGAAGTGAGTTTTTTCGATAACGGTTGGTTTTACGAGATTTTTCCAAGAGACCTTTACGCCTAGAAATGTCATGAATAGGAACTTTTGTTAACAACATATTTTGATTCGACGATGTTAAAGCATGTTTTACCATGTCATCGGATAGTAGCAGCACATTTTTTAATCGAGTTAAACACTCAATACGAGCCATATACAAGCATACATAGAACGTTGTATTCGACAAAACAAAGTAGAGTGAACGTTTACTTCTAATCATCAAATATCATAAATCCATTTTGAAGAACTGAGTTTCTTCGATAACGGTTGGTTTTACGAGATTTTTCCTAAAGACCTTTTCGCCTAAAAAAGTTATGACTAGGAACTTTTGTTAACAACATTTTTTGATTCAACCAAGTTAAAGCATGTTTCACAATGTCATCGCATAGTAAAGGCACAATTTTGAATCGAGTTAAACATTCAATACGAATCATTTACAAGCATTCATAGAACGTTGTATTCGACTCAACAGAGTAGAGTGAACGTTTACTTCAAATCATCAAATATCAGAAATGCATTTTGAAGTGAGTTTTTTCGATAACGGTTGGTTTTACGAGATTTTTCCAAGAGACCTTTTCGCCTAGAAATGTCATGACTAGGAACTTTTGTTAACAACATTTTTTGATTCGACGATTTTAAAGCACGTTTTACCATGTCATCGGATAGTAACAGCACATTTTTTAATCGAGTTAAACACTCAATACGAGCCATTTACAAGCATACATAGAACGTTGTATTCGACAAAACAAAGTAGAGTGAACGTTTACTTCTAATCATCAAATATCATAAATCCATTTTGAAGTGAGTTTTTTCGATAACGGTTGGTTTTACGAGATTTTTACTAGAGATTTTTTCGCCTAGAAAAGTTATATCTAGGAACATTTATTATCAACATTTTTTGATTCGTCGAACTTAAAGCATGTTTTACCATGTCATCGGATAGTAACAGCACATTTTTTAATCGAGTTAATCATTCAATACGAATTATTCACGAGCTTCTATAGAACGTTGTATTCGACTCAACAAGGTAGAGTGAACGTTTACTTCAAATCATCAAATTTCAGAAATGCACTTTGGAGTGAGTTTATTCGATAACGGTTGGTTTTACGAGATTTTTACTAGAGACCTTTTCCCCTCAATAAGTTATGACTAGGAACTTTTATTATCAACATTTTGTGATTCGACGAAGTTAAAGCATGTTTTACCGTGTCATCGGATAGTAACAGCATATTTTTGAATCGAGTTAAACACTCAATCGAGTTAATCATTCAATACGAATCATTTACAAGCTTCTATAGATCATTCTATTCGATTCAACAAAGTAGAATGAACGTTTACTTCAAGTGATCAAATAGCAAAAATGCATTTTGAAGTGAGTTTTTTCGATAACGGTGGGTTTATCGAGATTTTCCCAAGAGACCTATTCGCCTAGAAAAGTCATGACTAGGAACTTTTGTTAACAACATTTTTTGATTTGACGAAGTTAAGCATGTTTTTCCATGTCATCGGATAGTAAGACCACATTTTTCAATCGAGTTAAACATTCAATACGAATCATTCACAAGCATCCATAGAACGTTGTATTCAACTCAACAAGGTAGAGTGAACGTTTACTTCAAATCATCAAATATCAGAAATGCATTTTGGAGTGAGTTTATTCGATAACGGTTGGTTTTACGAGATTTTTACTAGAGATTTTTTCGCCTAGAAAAGTTATATCTAGGAACTTTTATTATCAACATTTTTTGATTCGTCGAAGTTAAAGCATGTTTTACTATGTCATCGGATAGTAAAAGCACATTTTTTAATCGAGTTAATTATTCAATACGAATTATTCACGAGCTTCTATAGAACGTTGTATTCGACTCAACAAGGTAGAGTGAACGTTTACTTCAAATCATCAAATATCAGAAATGCATTTTGAAGTGAGTTTTTTCGATAACGGTTGGATTTACGAGATTTTCCAAGAGACCTTTTCGCCTAAAAAAGTTATGACTAGGAACTTTTGTTAACAACATTTTTTGATTCGACCAAGTTAAAGCATGTTTCACAATGTCATCGCATAGTAAAGGCACAATTTTGAATGGAGTTAAACAATCAATACGAATCATTTACAAGCATTCATAGAACGTTGTATTCGACTCAACAGAGTAGAGTGAACGTTTACTTCAAATCATCAAATATCAGAAATGCATTTTGAAGTGAGTTTTTTCGATAACGGTTGGTTTTACGAGATTTTTCCAAGAGACCTTTTCGCCTAGAAATGTCATGACTAGGAACTTTTGTTAACAACATTTTTTGATTCGACCAAGTTAAAGCATGTTTCACAATGTCATCGCATAGTAAAGGCACAATTTTGAATCGAGTTAAACATTCAATACGAATCATTTACAAGCATTCATAGAACGTTGTATTCGACTCAATAGAGTAGAGTGAACGTTTACTTCAAATCATCAAATATCAGAAATGCATTTTGAAGTGAGTTTTTTCGATAACGGTTGGTTTTACGAGATTTTTCCAAGAGACCTTTACGCCTAGAAATGTCATGAATAGGAACTTTTGTTAACAACATATTTTGATTCGACGATGTTAAAGCATGTTTTACCATGTCATCGGATAGTAGCAGCACATTTTTTAATCGAGTTAAACACTCAATACGAGCCATATACAAGCATACATAGAACGTTGTATTCGACAAAACAAAGTAGAGTGAACGTTTACTTCTAATCATCAAATATCATAAATCCATTTTGAAGAACTGAGTTTTTTCGATAACGGTTGGTTTTACGAGATTTTTCCTAAAGACCTTTTCGCCTAAAAAAGTTATGACTAGGAACTTTTGTTAACAACATTTTTTGATTCAACCAAGTTAAAGCATGTTTCACAATGTCATCGCATAGTAAAGGCACAATTTTGAATCGAGTTAAACATTCAATACGAATCATTTACAAGCATTCATAGAACGTTGTATTCGACTCAACAGAGTAGAGTGAACGTTTACTTCAAATCATCAAATATCAGAAATGCATTTTGAAGTGAGTTTTTTCGATAACGGTTGGTTTTACGAGATTTTTCCAAGAGACCTTTTCGCCTAGAAATGTCATGACTAGGAACTTTTGTTAACAACATTTTTTGATTCGACGATTTTAAAGCACGTTTTACCATGTCATCGGATAGTAACAGCACATTTTTTAATCGAGTTAAACACTCAATACGAGCCATTTACAAGCATACATAGAACGTTGTATTCGACAAAACAAAGTAGAGTGAACGTTTACTTCTAATCATCAAATATCATAAATCCATTTTGAAGTGAGTTTTTTCGATAACGGTTGGTTTTACGAGATTTTTACTAGAGATTTTTTCGCCTAGAAAAGTTATATCTAGGAACATTTATTATCAACATTTTTTTGATTCGTCGAACTTAAAGCATGTTTTACCATGTCATCGGATAGTAACAGCACATTTTTTAATCGAGTTAATCATTCAATACGAATTATTCACGAGCTTCTATAGAACGTTGTATTCGACTCAACAAGGTAGAGTGAACGTTTACTTCAAATCATCAAATATCAGAAATGCACTTTGGAGTGAGTTTATTCGATAACGGTTGGTTTTACGAGATTTTTACTAGAGACCTTTTCCCCTCAATAAGTTATGACTAGGAACTTTTATTATCAACATTTTGTGATTCGACGAAGTTAAAGCATGTTTTACCGTGTCATCGGATAGTAACAGCATATTTTTGAATCGAGTTAAACACTCAATCGAGTTAATCATTCAATACGAATCATTTACAAGCTTCTATAGATCATTCTATTCGATTCAACAAAGTAGAATGAACGTTTACTTCAAGTGATCAAATAGCAAAAATGCATTTTGAAGTGAGTTTTTTCGATAACGGTGGGTTTATCGAGATTTTCCCAAGAGACCTATTCGCCTAGAAAAGTCATGACTAGGAACTTTTGTTAACAACATTTTTTGATTTGACGAAGTTAAGCATGTTTTTCCATGTCATCGGATAGTAAGACCACATTTTTGAATCGAGTTAAACATTCAATACGAATCATTCACAAGCATCCATAGAACGTTGTATTCAACTCAACAAGGTAGAGTGAACGTTTACTTCAAATCATCAAATATCAGAAATGCATTTTGGAGTGAGTTTATTCGATAACGGTTGGTTTTACGAGATTTTTACTAGATTTTTTCGCCTAGAAAAGTTATATCTAGGAACTTTTATTATCAACATTTTTTGATTCGTCGAAGTTAAAGCATGTTTTACTATGTCATCGGATAGTAAAAGCACATTTTTTAATCGAGTTAATTATTCAATACGAATTATTCACGAGCTTCTATAGAACGTTGTATTCGACTCAACAAGGTAGAGTGAACGTTTACTTCAAATCATCAAATATCAGAAATGCATTTTGAAGTGAGTTTTTTCGATAACGGTTGGATTTACGAGATTTTCCAAGAGACCTTTTCGCCTAAAAAAGTTATGACTAGGAACTTTTGTTAACAACATTTTTTGATTCGACCAAGTTAAAGCATGTTTCACAATGTCATCGCATAGTAAAGGCACAATTTTGAATGGAGTTAAACATTCAATACGAATCATTTACAAGCATTCATAGAACGTTGTATTCGACTCAACAGAGTAGAGTGAACGTTTACTTCAAATCATCAAATATCAGAAATGCATTTTGAAGTGAGTTTTTTCGATAACGGTTGGTTTTACGAGATTTTTCCAAGAGACCTTTTCGCCTAGAAATGTCATGACTAGGAACTTTTGTTAACAACATTTTTTGATTCGACCAAGTTAAAGCATGTTTCACAATGTCATCGCATAGTAAAGGCACAATTTTGAATCGAGTTAAACATTCAATACGAATCATTTACAAGCATTCATAGAACGTTGTATTCGACTCAACAAGGTAGAGTGAACGTTACTTCCAATCATCAAATATCAGAAATGCATTTTGGAGTGAGTTTATTCGATAACGGTTGGTTTTACGAGATTTTTACTAGAGATTTTTTCGCCTAGAAAAGTTATATCTAGGAACTGTTATTATCAACATTTTTTGATTCGTCGAAGTTAAAGCATGTTTTACCATGTCATCGGATAGTAAAAGCACATTTTTTAATCGAGTTAATCATTCAATACGAATTATTCACGAGCTTCTATAGAACGTTGTATTCGGCTCAACAAGGTAGAGTGAACGTTTACTTCAAATCATCAAATATCAGAAATGCATTTTGAAGTGAGTTTTTTCGATAACGGTTGGATTTACGAGATTTTCCAAGACTTTTTCGCCTAAAAAGTTATGACTAGGAACTTTTGTTATCAACATTTTTTGATTCGTCGAAGTTAAAGCATGTTTTTCCATGTCATCGGATAGTAAGACCACATTTTTAAATCGAGTTAATCTTTCAATACGAATCATTTACAAGCATCCATAGAACGTGGTATTCGAATCAACAAGGTAGAGTGAACGTTTACTTCAAATCATCAAATATCAGAAATGCATTTTGGAGTGAGTTTATTCGATAACGGTTGGTTTTACGAGATTTTTACTAGAGATTTTTTCGCCTAGAAAAGTTATATCTAGGAACTTTTATTATCAACATTTTTTGATTCGTCGAAGTTAAAGCATGTTTTACTATGTCATCGGATAGTAAAAGCACATTTTTTAATCGAGTTAATTATTCAATAGGAATTATTCACGAGCTTCTATAGAACGTTGTATTCGACTCATTTACAAGCATACATAGAACGTTGTATTCGACAAAACAAAGTAGAGTGAACGTTTACTTCTAATCATCAAATATCAGAAATGCATTTTGAAGTGAGCTTTTTCGATAACGGTTGGTTTTACGAGATTTTTCCTAGAGACCTTTTCGCCTAGAAAAGTCATGACTAGGAACTTTTGTTAACAACAATTTTTGATTCGACGATGTTAAAGCATGTTTTACCATGTCATCGCATAGTAAAAGAACATTTTTGAATCGAGTTAATCATTCAATACGAATCATTTACAAGCTTCTATAGATCATTCTATTCGATTCAACAAAGTAGAATGAACGTTTACTTCAAGTGATCAAATAGCAAAAATGCATTTTGAAGTGAGTTTTTTCGATTACGGTGGGTTTAACGTGATTTTCCCAAGAGACCTATTCGCCTAGAAAAGTCATGACTAGGAACTTTTGTTAACAACATTTTTTGATTCGACGAAGTTAAGCATGTTTTTCCATGTCATCGGATAGTAAGACCACATTTTTGAATCGAGTTAATCTTTCAATACGAATCATTTACAAGCAATAGAACGTTGTACTCGACTCAACAAAGTAGAGTGAACGTTTACTTCAATTCATCAAATATCAGAAATGCATTTTGAAGTGAGTTTTTTCGATAACGGTTGGTTTTACGAGATTTTCCCAAGAGACCTTTTTGCCTAGAAAAGTCATAACTAGGAACTTTTGTTAACAACATTTTTTGATTCGACCAAGTTAAAGCATGTTTTACAATGTCATCGCATAGTAAAGGCACAATTTTGAATCGAGTTAAACATTCAGTACGAATCATTTACAAGCATCCATAGATCATTGTATTCGATTCAACAAAGTAGAGTGAACGTTTACTTCAAGTGATCAAATAGCAAAAATGCATTTTGAAGTGAGTTTTTTCGATAACGGTGGGTTTTACGAGATTTTCCCAAGAGACCTTTTCGCCTAGAAAAGTCATAACTAGAAACTTTTGTTAACAACATTTTTTGATTCGACGAAGTTAAAGCATGTTTTACCATGTCATCGGATAGTAAAACACATTTTTTAATCGAGTTAACTTTCAATACGAATCATTTACAAGCATCCATAGAACGTTGTATTCGATTCAACAGAGTAGAGTGAACGTTTATTACTAATCATCAAATTTCAGAAATGCATTTTGAAGTGAGTTTTTTCGATAACTGTTGGATTTACGAGATTTTTACTAGAGACCTTTTCGCCTCAACAAGTTATGATTAGGAACTTTTATTATCAACATTTTTTGCTCGAGTTAAACTTTCAATACGAATCATTTACAAGCATCCATAGAACGTTGTATTCGACTCAACAAAGTAGAGTGAACGTTTACTTCAAATCATCAAATATCAGAAATGCATTTTGAAGTGAGTTTTTTCGATAACGGTTGGTTTTACGAGATTTTTCCAAGAGACCTTTTCGCCTAGAAATGTCATAACTAGAAACTTTTATAACAACATTTTTTGATTCGACGAAGTTAATGCATGTTTTACAATGTCATCGCATAGTAAAAGCACAATTTTGAATCGAGTTAAACATTCAATACGAATATTTCACAAGCATCCATAGAACGTTGTATTCAACTCAACAAGGTAGAGTGAACGTTTACTTCAAATCATCAAATATCAGAAATGCATTTTGGAGTGAGTTTATTCGATAACGAGATTTTTACTAGAGATTTTTTCAATACGAATATTTCACAAGCATCCATAGAACGTTGTATTCAACTCAACAAGGTAGAGTGAACGTTTACTTCAAATCATCAAATATCAGAAATGCACTTTGGAGTGAGTTTTTTCGATAACGGTGGGTTTTACGAGATTTTTACTAGAGATTTTTTCGCCTAGAAAAGTTATACCTAGGAACTTTTGTTATCAACATTTTGTGATTCGACGAAGTTAAAGCATGTTTTACCATGTCATCGGATAGTAACAGCATATTTTTGAATCGAGTTAAACACTCAATACGAATCATTTACAAGCATACATAGAACGTTGTATTCGACAAAACAAAGTAGAGTGAACGTTTACTTCTAATCATCAAATATCAGAAATGCATTTTGAAGTGAGCTTTTTCGATAACGGTTGGTTTTACGAGATTTTTCCTAGAGACCTTTTCGCCTAGAAAAGTCATGACTAGGAACTTTTGTTAACAACAATTTTTGATTCGTCGAAGTTAAAGCATGTTTTACTATGTCATCGGATAGTAAAAGCACATTTTTTTAATCGAGTTAATTATTCAATACGAATTATTCACGAGCTTCTATAGAACGTTGTATTCGACTCAACAAGGTAGAGTGAACGTTTACTTCAAATCATCAAATATCAGAAATGCATTTTGAAGTGAGTTTTTTCGATAACGGTTGGAACTAGAAACTTTTGTTAACAACATTTTTTGATTCGACCAAGTTAAAGCATGTTTCACAATGTCATCGCATAGTAAAGGCACAATTTTGAATGGAGTTAAACATTCAATACGAATCATTTACAAGCATTCATAGAACGTTGTATTCGACTCAACAGAGTAGAGTGAACGTTTACTTCAAATCATCAAATATCAGAAATGCATTTTGAAGTGAGTTTTTTCGATAACGGTTGGTTTTACGAGATTTTCCCAAGAGACCTTTTTGCCTAGAAAAGTCATAACTAGGAACTTTTGTTAACAACATTTTTTGATTCGACCAAGTTAAAGCATGTTTTACAATGTCATCGCATAGTAAAGGCACAATTTTGAATCGAGTTAAACATTCAGTACGAATCAAATACAAGCATCCATAGATCAATGTATTCGATTCAACAAACTAGAGTGAACGTTTACTTCAAGTGATCAAATAGCAAAAATGCATTTTGAAGTGAGTTTTTTCGATAACGGTGGGTTTTACGAGATTTTCCCAAGAGACCTTTTCGCATAGAAAAGTCATAACTAGAAACTTTTGTTAACAACATTTTTTGATTCGACGAAGTTAAAGCATGTTTTACCATGTCATCGGATAGTAAAACAAATTTTTTAATCGAGTTAAACTTTTAATATGAATCATTTACAAGCATCCATAGAACGTTGTATTCGATTCAACAAAGTAGAGTGAACGTTTATTACTAATCATCAAATTTCAGAAATGCATTTTGAAGTGAGTTTTTTCGATAACTGTTGGATTTACGAGATTTTTACTAGAGACCTTTTCGCCTCAACAAGTTATGATTAGGAACTTTTATTATCAACATTTTTTGCTCGAGTTAAACTTTCAATACGAATCATTTACAAGCATCCATAGAACGTTGTATTCGACTCAACAAAGTAGAGTGAACGTTTACTTCAAATCATCAAATATCAGAAATGCATTTTGAAGTGAGTTTTTTCGATAACGGTTGGTTTTACGAGATTTTTCCAAGAGACCTTTTCGCCTAGAAATGTCATAACTAGAAACTTTTATAACAACATTTTTTGATTCGACGAAGTTAAAGCATGTTTCACAATGTCATCGCATAGTAAAGGCACAATTTTGAATCGAGTTAAACATTCAATACGAATCATTTACAAGCATTCATAGAACGTTGTATTCGACTCAACAAGGTAGAGTGAACGTTACTTCCAATCATCAAATATCAGAAATGCATTTTGGAGTTTATTCGATAACGGTTGGTTTTATGAGATTTTTACTAGAGATTTTTTCGCCTAGAAAAGTTATATCTAGGAACTGTTATTATCAACATTTTTTGATTCGTCGAAGTTAAAGCATGTTTTACCATGTCATCGGATAGTAAAAGCACATTTTTTAATCGAGTTAATCATTCAATACGAATTATTCACGAGCTTCTATAGAACGTTGTATTCGGCTCAACAAGGTAGAGTGAACGTTTACTTCAAATCATCAAATATCAGAAATGCATTTTGAAGTGAGTTTTTTCGATAACGGTTGGATTTACGAGATTTTCCAAGAGACTTTTTCGCCTAGAAAAGTTATGACTAGGAACTTTTATTATCAACATTTTTGATTCGACGAAGTTAAAGCATGTTTTACCATGTCATCGGACAGTAACAGCACATTTTTTAATCGTGTTAATCATTCAATACGAATTATTCACGAGCTTCTATAGAACGTTGTATTCGACTCAACAAGGTAGAGTGAACGTTTACTTCAAATCATCAAATATCAGAAATGCACTTTGGAGTGAGTTTATTCGATAACGGTTGGTTTTACGAGATTTTTACTAGAGACCTTTTCCCCTCAATAAGTTATGACTAGGAACTTTTGTTATCAACATTTTGTAATTCGACGAAGTTAAAGCATGTTTTACCATGTCATCGGATAGTAACAGCATATTTTTGAATCGAGTTAAACACTCAATACGAATCATTTACAAGCATACATAGAACGTTGTATTCGATTCAACAAAGTAGAGTGAACGTTTATTACTAATCATCAAATATCAGAAATGCATTTTGGAGTGAGTTTATTCGATAACGGTTGGTTTTACGAGATTTTTACTAGATACCTTTTCGCCTCAATAAGTTATGACTAGGAATTTTTATTATCAACATTTTTGATTCGACGAAGTTAAAGCATGTTTTACCATGTCATCGGATAGTAACAGCACATTTTTTAATCGAGTTAATCATTCAATACGAATTATTCACGAGCTTCTATAGAACGTTGTATTCGACTCAACAAGATTGAGTGAACGTTTACTTCAAATCATCAAATATCAGAAATGCACTTTGGAGTGAGTTTATTCGATAACGGTTGGTTTTACGAGATTTTTACTGGAGACCTTTTCGCCTCAATAAGCTATGACTAGGAACTTTTATTATCAACATTTTGAGATTCGACGAAGTTAAAGCATGTTTTACCATGTCATCGGATAGTAACAGCATATTTTTGAATCGAGTTAAACACTCAATACGAATCATTTACAAGCATACATAGAACGTTGCATTCGACAAAACAAAGTAGAGTGAACGTTTACTTCAAATCATCAAATGGCAGAAATGCATTTTGATGCGAGTTTTTTCAATAACGGTGGGTTTTACGAGATTTTCCCAAGAGACCTTTTCGCCTAGAAAAGTCATGACTAGGAAATTTTGTTAACAACATTTCTTGATTCGACGAAGTTAAAGGATGTTTTTCCATGTCATCGGATAGTAAGAGCACATTTTTGAATCGAGTTAAACTTTCAATACGAATCATTTACAAGCATCCATAGAACGTTGTATTCGATTCAACAAAGTAGAGTGAACATTTATTACTAATCATCAAATCTCAGAAATGCATTTTGAAGTGAGTTTTTTCGATAACGGTTGGATTTACGAGATTTTTACTAGAGACTTTTTCGCCTCAATAAGTTATGACTAGGAACTTTTATAATAAATATTTTTGATTCGACGAAGTTAAAGCATGTTTTTCCATGTCATCGGATAGTAAGAGCACATTTTTGAATCGAGTTAAACTTTCAATACGAATCATTTACAAGCATCCATAGAACGTTGTATTAGACTCAACAAGGTAGAGTGAACGTTTACTTCAAATCATCAAATATCAGAAATGCATTTTGGAGTGAGTTTATTCGATAAGGGTTGGTTTTACGAGATTTTTACTAGAGACCTTTTCGCCTCAATAAGTTATGACTAGGAACTTTTATAATAAATATTTTTGATTCGGCGAAGTTAAAGCATGTTTTACCATGTCATCGCATTGTAAAAGCACATTTTTGAATCGAGTTAATCATCCAATACGAATCATTCACGAGCTTCTATAGGACGTTGTATTCGACTCAACGAGGTAGAGTGAACGTTTACTTCAAATCATCAAATATCAGAAATGCATTTTGGAGTGAGTTTATTCGATAACGGTTGGATTTACGAGATTTTCCATGAGATCTTTTCGCCTAAAAAAGTTATGACTAGGAACTTTTGTTAACAACATTTTTTGATTCGACCAAGTTAAAGCATGTTTCACAATGTCATCGCATAGTAAAGGCACAATTTTGAATCGAGTTAAACATTCAATACGAATCATTTACAAGCATTCATAGAACGTTGTATTCGACTCAACAGAGTAGAGTGAACGTTTACTTCAAATCATCAAATATCAGAAATGCATTTTGAAGTGAGTTTTTTCGATAACGGTTGGTTTTACGAGATTTTCCCAAGAGACCTTTTCGCCTAGAAATGTCATGACTAGGAAATTTTGTTAACAACATATTTTGATTCGACGATGTTAAGCATGTTTTACCATGTCATCGGATAGTAACAGCACATTTTTTAATCGAGTTAAACACTCAATACGAGCCATTTACAAGCATACATAGAACGTTGTATTCGACAAAACAAAGTAGAGTGAACGTTTACTTCTAATCATCAAATATCATAAATCCATTTTGAAGTGAGTTTTTTCGATAACGGTTGGTTTTACAAGATTTTTCCTAGAGACCTTTTCGCCTAGAAAAGTTATATCTAGGAACTTTTATTATCAACATTTTTTGATTCGTCGAAGTTAAAGCATGTTTTACCATGTCATCGGATAGTAAAAGCACATTTTTTAATCGAGTTAATTATTCAATACGAATTATTCACGAGCTTCTATAGAACGTTGTATTCGACTCAACAAGGTAGAGTGAACATTTACTTCAAATCATCAAATATCAGAAATGCATTTTGAGGTGAGTTTTTTCGATAACGGTTGGATTTACGAGATTTTCCAAGAGACTTTTTCGCCTAAAAAAGTTATGACTAGGAACTATTGTTATCAACATTTTTTGATTCGACGAAGTTAAGCATGTTTTTCCATGTCATCGGAGGGTAAGACCACATTTTTGAATCGAGTTAATCTTTCAATACGAATCATTTACAAGCATCCATAGAACGTTGTATTCGACTCAACAAGGTAGAGTGAACGTTACTTCCAATCATCAAATATCAGAAATGCATTTTGGAGTGAGTTTATTCGATAACGGTTGGTTTTACGAGATTTTTACTAGAGATTTTTTCGCCTAGAAAAGTTATATCTAGGAACTTTTATTATCAACATTTTTTGATTCGTCGAAGTTAAAGCATGTTTTACCATGTCATCGGATAGTAAAAGCACATTTTTTAATCGAGTTAATTATTCAATACGAATTATTCACGAGCCTCTATAGAACGTTGTATTCGACTCAACAAGGTAGAGTGAACGTTTACTTCAAATCATCAAATATCAGAAATGCATTTTGAGGTGAGTTTTTTCGATAACGGTTGGATTTACGAGATTTTCCAAGAGACTTTTTCGCCTAAAAAAGTTATGACTAGGAACTTTTATTATCAACATTTTTGATTCGACGAAGTTAAAGCATGTTTTACCATGTCATCGGATAGTAACAGCACATTTTTTAATCGAGTTAATCATTCAATACGAATTATTCACGAGCTTCTATAGAACGTTGTATTCGACTCAACAAGGTAGAGTGAACGTTTACTTCAAATCATCAAATATCAGAATGCACTTTGGAGTGAGTTTATTCGATAACGGTTGGTTTTACGAGATTTTTACTAGAGACCTTTTCCCCTCAATAAGTTATGACTAGGAACTTTTGTTATCAACATTTTGTGATTCGACGAAGTTAAAGCATGTTTTACCATGCCATCGGATAGTAACAGCATATTTTTGAATCGAGTTAAACACTCAATACGAATCATTTACAAGCATACATATTACGTTGTATTCGACAAAACAAAGTAGAGTGAACGTTTACTTCTAATCATCAAATATCAGAAATGCATTTTGAAGTGAGCTTTTTCGATAACGGTTGGTTTTACGAGATTTTTCCTAGAGACCTTTTCGCCTAGAAAAGTCTTGACTAGGAACTTTTGTTAACAACAATTTTTGATTCCTCGAAGTTAAAGCATGTTTTACCATGTCATCGGATAGTAAAAGCACATTTTTTAATCGAGTTAATTATTCAATACGAATTATTCACGAGCTTCTATAGAACGTTGTATTCGACTCAACAAGGTAGAGTGAACGTTTACTTCAAATCATCAAATATCAGAAATGCATTTTGAAGTGAGTTTTTTCGATAACGGTTGGATTTACGAGATTTTCCAAGACTTTTTCGCCTAAAAAAGTTATGACTAGGAACTTTTGTTATCAACATTTTTTAATTCGACGAAGTTAAGCATGTTTTTCCATGTCATCGGATAGTAAGACAACATTTTTGAATCGAGTTAATCTTTCAATACGAATCATTTACAAGCATCCATAGAACGTTGTATTCGAATCAACAAGGTAGAGTGAACGTTACTTCCAATCATCAAATATCAGAAATGCATTTTGGAGTGAGTTTATTCGATAACGGTTGGTTTTACGAGATTTTTACTAGAGATTTTTTCGCCTAGAAAAGTTATATCTAGGAACTTTTATTATCAACATTTTTTGATTCGTCGAAGTTAAAGCATGTTTTACCATGTCATCGGATAGTAAAAGCACATTTTTTAATGGAGTTAATTATTCAATAGGAATTATTCACGAGCTTCTATAGAACGTTGTATTCGACTCATTTACAAGCATACATAGAACGTTGTATTCGACAAAACAAAGTAGAGTGAACGTTTACTTCTAATCATCAAATATCATAAATCCATTTTGAAGTGAGTTTTTTCGATAACGGTTGGTTTTACGAGATTTTTCCTAGAGACCTTTTCGCCTAGAAAAGTCATGACTAGGAACTTTTGTTAACAACAATTTTTGATTCGACGATGTTAAAGCATGTTTTACCATGTCATCGCATAGTAAAAGCACATTTTTGAATGGAGTTAATCATCATTCAATACGAATCATTTACAAGCTTCTATAGATCATTGTATTCGATTCAACAAAGTAGAGTGAACGTTTACTTCAAATGATCAAATAGCAAAAATGCATTTTGAAGTGAGTTTTTTCGATAACGGTGGGTTTTACGAGATTTTCCCAAGACACCTATTCTCCTAGAAAAGTCATGACTAGGAACTTTTGTTAACAACATTTTTTGATTCGACGAAGTTAAGCATGTTTTTCCATGTCATCGGATAGTAAGACCACATTTTTGAATCAAGTTAATCTTTCAATACGAATCATTTACAAGCATCCATAGAACGTTGTACTCGATTCAACAAAGTAGAGTGAACGTTTACTTCAAATGATCAAATAGCAGAAATGCATTTTGTAACGAGTTTTTTCGATAACGGTTGGTTTTACGAGATTTTTACTGGAGACCTTTTCGCCTAAAAAAGTTATATCTAGGAACTTTTGTTAACAACATGTATTGATTCGACGAAGTTAATGCATGTTTTACAATGTCATCGCATAGTAAAAGCACAATTTTGAATCGAGTTAAACATTCAATACGAATCATTTACAAGCATCCATAGAATGTTGTATTCGACTCAACAAGGTAGAGTGAACATTTACTTCAAATCATCAAATATCAGAAATGCAATTTATAGTGAGTTTATTCGATAACGGTTGGTTTTACGAGATTTTTACTAGAGACCTTTTCGCCTCAATAAGTTATGACTAGGAACTTTTATTATCAACATTTTGTGATTCGACGAAGTTAAAGCATGTTTTACCATGTCATCGGATAGTAACAGCATATTTTTGAATCGAGTTAAACACTCAATACGAGTCATTTACAAGCATACATAGAACGTTGTATTCGACTCAACAAGGTAGAGTGAACGTTTACTTCAAATCATCAAATATCAGAAATGCATTTTGGAGTGAGTTTATTCGATAACGGTTGGTTTTACGAGATTTTTACTAGAGATTTTTTCGCCTAGAAAAGTTATATCTAGGAACTTTTATTAACATTTTTTGATTCGTCGAAGTTGAAGCATGTTTTACCATGTCATCGGATAGTAAAAGCACATTTTTTAATCGAGTTAATTATTCAATACGAATTATTCACGAGTTTCTATAGAACGTTGTACTGGACTCAACAAGGTAGAGTGAACGTTTACTTCAAATCATCAAATATCAGAAATGCATTTTGAAGTGAGTTTTTTCGATAACGGTTGGATTTACGAGATTTTCCAAGAGACTTTTTCGCCTAAAAAAGTTATGACTAGAAACTTTTGTTATCAACATTTTTTGATTCGACGAAGTTAAGCATGTTTTTCCATGTCATCGGATAGTAAGACCACATTTTTGAATCGAGTTAATCTTTCAATACCAATCATACACAAGCATCCATAGAACGTTGTATTCGACTCAACAAGGTAGAGTGAACGTTACTTCCAATCATCAAATATCAGAAATGCATTTTGGAGTGAGTTTATTCGATAACGGTTGGTTTTACGAGATTTTTACTAGAGACCTTTTCCCCTCAATAAGTTATGACTAGGAACTTTTGTTATCAACATTTTGTGATTCGACGAAGTTAAAGCATGTTTTACCGTGTCATCGGATAGTAACAGCATATTTTTGAATCGAGTTAAACACTCAATACGAATCATTTACAAGCATACATAGAACGTTGCATTCGACAAAACAAAGTAGAGTGAACGTTTACTTCCAATCATCAAATATCAGAAATGCATTTTGAAGTGAGCTTTTTCGATAACGGTTGGTTTTACGAGATTTTTCCTAGAGACCTTTTCGCCTAGAAAAGTCATGACTAGGAACTTTTGTTAACAACAATTTTTGATTCGACGATGTTAAAGCATGTTTTACCATGTCATCGCATAGTAAAAGCACATTTTTGAATCGAGTTAATCATCATTCAATACGAATCATTTACAAGCTTCTATAGATCATTGTATTCGATTCAACAAAGTAGAGTGAACGTTTACTTCAAATGATCAAATAGCAAAAATGCATTTTGAGGCGAGTTTTTTCGATAACGGTGGGTTTTACGAGATTTTTACTAGAGATTTTTTTCGCCTAGAAAAGTTATATCTAGGAACTTTTATTATCAACATTTTTTGATTCGTCGAAGTTAAAGCATGTTTTACCATGTCATCGGATAGTAAAAGCACATTTTTTAATCGAGTTAATTATTCAATACGAATTATTCACGAGCTTCTATAGAACGTTGTATTCGATTCAACAAGGTAGAGTGAACGTTTACTTCAAATCATCACATATCAGAAATGCATTTTAAAGTGAGTTTTTTCGATAACGGTTGGATTTACGAGATTTTCCAAGAGACTTTTTCGCCTAAAAAAGTTATGACTAGGAACTTTTGTTAACAATATTTTTTGATTCGACCAAGTTAAAGCATGTTTTACAATGTCATCGCATAGTAAAGGCACAATTTTGAATCGAGTTAAACATTCAATACGAATCATTTACAAGCATTCATAGAACGTTGTATTCGACTCAACAGAGTAGAGTGAACGTTTACTTCAAATCATCAAATAGCAGAAATGCATTTTGTAACGAGTTTTTTCGATAACGGTTGGATTTACGAGATTTTTCCAAGAGACCTTTTCGCCTAAAAAAGATATGACTAGGAACTTTTGTTAACAACATTTTTTGATTCGACCAAGTTAAATCATGTTTTACAATGTCATCGCATAGTAAAGGCACAATTTTGAATCGAGTTAAACATTCAATACGAATCATTTACAAGCATCCATGGAACGTTGTATTCGATTCAACAAAGTAGAGTGAACGTTTACTTCAAGTGATCAAATAGCAAAAATGCATTTTGAAGTGAGTTTTTTCGATAACGGTGGGTTTTACGAGATTTTCCCAAGAGACCTTTTCGCCTAGAAAAGTCATAACTAGGAACTTTTGTTAACAACATTTTTTTATTCGACGAAGTTAAAGCATGTTTTTCCATGTCATCGGATAGTAAGAGCACATTTTTGAATCGAGTTAAACTTTCAATACGAATCATTTACATGCATCCATGTATTCGATTCAACAAAGTAGAGTGAACGTTTACTTCAAATCATCAAATATCAGAAATGCACTTTGGAGTGAGTTTTTTCGATAACGGTTGGTTTTACGAGATTTTTACTAGAGACCTTTTCGCCTAAAAAAGTTATATCTAGGAACTTTTGTTAACAACATTTATTGATTCGACGAAGTTAATGCATGTTTTACAATGTCATCGCATAGTAAAAGCACAATTTTGAATCGAGTTAAACATTTAATACGAATCATTTACAAGCATCCATAGAACGTTGTATTCGACTCAACAAGGTAGAGTGAACGTTTACTTCAAATCATCAAATATCAGAAATGCATTTTGGAGTGAGTTTATTCGATAACGGTTGGTTTTACGAGATTTTTACTAGAGATTTTTTCGCCTAGAAAAGTTATAGGAACTTTTATTATCAACATTTTTTGATCCGTCGAAGTTAAAGCATGTTTTACCATGTCATCGGATAGTAAAAGCACATTTTTTAATCGAGTTAATTATTCAATACGAATTATTCACGAGCTTCTATAGAACGTTGTACTCGACTCAACAAGGTAGAGTGAACGTTTACTTCAAATCCTCAAATATCAGAAATGCATTTTGAAGTGAGTTTTTTCGATAACGGTTGGTTTTACGAGATTTTTACTAGAGACCTTTTCGCCTAAAAAAAAAAGTTATATCTAGGAACTTTTGTTAACAACATTTATTGATTCGACGAAGTTAATGCATGTTTTACAATGTCATCGCATAGTAAAAGCACAATTTTGAATCGAGTTAAACATTTAATACGAATCATTTACAAGCATCCATAGAACGTTGTATTCGACTCAACAAGGTAGAGTGAACGTTTACTTCAAATCATCAAATATCAGAAATGCATTTTGGAGTGAGTTTATTCGATAACGGTTGGTTTTACGAGATTTTTACTAGAGATTTTTTCGCCTAGAAAAGTTATATCTAGGAACTTTTATTATCAACATTTTTTGATTCGTCGAAGTTAAAGCATGTTTTACCATGTCATCGGATAGTAAAAGCACATTTTTTAATCGAGTTAATTATTCAATACGAATTATTCACGAGCTTCTATAGAACGTTGTATTCGACTCATTTACAAGCATACATAGAACGTTGTATTCGACAAAACAAAGTAGAGTGAACGTTTACTTCTAATCATCAAATATCAGAAATGCATTTTGAAGTGAGCTTTTTCAATAACGGTTGGTTTTACGAGATTTTTCCTAGAGACCTTTTCGCCTAGAAAAGTCATGACTAGGAACTTTTGTTAACAACAATTTTTGATTCGACGATGTTTGTTAAGAATAGAATTAATACTTCGAAGGACCTTGTTTATTATGTTAATAGCATACAATTAGTTCAACACAGAATACTTCAAACTCTTGATTAAAAACTAAGAAAACTGTCAAAGTCAAAAAAACATCTCAATTGAACCAAAGTTTAGAATATAGTACTCTAGTTAGTATTATTATGAGTACTATAAAACTTTGCATCAATTGAGATGTTTTTTTGACTTTGACAGTTTTCTTAGTTTTTAATCAAGAGTTTGAAGTATTCTGTGTTGAACTAATTGTATGCTATTAACATAATAAACAAGGTCCTTCGAAGTATTAATTCTATTCTTAACAAAACAATGTTAAGAATAGAAATAATACTTCGAAGGACCTTGTTTATTATGTTAATAGCATACAATTAATTCAACACAGAATACTTCAAACTCTTGATTAAAAACTAAGAAAAACTGTCAAAGTCAAAAAAAACATCTCAATTAATGCAAAGTTTTATAGTACTCATAATAATACTAACTAGAGTACTATATTCTAAACATGCCGGCACCCGTTGAAACAATTAGTTTCAAACAGAACAAAATTACTCATCTTTGGGTAAAGGACATAAATTTGAAATAGCTCGTTTAAAAGTTCCTAAACTAGTCTTAACTGTGGCCACTCTAACATGTCCGTCGGACCCTCGATGAATTTCTTGAACTCTACCTAACTTCCAATTCAATGGGGTTGCATTATTGTCTTTTAGTAATATCATGTCTCCTAATTGCAGATTTGGTTCCACATTCCTCCATTTGTGACGTTGTTGTAGATTATGGAGATATTCACTTGACCACCTACGCCAAAAATCCTGAACAGCTTTCTGTACTAACTGCCACCTTGTTAAACGATTTATTGGTATTTCTGTCAAATCGCGTTCTGGTATTTGAGTTAGCGAACTACCTATTAGAAAATGTGCTGGCGTTAAAGGCAAAAAGTCAGTGGGATCGTCATATATAGGGGTTAGAGGTCGTGAGTTAACACATGCTTCTATTTGTATTAGAAGAGTATTCATCTCTTCAAAGGTGAGTTTGGTTTCTCCTACAACTCTCTTTATGTGAAATTTAACTGATTTGATACCAGCTTCCCAGACTCCTCCAAAGTTTGGTGAACATGGAGGTATGAAGTGCCATTGTATACCTTCTGAAGAAGCACCATTGATAATTTCATATTGGTTTTTCTTATCGTTAATAAATGCTTGCAAATGCTCCAGTTCACGTTTAGCACCTTGGAAATTGGTACCATTGTCACTAAATATGTTCAGACATTTTCCTCTCCTTGCTATAAATCTGCGTAAAGCACTCAAAAAGGCAATAGTGGATAAGCTTGAAACAAGCTCTAAATGTATTGCTTTTGTGCTCATACAAATAAATAGGGCTATGTAAGATTTAACGATTGTTGGTTTCCTTGGATTGCCTTGACGCAGTAACAAAGGACCACCGTAGTCTACTCCAACATTCATAAAAACTCTTGTCACTTCTACTCTGAATTTTGGAAGACTGCCCATAAGTTGATTCTGCTCCTTCTGTGTTTTGTTAAATCGAAAACATTTGTAGCAGTTGTGAATGATTTTCTTAATTTGATTTCTCCCATTAATAGGCCAGAATTTTTGTCTAATGTTATTGAGAACAGCTTGTGTACCTGAGTGAAATGATTTGATATGCTCGTCCTTTAAAATAAGCTTGGTAAAATTATGTTTATTTGGCAAAATGATTGGATGTTTGTGCTCAAATGAAATATCTGCTCTCTCTATTCTTCCACCAACTCGAATTATGTTTTCGTTGTCTATGAACGGGTTTAATGACTTCAATGTGCTTTTAGGTTCTAATTTAACATTTTTACTTAGACAAGCCATATCAACTGAAAATGCTTCTTGTTGGCATTTTTTTATTAAAAAGTTTTGAGAATCATTAATTTCGTTTATTGTAAGAGGACCTGTTCCTCTGGGACTCGGTGACCTTTTCAAGTTATTGATCAATCTAAAACAGTAAGCTGTTACTCTTAAAAGCCTGGTAAGTGACGAAAACGTATGAAAGAGTGAAAATGTTTCAATTCTAGCATGATATGTAACAGTAGCTGAATTGAACTCGTACATATTTTCAGGATAATCAGTTACGTACTCACTAATAGGCCATAAATTCTGGTCTAAAGTCATCCACGATGGACCATTCCACCATTTGACTGCCTCTAATAATTGCTCAGTATTACATCCTCTGGAGATGATATCAGATGGATTGTCATTTGAACTGATATGTCTCCAAGTTCCATGTTTAGTCAAACCTTGTATCTCGGACACTCTGTTAGCTATAAAGGTTTTAAGCTTACAAGGAGGTGTATTAATCCAATATAATGTAATCGTTGAATCTGACCATAAAAAAGTATTAGAAAATTTAATCTTTAAAGCCTTTGTTGTTTTATCGTACAGGTTGGCTAATAAAACTGCGGCGCACAACTCCAGCCTGGGTAGGCTTATCCTTTTTAAAGGCGTTACTCGAGATTTTGAGGAAATCAACTGCATTAGATGATTGCCTTGATTGTCAGTACTTCGAATATATATTGAAGCTCCGTAACATTTCTCAGACGAGTCACAGAAGCCATGTAGTTGCATTTCAATTGTATCATCAATAAGAATTCTCCTTGGTATTGCTAAATTTCTCAAAAGATTTAATTGTTCATAAAATGTTTTCCAATTACTAGCGATTGGTTCGGGAACTAAATCATCCCAATCAATCTTTGCTTGCCATAACTCTTGCATAAACATTTTTGCCTTGGAGACAATGGGTCCTAATAATCCTAGTGGATCAAAAAGCTTTGCTATTTGTGACAACAAAATTCTTTTGGTTACTATCTTATTTTCCAACTTTGTATTATACAGAATTACATCTCTTTCTGCGTTCCACTGAAGACCAAGAGTTTTTATGGTTTGCGCCATGTCTAGACATAATAAAGGATCGTTTGCGATGTCTGGCAATCCAGATAATAATTCTATCTCATTTGACAACCATTTTCGTAATTTAAACCCTCCAGAATTTGATAAGGAAATAAGCTCATCTCTTAATTTCGTCGCCATATCTAGAGACTCACATCCTGTTAATAAGTCGTCTACATAAAAGTCTCTTTTAACTACAGTACTCGCTAACGGATATTTATCTGCCTCATCCTCTGCTAATTGATAAAGAGATCGAATGGCTAGGTACGGAGCAAAAGAAGTTCCATACGTAACAGTTTTGAGCTCATAAGATTTGATCTCTTCATTTGGCGAAGGTTTCCAAACAATTTTTTGAAAATGCGTATCTTGATCATTTACCCGTATCTGTCGATACATCTTCTCTATGTCTGCTGTTAAAACGTATTTATGTAATCGAAATCTCGATAATATTGAATACAGATCCTCCTGGATGGTTGGACCTACCATTAAAATGTCGTTGAGAGATGCATTTGTACTCGTGGAAGCAGAAGCATCAAACACAACTCTGATTTTTGTTGTTAGGTTTGAGGTTTTTATTACAGCATGATGCGGCATGTAATAACCCCTTTTGATGTCATCAGAAACTATTTCTTGCATGTGACCTAGAAGAAAATATTCTTGCAAAAATTCAGAATATTGAATCTTTAAATCCACGTTATGTTTAAATCTATTCTCCAGATGTTGAAAACGCCTCAATGCAGTTGTGTATGAATCGCCTAAACTTTCCTCACTAGCTTTGAAAGGCAGTTTGACTACGAAGCGTCCAGTTGTATCTCTTATTGTATTATTTTTGAAATGTTTCTCACACTCAAGCTCCTCTTGCGATAGAACCTTCTCATGCTGGACCTCTTCTATCTCCCAAAATCTTCTCATTTGTATATCAAGTAACTCTGTTGAGAGAAAACAAGATGAGGTTGTGTCATTTACTTCAGTGTTTGCTCGTCCTGACACAATCCAACCAAACTCAGTATTTTGAAGCATTGGTAATTCACGTCCAACCTTAATTTGTTGCTTCTTTAAAATTTCTAAAAATATTTCAGCTCCTAGTAGCATATCCACTTGACTTGGAATGTTGAAATGTGAATCAGCCAAGGTTATGTTATTAGGAATATCCCAGTTTTTGCGATTAATAAATTTTGTTGGCAATTCTTTAGTGATAACATCTAAGACTAAGAATTCTAGAGTTTTTCTATAGGCTGCTACACGTGATTTTATGTTTAAATGAACAGATGTTCCGACTTGTGTTTGGCATTGTCCTATTCCACTAATAGGAATGTTTTTTGTGTGAGGTTTAATGCCTAATCTCAGCCTAAACGATGCGGACACAAAATTAGTTTGACTTGCACTGTCAAGTAATGTTCTGCAAAAATGCCAACGTTGTGATGAGTCTTGTACTTGAATGACGGCGGTGGCTAATAAAATTTCAGTGGGTTGACTCAAATTATAATATGTTTGACTGTTATTGGACTGAACTTGTTGTGAAGATGATTGTTGTTCCGTGTCTTGACTGTCTTGGATTGAGTTTCTCTTAATTATTTTTTCAAAATGAATCAATATGTGGTGATTCTGACCGCATTTTCTGCACGAACTTGATTTGCAATCATTTGCAGAATGATTTCTTCTAAGGCAATTAAAACAAACTTTTAGTTTTTTAATGGTTGCAATTCTCTTATTTTGGTTTTGATTGATAAATTTAGAACAATGCCACAAGTTATGCTTGGCTTTGCATAATAAACAGTCATACATTTCTTTGGGTTGTTCTGAAACAAAGTGCGTTACTTTAGGGTTTGCTTTCTCTTGCACGCCAGATGCTTCTAAAGAAAGACATCTTCTTTCAAAAAATGTTAATAATTCGTTTAAAGTTGGTATTTCTCTTTGATCTCTGGAAACTCTGCTCAGCTCCCATTCTCGTATACAAGAAGCATCCATTTTTGTTTTTAAAAGAAAAATTATCATGGCATCCCATGATTTTACTGGTAAGCCAAGTGCTTCTAATGATCTTAAATGTTGTTTAACTTCAGTAATTAATTTTCTCAAACCAATGCATGAATCTTTAATCACTATTGGCAGCTCAAATATGGAAGATAGGTGCGAATTCACAATGACCTCTTTGTTATTGAATCGTTCGTTTAGTAAACCCCATGCCACTTCATAGTTTTCCGATGTTGAGGCGATTGAATCGATTATTTTTAAAGCTTCTCCATCTAAATTTTGTTTTAAGTAGTAAAACTTTTCAACTTGACTCATTTTTGTATTTTTATGAATTAATGATACGAATATATCATGGAAACTATGCCACTCTTGATAACTCCCTGAAAATGTTGATATCTTGATCTGAGGTAACTTTATTCGCGATGATGCTGACTCTGGATCTTTCTCCTCCCTTACTTGACATAGCATTTTCTTTAACTTGGCCTCTGTTCTATAAAACACCGTTTCGCAATCCTTTCTGTCGGGTCTGTGCTCCTCTTCATTAAATTCTTCTAATTGTGTCTGAATTGCGTTGTATTTTTGCCAAAGTCCATTAAGTTTTGTTTCTCGAATTTGTAACTCTTCAATCTCATTGACTGCTGCGTCAAAATCTCTAACGAAATCATGTATTCGAATGATACTCTCTCTTGCGGATGTTCTTTTATTTACTAATTTGTTTTTAGACTCTGTACTCATTTTGCGTGTTATCTGTGTTAAAATTTAAGTGTATATAAAACTCGCCTCTAAATTGTATGCAATGCTCAATACTATTGATAGTGATTTCTTTAATACTCTCTGTAGTTTGGACTCGTACACACTATATTACTCCACAGGCTGACTTCTATTTTCATCAAATGCAAGTTCACTATCCGGTTCGATGTAGACCAATGTTAAGAATAGAAATAATACTTCGAAGGACCTTGTTTATTATGTTAATAGCATACAATTAATTCAACACAGAATACTTCAAACTCTTGATTAAAAACTAAGAAAAACTGTCAAAGTCAAAAAAAACATCTCAATTAATGCAAAGTTTTATAGTACTCATAATAATACTAACTAGAGTACTATATTCTAAACAATGTTAAAGCATGTTTTACCATGTCATCGCATAGTAAAAGAACATTTTTGAATCGAGTTAATCATTCAATACGAATCATTTACAAGCTTCTATAGATCATTGTATTCGATTCAACAAAGTAGAGTGAACGTTTACTTCAAGTGATCAAATAGCAAAAATGCATTTTGAAGTGAGTTTTTTCGATAACGGTGGGTTTTACGAGATTTTCCCAAGAGACCTTTTCGCCTAGAAAAGTCATAACTAGGAACTTTTGTTAACAACATTTTTTTATTCGACGAAGTTAAAGCATGTTTTTCCATGTCATCGGATTGTAAGAGCACATTTTTGAATCGAGTTAAACTTTCAATACGAATCATTTACAAGCATCCATGTATTCGATTCAACAAAGTAGAGTGAACGTTTACTTCAAATCATCAAATATCAGAAATGCACTTTGGAGTGAGTTTTTTCGATAACGGTTGGTTTTACGAGATTTTTACTAGAGACCTTTTCGCCTAAAAAAGTTATATCTAGGAACTTTTGTTAACAACATTTATTGATTCGACGAAGTTAATGCATGTTTTACAATGTCATCGCAAAGTAAAAGCACAATTTTGAATCGAGTTAAACATTTAATACGAATCATTTACAAGCATCCATAGAACGTTGTATTCGACTCAACAAGGTAGAGTGAACGTTTACTTCAAATCATCAAATATCAGAAATGCATTTTGGAGTGAGTTTATTCGATAACGGTTGGTTTTACGAGATTTTTACTAGAGATTTTTTCGCCTAGAAAAGTTATAGGAACTTTTATTATCAACATTTTTTGATCCGTCGAAGTTAAAGCATGTTTTACCATGTCATCGGATAGTAAAAGCACATTTTTTAATCGAGTTAATTATTCAATACGAATTATTCACGAGCTTCTATAGAACGTTGTACTCGACTCAACAAGGTAGAGTGAACGTTTACTTCAAATCCTCAAATATCAGAAATGCATTTTGAAGTGAGTTTTTTCGATAACGGTTGGTTTTACGAGATTTTTACTAGAGACCTTTTCGCCTAAAAAAAAAAGTTATATCTAGGAACTTTTGTTAACAACATTTATTGATTCGACGAAGTTAATGCATGTTTTACAATGTCATCGCATAGTAAAAGCACAATTTTGAATCGAGTTAAACATTTAATACGAATCATTTACAAGCATCCATAGAACGTTGTATTCGACTCAACAAGGTAGAGTGAACGTTTACTTCAAATCATCAAATATCAGAAATGCATTTTGGAGTGAGTTTATTCGATAACGGTTGGTTTTACGAGATTTTTACTAGAGACCTTTTCCCCTCAATAAGTTATGACTAGGAACTTTTGTTATCAACATTTTGTGATTCGACGAAGTTAAAGCATGTTTTACCATGTCATCGGATAGTAACAGCATATTTTTGAATCGAGTTAAACACTCAATACGAATCATTTACAAGCATACATAGAACGTTGTATTCGACAAAACAAAGTAGAGTGAACGTTTACTTCCAATCATCAAATATCAGAAATGCATTTTGAAGTGAGCTTTTTCGATAACGGTTGGTTTTACGAGATTTTTCCTAGAGACCTTTTCGCCTAGAAAAGTCATGACTCGGAACTTTTGTTAACAACAATTTTTGATTCGACGATGTTAAAGCATGTTTTACCATGTCATCGCATAGTAAAAGTACATTTTTGAATTGAGTTAATCATCATTCAATACGAATCATTTACAAGCTTCTATAGATCATTGTATTCGATTCAACAAAGTAGAGTGAACGTTTACTTCAAATGATCAAATAGCAAAAATGCATTTTGAGGTGAGTTTTTTCGATAACGGTGGGTTTTACGAGATTTTTACTAGAGATTTTTTCGCCTAGAAAAGTTATACCTAGGAACTTTTATTATCAACATTTTTTGATTCGTCGAAGTTAAAGCATGTTTTACCATGTCATCGGATAGTAAAAGCACATTTTTTAATCGAGTTAATTATACAATACGAATTATTCACGAGCTTCTATAGAACGTTGTATTCGATTCAACAAGGTAGAGTGAACGGTTACTTCAAATCATCAAATATCAGAAATGCATTTTAAAGTGAGTTTTTTCGATAACGGTTGGATTTACGAGATTTTCCAAGAGACTTTTTCGCCTAAAAAAGTTATGACTAGGAACTTTTATTATCAACATTTTTGATTCGACGAAGTTAAGCATGTTTTTCCATGTCATCGGATAGTAAGACCACATTTTTGAATCGAGTTAATCTTTCAATACGAATCATTTACAAGCATCCATAGAACGTTGTATTCGACTCAACAAGGTAGAGTGAACGTTACTTCCAATCATCAAATATCAGAAATGCATTTTGGAGTGAGTTTATTCGATAACGGTTGGTTTTACGAGATTTTTACTAGAGGCCTTTTCGCCTAAAAAAGTTATATCTAGGAACTTTTGTTAACAACATTTATTGATTCGACGAAGTTAATGCATGTTTTACAATGTCATCGCATAGTAAAAGCACAATTTTGAATCGAGTTAAACATTTAATACGAATCATTTACAAGCATCCATAGAACGTTGTATTCGACTCAACAAGGTAGAGTGAACGTTTACTTCAAATCATCAAATATCAGAAATGCATTTTGGAGTGAGTTTATTCGATAACGGTTGGTTTTACGAGATTTTTACTCGAGATTTTTTCGCCTAGAAAAGTTATATCTAGGAACTTTTATTATCAACATTTTTTGATTCGTCGAAGTTAAAGCATGTTTTACCATGTCATCGGATAGTAAAAGCACATTTTTTAATCGAGTTAATTATTCAATACGAATTATTCACGAGCTTCTATAGAACGTTGTATTCGACTCATTTACAAGCATGCATAGAACGTTGTATTCGACAAAACAAAGTAGAGTGAACGTTTACTTCTAATCATCAAATATCAGAAATGCATTTTGAAGTGAGCTTTTTCGATAACGGTTGGTTTTACGAGATTTTTCCTAGAGACCTTTTCGCCTAGAAAAGTCATGACTAGGGACTTTTGTTAACAACAATTTTTGATTCGACGATGTTAAAGCATGTTTTACCATGTCATCGCATAGTAAAAGAACATTTTTGAATCGAGTTAATCATTCAATACGAATCATTTACAAGCATTCATAGAACGTTGTATTCGACTCAACAGAGTAGAGTGAACGTTTACTTCAAATCATCAAATATCAGAAATGCATTTTGAAGTGAGTTTTTTCGATAACGGTTGGTTTTACGAGATTTTTCCAAGAGACCTTTACGCCTAGAAATGTCATGAATAGGAACTTTTGTTAACAACATATTTTGATTCGACGATGTTAAAGCATGTTTTACCATGTCATCGGATAGTAGCAGCACATTTTTTAATCGAGTTAAACACTCAATACGAGCCATATACAAGCATACATAGAACGTTGTATTCGACAAAACAAAGTAGAGTGAACGTTTACTTCTAATCATCAAATATCATAAATCCATTTTGAAGAACTGAGTTTCTTCGATAACGGTTGGTTTTACGAGATTTTTCCTAAAGACCTTTTCGCCTAAAAAAGTTATGACTAGGAACTTTTGTTAACAACATTTTTTGATTCAACCAAGTTAAAGCATGTTTCACAATGTCATCGCATAGTAAAGGCACAATTTTGAATCGAGTTAAACATTCAATACGAATCATTTACAAGCATTCATAGAACGTTGTATTCGACTCAACAGAGTAGAGTGAACGTTTACTTCAAATCATCAAATATCAGAAATGCATTTTGAAGTGAGTTTTTTCGATAACGGTTGGTTTTACGAGATTTTTCCAAGAGACCTTTTCGCCTAGAAATGTCATGACTAGGAACTTTTGTTAACAACATTTTTTGATTCGACGATTTTAAAGCACGTTTTACCATGTCATCGGATAGTAACAGCACATTTTTTAATCGAGTTAAACACTCAATACGAGCCATTTACAAGCATACATAGAACGTTGTATTCGACAAAACAAAGTAGAGTGAACGTTTACTTCTAATCATCAAATATCATAAATCCATTTTGAAGTGAGTTTTTTCGATAACGGTTGGTTTTACGAGATTTTTACTAGAGATTTTTTCGCCTAGAAAAGTTATATCTAGGAACATTTATTATCAACATTTTTTGATTCGTCGAACTTAAAGCATGTTTTACCATGTCATCGGATAGTAACAGCACATTTTTTAATCGAGTTAATCATTCAATACGAATTATTCACGAGCTTCTATAGAACGTTGTATTCGACTCAACAAGGTAGAGTGAACGTTTACTTCAAATCATCAAATTTCAGAAATGCACTTTGGAGTGAGTTTATTCGATAACGGTTGGTTTTACGAGATTTTTACTAGAGACCTTTTCCCCTCAATAAGTTATGACTAGGAACTTTTATTATCAACATTTTGTGATTCGACGAAGTTAAAGCATGTTTTACCGTGTCATCGGATAGTAACAGCATATTTTTGAATCGAGTTAAACACTCAATCGAGTTAATCATTCAATACGAATCATTTACAAGCTTCTTTAGATCATTCTATTCGATTCAACAAAGTAGAATGAACGTTTACTTCAAGTGATCAAATAGCAAAAATGCATTTTGAAGTGAGTTTTTTCGATAACGGTGGGTTTATCGAGATTTTCCCAAGAGACCTATTCGCCTAGAAAAGTCATGACTAGGAACTTTTGTTAACAACATTTTTTGATTTGACGAAGTTAAGCATGTTTTTCCATGTCATCGGATAGTAAGACCACATTTTTCAATCGAGTTAAACATTCAATACGAATCATTCACAAGCATCCATAGAACGTTGTATTCAACTCAACAAGGTAGAGTGAACGTTTACTTCAAATCATCAAATATCAGAAATGCATTTTGGAGTGAGTTTATTCGATAACGGTTGGTTTTACGAGATTTTTACTAGAGATTTTTTCGCCTAGAAAAGTTATATCTAGGAACTTTTATTATCAACATTTTTTGATTCGTCGAAGTTAAAGCATGTTTTACTATGTCATCGGATAGTAAAAGCACATTTTTTAATCGAGTTAATTATTCAATACGAATTATTCACGAGCTTCTATAGAACGTTGTATTCGACTCAACAAGGTAGAGTGAACGTTTACTTCAAATCATCAAATATCAGAAATGCATTTTGAAGTGAGTTTTTTCGATAACGGTTGGATTTACGAGATTTTCCAAGAGACCTTTTCGCCTAAAAAAGTTATGACTAGGAACTTTTGTTAACAACATTTTTTGATTCGACCAAGTTAAAGCATGTTTCACAATGTCATCGCATAGTAAAGGCACAATTTTGAATGGAGTTAAACAATCAATACGAATCATTTACAAGCATTCATAGAACGTTGTATTCGACTCAACAGAGTAGAGTGAACGTTTACTTCAAATCATCAAATATCAGAAATGCATTTTGAAGTGAGTTTTTTCGATAACGGTTGGTTTTACGAGATTTTTCCAAGAGACCTTTTCGCCTAGAAATGTCATGACTAGGAACTTTTGTTAACAACATTTTTTGATTCGACCAAGTTAAAGCATGTTTCACAATGTCATCGCATAGTAAAGGCACAATTTTGAATCGAGTTAAACATTCAATACGAATCATTTACAAGCATTCATAGAACGTTGTATTCGACTCAATAGAGTAGAGTGAACGTTTACTTCAAATCATCAAATATCAGAAATGCATTTTGAAGTGAGTTTTTTCGATAACGGTTGGTTTTACGAGATTTTTCCAAGAGACCTTTACGCCTAGAAATGTCATGAATAGGAACTTTTGTTAACAACATATTTTGATTCGACGATGTTAAAGCATGTTTTACCATGTCATCGGATAGTAGCAGCACATTTTTTAATCGAGTTAAACACTCAATACGAGCCATATACAAGCATACATAGAACGTTGTATTCGACAAAACAAAGTAGAGTGAACGTTTACTTCTAATCATCAAATATCATAAATCCATTTTGAAGAACTGAGTTTTTTCGATAACGGTTGGTTTTACGAGATTTTTCCTAAAGACCTTTTCGCCTAAAAAAGTTATGACTAGGAACTTTTGTTAACAACATTTTTTGATTCAACCAAGTTAAAGCATGTTTCACAATGTCATCGCATAGTAAAGGCACAATTTTGAATCGAGTTAAACATTCAATACGAATCATTTACAAGCATTCATAGAACGTTGTATTCGACTCAACAGAGTAGAGTGAACGTTTACTTCAAATCATCAAATATCAGAAATGCATTTTGAAGTGAGTTTTTTCGATAACGGTTGGTTTTACGAGATTTTTCCAAGAGACCTTTTCGCCTAGAAATGTCATGACTAGGAACTTTTGTTAACAACATTTTTTGATTCGACGATTTTAAAGCACGTTTTACCATGTCATCGGATAGTAACAGCACATTTTTTAATCGAGTTAAACACTCAATACGAGCCATTTACAAGCATACATAGAACGTTGTATTCGACAAAACAAAGTAGAGTGAACGTTTACTTCTAATCATCAAATATCATAAATCCATTTTGAAGTGAGTTTTTTCGATAACGGTTGGTTTTACGAGATTTTTACTAGAGATTTTTTCGCCTAGAAAAGTTATATCTAGGAACATTTATTATCAACATTTTTTTGATTCGTCGAACTTAAAGCATGTTTTACCATGTCATCGGATAGTAACAGCACATTTTTTAATCGAGTTAATCATTCAATACGAATTATTCACGAGCTTCTATAGAACGTTGTATTCGACTCAACAAGGTAGAGTGAACGTTTACTTCAAATCATCAAATATCAGAAATGCACTTTGGAGTGAGTTTATTCGATAACGGTTGGTTTTACGAGATTTTTACTAGATTTTTTCGCCTAGAAAAGTTATATCTAGGAACTTTTATTATCAACATTTTTTGATTCGTCGAAGTTAAAGCATGTTTTACTATGTCATCGGATAGTAAAAGCACATTTTTTAATCGAGTTAATTATTCAATACGAATTATTCACGAGCTTCTATAGAACGTTGTATTCGACTCAACAAGGTAGAGTGAACGTTTACTTCAAATCATCAAATATCAGAAATGCATTTTGAAGTGAGTTTTTTCGATAACGGTTGGATTTACGAGATTTTCCAAGAGACCTTTTCGCCTAAAAAAGTTATGACTAGGAACTTTTGTTAACAACATTTTTTGATTCGACCAAGTTAAAGCATGTTTCACAATGTCATCGCATAGTAAAGGCACAATTTTGAATGGAGTTAAACATTCAATACGAATCATTTACAAGCATTCATAGAACGTTGTATTCGACTCAACAGAGTAGAGTGAACGTTTACTTCAAATCATCAAATATCAGAAATGCATTTTGAAGTGAGTTTTTTCGATAACGGTTGGTTTTACGAGATTTTTCCAAGAGACCTTTTCGCCTAGAAATGTCATGACTAGGAACTTTTGTTAACAACATTTTTTGATTCGACCAAGTTAAAGCATGTTTCACAATGTCATCGCATAGTAAAGGCACAATTTTGAATCGAGTTAAACATTCAGTACGAATCAAATACAAGCATCCATAGATCAATGTATTCGATTCAACAAACTAGAGTGAACGTTTACTTCAAGTGATCAAATAGCAAAAATGCATTTTGAAGTGAGTTTTTTCGATAACGGTGGGTTTTACGAGATTTTCCCAAGAGACCTTTTCGCATAGAAAAGTCATAACTAGAAACTTTTGTTAACAACATTTTTTGATTCGACGAAGTTAAAGCATGTTTTACCATGTCATCGGATAGTAAAACAAATTTTTTAATCGAGTTAAACTTTTAATATGAATCATTTACAAGCATCCATAGAACGTTGTATTCGATTCAACAAAGTAGAGTGAACGTTTATTACTAATCATCAAATTTCAGAAATGCATTTTGAAGTGAGTTTTTTCGATAACTGTTGGATTTACGAGATTTTTACTAGAGACCTTTTCGCCTCAACAAGTTATGATTAGGAACTTTTATTATCAACATTTTTTGCTCGAGTTAAACTTTCAATACGAATCATTTACAAGCATCCATAGAACGTTGTATTCGACTCAACAAAGTAGAGTGAACGTTTACTTCAAATCATCAAATATCAGAAATGCATTTTGAAGTGAGTTTTTTCGATAACGGTTGGTTTTACGAGATTTTTCCAAGAGACCTTTTCGCCTAGAAATGTCATAACTAGAAACTTTTATAACAACATTTTTTGATTCGACGAAGTTAAAGCATGTTTCACAATGTCATCGCATAGTAAAGGCACAATTTTGAATCGAGTTAAACATTCAATACGAATCATTTACAAGCATTCATAGAACGTTGTATTCGACTCAACAAGGTAGAGTGAACGTTACTTCCAATCATCAAATATCAGAAATGCATTTTGGAGTTTATTCGATAACGGTTGGTTTTATGAGATTTTTACTAGAGATTTTTTCGCCTAGAAAAGTTATATCTAGGAACTGTTATTATCAACATTTTTTGATTCGTCGAAGTTAAAGCATGTTTTACCATGTCATCGGATAGTAAAAGCACATTTTTTAATCGAGTTAATCATTCAATACGAATTATTCACGAGCTTCTATAGAACGTTGTATTCGGCTCAACAAGGTAGAGTGAACGTTTACTTCAAATCATCAAATATCAGAAATGCATTTTGAAGTGAGTTTTTTCGATAACGGTTGGATTTACGAGATTTTCCAAGAGACTTTTTCGCCTAGAAAAGTTATGACTAGGAACTTTTATTATCAACATTTTTGATTCGACGAAGTTAAAGCATGTTTTACCATGTCATCGGACAGTAACAGCACATTTTTTAATCGTGTTAATCATTCAATACGAATTATTCACGAGCTTCTATAGAACGTTGTATTCGACTCAACAAGGTAGAGTGAACGTTTACTTCAAATCATCAAATATCAGAAATGCACTTTGGAGTGAGTTTATTCGATAACGGTTGGTTTTACGAGATTTTTACTAGAGACCTTTTCCCCTCAATAAGTTATGACTAGGAACTTTTGTTATCAACATTTTGTAATTCGACGAAGTTAAAGCATGTTTTACCATGTCATCGGATAGTAACAGCATATTTTTGAATCGAGTTAAACACTCAATACGAATCATTTACAAGCATACATAGAACGTTGTATTCGATTCAACAAAGTAGAGTGAACGTTTATTACTAATCATCAAATATCAGAAATGCATTTTGGAGTGAGTTTATTCGATAACGGTTGGTTTTACGAGATTTTTACTAGATACCTTTTCGCCTCAATAAGTTATGACTAGGAATTTTTATTATCAACATTTTTGATTCGACGAAGTTAAAGCATGTTTTACCATGTCATCGGATAGTAACAGCACATTTTTTAATCGAGTTAATCATTCAATACGAATTATTCACGAGCTTCTATAGAACGTTGTATTCGACTCAACAAGATTGAGTGAACGTTTACTTCAAATCATCAAATATCAGAAATGCACTTTGGAGTGAGTTTATTCGATAACGGTTGGTTTTACGAGATTTTTACTGGAGACCTTTTCGCCTCAATAAGCTATGACTAGGAACTTTTATTATCAACATTTTGAGATTCGACGAAGTTAAAGCATGTTTTACCATGTCATCGGATAGTAACAGCATATTTTTGAATCGAGTTAAACACTCAATACGAATCATTTACAAGCATACATAGAACGTTGCATTCGACAAAACAAAGTAGAGTGAACGTTTACTTCAAATCATCAAATGGCAGAAATGCATTTTGATGCGAGTTTTTTCAATAACGGTGGGTTTTACGAGATTTTCCCAAGAGACCTTTTCGCCTAGAAAAGTCATGACTAGGAAATTTTGTTAACAACATTTCTTGATTCGACGAAGTTAAAGGATGTTTTTCCATGTCATCGGATAGTAAGAGCACATTTTTGAATCGAGTTAAACTTTCAATACGAATCATTTACAAGCATCCATAGAACGTTGTATTCGATTCAACAAAGTAGAGTGAACATTTATTACTAATCATCAAATCTCAGAAATGCATTTTGAAGTGAGTTTTTTCGATAACGGTTGGATTTACGAGATTTTTACTAGAGACTTTTTCGCCTCAATAAGTTATGACTAGGAACTTTTATAATAAATATTTTTGATTCGACGAAGTTAAAGCATGTTTTTCCATGTCATCGGATAGTAAGAGCACATTTTTGAATCGAGTTAAACTTTCAATACGAATCATTTACAAGCATCCATAGAACGTTGTATTAGACTCAACAAGGTAGAGTGAACGTTTACTTCAAATCATCAAATATCAGAAATGCATTTTGGAGTGAGTTTATTCGATAAGGGTTGGTTTTACGAGATTTTTACTAGAGACCTTTTCGCCTCAATAAGTTATGACTAGGAACTTTTATAATAAATATTTTTGATTCGGCGAAGTTAAAGCATGTTTTACCATGTCATCGCATTGCAAAAGCACATTTTTGAATCGAGTTAATCATCCAATACGAATCATTCACGAGCTTCTATAGGACGTTGTATTCGACTCAACGAGGTAGAGTGAACGTTTACTTCAAATCATCAAATATCAGAAATGCATTTTGGAGTGAGTTTATTCGATAACGGTTGGATTTACGAGATTTTCCATGAGATCTTTTCGCCTAAAAAAGTTATGACTAGGAACTTTTGTTAACAACATTTTTTGATTCGACCAAGTTAAAGCATGTTTCACAATGTCATCGCATAGTAAAGGCACAATTTTGAATCGAGTTAAACATTCAATACGAATCATTTACAAGCATTCATAGAACGTTGTATTCGACTCAACAGAGTAGAGTGAACGTTTACTTCAAATCATCAAATATCAGAAATGCATTTTGAAGTGAGTTTTTTCGATAACGGTTGGTTTTACGAGATTTTCCCAAGAGACCTTTTCGCCTAGAAATGTCATGACTAGGAAATTTTGTTAACAACATATTTTGATTCGACGATGTTAAGCATGTTTTACCATGTCATCGGATAGTAACAGCACATTTTTTAATCGAGTTAAACACTCAATACGAGCCATTTACAAGCATACATAGAACGTTGTATTCGACAAAACAAAGTAGAGTGAACGTTTACTTCTAATCATCAAATATCATAAATCCATTTTGAAGTGAGTTTTTTCGATAACGGTTGGTTTTACAAGATTTTTCCTAGAGACCTTTTCGCCTAGAAAAGTTATATCTAGGAACTTTTATTATCAACATTTTTTGATTCGTCGAAGTTAAAGCATGTTTTACCATGTCATCGGATAGTAAAAGCACATTTTTTAATCGAGTTAATTATTCAATACGAATTATTCACGAGCTTCTATAGAACGTTGTATTCGACTCAACAAGGTAGAGTGAACATTTACTTCAAATCATCAAATATCAGAAATGCATTTTGAGGTGAGTTTTTTCGATAACGGTTGGATTTACGAGATTTTCCAAGAGACTTTTTCGCCTAAAAAAGTTATGACTAGGAACTATTGTTATCAACATTTTTTGATTCGACGAAGTTAAGCATGTTTTTCCATGTCATCGGAGGGTAAGACCACATTTTTGAATCGAGTTAATCTTTCAATACGAATCATTTACAAGCATCCATAGAACGTTGTATTCGACTCAACAAGGTAGAGTGAACGTTACTTCCAATCATCAAATATCAGAAATGCATTTTGGAGTGAGTTTATTCGATAACGGTTGGTTTTACGAGATTTTTACTAGAGATTTTTTCGCCTAGAAAAGTTATATCTAGGAACTTTTATTATCAACATTTTTTGATTCGTCGAAGTTAAAGCATGTTTTACCATGTCATCGGATAGTAAAAGCACATTTTTTAATCGAGTTAATTATTCAATACGAATTATTCACGAGCCTCTATAGAACGTTGTATTCGACTCAACAAGGTAGAGTGAACGTTTACTTCAAATCATCAAATATCAGAAATGCATTTTGAGGTGAGTTTTTTCGATAACGGTTGGATTTACGAGATTTTCCAAGAGACTTTTTCGCCTAAAAAAGTTATGACTAGGAACTTTTATTATCAACATTTTTGATTCGACGAAGTTAAAGCATGTTTTACCATGTCATCGGATAGTAACAGCACATTTTTTAATCGAGTTAATCATTCAATACGAATTATTCACGAGCTTCTATAGAACGTTGTATTCGACTCAACAAGGTAGAGTGAACGTTTACTTCAAATCATCAAATATCAGAATGCACTTTGGAGTGAGTTTATTCGATAACGGTTGGTTTTACGAGATTTTTACTAGAGACCTTTTCCCCTCAATAAGTTATGACTAGGAACTTTTGTTATCAACATTTTGTGATTCGACGAAGTTAAAGCATGTTTTACCATGCCATCGGATAGTAACAGCATATTTTTGAATCGAGTTAAACACTCAATACGAATCATTTACAAGCATACATATTACGTTGTATTCGACAAAACAAAGTAGAGTGAACGTTTACTTCTAATCATCAAATATCAGAAATGCATTTTGAAGTGAGCTTTTTCGATAACGGTTGGTTTTACGAGATTTTTCCTAGAGACCTTTTCGCCTAGAAAAGTCTTGACTAGGAACTTTTGTTAACAACAATTTTTGATTCCTCGAAGTTAAAGCATGTTTTACCATGTCATCGGATAGTAAAAGCACATTTTTTAATCGAGTTAATTATTCAATACGAATTATTCACGAGCTTCTATAGAACGTTGTATTCGACTCAACAAGGTAGAGTGAACGTTTACTTCAAATCATCAAATATCAGAAATGCATTTTGAAGTGAGTTTTTTCGATAACGGTTGGATTTACGAGATTTTCCAAGACTTTTTCGCCTAAAAAAGTTATGACTAGGAACTTTTGTTATCAACATTTTTTAATTCGACGAAGTTAAGCATGTTTTTCCATGTCATCGGATAGTAAGACAACATTTTTGAATCGAGTTAATCTTTCAATACGAATCATTTACAAGCATCCATAGAACGTTGTATTCGAATCAACAAGGTAGAGTGAACGTTACTTCCAATCATCAAATATCAGAAATGCATTTTGGAGTGAGTTTATTCGATAACGGTTGGTTTTACGAGATTTTTACTAGAGATTTTTTCGCCTAGAAAAGTTATATCTAGGAACTTTTATTATCAACATTTTTTGATTCGTCGAAGTTAAAGCATGTTTTACCATGTCATCGGATAGTAAAAGCACATTTTTTAATGGAGTTAATTATTCAATAGGAATTATTCACGAGCTTCTATAGAACGTTGTATTCGACTCATTTACAAGCATACATAGAACGTTGTATTCGACAAAACAAAGTAGAGTGAACGTTTACTTCTAATCATCAAATATCATAAATCCATTTTGAAGTGAGTTTTTTCGATAACGGTTGGTTTTACGAGATTTTTCCTAGAGACCTTTTCGCCTAGAAAAGTCATGACTAGGAACTTTTGTAAACAACAATTTTTGATTCGACGATGTTAAAGCATGTTTTACAATGTCATCGCATAGTAAAGGCACAATTTTGAATCGAGTTAAACATTTAGTACGAATCATTTACAAGCATCCATAGATCATTGTATTCGATTCAACAAAGTAGAGTGAACGTTTACTTCAAGTGATCAAATAGCAAAAATGCATTTTGAAGTGAGTTTTTTCGATAACGGTGGGTTTTACGAGATTTTCCCAAGAGACCTCTTCGCCTAGAAAAGTCATGACTAGGAACTTTTGTTAACAACATTTTTTGATTCGACGAAGTTAAGCATGTTTTTCCATGTCATCGGATAGTAAGACCACATTTTTGAATCGAGTTAATCTTTCAATACGAATCATTTACAAGCATCCATAGATCATTGTATTCGATTCAACAAAGTAGAGTGAACGTTTACTTCAAGTGATCAAATAGCAAAAATGCATTTTGAAGTGAGTTTTTTCGATAACGTTGGGTTTTACGAGATTTTCCCAAGAGACCTGTTCGCCTAGAAAAGTCATGACTAGGAACTTTTGTTAACAACATTTTTTGATTCGACGAAGTTAAGCATGTTTTTCCATGTCATCGGATAGTAAGACCACATTTTTGAATTGAGTTAATCTTTCAATACGAATCATTTACAAGCAATAGAACGTTGTACTCGACTCAACAAAGTAGAGTGAACGTTTACTTCAATTCATCAAATATCAGAAATGCATTTTGAAGTGAGTTTTTTCGATAACGGTTGGTTTTACGAGATTTTCCCAAGAGACCTTTTTGCCTAGAAAAGTCATAACTAGGAACTTTTGTTAACAACATTTTTTGATTCGACCAAGTTAAAGCATGTTTTACAATGTCATCGCATAGTAAAGGCACAATTTTGAATCGAGTTAAAAATTTAGTACGAATCATTTACAAGCATCCATAGATCATTGTATTCGATTCAACAAAGTAGAGTGAACGTTTACTTCAAGTGATCAAATAGCAAAAATGCATTTTGAAGCGAGTTTTTGCGATAACGGTGGGTTTTACGAGATTTTCCCAAGAGACCTTTTCGCCTAGAAAAGTCATAACTAGAAATTTTTGTTAACAACATTTTTTGATTCGACGAAGTTAAAGCATTTTTACCATGTCATCGGATAGTAAAACACATTTTTTAATCGAGTTAACTTTCAATACGAATCATTTACAAGCATCCATAGAACGTTGTATTCAATTCAACAGAGTAGAGTGAACGTTTATTACTAATCATCAAATTTCAGAAATGCATTTTGAAGTGAGTTTTTCGATAACTGTTGGATTTACGAGATTTTTACTAGAGACCTTTTCGCCTCAACAAGTTATGATTAGGAACTTTTATTATCAACATTTTTTGCTCGAGTTAAACTTTCAATACGAATCATTTACAAGCATCCATAGAACTCGACTCAACAAAGTAGAGTGAACGTTTACTTCAAATCATCAAATATCAGAAATGCATTTTGAAGTGAGTTTTTTCGATAACGGTTGGTTTTACGAGATTTTTCCAAGAGACCTTTTCGCCTAGAAATGTCATAACTAGAAACTTTTATAACAACATTTTTTGATTCGACGAAGTTAATGCATGTTTTACAATGTCATCGCATAGTAAAAGCACAATTTTGAATCGAGTTAAACATTCAATACGAATCATTCACAAGCATCCATAGAACGTTGTATTCAACTCAACAAGGTAGTGTGAACGTTTACTTCTAATCATCAAATATCAGAAATGCATTTTGAAGTGAGCTTTTTCGATAACGGTTGGTTTTACGAGATTTTTCCTAGAGACCTTTTCGCCTAGAAAAGTCATGACTAGGAACTTTTGTTAACAACAATTTTTGATTCGACGATGTTAAAGCATGTTTTACCATGTCATCGCATAGTAAAAGAACATTTTTGAATCGAGTTAATCATTCAATACGAATCATTTACAAGCTTCTATAGATCATTCTATTCGATTCAACAAAGTAGAATGAACGTTTACTTCAAGTGGTCAAATAGCAAAAATGCATTTTGAAGTGAGTTTTTTCGATAACGGTGGGTTTAACGAGATTTTCCCAAGAGACCTCTTCGCCTAGAAAAGTCATGACTAGGAACTTTTGTTAACAACATTTTTTGATTCGACGAAGTTAAGCATGTTTTTCCATGTCATCGGATAGTAAGACCACATTTTTGAATCGAGTTAATCTTTCAATACGAATCATTTACAAGCATCCATAGATCATTGTATTCGATTCAACAAAGTAGAGTGAACGTTTACTTCAAGTGATCAAATAGCAAAAATGCATTTTGAAGCGAGTTTTTGCGATAACGGTGGGTTTTACGAGATTTTCCCAAGAGACCTTTTCGCCTAGAAAAGTCATAACTAGAAATTTTTGTTAACAACATTTTTTGATTCGACGAAGTTAAAGCATGTTTTACCATGTCATCGGATAGTAAAACACATTTTTTAATCGAGTTAACTTTCAATACGAATCATTTACAAGCATCCATAGAACGTTGTATTCGATTCAACAGAGTAGAGTGAACGTTTATTACTAATCATCAAATTTCAGAAATGCATTTTGAAGTGAGTTTTTTCGATAACTGTTGGATTTACGAGATTTTTACTAGAGACCTTTTCGCCTCAACAAGTTATGATTAGGAACTTTTATTATCAACATTTTTTGCTCGAGTTAAACTTTCAATACGAATCATTTACAAGCATCCATAGAACGTTGTATTCGACTCAACAAAGTAGAGTGAACGTTTACTTCAAATCATCAAATATCAGAAATGCATTTTGAAGTGAGTTTTTTCGATAACGGTTGGTTTTACGAGATTTTTCCAAGAGACCTTTTCGCCTAGAAATGTCATAACTAGAAACTTTTATAACAACATTTTTTGATTCGACGAAGTTAATGCATGTTTTACAATGTCATCGCATAGTAAAAGCACAATTTTGAATCGAGTTAAACATTCAATACGAATATTTCACAAGCATCCATAGAACGTTGTATTCAACTCAACAAGGTAGAGTGAACGTTTACTTCAAATCATCAAATATCAGAAATGCATTTTGGAGTGAGTTTATTCGATAACGGTTGGTTTTACGAGATTTTTACTAGAGATTTTTTCAATACGAATATTTCACAAGCATCCATAGAACGTTGTATTCAACTCAAGGTAGAGTGAACGTTTACTTCAAATCATCAAATATCAGAAATGCACTTTGGAGTGAGTTTTTTCGATAACGGTGGGTTTTACGAGATTTTTACTAGAGATTTTTTCGCCTAGAAAAGTTATACCTAGGAACTTTTGTTATCAACATTTTGTGATTCGACGAAGTTAAAGCATGTTTTACCATGTCATCGGATAGTAACAGCATATTTTTGAATCGAGTTAAACACTCAATACGAATCATTTACAAGCATACATAGAACGTTGTATTCGACAAAACAAAGTAGAGTGAACGTTTACTTCTAATCATCAAATATCAGAAATGCATTTTGAAGTGAGCTTTTTCGATAACGGTTGGTTTTACGAGATTTTTCCTAGAGACCTTTTCGCCTAGAAAAGTCATGACTAGGAACTTTTGTTAACAACAATTTTTGATTCGTCGAAGTTAAAGCATGTTTTACCATGTCATCGGATAGTAAAAGCACATTTTTTAATCGAGTTAATTATTCAATACGAATTATTCACGAGCATCTATAGAACGTTGTATTCGACTCAACAAGGTAGAGTGAACGTTTACTTCAAATCATCAAATATCAGAAATGCATTTTGAAGTGAGTTTTTCGATAACGGTTGGATTTACGAGATTTTCCAAGACTTTTTCGCCTAAAAAAGTTATGACTAGGAACTTTTGTTATCAACATTTTTTAATTCGACGAAGTTAAGCATGTTTTTCCATGTCATCGGATAGTAAGACAACATTTTTGAATCGAGTTAATCTTTCAATACGAATCATTTACAAGCATCCATAGAACGTTGTATTCGAATCAACAAGGTAGAGTGAACGTTACTACTATCAATACGAATTATTCACGAGCTTCTATAGAACGTTGTATTCGACTCAACAAGTAGAATGAACGTTTACTTCAAATCATCAAATATCAGAAATGCATTTTGAAGTGAGTTTTTTCGATAACGGTTGGATTTACGAGATTTTCCAAGACTTTTTCGCCTAAAAAAGTTGTGACTAGGAACTTTTGTTAACAACATTTTTTGATTCGACGAAGTTAAGCATGTTTTTCCATGTCATCGGATAGTAAGACCACATTTTTGAATCGAGTTAATCTTTCAATACGAATCATTTACAAGCATCCATAGAACGTTGTATTCGAATCAACAAGGTAGAGTGAACGTTACTTCCAATCATCAAATATCAGAAATGCATTTTGGAGTGAGTTTATTCGATAACGGTTGGTTTTACGAGATTTTTACTAGAGATTTTTTCGCCTAGAAAAGTTATATCTAGGAACTTTTATTATCAACATTTTTTGATTCGTCGAAGTTAAAGCATGTTTTACCATGTCATCGGATAGTAAAAGCACATTTTTTAATCGAGTTAATTATTCAATAGGAATTATTCACGAGCTTCTATAGAACGTTGTATTCGACTCAACAAGGTAGAGTGAACGTTTACTTCAAATCATCAAATATCAGAAATGCATTTTGAAGTGAGTTTTTTCGATAACGGTTGGATTTACGAGATTTTCCAAGACTTTTTCGCCTAAAAAAGTTATGACTAGGAACTTTTGTTATCAACATTTTTTAATTCGACGAAGTTAAGCATGTTTTTCCATGTCATCGGATAGTAAGACAACATTTTTGAATCGAGTTAATCTTTCAATACGAATCATTTACAAGCATCCATAGAACGTTGTATTCGAATCAACAAGGTAGAGTGAACGTTACTTCCAATCATCAAATATCAGAAATGCATTTTGCAGTGAGTTTATTCGATAACGGTTGGTTTTACGAGATTTTTACTAGAGATTTTTTCGCCTAGAAAAGTTATATCTAGGAACTTTTATTATCAACATTTTTTGATTCGTCGAAGTTAAAGCATGTTTTACCATGTCATCGGATAGTAAAAGCACATTTTTTAATCGAGTTAATTATTCAATAGGAATTATTCACGAGCTTCTATAGAACGTTGTATTCGACTCATTTACAAGCATACATAGAACGTTGTATTCGACAAAACAAAGTAGAGTGAACGTTTACTTCTAATCATCAAATATCAGAAATGCATTTTGAAGTGAGCTTTTTCGATAACGGTTGGTTTTACGAGATTTTTCCTAGAGACCTTTTCGCCTAGAAAAGTCATGACTAGGAACTTTTGTTAACAACAATTTTTGATTCGACGAAGTTAAGCATGTTTTTCCATGTCATCGGATAGTAAGACCACATTTTCGAATCGAGTTAATCTTTCAATACGAATCATTTACAAGCATCAATAGAACGTTGTACTCGACTCAACAAAGTAGAGTGAATGTTTACTTCAATTCATCAAATATCAGAAATGCATTTTGAAGTGAGTTTTTTCGATAACGGTTGGTTTTACGAGATTTTCCCAAGAGACCTTTTTGCCTAGAAAAGTCATAACTAGGAACTTTTGTTAACAACATTTTTTGATTCGACCAAGTTAAAGCATGTTTTACAATGTCATCGCATAGTAAAGGCGCAATTTTGAATCGAGTTAAACATTCAGTACGAATCATTTACAAGCATCCATAGATCATTGTATTCGATTCAACAAAGTAGAGTGAACGTTTACTTCAAGTGATCAAATAGCAAAAATGCATTTTGAAGTGAGTTTTTTCGATAACGGTGGGTTTTACGAGATTTTCCCAAGAGACCTTTTCGCCTAGAAAAGTCATAACTAGAAACTTTGTTAACAACATTTTTTGATTCGACGAAGTTAAAGCATTTTTACCATGTCATCGGATAGTAAAACACATTTTTTAATCGAGTTAAACTTTCAATACGAATCATTTACAAGCATCCATAGAACGTTGTATTCGATTCAACAAAGTAGAGTGAACGTTTATTACTAATCATCAAATTTCAGAAATGCATTTTGAAGTGAGTTTTTTCGATAACTGTTGGATTTACGAGATTTTTACTAGAGACCTTTTCGCCTCAACAAGTTATGATTAGGAACTTTTATTATCAACATTTTTTGCTCGAGTTAAACTTTCAATACGAATCATTTACAAGCATCCATAGAACGTTGTATTCGACTCAACAAAGTAGAGTGAACGTTTACTTCAAATCATCAAATATCAGAAATGCATTTTGAAGTGAGTTTTTTCGATAACGGTGGATTTACGTATTTTCCAAGAGACCTTTTCGCCTAAAAAAGTTATGACTAGGAACTTTTGTTAACAACATTTTTTGATTCGACCAAGTTAAAGCATGTTTCACAATGTCATCGCATAGTAAAGGCACAATTTTGAATGGAGTTAAACATTCAATACGAATCATTTACAAGCATTCATAGAACGTTGTATTCGACTCAACAGAGTAGAGTGAACGTTTACTTCAAATCATCAAATATCAGAAATGCATTTTGAAGTGAGTTTTTTCGATAACGGTTGGTTTTACGAGATTTTTCCAAGAGACCTTTTCGCCTAGAAATGTCATGACTATGAACTTTTGTTAACAACATTTTTTGATTCGACGAAGTTAATGCATGTTTTACAATGTCATCGCATAGTAAAAGCACAATTTTGAATCGAGTTAAACATTCAATACGAATCATTCACAAGCATCCATAGAACGTTGTATTCAACTCAACAAGGTAGAGTGAACGTTTACTTCTAATCATCAAATATCAGAAATGCATTTTGAAGTGAGCTTTTTCGATAACGGTTGGTTTTACGAGTTTTTTCCTAGAGACCTTTTCGCCTAGAAAAGTCATGACTAGGAACTTTTGTTAACAACAATTTTTGATTCGACGATGTTAAAGCATGTTTTACCATGTCATCGCATAGTAAAAGAACATTTTTGAATCGAGTTAATCATTCAATACGAATCATTTACAAGCTTCTATAGATCATTCTATTCGATTCAACAAAGTAGAATGATCGTTTACTTCAAGTGATCAAATAGCAAAAATGCATTTTGAAGTGAGTTTTTTCGATAACGGTGGGTTTAACGAGATTTTCCCAAGAGACCTATTCGCCTAGAAAAGTCATGACTAGGAACTTTTGTTAACAACATTTTTTGATTCGACGAAGTTAAAGCATTTTTACCATGTCATCGGATAGTAAAACACATTTTTTAATCGAGTTAACTTTCAATACGAATCATTTACAAGCATCCATAGAACGTTGTATTCGATTCAACAGAGTAGAGTGAACCTTTATTACTAATCATCAAATTTCAGAAATGCATTTTGAAGTGAGTTTTTCGATAACTGTTGGATTTACGAGACTTTTACTAGAGACCTTTTCGCCTCAACAAGTTATGATTAGGAACTTTTATTATCAACATTTTTTGCTCGAGTTAAACTTTCAATACGAATCATTTACAAGCATCCATAGAACGTTGTATTCGACTCAACAAAGTAGAGTGAACGTTTACTTCAAATCATCAAATATCAGAAATGCATTTTGAAGTGAGTTTTTTCGATAACGGTTGGTTTTACGAGATTTTTCCAAGAGACCTTTTCGCCTAGAAATGTCATAACTAGAAACTTTTATAACAATATTTTTTGATTCGACGAAGTTAAAGCATGTTTTACTATGTCATCGGATAGTAAAAGCACATTTTTTAATCGAGTTAATTATTCAATACGAATTATTCACGAGCTTCTATAGAACGTTGTATTCGACTCAACAAGGTAGAGTGAACGTTTACTTCAAATCATCAAATATCAGAAATGCATTTTGAAGTGAGTTTTTTCGATAACGGTGGATTTACGTATTTTCCAAGAGACCTTTTCGCCTAAAAAAGTTATGACTAGGAACTTTTGTTAACAACATTTTTTGATTCGACCAAGTTAAAGCATGTTTCACAATGTCATCGCATAGTAAAGGCACAATTTTGAATGGAGTTAAACATTCAATACGAATCATTTACAAGCATTCATAGAACGTTGTATTCGACTCAACAGAGTAGAGTGAACGTTTACTTCAAATCATCAAATATCAGAAATGCATTTTGAAGTGAGTTTTTTCGATAACGGTTGGTTTTACGAGATTTTTCCAAGAGACCTTTTCGCCTAGAAATGTCATGACTAGGAACTTTTGTTAACAACATTTTTTGATTCGACGAAGTTAATGCATGTTTTACAATGTCATCGCATAGTAAAAGCACAATTTTGAATCGAGTTAAACATTCAATACGAATCATTTACAAGCATTCATAGAACGTTGTATTCGACTCAACAAGGTAGAGTGAACGTTACTTCCAATCATCAAATATCAGAAATGCATTTTGGAGTGAGTTTATTCGATAACGGTTGGTTTTACGAGATTTTTACTAGAGATTTTTTCGCCTAGAAAAGTTATATCTAGGAACTGTTATTATCAACATTTTTTGATTCGTCGAAGTTAAAGCATGTTTTACCATGTCATCGGATAGTAAAAGCACATTTTTTAATCGAGTTAATCATTCAATACGAATTATTCACGAGCTTCTATAGAACGTTGTATTCGGCTCAACAAGGTAGAGTGAACGTTTACTTCAAATCATCAAATATCAGAAATGCATTTTGAAGTGAGTTTTTTCGATAACGGTTGGATTTACGAGATTTTCCAAGACTTTTTCGCCTAAAAAGTTATGACTAGGAACTTTTGTTATCAACATTTTTTGATTCGACGAAGTTAAGCATGTTTTTCCATGTCATCGGATAGTAAGACCACATTTTTAAATCGAGTTAATCTTTCAATACGAATCATTTACAAGCATCCATAGAACGTTGTATTCGAATCAACAAGGTAGAGTGAACGTTACTTCCAATCATCAAATATCAGAAATGCATTTTGGAGTGAGTTTATTCGATAACGGTTGGTTTTACGAGATTTTTACTAGAGATTTTTTCGCCTAGAAAAGTTATATCTAGGAACTTTTATTATCAACATTTTTTGATTCGTCGAAGTTAAAGCATGTTTAACCATGTCATCGGATAGTAAAAGCACATTTTTTAATCGAGTTAATTATTCAATAGGAATTATTCACGAGCTTCTATAGAACGTTGTATTCGACTCATTTACAAGCATACATAGAAAGTTGTATTCGACAAAACAAAGTAGAGTGAACGTTTACTTCTAATCATCAAATATCAGAAATGCATTTTGAAGTGAGCTTTTTCGATAACGGTTGGTTTTACGAGTTTTTTCCTAGAGACCTTTTCGCCTAGAAAAGTCATGACTAGGAACTTTTGTTAACAACAATTTTTGATTCGACGATGTTAAAGCATGTTTTACCATGTCATCGCATAGTAAAAGAACATTTTTGAATCGAGTTAATCATTCAATACGAATCATTTACAAGCTTCTATAGATCATTCTATTCGATTCAACAAAGTAGAATGAACGTTTACTTCAAGTGATCAAATAGCAAAAATGCATTTTGAAGTGAGTTTTTTCGATAACGGTGGGTTTAACGAGATTTTCCCAAGAGACCTATTCGCCTAGAAAAGTCATGACTAGGAACTTTTGTTAACAACATTTTTTGATTCGACGAAGTTAAAGCATTTTTACCATGTCATCGGATAGTAAAACACATTTTTTAATCGAGTTAACTTTCAATACGAATCATTTACAAGCATCCATAGAACGTTGTATTCGATTCAACAGAGTAGAGTGAACGATTATTACTAATCATCAAATTTCAGAAATGCATTTTGAAGTGAGTTTTTCGATAACTGTTGGATTTACGAGATTTTTACTAGAGACCTTTTCGCCTCAACAAGTTATGATTAGGAACTTTTATTATCAACATTTTTTGCTCGAGTTAAACTTTCAATACGAATCATTTACAAGCATCCATAGAACGTTGTATTCGACTCAACAAAGTAGAGTGAACGTTTACTTCAAATCATCAAATATCAGAAATGCATTTTGAAGTGAGTTTTTTCGATAACGGTTGGTTTTACGAGATTTTTCCAAGAGACCTTTTCGCCTAGAAATGTCATAACTAGAAACTTTTATAACAACATTTTTTGATTCGACGAAGTTAATGCATGTTTTACAATGTCATCGCATAGTAAAAGCACAATTTTGAATCGAGTTAAACATTCAATACGAATCATTCACAAGCATCCATAGAACGTTGTATTCAACTCAACAAGGTAGAGTGAACGTTTACTTCAAATCATCAAATATCAGAAATGCATTTTGGAGTGAGTTTATTCGATAACGGTTGGTTTTACAAGATTTTTACTAGAGATTTTTTCGCCTAGAAAAGTTATATCTAGGAACTTTTATTATCAACATTTTTTGATTCGTCGAAGTTAAAGCATGTTTTACTATGTCATCGGATAGTAAAAGCACATTTTTTTAATCGAGTTAATTATTCAATACGAATTATTCACGAGCTTCTATAGAACGTTGTATTCGACTCAACAAGGTAGAGTGAACGTTTACTTCAAATCATCAAATATCAGAAATGCATTTTGAAGTGAGTTTTTTCGATAACGGTTGGAACTAGAAACTTTTGTTAACAACATTTTTTGATTCGACCAAGTTAAAGCATGTTTCACAATGTCATCGCATAGTAAAGGCACAATTTTGAATGGAGTTAAACATTCAATACGAATCATTTACAAGCATTCATAGAACGTTGTATTCGACTCAACAGAGTAGAGTGAACGTTTACTTCAAATCATCAAATATCAGAAATGCATTTTGAAGTGAGTTTTTTCGATAACGGTTGGTTTTACGAGATTTTCCCAAGAGACCTTTTTGCCTAGAAAAGTCATAACTAGGAACTTTTGTTAACAACATTTTTTGATTCGACCAAGTTAAAGCATGTTTTACAATGTCATCGCATAGTAAAGGCACAATTTTGAATCGAGTTAAACATTCAGTACGAATCAAATACAAGCATCCATAGATCAATGTATTCGATTCAACAAACTAGAGTGAACGTTTACTTCAAGTGATCAAATAGCAAAAATGCATTTTGAAGTGAGTTTTTTCGATAACGGTGGGTTTTACGAGATTTTCCCAAGAGACCTTTTCGCATAGAAAAGTCATAACTAGAAACTTTTGTTAACAACATTTTTTGATTCGACGAAGTTAAAGCATGTTTTACCATGTCATCGGATAGTAAAACAAATTTTTTAATCGAGTTAAACTTTTAATATGAATCATTTACAAGCATCCATAGAACGTTGTATTCGATTCAACAAAGTAGAGTGAACGTTTATTACTAATCATCAAATTTCAGAAATGCATTTTGAAGTGAGTTTTTTCGATAACTGTTGGATTTACGAGATTTTTACTAGAGACCTTTTCGCCTCAACAAGTTATGATTAGGAACTTTTATTATCAACATTTTTTGCTCGAGTTAAACTTTCAATACGAATCATTTACAAGCATCCATAGAACGTTGTATTCGACTCAACAAAGTAGAGTGAACGTTTACTTCAAATCATCAAATATCAGAAATGCATTTTGAAGTGAGTTTTTTCGATAACGGTTGGTTTTACGAGATTTTTCCAAGAGACCTTTTCGCCTAGAAATGTCATAACTAGAAACTTTTATAACAACATTTTTTGATTCGACGAAGTTAAAGCATGTTTCACAATGTCATCGCATAGTAAAGGCACAATTTTGAATCGAGTTAAACATTCAATACGAATCATTTACAAGCATTCATAGAACGTTGTATTCGACTCAACAAGGTAGAGTGAACGTTATTTCCAATCATCAAATATCAGAAATGCATTTTGGAGTTTATTCGATAACGGTTGGTTTTATGAGATTTTTACTAGAGATTTTTTCGCCTAGAAAAGTTATATCTAGGAACTGTTATTATCAACATTTTTTGATTCGTCGAAGTTAAAGCATGTTTTACCATGTCATCGGATAGTAAAAGCACATTTTTTAATCGAGTTAATCATTCAATACGAATTATTCACGAGCTTCTATAGAACGTTGTATTCGGCTCAACAAGGTAGAGTGAACGTTTACTTCAAATCATCAAATATCAGAAATGCATTTTGAAGTGAGTTTTTTCGATAACGGTTGGATTTACGAGATTTTCCAAGAGACTTTTTCGCCTAGAAAAGTTATGACTAGGAACTTTTATTATCAACATTTTTGATTCGACGAAGTTAAAGCATGTTTTACCATGTCATCGGACAGTAACAGCACATTTTTTAATCGTGTTAATCATTCAATACGAATTATTCACGAGCTTCTATAGAACGTTGTATTCGACTCAACAAGGTAGAGTGAACGTTTACTTCAAATCATCAAATATCAGAAATGCACTTTGGAGTGAGTTTATTCGATAACGGTTGGTTTTACGAGATTTTTACTAGAGACCTTTTCCCCTCAATAAGTTATGACTAGGAACTTTTGTTATCAACATTTTGTAATTCGACGAAGTTAAAGCATGTTTTACCATGTCATCGGATAGTAACAGCATATTTTTGAATCGAGTTAAACACTCAATACGAATCATTTACAAGCATACATAGAACGTTGTATTCGATTCAACAAAGTAGAGTGAACGTTTATTACTAATCATCAAATATCAGAAATGCATTTTGGAGTGAGTTTATTCGATAACGGTTGGTTTTACGAGATTTTTACTAGATACCTTTTCGCCTCAATAAGTTATGACTAGGAATTTTTATTATCAACATTTTTGATTCGACGAAGTTAAAGCATGTTTTACCATGTCATCGGATAGTAACAGCACATTTTTTAATCGAGTTAATCATTCAATACGAATTATTCACGAGCTTCTATAGAACGTTGTATTCGACTCAACAAGATTGAGTGAACGTTTACTTCAAATCATCAAATATCAGAAATGCACTTTGGAGTGAGTTTATTCGATAACGGTTGGTTTTACGAGATTTTTACTGGAGACCTTTTCGCCTCAATAAGCTATGACTAGGAACTTTTATTATCAACATTTTGAGATTCGACGAAGTTAAAGCATGTTTTACCATGTCATCGGATAGTAACAGCATATTTTTGAATCGAGTTAAACACTCAATACGAATCATTTACAAGCATACATAGAACGTTGCATTCGACAAAACAAAGTAGAGTGAACGTTTACTTCAAATCATCAAATGGCAGAAATGCATTTTGATGCGAGTTTTTTCAATAACGGTGGGTTTTACGAGATTTTCCCAAGAGACCTTTTCGCCTAGAAAAGTCATGACTAGGAAATTTTGTTAACAACATTTCTTGATTCGACGAAGTTAAAGGATGTTTTTCCATGTCATCGGATAGTAAGAGCACATTTTTGAATCGAGTTAAACTTTCAATACGAATCATTTACAAGCATCCATAGAACGTTGTATTCGATTCAACAAAGTAGAGTGAACATTTATTACTAATCATCAAATCTCAGAAATGCATTTTGAAGTGAGTTTTTTCGATAACGGTTGGATTTACGAGATTTTTACTAGAGACTTTTTCGCCTCAATAAGTTATGACTAGGAACTTTTATAATAAATATTTTTGATTCGACGAAGTTAAAGCATGTTTTTCCATGTCATCGGATAGTAAGAGCACATTTTTGAATCGAGTTAAACTTTCAATACGAATCATTTACAAGCATCCATAGAACGTTGTATTAGACTCAACAAGGTAGAGTGAACGTTTACTTCAAATCATCAAATATCAGAAATGCATTTTGGAGTGAGTTTATTCGATAAGGGTTGGTTTTACGAGATTTTTACTAGAGACCTTTTCGCCTCAATAAGTTATGACTAGGAACTTTTATAATAAATATTTTTGATTCGGCGAAGTTAAAGCATGTTTTACCATGTCATCGCATTGCAAAAGCACATTTTTGAATCGAGTTAATCATCCAATACGAATCATTCACGAGCTTCTATAGGACGTTGTATTCGACTCAACGAGGTAGAGTGAACGTTTACTTCAAATCATCAAATATCAGAAATGCATTTTGGAGTGAGTTTATTCGATAACGGTTGGATTTACGAGATTTTCCATGAGATCTTTTCGCCTAAAAAAGTTATGACTAGGAACTTTTGTTAACAACATTTTTTGATTCGACCAAGTTAAAGCATGTTTCACAATGTCATCGCATAGTAAAGGCACAATTTTGAATCGAGTTAAACATTCAATACGAATCATTTACAAGCATTCATAGAACGTTGTATTCGACTCAACAGAGTAGAGTGAACGTTTACTTCAAATCATCAAATATCAGAAATGCATTTTGAAGTGAGTTTTTTCGATAACGGTTGGTTTTACGAGATTTTCCCAAGAGACCTTTTCGCCTAGAAATGTCATGACTAGGAAATTTTGTTAACAACATATTTTGATTCGACGATGTTAAGCATGTTTTACCATGTCATCGGATAGTAACAGCACATTTTTTAATCGAGTTAAACACTCAATACGAGCCATTTACAAGCATACATAGAACGTTGTATTCGACAAAACAAAGTAGAGTGAACGTTTACTTCTAATCATCAAATATCATAAATCCATTTTGAAGTGAGTTTTTTCGATAACGGTTGGTTTTACAAGATTTTTCCTAGAGACCTTTTCGCCTAGAAAAGTTATATCTAGGAACTTTTATTATCAACATTTTTTGATTCGTCGAAGTTAAAGCATGTTTTACCATGTCATCGGATAGTAAAAGCACATTTTTTAATCGAGTTAATTATTCAATACGAATTATTCACGAGCTTCTATAGAACGTTGTATTCGACTCAACAAGGTAGAGTGAACATTTACTTCAAATCATCAAATATCAGAAATGCATTTTGAGGTGAGTTTTTTCGATAACGGTTGGATTTACGAGATTTTCCAAGAGACTTTTTCGCCTAAAAAAGTTATGACTAGGAACTATTGTTATCAACATTTTTTGATTCGACGAAGTTAAGCATGTTTTTCCATGTCATCGGAGGGTAAGACCACATTTTTGAATCGAGTTAATCTTTCAATACGAATCATTTACAAGCATCCATAGAACGTTGTATTCGACTCAACAAGGTAGAGTGAACGTTACTTCCAATCATCAAATATCAGAAATGCATTTTGGAGTGAGTTTATTCGATAACGGTTGGTTTTACGAGATTTTTACTAGAGATTTTTTCGCCTAGAAAAGTTATATCTAGGAACTTTTATTATCAACATTTTTTGATTCGTCGAAGTTAAAGCATGTTTTACCATGTCATCGGATAGTAAAAGCACATTTTTTAATCGAGTTAATTATTCAATACGAATTATTCACGAGCCTCTATAGAACGTTGTATTCGACTCAACAAGGTAGAGTGAACGTTTACTTCAAATCATCAAATATCAGAAATGCATTTTGAGGTGAGTTTTTTCGATAACGGTTGGATTTACGAGATTTTCCAAGAGACTTTTTCGCCTAAAAAAGTTATGACTAGGAACTTTTATTATCAACATTTTTGATTCGACGAAGTTAAAGCATGTTTTACCATGTCATCGGATAGTAACAGCACATTTTTTAATCGAGTTAATCATTCAATACGAATTATTCACGAGCTTCTATAGAACGTTGTATTCGACTCAACAAGGTAGAGTGAACGTTTACTTCAAATCATCAAATATCAGAATGCACTTTGGAGTGAGTTTATTCGATAACGGTTGGTTTTACGAGATTTTTACTAGAGACCTTTTCCCCTCAATAAGTTATGACTAGGAACTTTTGTTATCAACATTTTGTGATTCGACGAAGTTAAAGCATGTTTTACCATGCCATCGGATAGTAACAGCATATTTTTGAATCGAGTTAAACACTCAATACGAATCATTTACAAGCATACATATTACGTTGTATTCGACAAAACAAAGTAGAGTGAACGTTTACTTCTAATCATCAAATATCAGAAATGCATTTTGAAGTGAGCTTTTTCGATAACGGTTGGTTTTACGAGATTTTTCCTAGAGACCTTTTCGCCTAGAAAAGTCTTGACTAGGAACTTTTGTTAACAACAATTTTTGATTCCTCGAAGTTAAAGCATGTTTTACCATGTCATCGGATAGTAAAAGCACATTTTTTAATCGAGTTAATTATTCAATACGAATTATTCACGAGCTTCTATAGAACGTTGTATTCGACTCAACAAGGTAGAGTGAACGTTTACTTCAAATCATCAAATATCAGAAATGCATTTTGAAGTGAGTTTTTTCGATAACGGTTGGATTTACGAGATTTTCCAAGACTTTTTCGCCTAAAAAAGTTATGACTAGGAACTTTTGTTATCAACATTTTTTAATTCGACGAAGTTAAGCATGTTTTTCCATGTCATCGGATAGTAAGACAACATTTTTGAATCGAGTTAATCTTTCAATACGAATCATTTACAAGCATCCATAGAACGTTGTATTCGAATCAACAAGGTAGAGTGAACGTTACTTCCAATCATCAAATATCAGAAATGCATTTTGGAGTGAGTTTATTCGATAACGGTTGGTTTTACGAGATTTTTACTAGAGATTTTTTCGCCTAGAAAAGTTATATCTAGGAACTTTTATTATCAACATTTTTTGATTCGTCGAAGTTAAAGCATGTTTTACCATGTCATCGGATAGTAAAAGCACATTTTTTAATGGAGTTAATTATTCAATAGGAATTATTCACGAGCTTCTATAGAACGTTGTATTCGACTCATTTACAAGCATACATAGAACGTTGTATTCGACAAAACAAAGTAGAGTGAACGTTTACTTCTAATCATCAAATATTAGAAATGCATTTTGAAGTGAGCTTTTTCGATAACGGTTGGTTTTACGAGATTTTTCCTAGAGACCTTTTCGCCTAGAAAAGTCATGACTAGGAACTTTTGTTAACAACAATTTTTGATTCGTCGAAGTTAAAGCATGTTTTACCATGTCATCGGATAGTAAAAGCACATTTTTTAATCGAGTTAATTATTCAATACGAATTATTCACGAGCTTCTATAGAACGTTGTATTCGACTCAACAAGGTAGAGTGAACGTTTACTTCTAATCATCAAATATCAGAAATGCATTTTGAAGTGAGTTTTTTCGATAACGGTTGGTTTTACGAGATTTTTACTAGAGATTTTTTCGCCTAGAAAAGTTATATCTAGGAACTTTTATTATCAACATTTTTTGATTCGTCGAAGTTAAAGCATGTTTTATCATGTCATCGGATAGTAAAAGCACATTTTTTAATCGAGTTAATTATTCAATAGGAATTATTCACGAGCTTCTATAGAACGTTGTATTCGACTCATTTACAAGCATACATAGAACGTTGTATTCGACAAAACAAAGTAGAGTGAACGTTACTTCCAATCATCAAATATCAGAAATGCATTTTGGAGTGAGTTTATTCGATAACGGTTGGTTTTACGAGATTTTTACTAGAGATTTTTTCGCCTAGAAAAGTTATATCTAGGAACTTTTATTATCAACATTTTTTGATTCGTCGAAGTTAAAGCCTGTTTTACCATGTCATCGGATAGTAAAAGCACATTTTTTAATCGAGTTAATTATTCAATACGAATTATTCACGAGTTTCTATAGAACGTTGTATTCGACTCATTTACAAGCATACATAGAACGTTGTATTCGACAAAACAAAGTAGAGTGAACGTTTACTTCTAATCATCAAATATCAGAAATGCATTTTGAAGTGAGCTTTTTCGATAACGGTTGGTTTTACGAGATTTTTCCTAGAGACCTTTTCGCCTAGAAAAGTCATGACTAGGAACTTTTGTTAACAACAATTTTTGATTCGACGATGTTAAAGCATGTTTTACCATGTCATCGCATAGTAAAAGAACATTTTTGAATCGAGTTAATCATTCAATACGAATCATTTACAAGCTTCTATAGATCATTCTATTCGATTCAACAAAGTAGAATGAACGTTTACTTCAAGTGATCAAATAGCAAAAATGCATTTTGAAGTGAGTTTTTTCGATAACGGTGGGTTTAACGAGATTTTCCCAAGAGACCTATTCGCCTAGAAAAGTCATGACTAGGAACTTTTGTTAACAACATTTTTTGATTCGACGAAGTTAAGCATGTTTTTCCATGTCATCGGATAGTAAGACCACATTTTTGAATCGAGTTAATCTTTCAATACGAATCATTTACAAGCAATAGAACGTTGTACTCGACTCAACAAAGTAGAGTGAACGTTTACTTCAATTCATCAAATATCAGAAATGCATTTTGAAGTGAGTTTTTTCGATAACGGTTGGTTTTACGAGATTTTCCCAAGAGACCTTTTTGCCTAGAAAAGTCATAACTAGGAACTTTTGTTAACAACATTTTTTGATTCGACCAAGTTAAAGCATGTTTTACAATGTCATCGCATAGTAAAGGCACAATTTTGAATCGAGTTAAACATTTAGTACGAATCATTTACAAGCATCCATAGATCATTGTATTCGATTCAACAAAGTAGAGTGAACGTTTACTTCAAGTGATCAAATAGCAAAAATGCATTTTGAAGTGAGTTTTTTCGATAACGGTGGGTTTTACGAGATTTTCCCAAGAGACCTCTTCGCCTAGAAAAGTCATGACTAGGAACTTTTGTTAACAACATTTTTTGATTCGACGAAGTTAAGCATGTTTTTCCATGTCATCGGATAGTAAGACCACATTTTTGAATCGAGTTAATCTTTCAATACGAATCATTTACAAGCATCCATAGATCATTGTATTCGATTCAACAAAGTAGAGTGAACGTTTACTTCAAGTGATCAAATAGCAAAAATGCATTTTGAAGTGAGTTTTTTCGATAACGTTGGGTTTTACGAGATTTTCCCAAGAGACCTGTTCGCCTAGAAAAGTCATGACTAGGAACTTTTGTTAACAACATTTTTTGATTCGACGAAGTTAAGCATGTTTTTCCATGTCATCGGATAGTAAGACCACATTTTTGAATTGAGTTAATCTTTCAATACGAATCATTTACAAGCAATAGAACGTTGTACTCGACTCAACAAAGTAGAGTGAACGTTTACTTCAATTCATCAAATATCAGAAATGCATTTTGAAGTGAGTTTTTTCGATAACGGTTGGTTTTACGAGATTTTCCCAAGAGACCTTTTTGCCTAGAAAAGTCATAACTAGGAACTTTTGTTAACAACATTTTTTGATTCGACCAAGTTAAAGCATGTTTTACAATGTCATCGCATAGTAAAGGCACAATTTTGAATCGAGTTAAAAATTTAGTACGAATCATTTACAAGCATCCATAGATCATTGTATTCGATTCAACAAAGTAGAGTGAACGTTTACTTCAAGTGATCAAATAGCAAAAATGCATTTTGAAGCGAGTTTTTGCGATAACGGTGGGTTTTACGAGATTTTCCCAAGAGACCTTTTCGCCTAGAAAAGTCATAACTAGAAATTTTTGTTAACAACATTTTTTGATTCGACGAAGTTAAAGCATTTTTACCATGTCATCGGATAGTAAAACACATTTTTTAATCGAGTTAACTTTCAATACGAATCATTTACAAGCATCCATAGAACGTTGTATTCAATTCAACAGAGTAGAGTGAACGTTTATTACTAATCATCAAATTTCAGAAATGCATTTTGAAGTGAGTTTTTCGATAACTGTTGGATTTACGAGATTTTTACTAGAGACCTTTTCGCCTCAACAAGTTATGATTAGGAACTTTTATTATCAACATTTTTTGCTCGAGTTAAACTTTCAATACGAATCATTTACAAGCATCCATAGAACTCGACTCAACAAAGTAGAGTGAACGTTTACTTCAAATCATCAAATATCAGAAATGCATTTTGAAGTGAGTTTTTTCGATAACGGTTGGTTTTACGAGATTTTTCCAAGAGACCTTTTCGCCTAGAAATGTCATAACTAGAAACTTTTATAACAACATTTTTTGATTCGACGAAGTTAATGCATGTTTTACAATGTCATCGCATAGTAAAAGCACAATTTTGAATCGAGTTAAACATTCAATACGAATCATTCACAAGCATCCATAGAACGTTGTATTCAACTCAACAAGGTAGTGTGAACGTTTACTTCTAATCATCAAATATCAGAAATGCATTTTGAAGTGAGCTTTTTCGATAACGGTTGGTTTTACGAGATTTTTCCTAGAGACCTTTTCGCCTAGAAAAGTCATGACTAGGAACTTTTGTTAACAACAATTTTTGATTCGACGATGTTAAAGCATGTTTTACCATGTCATCGCATAGTAAAAGAACATTTTTGAATCGAGTTAATCATTCAATACGAATCATTTACAAGCTTCTATAGATCATTCTATTCGATTCAACAAAGTAGAATGAACGTTTACTTCAAGTGGTCAAATAGCAAAAATGCATTTTGAAGTGAGTTTTTTCGATAACGGTGGGTTTAACGAGATTTTCCCAAGAGACCTCTTCGCCTAGAAAAGTCATGACTAGGAACTTTTGTTAACAACATTTTTTGATTCGACGAAGTTAAGCATGTTTTTCCATGTCATCGGATAGTAAGACCACATTTTTGAATCGAGTTAATCTTTCAATACGAATCATTTACAAGCATCCATAGATCATTGTATTCGATTCAACAAAGTAGAGTGAACGTTTACTTCAAGTGATCAAATAGCAAAAATGCATTTTGAAGTGAGTTTTTTCGATAACGGTGGGTTTTACGAGATTATCCCAAGAGACCTTTTCGCCTAGAAAAGTCATAACTAGGAACTTTTGTTAACAACATTTTTTGATTCGACCAAGTTAAAGCATGTTTTACAATGTCATCGCATAGTAAAGGCACAATTTTGAATCGAGTTAAACATTCATTACGAATCAAATACAAGCATCCATAGATCATTGTATTCGATTCAACAAACTAGAGTGAACGTTTACTTCAAGTGATCAAATAGCAAAAATGCATTTTGAAGTGAGTTTTTTCGATAACGGTGGGTTTTACGAGATTTTCCCAAGAGACCTTTTCGCCTAGAAAAGTCATGACTAGAAACTTTTGTTAACAACATTTTTTGATTCGACGAAGTTAAAGCATGTTTTACCATGTCATCGGATAGTAAAACAAATTTTTTAATCGAGTTAAACTTTCAATATGAATCATTTACAAGCATCCATAGAACGTTGTATTCGATTCAACAAAGTAGAGTGAACGTTTATTACTAATCATCAAATTTCAGAAATGCATTTTGAAGTGAGTTTTTTCGATAACTGTTGGATTTACCAGATTTTTACTAGAGACCTTTTCGCCTCAACAAGTTATGATTAGGAACTTTTATTATCAACATTTTTTGCTCGAGTTAAACTTTCAATACGAATCATTTACAAGCATCCATAGAACGTTGTATTCGACTCAACAAAGTAGAGTGAACGTTTACTTCAAATCATCAAATATCAGAAATGCATTTTGAAGTGAGTTTTTTCGATAACGGTTGGTTTTACGAGATTTTTCCAAGAGACCTTTTTGCCTAGAAAAGTCATAACTAGGAACTTTTGTTAACAACATTTTTTGATTCGACCAAGTTAAAGCATGTTTTACAATGTCATCGCATAGTAAAGGCACAATTTTGAATCGAGTTAAACATTCAGTACGAATCAAATACAAGCATCCATAGATCATTGTATTCGATTCAACAAACTAGAGTGAACGTTTACTTCAAGTGATCAAATAGCAAAAATGCATTTTGAAGTGAGTTTTTTCGATAACGGTGGGTTTTACGAGATTTTCCCAAGAGACCTTTTCGCCTAGAAAAGTCATAACTAGGAACTTTTGTTAACAACATTTTTTGATTCGACCAAGTTAAAGCATGTTTTACAATGTCATCGCATAGTAAAGGCACAATTTTGAATCGAGTTAAACATTCAGTACGAATCATTTACAAGCATCCATAGATCATTGTATTCGATTCAACAAAGTAGAGTGAACGTTTACTTCAAGTGATCAAATAGCAAAAATGCATTTTGAAGTGAGTTTTTTCGATAACGGTGGGTTTTACGAGATTTTCCCAGGAGACCTTTTCGCCTAGAAAAGTCATAACTAGAAACTTTTGTTAACAACATTTTTTGATTCGACGAAGTTAAAGCATGTTTTACCATGTCATCGGATAGTAAAACAAATTTTTTAATCGAGTTAAACTTTCAATATGAATCATTTACAAGCATCCATAGAACGTTGTATTCGATTCAACAAAGTAGAGTGAACGTTTATTACTAATCATCAAATATCAGAAATGCATTTTGGAGTGAGTTTATTCGATAACGGTTGGTTTTACGAGATTTTTACTAGATACCTTTTCGCCTCAATAAGTTATGACTAGGAATTTTTATTATCAACATTTTTGATTCGACGAAGTTAAAGCATGTTTTACCATGTCATCGGATAGTAACAGCACATTTTTTAATCGAGTTAATCATTCAATACGAATTATTCACGAGCTTCTATAGAACGTTGTATTCGACTCAACAAGATTGAGTGAACGTTTACTTCAAATCATCAAATATCAGAAATGCACTTTGGAGTGAGTTTATTCGATAACGGTTGGTTTTACGAGATTTTTACTGGAGACCTTTTCGCCTCAATAAGCTATGACTAGGAACTTTTATTATCAACATTTTGAGATTCGACGAAGTTAAAGCATGTTTTACCATGTCATCGGATAGTAACAGCATATTTTTGAATCGAGTTAAACACTCAATACGAATCATTTACAAGCATACATAGAACGTTGCATTCGACAAAACAAAGTAGAGTGAACGTTTACTTCAAATCATCAAATGGCAGAAATGCATTCTGATGCGAGTTTTTTCAATAACGGTGGGTTTTACGAGATTTTCCCAAGAGACCTTTTCGCCTAGAAAAGTCATGACTAGGAAATTTTGTTAACAACATTTCTTGATTCGACGAAGTTAAAGGATGTTTTTCCATGTCATCGGATAGTAAGAGCACATTTTTGAATCGAGTTAAACTTTCAATACGAATCATTTACAAGCATCCATAGAACGTTGTATTCGATTCAACAAAGTAGAGTGAACATTTATTACTAATCATCAAATCTCAGAAATGCATTTTGAAGTGAGTTTTTTCGATAACGGTTGGATTTACGAGATTTTTACTAGAGACTTTTTCGCCTCAATAAGTTATGACTAGGAACTTTTATAATAAATATTTTTGATTCGACGAAGTTAAAGCATGTTTTTCCATGTCATTGGATAGTAAGAGCACATTTTTGAATCGAGTTAAACTTTCAATACGAATCATTCACGAGCTTCTATAGGACGTTGTATTCGACTCAACGAGGTAGAGTGAACGTTTACTTCAAATCATCAAATATCAGAAATGCATTTTGGAGTGAGTTTATTCGATAACGGTTGGATTTACGAGATTTTCCATGAGATCTTTTCGCCTAAAAAAGTTATGACTAGGAACTTTTGTTAACAACATTTTTTGATTCGACCAAGTTAAAGCATGTTTCACAATGTCATCGCATAGTAAAGGCACAATTTTGAATCGAGTTAAACATTCAATACGAATCATTTACAAGCATTCATAGAACGTTGTATTCGACTCAACAGAGTAGAGTGAACGTTTACTTCAAATCATCAAATATCAGAAATGCATTTTGAAGTGAGTTTTTTCGATAACGGTTGGTTTTACGAGATTTTCCCAAGAGACCTTTTCGCCTAGAAATGTCATGACTAGGAAATTTTGTTAACAACATATTTTGATTCGACGATGTTAAGCATGTTTTACCATGTCATCGGATAGTAACAGCACATTTTTTAATCGAGTTAAATAAACACTCAATACGAGCCATTTACAAGCATACATAGAACGTTGTATTCGACAAAACAAAGTAGAGTGAACGTTTACTTCTAATCATCAAATATCATAAATCCATTTTGAAGTGAGTTTTTTCGATAACGGTTGGTTTTACAAGATTTTTCCTAGAGACCTTTTCGCCTAGAAAAGTTATATCTAGGAACTTTTATTATCAACATTTTTTGATTCGTCGAAGTTAAAGCATGTTTTACCATGTCATCGGATAGTAAAAGCACATTTTTTAATCGAGTTAATTATTCAATACGAATTATTCACGAGCTTCTATAGAACGTTGTATTCGACTCAACAAGGTAGAGTGAACATTTACTTCAAATCATCAAATATCAGAAATGCATTTTGAGGTGAGTTTTTTCGATAACGGTTGGATTTACGAGATTTTCCAAGAGACTTTTTCGCCTAAAAAAGTTATGACTAGGAACTATTGTTATCAACATTTTTTGATTCGACGAAGTTAAGCATGTTTTTCCATGTCATCGGATAGTAAGACCACATTTTTGAATCGAGTTAATCTTTCAATACGAATCATTTACAAGCATCCATAGAACGTTGTATTCGACTCAACAAGGTAGAGTGAACGTTACTTCCAATCATCAAATATCAGAAATGCATTTTGGAGTGAGTTTATTCGATAACGGTTGGTTTTACGAGATTTTTACTAGAGATTTTTTCGCCTAGAAAAGTTATATCTAGGAACTTTTATTATCAACATTTTTTGATTCGTCGAAGTTAAAGCATGTTTTACCATGTCATCGGATAGTAAAAGCGCATTTTTTAATCGAGTTAATTATTCAATACGAATTATTCACGAGCCTCTATAGAACGTTGTATTCGACTCAACAAGGTAGAGTGAACGTTTACTTCAAATCATCAAATATCAGAAATGCATTTTGAGGTGAGTTTTTTCGATAACGGTTGGATTTACGAGATTTTCCAAGAGACTTTTTCGCCTAAAAAAGTTATGACTAGGAACTTTTATTATCAACATTTTTGATTCGACGAAGTTAAAGCATGTTTTACCATGTCATCGGATAGTAACAGCACATTTTTTAATCGAGTTAATCATTCAATACGAATTATTCACGAGCTTCTATAGAACGTTGTATTCGACTCAACAAGGTAGAGTGAACGTTTACTTCAAATCATCAAATATCAGAATGCACTTTGGAGTGAGTTTATTCGATAACGGTTGGTTTTACGAGATTTTTACTAGAGACCTTTTCCCCTCAATAAGTTATGACTAGGAACTTTTGTTATCAACATTTTGTGATTCGACGAAGTTAAAGCATGTTTTACCATGCCATCGGATAGTAACAGCATATTTTTGAATCGAGTTAAACACTCAATACGAATCATTTACAAGCATACATATTACGTTGTATTCGACAAAACAAAGTAGAGTGAACGTTTACTTCTAATCATCAAATATCAGAAATGCATTTTGAAGTGAGCTTTTTCGATAACGGTTGGTTTTACGAGATTTTTCCTAGAGACCTTTTCGCCTAGAAAAGTCTTGACTAGGAACTTTTGTTAACAACAATTTTTGATTCCTCGAAGTTAAAGCATGTTTTACCATGTCATCGGATAGTAAAAGCACATTTTTTAATCGAGTTAATTATTCAATACGAATTATTCACGAGCTTCTATAGAACGTTGTATTCGACTCAACAAGGTAGAGTGAACGTTTACTTCAAATCATCAAATATCAGAAATGCATTTTGAAGTGAGTTTTTTCGATAACGGTTGGATTTACGAGATTTTCCAAGACTTTTTCGCCTAAAAAAGTTATGACTAGGAACTTTTGTTATCAACATTTTTTAATTCGACGAAGTTAAGCATGTTTTTCCATGTCATCGGATAGTAAGACAACATTTTTGAATCGAGTTAATCTTTCAATACGAATCATTTACAAGCATCCATAGAACGTTGTATTCGAATCAACAAGGTAGAGTGAACGTTACTTCCAATCATCAAATATCAGAAATGCATTTTGGAGTGAGTTTATTCGATAACGGTTGGTTTTACGAGATTTTTACTAGAGATTTTTTCGCCTAGAAAAGTTATATCTAGGAACTTTTATTATCAACATTTTTTGATTCGTCGAAGTTAAAGCATGTTTTACCATGTCATCGGATAGTAAAAGCACATTTTTTAATGGAGTTAATTATTCAATAGGAATTATTCACGAGCTTCTATAGAACGTTGTATTCGACTCATTTACAAGCATACATAGAACGTTGTATTCGACAAAACAAAGTAGAGTGAACGTTTACTTCTAATCATCAAATATTAGAAATGCATTTTGAAGTGAGCTTTTTCGATAACGGTTGGTTTTACGAGATTTTTCCTAGAGACCTTTTCGCCTAGAAAAGTCATGACTAGGAACTTTTGTTAACAACAATTTTTGATTCGTCGAAGTTAAAGCATGTTTTACCATGTCATCGGATAGTAAAAGCACATTTTTTAATCGAGTTAATTATTCAATACGAATTATTCACGAGCTTCTATAGAACGTTGTATTCGACTCAACAAGGTAGAGTGAACGTTTACTTCTAATCATCAAATATCAGAAATGCATTTTGAAGTGAGTTTTTTCGATAACGGTTGGTTTTACGAGATTTTTACTAGAGATTTTTTCGCCTAGAAAAGTTATATCTAGGAACTTTTATTATCAACATTTTTTGATTCGTCGAAGTTAAAGCATGTTTTATCATGTCATCGGATAGTAAAAGCACATTTTTTAATCGAGTTAATTATTCAATAGGAATTATTCACGAGCTTCTATAGAACGTTGTATTCGACTCATTTACAAGCATACATAGAACGTTGTATTCGACAAAACAAAGTAGAGTGAACGTTACTTCCAATCATCAAATATCAGAAATGCATTTTGGAGTGAGTTTATTCGATAACGGTTGGTTTTACGAGATTTTTACTAGAGATTTTTTCGCCTAGAAAAGTTATATCTAGGAACTTTTATTATCAACATTTTTTGATTCGTCGAAGTTAAAGCCTGTTTTACCATGTCATCGGATAGTAAAAGCACATTTTTTAATCGAGTTAATTATTCAATACGAATTATTCACGAGTTTCTATAGAACGTTGTATTCGACTCATTTACAAGCATACATAGAACGTTGTATTCGACAAAACAAAGTAGAGTGAACGTTTACTTCTAATCATCAAATATCAGAAATGCATTTTGAAGTGAGCTTTTTCGATAACGGTTGGTTTTACGAGATTTTTCCTAGAGACCTTTTCGCCTAGAAAAGTCATGACTAGGAACTTTTGTTAACAACAATTTTTGATTCGACGATGTTAAAGCATGTTTTACCATGTCATCGCATAGTAAAAGAACATTTTTGAATCGAGTTAATCATTCAATACGAATCATTTACAAGCTTCTATAGATCATTCTATTCGATTCAACAAAGTAGAATGAACGTTTACTTCAAGTGATCAAATAGCAAAAATGCATTTTGAAGTGAGTTTTTTCGATAACGGTGGGTTTAACGAGATTTTCCCAAGAGACCTATTCGCCTAGAAAAGTCATGACTAGGAACTTTTGTTAACAACATTTTTTGATTCGACGAAGTTAAGCATGTTTTTCCATGTCATCGGATAGTAAGACCACATTTTTGAATCGAGTTAATCTTTCAATACGAATCATTTACAAGCAATAGAACGTTGTACTCGACTCAACAAAGTAGAGTGAACGTTTACTTCAATTCATCAAATATCAGAAATGCATTTTGAAGTGAGTTTTTTCGATAACGGTTGGTTTTACGAGATTTTCCCAAGAGACCTTTTTGCCTAGAAAAGTCATAACTAGGAACTTTTGTTAACAACATTTTTTGATTCGACCAAGTTAAAGCATGTTTTACAATGTCATCGCATAGTAAAGGCACAATTTTGAATCGAGTTAAACATTTAGTACGAATCATTTACAAGCATCCATAGATCATTGTATTCGATTCAACAAAGTAGAGTGAACGTTTACTTCAAGTGATCAAATAGCAAAAATGCATTTTGAAGTGAGTTTTTTCGATAACGGTGGGTTTTACGAGATTTTCCCAAGAGACCTCTTCGCCTAGAAAAGTCATGACTAGGAACTTTTGTTAACAACATTTTTTGATTCGACGAAGTTAAGCATGTTTTTCCATGTCATCGGATAGTAAGACCACATTTTTGAATCGAGTTAATCTTTCAATACGAATCATTTACAAGCATCCATAGATCATTGTATTCGATTCAACAAAGTAGAGTGAACGTTTACTTCAAGTGATCAAATAGCAAAAATGCATTTTGAAGTGAGTTTTTTCGATAACGTTGGGTTTTACGAGATTTTCCCAAGAGACCTGTTCGCCTAGAAAAGTCATGACTAGGAACTTTTGTTAACAACATTTTTTGATTCGACGAAGTTAAGCATGTTTTTCCATGTCATCGGATAGTAAGACCACATTTTTGAATTGAGTTAATCTTTCAATACGAATCATTTACAAGCAATAGAACGTTGTACTCGACTCAACAAAGTAGAGTGAACGTTTACTTCAATTCATCAAATATCAGAAATGCATTTTGAAGTGAGTTTTTTCGATAACGGTTGGTTTTACGAGATTTTCCCAAGAGACCTTTTTGCCTAGAAAAGTCATAACTAGGAACTTTTGTTAACAACATTTTTTGATTCGACCAAGTTAAAGCATGTTTTACAATGTCATCGCATAGTAAAGGCACAATTTTGAATCGAGTTAAAAATTTAGTACGAATCATTTACAAGCATCCATAGATCATTGTATTCGATTCAACAAAGTAGAGTGAACGTTTACTTCAAGTGATCAAATAGCAAAAATGCATTTTGAAGCGAGTTTTTGCGATAACGGTGGGTTTTACGAGATTTTCCCAAGAGACCTTTTCGCCTAGAAAAGTCATAACTAGAAATTTTTGTTAACAACATTTTTTGATTCGACGAAGTTAAAGCATTTTTACCATGTCATCGGATAGTAAAACACATTTTTTAATCGAGTTAACTTTCAATACGAATCATTTACAAGCATCCATAGAACGTTGTATTCAATTCAACAGAGTAGAGTGAACGTTTATTACTAATCATCAAATTTCAGAAATGCATTTTGAAGTGAGTTTTTCGATAACTGTTGGATTTACGAGATTTTTACTAGAGACCTTTTCGCCTCAACAAGTTATGATTAGGAACTTTTATTATCAACATTTTTTGCTCGAGTTAAACTTTCAATACGAATCATTTACAAGCATCCATAGAACTCGACTCAACAAAGTAGAGTGAACGTTTACTTCAAATCATCAAATATCAGAAATGCATTTTGAAGTGAGTTTTTTCGATAACGGTTGGTTTTACGAGATTTTTCCAAGAGACCTTTTCGCCTAGAAATGTCATAACTAGAAACTTTTATAACAACATTTTTTGATTCGACGAAGTTAATGCATGTTTTACAATGTCATCGCATAGTAAAAGCACAATTTTGAATCGAGTTAAACATTCAATACGAATCATTCACAAGCATCCATAGAACGTTGTATTCAACTCAACAAGGTAGTGTGAACGTTTACTTCTAATCATCAAATATCAGAAATGCATTTTGAAGTGAGCTTTTTCGATAACGGTTGGTTTTACGAGATTTTTCCTAGAGACCTTTTCGCCTAGAAAAGTCATGACTAGGAACTTTTGTTAACAACAATTTTTGATTCGACGATGTTAAAGCATGTTTTACCATGTCATCGCATAGTAAAAGAACATTTTTGAATCGAGTTAATCATTCAATACGAATCATTTACAAGCTTCTATAGATCATTCTATTCGATTCAACAAAGTAGAATGAACGTTTACTTCAAGTGGTCAAATAGCAAAAATGCATTTTGAAGTGAGTTTTTTCGATAACGGTGGGTTTAACGAGATTTTCCCAAGAGACCTCTTCGCCTAGAAAAGTCATGACTAGGAACTTTTGTTAACAACATTTTTTGATTCGACGAAGTTAAGCATGTTTTTCCATGTCATCGGATAGTAAGACCACATTTTTGAATCGAGTTAATCTTTCAATACGAATCATTTACAAGCATCCATAGATCATTGTATTCGATTCAACAAAGTAGAGTGAACGTTTACTTCAAGTGATCAAATAGCAAAAATGCATTTTGAAGTGAGTTTTTTCGATAACGGTGGGTTTTACGAGATTATCCCAAGAGACCTTTTCGCCTAGAAAAGTCATAACTAGGAACTTTTGTTAACAACATTTTTTGATTCGACCAAGTTAAAGCATGTTTTACAATGTCATCGCATAGTAAAGGCACAATTTTGAATCGAGTTAAACATTCATTACGAATCAAATACAAGCATCCATAGATCATTGTATTCGATTCAACAAACTAGAGTGAACGTTTACTTCAAGTGATCAAATAGCAAAAATGCATTTTGAAGTGAGTTTTTTCGATAACGGTGGGTTTTACGAGATTTTCCCAAGAGACCTTTTCGCCTAGAAAAGTCATGACTAGAAACTTTTGTTAACAACATTTTTTGATTCGACGAAGTTAAAGCATGTTTTACCATGTCATCGGATAGTAAAACAAATTTTTTAATCGAGTTAAACTTTCAATATGAATCATTTACAAGCATCCATAGAACGTTGTATTCGATTCAACAAAGTAGAGTGAACGTTTATTACTAATCATCAAATTTCAGAAATGCATTTTGAAGTGAGTTTTTTCGATAACTGTTGGATTTACCAGATTTTTACTAGAGACCTTTTCGCCTCAACAAGTTATGATTAGGAACTTTTATTATCAACATTTTTTGCTCGAGTTAAACTTTCAATACGAATCATTTACAAGCATCCATAGAACGTTGTATTCGACTCAACAAAGTAGAGTGAACGTTTACTTCAAATCATCAAATATCAGAAATGCATTTTGAAGTGAGTTTTTTCGATAACGGTTGGTTTTACGAGATTTTTCCAAGAGACCTTTTTGCCTAGAAAAGTCATAACTAGGAACTTTTGTTAACAACATTTTTTGATTCGACCAAGTTAAAGCATGTTTTACAATGTCATCGCATAGTAAAGGCACAATTTTGAATCGAGTTAAACATTCAGTACGAATCAAATACAAGCATCCATAGATCATTGTATTCGATTCAACAAACTAGAGTGAACGTTTACTTCAAGTGATCAAATAGCAAAAATGCATTTTGAAGTGAGTTTTTTCGATAACGGTGGGTTTTACGAGATTTTCCCAAGAGACCTTTTCGCCTAGAAAAGTCATAACTAGGAACTTTTGTTAACAACATTTTTTGATTCGACCAAGTTAAAGCATGTTTTACAATGTCATCGCATAGTAAAGGCACAATTTTGAATCGAGTTAAACATTCAGTACGAATCATTTACAAGCATCCATAGATCATTGTATTCGATTCAACAAAGTAGAGTGAACGTTTACTTCAAGTGATCAAATAGCAAAAATGCATTTTGAAGTGAGTTTTTTCGATAACGGTGGGTTTTACGAGATTTTCCCAGGAGACCTTTTCGCCTAGAAAAGTCATAACTAGAAACTTTTGTTAACAACATTTTTTGATTCGACGAAGTTAAAGCATGTTTTACCATGTCATCGGATAGTAAAACAAATTTTTTAATCGAGTTAAACTTTCAATATGAATCATTTACAAGCATCCATAGAACGTTGTATTCGATTCAACAAAGTAGAGTGAACGTTTATTACTAATCATCAAATATCAGAAATGCATTTTGGAGTGAGTTTATTCGATAACGGTTGGTTTTACGAGATTTTTACTAGATACCTTTTCGCCTCAATAAGTTATGACTAGGAATTTTTATTATCAACATTTTTGATTCGACGAAGTTAAAGCATGTTTTACCATGTCATCGGACAGCACATTTTTTAATCGAGTTAATCATTCAATACGAATTATTCACGAGCTTCTATAGAACGTTGTATTCGACTCAACAAGATTGAGTGAACGTTTACTTCAAATCATCAAATATCAGAAATGCACTTTGGAGTGAGTTTATTCGATAACGGTTGGTTTTACGAGATTTTTACTGGAGACCTTTTCGCCTCAATAAGCTATGACTAGGAACTTTTATTATCAACATTTTGAGATTCGACGAAGTTAAAGCATGTTTTACCATGTCATCGGATAGTAACAGCATATTTTTGAATCGAGTTAAACACTCAATACGAATCATTTACAAGCATACATAGAACGTTGCATTCGACAAAACAAAGTAGAGTGAACGTTTACTTCAAATCATCAAATGGCAGAAATGCATTCTGATGCGAGTTTTTTCAATAACGGTGGGTTTTACGAGATTTTCCCAAGAGACCTTTTCGCCTAGAAAAGTCATGACTAGGAAATTTTGTTAACAACATTTCTTGATTCGACGAAGTTAAAGGATGTTTTTCCATGTCATCGGATAGTAAGAGCACATTTTTGAATCGAGTTAAACTTTCAATACGAATCATTTACAAGCATCCATAGAACGTTGTATTCGATTCAACAAAGTAGAGTGAACATTTATTACTAATCATCAAATCTCAGAAATGCATTTTGAAGTGAGTTTTTTCGATAACGGTTGGATTTACGAGATTTTTACTAGAGACTTTTTCGCCTCAATAAGTTATGACTAGGAACTTTTATAATAAATATTTTTGATTCGACGAAGTTAAAGCATGTTTTTCCATGTCATTGGATAGTAAGAGCACATTTTTGAATCGAGTTAAACTTTCAATACGAATCATTCACGAGCTTCTATAGGACGTTGTATTCGACTCAACGAGGTAGAGTGAACGTTTACTTCAAATCATCAAATATCAGAAATGCATTTTGGAGTGAGTTTATTCGATAACGGTTGGATTTACGAGATTTTCCATGAGATCTTTTCGCCTAAAAAAGTTATGACTAGGAACTTTTGTTAACAACATTTTTTGATTCGACCAAGTTAAAGCATGTTTCACAATGTCATCGCATAGTAAAGGCACAATTTTGAATCGAGTTAAACATTCAATACGAATCATTTACAAGCATTCATAGAACGTTGTATTCGACTCAACAGAGTAGAGTGAACGTTTACTTCAAATCATCAAATATCAGAAATGCATTTTGAAGTGAGTTTTTTCGATAACGGTTGGTTTTACGAGATTTTCCCAAGAGACCTTTTCGCCTAGAAATGTCATGACTAGGAAATTTTGTTAACAACATATTTTGATTCGACGATGTTAAGCATGTTTTACCATGTCATCGGATAGTAACAGCACATTTTTTAATCGAGTTAAATAAACACTCAATACGAGCCATTTACAAGCATACATAGAACGTTGTATTCGACAAAACAAAGTAGAGTGAACGTTTACTTCTAATCATCAAATATCATAAATCCATTTTGAAGTGAGTTTTTTCGATAACGGTTGGTTTTACAAGATTTTTCCTAGAGACCTTTTCGCCTAGAAAAGTTATATCTAGGAACTTTTATTATCAACATTTTTTGATTCGTCGAAGTTAAAGCATGTTTTACCATGTCATCGGATAGTAAAAGCACATTTTTTAATCGAGTTAATTATTCAATACGAATTATTCACGAGCTTCTATAGAACGTTGTATTCGACTCAACAAGGTAGAGTGAACATTTACTTCAAATCATCAAATATCAGAAATGCATTTTGAGGTGAGTTTTTTCGATAACGGTTGGATTTACGAGATTTTCCAAGAGACTTTTTCGCCTAAAAAAGTTATGACTAGGAACTATTGTTATCAACATTTTTTGATTCGACGAAGTTAAGCATGTTTTTCCATGTCATCGGATAGTAAGACCACATTTTTGAATCGAGTTAATCTTTCAATACGAATCATTTACAAGCATCCATAGAACGTTGTATTCGACTCAACAAGGTAGAGTGAACGTTACTTCCAATCATCAAATATCAGAAATGCATTTTGGAGTGAGTTTATTCGATAACGGTTGGTTTTACGAGATTTTTACTAGAGATTTTTTCGCCTAGAAAAGTTATATCTAGGAACTTTTATTATCAACATTTTTTGATTCGTCGAAGTTAAAGCATGTTTTACCATGTCATCGGATAGTAAAAGCGCATTTTTTAATCGAGTTAATTATTCAATACGAATTATTCACGAGCCTCTATAGAACGTTGTATTCGACTCAACAAGGTAGAGTGAACGTTTACTTCAAATCATCAAATATCAGAAATGCATTTTGAGGTGAGTTTTTTCGATAACGGTTGGATTTACGAGATTTTCCAAGAGACTTTTTCGCCTAAAAAAGTTATGACTAGGAACTTTTATTATCAACATTTTTGATTCGACGAAGTTAAAGCATGTTTTACCATGTCATCGGATAGTAACAGCACATTTTTTAATCGAGTTAATCATTCAATACGAATTATTCACGAGCTTCTATAGAACGTTGTATTCGACTCAACAAGGTAGAGTGAACGTTTACTTCAAATCATCAAATATCAGAATGCACTTTGGAGTGAGTTTATTCGATAACGGTTGGTTTTACGAGATTTTTACTAGAGACCTTTTCCCCTCAATAAGTTATGACTAGGAACTTTTGTTATCAACATTTTGTGATTCGACGAAGTTAAAGCATGTTTTACCATGCCATCGGATAGTAACAGCATATTTTTGAATCGAGTTAAACACTCAATACGAATCATTTACAAGCATACATATTACGTTGTATTCGACAAAACAAAGTAGAGTGAACGTTTACTTCTAATCATCAAATATCAGAAATGCATTTTGAAGTGAGCTTTTTCGATAACGGTTGGTTTTACGAGATTTTTCTTAGAGACCTTTTCGCCTAGAAAAGTCATGACTAGGAACTTTTGTTAACAACAATTTTTGATTCGTCGAAGTTAAAGCATGTTTTACCATGTCATCGGATAGTAAAAGCACATTTTTTAATCGAGTTAATTATTCAATACGAATTATTCACGAGCTTCTATAGAACGTTGTATTCGACTCAACAAGGTAGAGTGAACGTTTACTTCAAATCATCAAATATCAGAAATGCATTTTGAAGTGAGTTTTTTCGATAACGGTTGGATTTACGAGATTTTCCAAGAGACTTTTTCGCCTAAAAAAGTTATGACTAGGAACTTTTGTTATCAACATTTTTTGATTCGACGAAGTTAAGCATGTTTTTCCATGTCATCGGATAGTAAGACCACATTTTTTAATCGAGTTAATCTTTCAATACGAATCATTTACAAGCATCCATAGAACGTTGTATTCGAATCAACAAGGTAGAGTGAACGTTACTTCCAATCATCAAATATCAGAAATGCATTTTGGAGTGAGTTTATTTGATAACGGTTGGTTTTACGAGATTTTTACTAGATATTTTTTCGCCTAAAAAAGTTATGACTAGGAACTTTTATTATCAACATTTTTGATTCGACGAAGTTAAAGCATGTTTTACCATGTCATCGGATAGTAAAAGCACATTTTTTAATCGAGTTAATTATTCAATACGAATTATTCACGAGCTTCTATAGAACGTTGTATTCGACTCATTTACAAGCATACATAGAACGTTGTATTCGACAAAACAAAGTAGAGTGAACGTTTACGTCTAATCATCAAATATCAGAAATGCATTTTGAAGTGAGCTTTTTCGATAACGGTTGGTTTTACGAGATTTTTCCTAGAGACCTTTTCGCCTAGAAAAGTCATGACTAGGAACTTTTGTTAACAACAATTTTTGATTCGACGATGTTAAAGCATGTTTTACCATGTCATCGCATAGTAAAAGAACATTTTTGAATCGAGTTAATCATTCAATACGAATCATTTACAAGCTTCTATAGATCATTCTATTCGATTCAACAAAGTAGAATGAACGTTTACTTCAAGTGATCAAATAGCAAAAATGCATTTTGAAGTGAGTTTTTTCGATAACGGTGGGTTTTACGAGATTTTCCCAAGAGACCTATTCTCCTAGAAAAGTCATGACTAGGAACTTTTGTTAACAACATTTTGTGATTCGACGAAGTTAAAGCATGTTTTACCATGTCATCGGATAGTAACAGCATATTTTTGAATCGAGTTAAACACTCAATACGAATCATTTACAAGCATACATAGAACGTTGCATTCGACAAAACAAAGTAGAGTGAACGTTTACTTCAAATCATCAAATATCATAAATGCATTTTGAAGTGAGTTTTTTCGATAACGGTTGGTTTTAAGAGATTTTTCCTAGAGAACTTTTCGCCTAGAAAAGTCATGACTAGGAACTTTTGTTAACAACAATTTTTGATTCGACGATGTTAAAGCATGTTTTACCATGTCATCGCATAGTAAAAGCACATTTTTGAATCGAGTTAATCATCATTCAATACGAATCATTTACAAGCTTCTATAGATCATTGTATTCGATTCAACAAAGTAGAGTGAACGTTTACTTCAAATGATCAAATAGCAAAAATGCATTTTGAAGTGAGTTTTTTCGATAACGGTGGGTTTTACGAGATTTTCCCAAGAGACCTATTCTCCTAGAAAAGTCATGACTAGGAACTTTTGTTAACAACATTTTTTGATTCGACGAAGTTAAGCATGTTTTTCCATGTCATCGGATAGTAAGACCACATTTTTGAATCAAGTTAATCTTTCAATACGAGTCATTTACAAGCATCCATAGAACGTTGTACTCGATTCAACAAAGTAGAGTGAACGTTTACTTCAAATGATCAAATAGCAGAAATGCATTTTGTAACGAGTTTTTTCGATAACGGTGGTTTTACGAGATTTTTACTAGAGACTTTTTCGCCTAAAAAAGTTTTATCTAGGAACTTTTGTTAACAACATTTATTGATTCGACGAAGTTAATGCATGTTTACAATGTCATCGCATAGTAAAAGCACAATTTTGAATCGAGTTAAACATTCAATACGAATCATTTACAAGCATCCATAGAACGTTGTATTCGACTCAACAAGGTAGAGTGAACGTTTACTTCAAATCATCAAATATCAGAAATGCATAATGGAGTGAGTTTAAAAATCTCGTAAAACGGTTGGTTTTACGAGATTTTTGCTAGAGATTTTTTCGCCTAGAAAAGTTATATCTAGGAACTTTTATTATCAACATTTTTTGATTCGTCTAAGTTAAAGCATGTTTTACCATGTCATCGGATAGTAACAGCATATTTTTGAATCGAGTTAAAGACTCAATACGAGTCATTTACAAGCATACATAGAACGTTGTATTCGACTCAACAAGGTAGAGTGAACGTTTACTTCAAATCATCAAATATCAGAAATGCATTTTGGAGTGGGTTTATTCGATAACGGTTGGTTTTACGAGATTTTTACTAGATATTTTTTCGCCTAGAAAAGTCATATCTAGGAACTTTTATTATCAACATTTTTTTATTCGTCGAAGTTAAAGCATGTTTTACCATGTCATCGGATAGTAAAAGCACATTTTTTAATCGAGTTAATTATTCAATACGAATTATTCACGAGCTTCTATAGAACGTTGTACTCGACTCAACAAGGTAGAGTGAACGTTTACTTCAAATCATCAAATATCAGAAATGCATTTTGAAGTGAGTTTTTTCGATAACGGTTGGATTTACGAGATTTTCCAAGAGACTTTTTCGCCTAAAAAAGTTATGACTAGGAACTATTGTTATCAACATTTTTTGATTCGACGAAGTTAAGCATGTTTTTCCATGTCATCGGATAGTAAGACCACATTTTTGAATCGAGTTAATCTTTCAATACGAATCATTTACAAGCATCCATAGAACGTTGTATTCGACTCAACAAGGTAGAGTGAACGTTACTTCCAATCATCAAATATCAGAAATGCATTTTGGAGTGAGTTTATTCGATAACGGTTGGTTTTACGAGATTTTTACTAGAGATTTTTTCGCCTAGAAAAGTTATATCTAGGAACTTTTATTATCAACATTTTTTGATTCGTCGAAGTTAAAGCATGTTTTACCATGTCATCGGATCGGAAATATCAGAAATGCATTTTGAGGTGAGTTTTTTCGATAACGGTTGGATTTACGAGATTTTCCAAGAGACTTTTTCGCCTAAAAAAGTTAAGACTAGGAACTTTTATTATCAACATTTTTGATTCGACGAAGTTAAAGCATGTTTTACCATGTCATCGGATAGTAACAGCACATTTTTTAATCGAGTTAATCATTCAATACGAATTATTCACGAGCTTCTATAGAACGTTGTATTCGACTCAACAAGGTAGAGTGAACGTTTCTTCAAATCATCAAATATCAGAAATGCATTTTGAAGTGAGCTTTTTCGATAACGGTTGGTTTTACGAGTTTTTTCCTAGAGACCTTTTCGCCTAAAAAAGTCATGACTAGGAACTTTTGTTAACAACAATTTTTGATTCGACGATGTTAAAGCATGTTTTACCATGTCATCGCATAGTAAAAGAACATTTTTGAATCGAGTTAATCATTCAATACGAATCATTTACAAGCTTCTATAGATCATTCTATTCGATTCAACAAAGTAGAATGATCGTTTACTTCAAGTGATCAAATAGCAAAAATGCATTTTGAAGTGAGTTTTTTCGATAACGGTGGGTTTAACGAGATTTTCCCAAGAGACCTATTCGCCTAGAAAAGTCATGACTAGGAACTTTTGTTAACAACATTTTTTGATTCGACGAAGTTAAAGCATTTTTACCATGTCATCGGATAGTAAAACACATTTTTTAATCGAGTTAACTTTCAATACGAATCATTTACAAGCATCCATAGAACGTTGTATTCGATTCAACAGAGTAGAGTGAACCTTTATTACTAATCATCAAATTTCAGAAATGCATTTTGAAGTGAGTTTTTCGATAACTGTTGGATTTACGAGATTTTTACTAGAGACCTTTTCGCCTCAACAAGTTATGATTAGGAACTTTTATTATCAACATTTTTTGCTCGAGTTAAACTTTCAATACGAATCATTTACAAGCATCCATAGAACGTTGTATTCGACTCAACAAAGTAGAGTGAACGTTTACTTCAAATCATCAAATATCAGAAATGCATTTTGAAGTGAGTTTTTTCGATAACGGTTGGTTTTACGAGATTTTTCCAAGAGACCTTTTCGCCTAGAAATGTCATAACTAGAAACTTTTATAACAATATTTTTTGATTCGACGAAGTTAAAGCATGTTTTACTATGTCATCGGATAGTAAAAGCACATTTTTTAATCGAGTTAATTATTCAATACGAATTATTCACGAGCTTCTATAGAACGTTGTATTCGACTCAACAAGGTAGAGTGAACGTTTACTTCAAATCATCAAATATCAGAAATGCATTTTGAAGTGAGTTTTTTCGATAACGGTGGATTTACGTATTTTCCAAGAGACCTTTTCGCCTAAAAAAGTTATGACTAGGAACTTTTGTTAACAACATTTTTTGATTCGACCAAGTTAAAGCATGTTTCACAATGTCATCGCATAGTAAAGGCACAATTTTGAATGGAGTTAAACATTCAATACGAATCATTTACAAGCATTCATAGAACGTTGTATTCGACTCAACAGAGTAGAGTGAACGTTTACTTCAAATCATCAAATATCAGAAATGCATTTTGAAGTGAGTTTTTTCGATAACGGTTGGTTTTACGAGATTTTTCCAAGAGACCTTTTCGCCTAGAAATGTCATGACTAGGAACTTTTGTTAACAACATTTTTTGATTCGACGAAGTTAATGCATGTTTTACAATGTCATCGCATAGTAAAAGCACAATTTTGAATCGAGTTAAACATTCAATACGAATCATTTACAAGCATTCATAGAACGTTGTATTCGACTCAACAAGGTAGAGTGAACGTTACTTCCAATCATCAAATATCAGAAATGCATTTTGGAGTGAGTTTATTCGATAACGGTTGGTTTTACGAGATTTTTACTAGAGATTTTTTCGCCTAGAAAAGTTATATCTAGGAACTGTTATTATCAACATTTTTTGATTCGTCGAAGTTAAAGCATGTTTTACCATGTCATCGGATAGTAAAAGCACATTTTTTAATCGAGTTAATCATTCAATACGAATTATTCACGAGCTTCTATAGAACGTTGTATTCGGCTCAACAAGGTAGAGTGAACGTTTACTTCAAATCATCAAATATCAGAAATGCATTTTGAAGTGAGTTTTTTCGATAACGGTTGGATTTACGAGATTTTCCAAGACTTTTTCGCCTAAAAAGTTATGACTAGGAACTTTTGTTATCAACATTTTTTGATTCGACGAAGTTAAGCATGTTTTTCCATGTCATCGGATAGTAAGACCACATTTTTAAATCGAGTTAATCTTTCAATACGAATCATTTACAAGCATCCATAGAACGTTGTATTCGAATCAACAAGGTAGAGTGAACGTTACTTCCAATCATCAAATATCAGAAATGCATTTTGGAGTGAGTTTATTCGATAACGGTTGGTTTTACGAGATTTTTACTAGAGATTTTTTCGCCTAGAAAAGTTATATCTAGGAACTTTTATTATCAACATTTTTTGATTCGTCGAAGTTAAAGCATGTTTTACCATGTCATCGGATAGTAAAAGCACATTTTTTAATCGAGTTAATTATTCAATAGGAATTATTCACGAGCTTCTATAGAACGTTGTATTCGACTCATTTACAAGCATACATAGAAAGTTGTATTCGACAAAACAAAGTAGAGTGAACGTTTACTTCTAATCATCAAATATCAGAAATGCATTTTGAAGTGAGCTTTTTCGATAACGGTTGGTTTTACGAGTTTTTTCCTAGAGACCTTTTCGCCTAGAAAAGTCATGACTAGGAACTTTTGTTAACAACAATTTTTGATTCGACGATGTTAAAGCATGTTTTACCATGTCATCGCATAGTAAAAGAACATTTTTGAATCGAGTTAATCATTCAATACGAATCATTTACAAGCTTCTATAGATCATTCTATTCGATTCAACAAAGTAGAATGAACGTTTACTTCAAGTGATCAAATAGCAAAAATGCATTTTGAAGTGAGTTTTTTCGATAACGGTGGGTTTAACGAGATTTTCCCAAGAGACCTATTCGCCTAGAAAAGTCATGACTAGGAACTTTTGTTAACAACATTTTTTGATTCGACGAAGTTAAAGCATTTTTACCATGTCATCGGATAGTAAAACACATTTTTTAATCGAGTTAACTTTCAATACGAATCATTTACAAGCATCCATAGAACGTTGTATTCGATTCAACAGAGTAGAGTGAACGTTTATTACTAATCATCAAATTTCAGAAATGCATTTTGAAGTGAGTTTTTCGATAACTGTTGGATTTACGAGATTTTTACTAGAGACCTTTTCGCCTCAACAAGTTATGATTAGGAACTTTTATTATCAACATTTTTTGCTCGAGTTAAACTTTCAATACGAATCATTTACAAGCATCCATAGAACGTTGTATTCGACTCAACAAAGTAGAGTGAACGTTTACTTCAAATCATCAAATATCAGAAATGCATTTTGAAGTGAGTTTTTTCGATAACGGTTGGTTTTACGAGATTTTTCCAAGAGACCTTTTCGCCTAGAAATGTCATAACTAGAAACTTTTATAACAACATTTTTTGATTCGACGAAGTTAATGCATGTTTTACAATGTCATCGCATAGTAAAAGCACAATTTTGAATCGAGTTAAACATTCAATACGAATCATTCACAAGCATCCATAGAACGTTGTATTCAACTCAACAAGGTAGAGTGAACGTTTACTTCAAATCATCAAATATCAGAAATGCATTTTGGAGTGAGTTTATTCGATAACGGTTGGTTTTACGAGATTTTTACTAGAGATTTTTTCGCCTAGAAAAGTTATATCTAGGAACTTTTATTATCAACATTTTTTGATTCGTCGAAGTTAAAGCATGTTTTACTATGTCATCGGATAGTAAAAGCACATTTTTTTAATCGAGTTAATTATTCAATACGAATTATTCACGAGCTTCTATAGAACGTTGTATTCGACTCAACAAGGTAGAGTGAACGTTTACTTCAAATCATCAAATATCAGAAATGCATTTTGAAGTGAGTTTTTTCGATAACGGTTGGAACTAGAAACTTTTGTTAACAACATTTTTTGATTCGACCAAGTTAAAGCATGTTTCACAATGTCATCGCATAGTAAAGGCACAATTTTGAATGGAGTTAAACATTCAATACGAATCATTTACAAGCATTCATAGAACGTTGTATTCGACTCAACAGAGTAGAGTGAACGTTTACTTCAAATCATCAAATATCAGAAATGCATTTTGAAGTGAGTTTTTTCGATAACGGTTGGTTTTACGAGATTTTCCCAAGAGACCTTTTTGCCTAGAAAAGTCATAACTAGGAACTTTTGTTAACAACATTTTTTGATTCGACCAAGTTAAAGCATGTTTTACAATGTCATCGCATAGTAAAGGCACAATTTTGAATCGAGTTAAACATTCAGTACGAATCAAATACAAGCATCCATAGATCAATGTATTCGATTCAACAAACTAGAGTGAACGTTTACTTCAAGTGATCAAATAGCAAAAATGCATTTTGAAGTGAGTTTTTTCGATAACGGTGGGTTTTACGAGATTTTCCCAAGAGACCTTTTCGCATAGAAAAGTCATAACTAGAAACTTTTGTTAACAACATTTTTTGATTCGACGAAGTTAAAGCATGTTTTACCATGTCATCGGATAGTAAAACAAATTTTTTAATCGAGTTAAACTTTTAATATGAATCATTTACAAGCATCCATAGAACGTTGTATTCGATTCAACAAAGTAGAGTGAACGTTTATTACTAATCATCAAATTTCAGAAATGCATTTTGAAGTGAGTTTTTTCGATAACTGTTGGATTTACGAGATTTTTACTAGAGACCTTTTCGCCTCAACAAGTTATGATTAGGAACTTTTATTATCAACATTTTTTGCTCGAGTTAAACTTTCAATACGAATCATTTACAAGCATCCATAGAACGTTGTATTCGACTCAACAAAGTAGAGTGAACGTTTACTTCAAATCATCAAATATCAGAAATGCATTTTGAAGTGAGTTTTTTCGATAACGGTTGGTTTTACGAGATTTTTCCAAGAGACCTTTTCGCCTAGAAATGTCATAACTAGAAACTTTTATAACAACATTTTTTGATTCGACGAAGTTAAAGCATGTTTCACAATGTCATCGCATAGTAAAGGCACAATTTTGAATCGAGTTAAACATTCAATACGAATCATTTACAAGCATTCATAGAACGTTGTATTCGACTCAACAAGGTAGAGTGAACGTTACTTCCAATCATCAAATATCAGAAATGCATTTTGGAGTTTATTCGATAACGGTTGGTTTTATGAGATTTTTACTAGAGATTTTTTCGCCTAGAAAAGTTATATCTAGGAACTGTTATTATCAACATTTTTTGATTCGTCGAAGTTAAAGCATGTTTTACCATGTCATCGGATAGTAAAAGCACATTTTTTAATCGAGTTAATCATTCAATACGAATTATTCACGAGCTTCTATAGAACGTTGTATTCGGCTCAACAAGGTAGAGTGAACGTTTACTTCAAATCATCAAATATCAGAAATGCATTTTGAAGTGAGTTTTTTCGATAACGGTTGGATTTACGAGATTTTCCAAGAGACTTTTTCGCCTAGAAAAGTTATGACTAGGAACTTTTATTATCAACATTTTTGATTCGACGAAGTTAAAGCATGTTTTACCATGTCATCGGACAGTAACAGCACATTTTTTAATCGTGTTAATCATTCAATACGAATTATTCACGAGCTTCTATAGAACGTTGTATTCGACTCAACAAGGTAGAGTGAACGTTTACTTCAAATCATCAAATATCAGAAATGCACTTTGGAGTGAGTTTATTCGATAACGGTTGGTTTTACGAGATTTTTACTAGAGACCTTTTCCCCTCAATAAGTTATGACTAGGAACTTTTGCTATCAACATTTTGTAATTCGACGAAGTTAAAGCATGTTTTACCATGTCATCGGATAGTAACAGCATATTTTTGAATCGAGTTAAACACTCAATACGAATCATTTACAAGCATACATAGAACGTTGTATTCGACAAAACAAAGTAGAGTGAACGTTTACTTCTAATCATCAAATATCAGAAATGCATTTTGAAGTGAGCTTTTTCGATAACGGTTGGTTTTACGAGATTTTTCCTAGAGACCTTTTCGCCTAGAAAAGTCTTGACTAGGAACTTTTGTTAACAACAATTTTTGATTCCTCGAAGTTAAAGCATGTTTTACCATGTCATCGGATAGTAAAAGCACATTTTTTAATCGAGTTAATTATTCAATACGAATTATTCACGAGCTTCTATAGAACGTTGTATTCGACTCAACAAGGTAGAGTGAACGTTTACTTCAAATCATCAAATATCAGAAATGCATTTTGAAGTGAGTTTTTTCGATAACGGTTGGATTTACGAGATTTTCCAAGACTTTTTCGCCTAAAAAAGTTATGACTAGGAACTTTTGTTATCAACATTTTTTAATTCGACGAAGTTAAGCATGTTTTTCCATGTCATCGGATAGTAAGACAACATTTTTGAATCGAGTTAATCTTTCAATACGAATCATTTACAAGCATCCATAGAACGTTGTATTCGAATCAACAACGTAGAGTGAACGTTACTTCCAATCATCAAATATCAGAAATGCATTTTGGAGTGAGTTTATTCGATAACGGTTGGTTTTACGAGATTTTTACTAGAGATTTTTTCGCCTAGGAAAGTTATATCTAGGAACTTTTATTATCAACATTTTTTGATTCGTCGAAGTTAAAGCATGTTTTACCATGTCATCGGATAGTAAAAGCACATTTTTTAATGGAGTTAATTATTCAATAGGAATTATTCACGAGCTTCTATAGAACGTTGTATTCGACTCATTTACAAGCATACATAGAACGTTGTATTCGACAAAACAAAGTAGAGTGAACGTTTACTTCTAATCATCAAATATCAGAAATGCATTTTGAAGTGAGCTTTTTCGATAACGGTTGGTTTTACGAGATTTTTCCTAGAGACCTTTTCGCCTAGAAAAGTCATGACTAGGAACTTTTGTTAACAACAATTTTTGATTCGTCGAAGTTAAAGCATGTTTTACCATGTCATCGGATAGTAAAAGCACATTTTTTAATCGAGTTAATTATTCAATACGAATTATTCACGAGCTTCTATAGAACGTTGTATTCGACTCAACAAGGTAGAGTGAACGTTTACTTCTAATCATCAAATATCAGAAATGCATTTTGGAGTGAGTTTATTCGATAACGGTTGGTTTTACGAGATTTTTACTAGAGATTTTTTCGCCTAGAAAAGTTATATCTAGGAACTTTTATTATCAACATTTTTTGATTCGTCGAAGTTAAAGCCTGTTTTACCATGTCATCGGATAGTAAAAGCACATTTTTTAATCGAGTTAATTATTCAATACGAATTATTCACGAGTTTCTATAGAACGTTGTATTCGACTCATTTACAAGCATACATAGAACGTTGTATTCGACAAAACAAAGTAGAGTGAACGTTTACTTCAAGTGATCAAATAGCAAAAATGCATTTTGAAGTGAGTTTTTTCGATAACGGTGGGTTTAACGAGATTTTCCCAAGAGACCTATTCGCCTAGAAAAGTCATGACTAGGAACTTTTGTTAACAACATTTTTTGATTCGACGAAGTTAAGCATGTTTTTCCATGTCATCGGATAATAAGACCACATTTTTGAATCGAGTTAATCTTTCAATACGAATCATTTACAAGCAATAGAACGTTGTACTCGACTCAACAAAGTAGAGTGAACGTTTACTTCAATTCATCAAATATCAGAAATGCATTTTGAAGTGAGTTTTTTCGATAACGGTTGGTTTTACGAGATTTTCCCAAGAGACCTTTTTGCCTAGAAAAGTCATAACTAGGAACTTTTGTTAACAACATTTTTTGATTCGACCAAGTTAAAGCATGTTTTACAATGTCATCGCATAGTAAAGGCACAATTTTGAATCGAGTTAAACATTTAGTACGAATCATTTACAAGCATCCATAGATCATTGTATTCGATTCAACAAAGTAGAGTGAACGTTTACTTCAAGTGATCAAATAGCAAAAATGCATTTTGAAGTGAGTTTTTTCGATAACGGTGGGTTTTACGAGATTTTCCCAAGAGACCTCTTCGCCTAGAAAAGTCATGACTAGGAACTTTTGTTAACAACATTTTTTGATTCGACGAAGTTAAGCATGTTTTTCCATGTCATCGGATAGTAAGACCACATTTTTGAATCGAGTTAATCTTTCAATACGAATCATTTACAAGCATCCATAGATCATTGTATTCGATTCAACAAAGTAGAGTGAACGTTTACTTCAAGTGATCAAATAGCAAAAATGCATTTTGAAGTGAGTTTTTTCGATAACGTTGGGTTTTACGAGATTTTCCCAAGAGACCTGTTCGCCTAGAAAAGTCATGACTAGGAACTTTTGTTAACAACATTTTTTGATTCGACGAAGTTAAGCATGTTTTTCCATGTCATCGGATAGTAAGACCACATTTTTGAATTGAGTTAATCTTTCAATACGAATCATTTACAAGCAATAGAACGTTGTACTCGACTCAACAAAGTAGAGTGAACGTTTACTTCAATTCATCAAATATCAGAAATGCATTTTGAAGTGAGTTTTTTCGATAACGGTTGGTTTTACGAGATTTTCCCAAGAGACCTTTTTGCCTAGAAAAGTCATAACTAGGAACTTTTGTTAACAACATTTTTTGATTCGACCAAGTTAAAGCATGTTTTACAATGTCATCGCATAGTAAAGGCACAATTTTGAATCGAGTTAAAAATTTAGTACGAATCATTTACAAGCATCCATAGATCATTGTATTCGATTCAACAAAGTAGAGTGAACGTTTACTTCAAGTGATCAAATAGCAAAAATGCATTTTGAAGCGAGTTTTTTCGATAACGGTGGGTTTTACGAGATTTTCCCAAGAGACCTTTTCGCCTAGAAAAGTCATAACTAGAAATTTTTGTTAACAACATTTTTTGATTCGACGAAGTTAAAGCATTTTTACCATGTCATCGGATAGTAAAACACATTTTTTAATCGAGTTAACTTTCAATACGAATCATTTACAAGCATCCATAGAACGTTGTATTCAATTCAACAGAGTAGAGTGAACGTTTATTACTAATCATCAAATTTCAGAAATGCATTTTGAAGTGAGTTTTTCGATAACTGTTGGATTTACGAGATTTTTACTAGAGACCTTTTCGCCTCAACAAGTTATGATTAGGAACTTTTATTATCAACATTTTTTGCTCGAGTTAAACTTTCAATACGAATCATTTACAAGCATCCATAGAACTCGACTCAACAAAGTAGAGTGAACGTTTACTTCAAATCATCAAATATCAGAAATGCATTTTGAAGTGAGTTTTTTCGATAACGGTTGGTTTTACGAGATTTTTCCAAGAGACCTTTTCGCCTAGAAATGTCATAACTAGAAACTTTTATAACAACATTTTTTGATTCGACGAAGTTAATGCATGTTTTACAATGTCATCGCATAGTAAAAGCACAATTTTGAATCGAGTTAAACATTCAATACGAATCATTCACAAGCATCCATAGAACGTTGTATTCAACTCAACAAGGTAGTGTGAACGTTTACTTCTAATCATCAAATATCAGAAATGCATTTTGAAGTGAGCTTTTTCGATAACGGTTGGTTTTACGAGATTTTTCCTAGAGACCTTTTCGCCTAGAAAAGTCATGACTAGGAACTTTTGTTAACAACAATTTTTGATTCGACGATGTTAAAGCATGTTTTACCATGTCATCGCATAGTAAAAGAACATTTTTGAATCGAGTTAATCATTCAATACGAATCATTTACAAGCTTCTATAGATCATTCTATTCGATTCAACAAAGTAGAATGAACGTTTACTTCAAGTGGTCAAATAGCAAAAATGCATTTTGAAGTGAGTTTTTTCGATAACGGTGGGTTTAACGAGATTTTCCCAAGAGACCTCTTCGCCTAGAAAAGTCATGACTAGGAACTTTTGTTAACAACATTTTTTGATTCGACGAAGTTAAGCATGTTTTTCCATGTCATCGGATAGTAAGACCACATTTTTGAATCGAGTTAATCTTTCAATACGAATCATTTACAAGCATCCATAGATCATTGTATTCGATTCAACAAAGTAGAGTGAACGTTTACTTCAAGTGATCAAATAGCAAAAATGCATTTTGAAGTGAGTTTTTTCGATAACGGTGGGTTTTACGAGATTATCCCAAGAGACCTTTTCGCCTAGAAAAGTCATAACTAGGAACTTTTGTTAACAACATTTTTTGATTCGACCAAGTTAAAGCATGTTTTACAATGTCATCGCATAGTAAAGGCACAATTTTGAATCGAGTTAAACATTCATTACGAATCAAATACAAGCATCCATAGATCATTGTATTCGATTCAACAAACTAGAGTGAACGTTTACTTCAAGTGATCAAATAGCAAAAATGCATTTTGAAGTGAGTTTTTTCGATAACGGTGGGTTTTACGAGATTTTCCCAAGAGACCTTTTCGCCTAGAAAAGTCATGACTAGAAACTTTTGTTAACAACATTTTTTGATTCGACGAAGTTAAAGCATGTTTTACCATGTCATCGGATAGTAAAACAAATTTTTTAATCGAGTTAAACTTTCAATATGAATCATTTACAAGCATCCATAGAACGTTGTATTCGATTCAACAAAGTAGAGTGAACGTTTATTACTAATCATCAAATTTCAGAAATGCATTTTGAAGTGAGTTTTTTCGATAACTGTTGGATTTACCAGATTTTTACTAGAGACCTTTTCGCCTCAACAAGTTATGATTAGGAACTTTTATTATCAACATTTTTTGCTCGAGTTAAACTTTCAATACGAATCATTTACAAGCATCCATAGAACGTTGTATTCGACTCAACAAAGTAGAGTGAACGTTTACTTCAAATCATCAAATATCAGAAATGCATTTTGAAGTGAGTTTTTTCGATAACGGTTGGTTTTACGAGATTTTTCCAAGAGACCTTTTTGCCTAGAAAAGTCATAACTAGGAACTTTTGTTAACAACATTTTTTGATTCGACCTAGTTAAAGCATGTTTTACAATGTCATCGCATAGTAAAGGCACAATTTTGAATCGAGTTAAACATTCAGTACGAATCAAATACAAGCATCCATAGATCATTGTATTCGATTCAACAAACTAGAGTGAACGTTTACTTCAAGTGATCAAATAGCAAAAATGCATTTTGAAGTGAGTTTTTTCGATAACGGTGGGTTTTACGAGATTTTCCCAAGAGACCTTTTCGCCTAGAAAAGTCATAACTAGGAACTTTTGTTAACAACATTTTTTGATTCGACCAAGTTAAAGCATGTTTTACAATGTCATCGCATAGTAAAGGCACAATTTTGAATCGAGTTAAACATTCAGTACGAATCATTTACAAGCATCCATAGATCATTGTATTCGATTCAACAAAGTAGAGTGAACGTTTACTTCAAGTGATCAAATAGCAAAAATGCATTTTGAAGTGAGTTTTTTCGATAACGGTGGGTTTTACGAGATTTTCCCAAGAGACCTTTTCGCCTAGAAAAGTCATAACTAGAAACTTTTGTTAACAACATTTTTTGATTCGACGAAGTTAAAGCATGTTTTACCATGTCATCGGATAGTAAAACAAATTTTTTAATCGAGTTAAACTTTCAATATGAATCATTTACAAGCATCCATAGAACGTTGTATTCGATTCAACAAAGTAGAGTGAACGTTTATTACTAATCATCAAATATCAGAAATGCATTTTGGAGTGAGTTTATTCGATAACGGTTGGTTTTACGAGATTTTTACTAGATACCTTTTCGCCTCAATAAGTTATGACTAGGAATTTTTATTATCAACATTTTTGATACGACGAAGTTAAAGCATGTTTTACCATGTCATCGGATAGTAACAGCACATTTTTTAATCGAGTTAATCATTCAATACGAATTATTCACGAGCTTCTATAGAACGTTGTATTCGACTCAACAAGGTAGAGTGAACGTTTACTTCAAATCATCAAATATCAGAATGCACTTTGGAGTGAGTTTATTCGATAACGGTTGGTTTTACGAGATTTTTACTAGAGACCTTTTCCCCTCAATAAGTTATGACTAGGAACTTTTGTTATCAACATTTTGTGATTCGACGAAGTTAAAGCATGTTTTACCATGCCATCGGATAGTAACAGCATATTTTTGAATCGAGTTAAACACTCAATACGAATCATTTACAAGCATACATATTACGTTGTATTCGACAAAACAAAGTAGAGTGAACGTTTACTTCAAATCATCAAATATCAGAAATGCACTTTGGAGTGAGTTTATTCGATAACGGTTGGTTTTACGAGATTTTTACTGGAGACCTTTTCGCCTCAATAAGCTATGACTAGGAACTTTTATTATCAACATTTTGAGATTCGACGAAGTTAAAGCATGTTTTACCATGTCATCGGATAGTAACAGCATATTTTTGAATCGAGTTAAACACTCAATACGAATCATTTACAAGCATACATAGAACGTTGCATTCGACAAAACAAAGTAGAGTGAACGTTTACTTCAAATCATCAAATGGCAGAAATGCATTTTGATGCGAGTTTTTTCAATAACGGTGGGTTTTACGAGATTTTCCCAAGAGACCTTTTCGCCTAGAAAAGTCATGACTAGGAAATTTTGTTAACAACATTTCTTGATTCGACGAAGTTAAAGGATGTTTTTCCATGTCATCGGATAGTAAGAGCACATTTTTGAATCGAGTTAAACTTTCAATACGAATCATTTACAAGCATCCATAGAACGTTGTATTCGATTCAACAAAGTAGAGTGAACATTTATTACTAATCATCAAATCTCAGAAATGCATTTTGAAGTGAGTTTTTTCGATAACGGTTGGATTTACGAGATTTTTACTAGAGACTTTTTCGCCTCAATAAGTTATGACTAGGAACTTTTATAATAAATATTTTTGATTCGACGAAGTTAAAGCATGTTTTTCCATGTCATCGGATAGTAAGAGCACATTTTTGAATCGAGTTAAACTTTCAATACGAATCATTTACAAGCATCCATAGAACGTTGTATTAGACTCAACAAGGTAGAGTGAACGTTTACTTCAAATCATCAAATATCAGAAATGCATTTTGGAGTGAGTTTATTCGATAAGGGTTGGTTTTACGAGATTTTTACTAGAGACCTTTTCGCCTCAATAAGTTATGACTAGGAACTTTTATAATAAATATTTTTGATTCGGCGAAGTTAAAGCATGTTTTACCATGTCATCGCATTGCAAAAGCACATTTTTGAATCGAGTTAATCATCCAATACGAATCATTCACGAGCTTCTATAGGACGTTGTATTCGACTCAACGAGGTAGAGTGAACGTTTACTTCAAATCATCAAATATCAGAAATGCATTTTGGAGTGAGTTTATTCGATAACGGTTGGATTTACGAGATTTTCCATGAGATCTTTTCGCCTAAAAAAGTTATGACTAGGAACTTTTGTTAACAACATTTTTTGATTCGACCAAGTTAAAGCATGTTTCACAATGTCATCGCATAGTAAAGGCACAATTTTGAATCGAGTTAAACATTCAATACGAATCATTTACAAGCATTCATAGAACGTTGTATTCGACTCAACAGAGTAGAGTGAACGTTTACTTCAAATCATCAAATATCAGAAATGCATTTTGAAGTGAGTTTTTTCGATAACGGTTGGTTTTACGAGATTTTCCCAAGAGACCTTTTCGCCTAGAAATGTCATGACTAGGAAATTTTGTTAACAACATATTTTGATTCGACGATGTTAAGCATGTTTTACCATGTCATCGGATAGTAACAGCACATTTTTTAATCGAGTTAAACACTCAATACGAGCCATTTACAAGCATACATAGAACGTTGTATTCGACAAAACAAAGTAGAGTGAACGTTTACTTCTAATCATCAAATATCATAAATCCATTTTGAAGTGAGTTTTTTCGATAACGGTTGGTTTTACAAGATTTTTCCTAGAGACCTTTTCGCCTAGAAAAGTTATATCTAGGAACTTTTATTATCAACATTTTTTGATTCGTCGAAGTTAAAGCATGTTTTACCATGTCATCGGATAGTAAAAGCACATTTTTTAATCGAGTTAATTATTCAATACGAATTATTCACGAGCTTCTATAGAACGTTGTATTCGACTCAACAAGGTAGAGTGAACATTTACTTCAAATCATCAAATATCAGAAATGCATTTTGAGGTGAGTTTTTTCGATAACGGTTGGATTTACGAGATTTTCCAAGAGACTTTTTCGCCTAAAAAAGTTATGACTAGGAACTATTGTTATCAACATTTTTTGATTCGACGAAGTTAAGCATGTTTTTCCATGTCATCGGAGGGTAAGACCACATTTTTGAATCGAGTTAATCTTTCAATACGAATCATTTACAAGCATCCATAGAACGTTGTATTCGACTCAACAAGGTAGAGTGAACGTTACTTCCAATCATCAAATATCAGAAATGCATTTTGGAGTGAGTTTATTCGATAACGGTTGGTTTTACGAGATTTTTACTAGAGATTTTTTCGCCTAGAAAAGTTATATCTAGGAACTTTTATTATCAACATTTTTTGATTCGTCGAAGTTAAAGCATGTTTTACCATGTCATCGGATAGTAAAAGCACATTTTTTAATCGAGTTAATTATTCAATACGAATTATTCACGAGCCTCTATAGAACGTTGTATTCGACTCAACAAGGTAGAGTGAACGTTTACTTCAAATCATCAAATATCAGAAATGCATTTTGAGGTGAGTTTTTTCGATAACGGTTGGATTTACGAGATTTTCCAAGAGACTTTTTCGCCTAAAAAAGTTATGACTAGGAACTTTTATTATCAACATTTTTGATTCGACGAAGTTAAAGCATGTTTTACCATGTCATCGGATAGTAACAGCACATTTTTTAATCGAGTTAATCATTCAATACGAATTATTCACGAGCTTCTATAGAACGTTGTATTCGACTCAACAAGGTAGAGTGAACGTTTACTTCAAATCATCAAATATCGGAATGCACTTTGGAGTGAGTTTATTCGATAACGGTTGGTTTTACGAGATTTTTACTAGAGACCTTTTCCCCTCAATAAGTTATGACTAGGAACTTTTGTTATCAACATTTTGTGATTCGACGAAGTTAAAGCATGTTTTACCATGCCATCGGATAGTAACAGCATATTTTTGAATCGAGTTAAACACTCAATACGAATCATTTACAAGCATACATATTACGTTGTATTCGACAAAACAAAGTAGAGTGAACGTTTACTTCTAATCATCAAATATCAGAAATGCATTTTGAAGTGAGCTTTTTCGATAACGGTTGGTTTTACGAGATTTTTCTTAGAGACCTTTTCGCCTAGAAAAGTCATGACTAGGAACTTTTGTTAACAACAATTTTTGATTCGTCGAAGTTAAAGCATGTTTTACCATGTCATCGGATAGTAAAAGCACATTTTTTAATCGAGTTAATTATTCAATACGAATTATTCACGAGCTTCTATAGAACGTTGTATTCGACTCAACAAGGTAGAGTGAACGTTTACTTCAAATCATCAAATATCAGAAATGCATTTTGAAGTGAGTTTTTTCGATAACGGTTGGATTTACGAGATTTTCCAAGAGACTTTTTCGCCTAAAAAAGTTATGACTAGGAACTTTTGTTATCAACATTTTTTGATTCGACGAAGTTAAGCATGTTTTTCCATGTCATCGGATAGTAAGACCACATTTTTTAATCGAGTTAATCTTTCAATACGAATCATTTACAAGCATCCATAGAACGTTGTATTCGAATCAACAAGGTAGAGTGAACGTTTACTTCAAATCATCAAATATCAGAAATGCATTTTGGAGTGGGTTTATTCGATAACGGTTGGTTTTACGAGATTTTTACTAGATATTTTTTCGCCTAGAAAAGTCATATCTAGGAACTTTTATTATCAACATTTTTTGATTCGTCGAAGTTAAAGCATGTTTTACCATGTCATCGGATAGTAAAAGCACATTTTTTAATCGAGTTAATTATTCAATACGAATTATTCACGAGCTTCTATAGAACGTTGTACTCGACTCAACAAGGTAGAGTGAACGTTTACTTCAAATCATCAAATATCAGAAATGCATTTTGAAGTGAGTTTTTTCGATAACGGTTGGATTTACGAGATTTTCCAAGAGACTTTTTCGCCTAAAAAAGTTATGACTAGGAACTATTGTTATCAACATTTTTTGATTCGACGAAGTTAAGCATGTTTTTCCATGTCATCGGATAGTAAGACCACATTTTTGAATCGAGTTAATCTTTCAATACGAATCATTTACAAGCATCCATAGAACGTTGTATTCGACTCAACAAGGTAGAGTGAACGTTACTTCCAATCATCAAATATCAGAAATGCATTTTGGAGTGAGTTTATTCGATAACGGTTGGTTTTACGAGATTTTTACTAGAGATTTTTTCGCCTAGAAAAGTTATATCTAGGAACTTTTATTATCAACATTTTTTGATTCGTCGAAGTTAAAGCATGTTTTACCATGTCATCGGTTCGGAAATATCAGAAATGCATTTTGAGGTGAGTTTTTTCGATAACGGTTGGATTTACGAGATTTTCCAAGAGACTTTTTCGCCTAAAAAAGTTAAGACTAGGAACTTTTATTATCAACATTTTTGATTCGACGAAGTTAAAGCATGTTTTACCATGTCATCGGATAGTAACAGCACATTTTTTAATCGAGTTAATCATTCAATACGAATTATTCACGAGCTTCTATAGAACGTTGTATTCGACTCAACAAGGTAGAGTGAACGTTTCTTCAAATCATCAAATATCAGAATGCACTTTGGAGTGAGTTTATTCGATAACGGTTGGTTTTACGAGATTTTTACTAGGGACCTTTTCGCCTCAATAAGCTATGACTAGGAACTTTTATTATCAACATTTTGTGATTCGACGAAGTTAAAGCATGTTTTACCATGTCATCGGATAGTAACAGCATATTTTTGAATCGAGTTAAACACTCAATACGAATCATTTACAAGCATACATAGAACGTTGCATTCGACAAAACAAAGTAGACTGAACGTTTACTTCAAATCATCAAATATCAGAAATGCATTTTGAAGTGTTTTTTCGATAACGGTTGGTTTTAAGAGATTTTTCCTAGAGACCTTTTCACCTAGAAAAGTCATGACTAGGAACTTTTGTTAACAACAATTTTTGATTCGACGATGTTAAAGCATGTTTTACCATGTCATCGCATAGTAAAAGCACATTTTTGAATCGAGTTAATCATCATTCAATACGAATCATTTACAAGCTTCTATAGATCATTGTATTCGATTCAACAAAGTAGAGTGAACGTTTACTTCAAATGATCAAATAGCAAAATGCATTTTGAAGTGAGTTTTTTCGATAACGGTGGGTTTTACGAGATTTTCCCAAGAGACCTATTCTCCTAGAAAAGTCATGACTAGGAACTTTTGTTAACAACATTTTTTGATTCGACGAAGTTAAGCATGTTTTTCCATGTCATCGGATAGTAAGACCACATTTTTGAATCAAGTTAATCTTTCAAGAGAACGTTGTACTCGATTCAACAAAGTAGAGTGAACGTTTACTTCAAATGATCAAATAGCAGAAATGCATTTTGTAACGAGTTAAACACTCAATACGAATCATTTACAAGCATACATAGAACGTTGCATTCGACAAAACAAAGTAGAGTGAACGTTTACTTCAAATCATCAAATGGCAGAAATGCATTTTGATGTGAGTTTTTTCAATAACGGTGGGTTTTACGAGATTTTCCCAAGCGACCGTTTCGCCTAGAAAAGTCTTGACTAGGAAATTTTGTTAACAACATTTCTTGATTCGACGAAGTTAAGTTTTTCCATGTCATCGGATAGTAAGAGCACATTTTTGAATCGAGTTAAACTTTCAATACGAATCATTTACAAGCATCCATAGAACGTTGTATTCGATTCAACAAAGTAGAGTGAACGTTTATTACTAATCATCAAATTTCAGAAATGCATTTTTAAGTGAGTTTATTCGATAACGGTTGGATTTACGAGATTTTTACTAGAGACCTTTTCGCCTCAACAAGTTATGATTAGGAACTTTTATTATCAACATTTTTTGATTCGACGAAGTTAAAGCATGTTTTTCCATGTCATCGGATAGTAAGAGCACATTTTTGAATCGAGTTAAACTTTCAATTCGAATCATTTACAAGCATCCATAGAACGTTGTATTCGACTCAACAAAGTAGAGTGAAAGTTTACTTCAAATCATCAAATATCAGAAATGCATTTTGAAGTGAGTTTTTTCGATAACGGTTGGTTTTACGAGATTTTTCCAAGAGACCTTCTCGCCTAGAAAAGTCTTGACTAGGAAATTTTGTTAACAACATTTCTTGATTCGACGAAGTTAAGTTTTTCCATGTCATCGGATAGTAAGAGCACATTTTTGAATCGAGTTAAACTTTCAATTCGAATCATTTACAAGCATCCATAGAACGTTGTATTAGACTCAACAAGGTAGAGTGAACGTTTACTTCAAATCATCAAATATCAGAAATGCACTTTGGAGTGAGTTTATTCGATAACGGTTGGTTTTACGAGATTTTTACTAGACACCTTTTCCCCTCAATAAGTTATGACTAGGAACTTTTGTTATCAACATTTTGTGATTCGACGAAGTTAAAGCATGTTTTACCGTGTCATCGGATAGTAACAGCATATTTTTGAATCGAGTTAAACACTCAATACGAATCATTTACAAGCATACATAGAACGTTGTATTCGACAAAACAAAGTAGAGTGAACGTTTACTTCTAATCATCAAATATCAGAAATGCATTTTGAAGTGAGCTTTTTCGATAACGGTTGGTTTTACGAGATTTTTCCTAGAGACCTTTTCGCCTAGAAAAGTCATGACTAGGAACTTTTGTTAACAACAATTTTTGATTCGACGATGTTAAAGCATGTTTTACCATGTCATCGCATAGTAAAAGAACATTTTTGAATCGAGTTAATCATTCAATACGAATCATTTACAAGCTTCTAAAGATCATTCTATTCGATTCAACAAAGTAGAATGAACGTTTACTTCAAATCATCAAATATCAGAAATGCATTTTGGAGTGAGTTTATTCGATAACGGTTGGTTTTACGAGATTTTTGCTAGAGACCTTTTCCCCCCAATAAGTTATGACTAGGAACTTTTGTAATCAACATTTTGTGATTCGACGAAGTTAAAGCATGTTTTACCATGTCATCGGATAGTAACAGCATATTTTTGAATCGAGTTAAACACTCAATACGAATCATTTACAAGCATCCATAGAACGTTGTACTCGATTCAACAAAGTAGAGTGAACGTTTACTTCAAGTGATCAAATAGCAAAAATGCATTTTGAAGTGAGTTTTTTCGATAACGGTGGGTTTTACGAGATTTTCCCAAGAGACCTTTTCGCCTAGAAAAGTCATAACTAGGAACTTTTGTTAAGAACATTTTTTTATTCGACGAAGTTAAAGCATGTTTTTCCATGTCATCGGATAGTAAGAGCACATTTTTGAATCGAGTTAAACTTTCAATACGAATCATTTACAAGCATCCATGTATTCGATTCAACAAAGTAGAGTGAACGTTTACTTCAAATCATCAAATATCAGAAATGCACTTTGGAGCGAGTTTATTCGATAACGGTTGGTTTTACGAGATTTTTACTAGAGACCTTTTCGCCTAAAAAAGTTATATCTAGGAACTTTTGTTAACAACATTTTTTGATTCGACGAAGTTAATGCATGTTTTACGATGTCATCGCATAGTAAAGGCACGATTTTGAATCGAGTTAAACATTCAATACGAATCATTTACAAGCATCCATAGAACGTTGTATTCGACTCAACAAGGTAGAGTGAACGTTTACTTCAAATCATCAAATATCAGAAATGCATTTTGGAGTGAGTTTATTCGATAACGGTTGGTTTTACGAGATTTTTACTAGAGACATTTTCGCCTAGAAAAGTTATATCTAGGAACTTTTGTTAACAACATTTTTTGATTCGACGAAGTTAAAGCATGTTTTACTATGTCGTCGCATAGTAAAAGCACATTTTAGAATCGAGTTAATCATTCAATACGAATCATTTACAAGCTTCTATAGATCATTGTATTCGATTCAACAAAGTAGAGTGAACTTTTACTTCAAGTGATCAAATAGCAAAAATGCATTTTGAAGTGAGTTTTTTCGATAACGATGAGTTTTACGAGATTTTCCCAAGAGACCTATTCGCCTAGAAAAGTCATGACTAGGAACTTTTGTTAACAACATTTTTTGATTCGACGAAGTTAAAGCATATTTTTCCATGTCATCGGATAGTAAGAGCACATTTTTGAATCGAGTTAAACTTTCAATACGAATCATTTACAAGCATCCATAGAACGTTGTATTCGTTTCAACAAAGTATAGTGAACGTTTCCTTCTAATCATTAAATTCCAGAAATGTATTTTGAAGTGAGTTTTTTCGATAAAGGTTGGTTTTACGAGATTTTTACTAGAGACCTTTTCGCCTAAAAGAGTTATATCTAGGAACTTTTGTTAACAACATTTTTTGATTCGACGAAGTTAATGCATGTTTTACAATGTCATCGCATAGTAAAGGCACAATTTTGAATCGAGTTAAACATTCAATACGAATCATTTACAAGCATCCATAGAACGTTGTATTCGACTCAACAAGGTAGAGTGAACGTTTACTTCAAATCATCAAATATCAGAAATGCATTTTGGAGTGAGTTTATTCGATAACGGTTGGTTTTACGAGATTTTTACTAGACATTTTCGCCTAGAAAAGTTATATCTAGGAACTTTTGTTAACAACATTTTTTGATTCGAAGAAGTTAAAGCATGTTTTACTATGTCGTCGCATAGTAAAGGCACAATTTTGAATCGAGTTAAACATTCAATACGAATCATTTACAAGCATTCATAGAACGTTGTATTCGACTCAACAGAGTAGAGTGAACGTTTACTTCTAAGAGCACATTTTTGAATCGACTTAATCATTCAATACGAATCATTTACAAGCTTCTATCATTGTATTCGATTCAACAAAGTAGAGTGAACGTTTACTTCAAGTGATCAAATAGCAAAAATGCACTTTGAAGTGAGTTTCTTCGATAACGGTGGGTTTTACGAGATTTTCCCAAGAGACTTTCTCCTAGAAAAGTCATAACTAGAAACTTTTGTTAACAACATTTTTTGATTCGACGAAGTTAAAGCATGTTTTACCATGTCATCGCATAGTAAAAGCACATTTTTGAATCGAGTTAATAATTCAATACGAATCATTTACGAGCTTCTATAGAATGTTGTATTCGACTCAACAAGGTAGAGTGAACGTTTCTTTAAATCATCAAATATCAGAAATACATTTTGGAGTGAGTTTATTCGATAACGGTTGGTTTTACGAGATTTTTACTAGAGACCTCTTCGCCTCAAAAAGTTATGACTAGGAACTTTTGTTAACAACATTTTTTGATTCGACTAAGTTAAAGCATGTTTCACCATGTCATCGGATAGTAAGAGCACATTTTTGAATCGAGTATATCATTCAATACGAATCATTTACAAGCTTCTATAGATCATTGTATTCAATTCAACAAAGTAGAGTAGAAAGGTCATAACTAGGAACTTTTGTTAACAACATTTTTTGATTCGACGAAGTTAAAGCATGTTTTACCATGTCATCGCATAGTAAAAGCACATTTTTGAATCGAGTTAATTATTCAATACGAATCATTCACGAGCTTCTATAGAATGTTGTATTCGACTCAACAAAGTAGAGTGAACGTTTACTTCAAATCATGAAATATCAGAAATGCATTTTGAAGTGAGTTTTTTCGATAACGGTTGGTTTTACGAGATTTTTCCAAGAGACCAAGTTAAAGCATGTTTTACAATGTCATCGCATAGTAAAGGCACAATTTTGAATCTAGTTGAATGATTATTCAATACGAATCATTTACAAGCATCCATAGAACGTTCGACTCAACAAAGTAGAGTGAACGTTTACTTCAATTCATCAAATATCTGTAATGCATTTTGAAGTGAGTTTTTTCGATAACGGTTGGTTTTACGAGATTTTTACTAGAGACCTTTTCGCCTAAAAAAGTTATATCTAGGAACTTTTGTTAACAACATTTTTTGATTCGACCAAGTTAAAACATGTTTTGCAATGTCATCGTATAGTAAAGGCCCAATTTTGAATCTAGTTAAACATTCAATACGAATCAGTTACAAGCATCCATAGAACGTTGTATTCGACTCAACAAAGTAGAGTGAAAGTTTACTTCAAATCATCAAATATCAGAAATGCATTTTGAAGTGAGTTTTTTCGATAACGGTTGGTTTTACGAGATTTTTCCAAGAGACCTTCTCGCCTAAAAAATGTATGATTAGGAACTTTTGTTAACAACATTTTTTGATTCGACCAAGTTAAAGCATGTTTTACAATATCATCGGATAGTAAATGCACAATTTTGAGTCTAGTTATACATTCAATACGAATCATTTACATGCATCCATAGAACGTTGTATTCGACTCAACAAAGTAGAGTGAACGTTTACTTCAATTCATCAAATATTAGAAATGCATTTTGAAGTGAGTTTTTTCGATAACCATTGGTTTTACGAGATTTTTCCTAGAGACCTTTTCGCCTAGAAAAGTCATGACTAGGAACTTTTGTTAACAACAATTTTTGATTCGACGATGTTAAAGCATGTTTTACCATGTCATCGCATAGTAAAATTACATTTTTGAATCGAGTTAATCATTCAATACGAATCATTTACGAGCTTCTATAGATCATTGTATTCGATTCAACAAAGTAGAGTGAACGTTTACTTCAAGTGATCAAATAGCAAAAATGCATTTTGAAGTGAGTTTTTTCGATAACGGTGGGTTTTACGAGATTTTCCCAAGAGACGTTTTCGCCTAGAAAAGTCATGATTAGGAACTTTTGTAACATTTTTTGATTCGACGAAGTTAAAGCATGTTTTACCGTGTCATCAAATAGTAAGTGCACAATTTTAAATCGAGTTAAACATTCAATACGAATCATATACAAGCTTCTATAGAACACTGTATTCGATTCAACAAAGTAGAGTGAACGTTTACTTCAAATGATCAAATAGCAGAAATGCATTTTGAAGTGTTTTTTCGATAACGGTGGGTTTTACGAGATTTTCCCAAGAGACCTTTTCGCCTAGAAAAGTCATGACTAGGAACTTTCGTTAACAACATTTTTTGATTGTTTTACCATGTCATCTCATAGTAAAAGCACATTTTTGAATCGAGTTAATCATTCAGTACGAATCACATACAAGCTACTATTCGAATCAACAAAGTAGAGTGAACGTTTACTTCAACTGATCAAATAGCAGAAATGCATTTTGAAGTGAGTTTTTTCGATAACGGTGGGTTTTACGAGATTTTCCCAAGAGACCTTTTCGCCTAGAAAAGTCATGACTAGGAACTTTCGTTAACAACATTTTTTGATTGTTTTACCATGTCATCTCATAGTAAAAGCACATTTTTGAATCGAGTTAATCATTCAGTACGAATCATATACAAGCTACTATTCGAATCAACAAAGTAGAGTGAACGTTTACTTCAAGTGATCAAATAGCCAAAATGCATTTTGAAGTGAGTTTTTTCAATAACGGTGGGTTTTCCGAGATTTTCCCAAGACACCTTTTCGCCTACAAAAGTCATGACTAGGAATTTTTGTTAACAACATTTTTTGATTCGACGAAGTTAAAGCATGTTTTACCATGTCATCAGATAGTAAGTGCACAATTTTAAATCGAGTTAAACATTCAATACGAATCATATACAAGCTTCTATAGAACACTGTATTCGATTCAACAAAGTAGAGTGAACGTTTACTTCAAATGATCAAATAGCAGAAATGCATTTTGAAGTGTTTTTTCGATAACGGTGGGTTTTACGAGATTTTCCCAAGAGACCTTTTCGCCTAGAAAAGTCATGACTAGGAACTTTCGTTAACAACATTTTTTGATTGTTTTACCATGTCATCTCATAGTAAAAGCACATTTTTGAATCGAGTTAATCATTCAGTACGAATCACATACAAGCTACTATTCGAATCAACAAAGTAGAGTGAACGTTTACTTCAAGTGATCAAATAGCCAAAATGCATTTTGAAGTGAGTTTTTTCAATAACGGTGGGTTTTCCGAGATTTTCCCAAGACACCTTTTCGCCTACAAAAGTCATGACTAGGAATTTTTGTTAACAACATTTTTTGATTCGACAAAGTTAAAGCATGTTTTACCATGTCATCGGATAGTAACAGCACATTTTTGAATCGAGTTAAACATTCAATACGAATCATTTACAAGCATCCATAGAACGTTTCATTCGACTCAACAAAGTAGAGTGAACGTTTACTTCAAATGATCAAATAGCAGAAATGCATTTTGAAGTGAGTTTTTTCGATAACGGTGGGGGTTTGACGAGATTTTCCCAAGAAACCTTTTCGCCTAGAAAAGTCATGACTAGGAACTTTCGTTAACAACATTTTTTGATTCGACGAAGTTAAAGCATGTTTTACCATGTCATCTCATAGTAAATGCACATTTTTGAATCGAGTTAATCATTCAGTACGAATCATATACAAGCTACTATAGAACACTGTATTCGAATCAACAAAGTAGAGTGAACGTTTACTTCAAGTGATCAAATAGCCGAAATGCATTTTGAAGTGAGCTTTTTCGATAACGGTTGGTTTTACGAGATTTTTCCAAGAGACCTTTTCGCCTAGAAAAGTCATGACTAGGAACTTTTGTTAACAACATTTTTTGATTCGACGATGTTAAAGCATGTTTTACCATGTCATCCATTACCATGTCGTCCCATTGTTTGTGCACTGTTATTAACTTGTTATTATATTCTTCGCAAAAACGAAAAGTATATTGTATTTGATCGGCATATTTCTAAATCAGTAAATATCGCTCGTAGAGAAAAAAATTTCATATATTATGTTAGTGAACGAATTCTGAACAACTTTCAAAATGTCCGTCTGTCCGTCCGTCGGTCCGTCCGTCCGTCCGTCCGTCCGTCCGTCCGTCCGTCCGTCCGTCCGTCCGTCCGTCCGTCCGTCCGTCCGTCCGTCCGTCCGCCCGTCCGTCCGTCTGTCCGTCCGTCTGTCCGTCTGTCCGTCTGTCCGTCTGTCCGTCTGTCCGTCTGTCCGTCTGTCCGTCTGTCCGTCTGTCCGTCACGTTTCTTGTAAGAACGATAACTTAAGAAGGAAAAGTCCCATTGTATTGAAATTTGGAAAGTAAGTTAGCGTTAGCTAGAGAAAGAACTCTATTATTTTTGAAAAAAATCAATCAGTAAATAAAAAAGTTATTAATAATTTAAATAAAAAAAAAATGTTTTTCATAATTTATATTTAAATAGAAATCTTGCGAAATGTTATTCCCTATAATTTTTTTTTGTTTTTATATTTTACCAATATATATATTTCATAATAATGTATCGTTTAAATATAATTCTTGAACGATATTCATTCAAGTTTTATGGTAAGATGAGATAGCGGACTTCGTCCGGGAAACCAAAAATTCTACCAATTCAAACTGGGCGAAAGTCCGCTAACCCGAGACATCACACGAATCAGACAGCATAATTTCAACCTGAAACACCCATTACCATACCAGGCGTTGCCTATCTTTCGGCAACCTCCCTAGCCACATCTTTCCTATACCACAATTTACTTTCACCATCTTTTATTTTCACCACCTTTTACTTGTGTCCTCTCTATTCCCCCATTAGTTGCATTTTTATTATTTTTGTCAATTTTTGTTCTTTTGTCCCTTTTTGTTCTTCTTTCAAATTCCCTTTAGACCAATAACTGCTAGTAAACCCCAACTTTTAAAATCATGATCTCCCCTCACCCCATCTTTCCAGAGGCAGGTAGACCACTGGATAAATCCGTGACTCTCGAACGGGTTTTTTCACTAAGTTTTCCCGTATGGACAACAAGATTTTGTTCATAAATTTAATGCGCGCGTGCGACAGTGCGCGTGTGTTAAAAATGCAATTGTTTCTTCGTAGCTATTTCTAAGTATTTTAATATCTTCCCGGATTATTGTTCAACGAAATTGTTAGGTTTAAGTTTTTTATATATGTTAAACAGGAGCCCTAACGCCCAATTGCATCTGTCGTTACAGCCGAAGCTAAACCCCTCCACCCGATCACCTACTTACCGCGACGTTGCACGCCGCGGTGGGGTGATCGGCTCTAGACTGGACCCAGCTGAGGCGCATTCATATCTTTAAACTTTAATAAATATCTTTGATTTGATTTGATTTTTGCCTTTCAATCCAAAGGTCTCGTGTTCGATCCCTCACATGGCGTTTTTCTTTTTTTATGTATTTTTTTTTCACAACAAAGTTGGTATTACAAAATTTAGAATGTCCAAAAACTAACATTATTTACAAGAAAAATGCGAAGAGTATCCTATAGAATCTGTAACAATTATATAAAAAGCTCAGTAAATCGGCGAAGAGTATAATGCTTCCACTAGTTTTTAGTTGCATTGGTTAATTCACAAGTATTGTAGATTGGTTTGCAGATTATAATGTTGAAAACAAATAAATTAAATGTAGCATATTTCTTTTGCATGGAACATCCTCTATGTTTTCAGATATTTCCAAAAAATTGTTTTAAATACTTGTAATGAAGCATATTTTAAACCCCAATAAACCATTTATATTTACCAAAAATAGATATGTTTCTGTTGAATTATTTAATAAAAATTACCAGGCTGTGAAAAATAATTATATCACCGCATAAACTATTAGGCCCCACCAGGCCCAACCGAAACTGAAAATGCATACTAAACCGTGATCTCCGCAGATAGCCTTCAGTTGCTACCAGTGAACAACAGCGAGCAGAAGTGCCTTCTCCAGGGAAACCGCCAGCAGACGTAAGTTAATATTTGAATTATATTTCCGCGACACTGTACTAAGTTGCGCCTACGTCAATCAATATCCACGCGCACTGTTCCCCCGTCATTACCGCGAATAGAGGGGATAGTGGACTAGATACCCGATGCGCTGAGAGCAGACAGTCAGTTCCTCACGAGCTCCAACAGCGACCAGACGTGCCCACTGCAGCCAGCTTCGGAAATAAGTAAGTAAAGTAAGTAAGTGAAATTTTTCTAAGACCGGGAGACAGAAAATTATGGTAAAGTCCGCGATTTCTGACTTGTAAAATATTTTTCATTTAACCGTTTCACCTGAAAATAATACAAGTATTCATTTAGCGCTATGCACCGTGTCTGCACATTTTCACCCTCTACCGGCTTGTTGAAAGAGGAAAGTATTTATTAAAACTTGTGATATCAAACAGTCGTGGTCGGCCGCTCCACGACTCTAGACGCGTCCAGCAGTAAGCAGGAGCCCCACTCTAACCGTGAATCTTCTGTTATAGTCTACGCTGAGAAGACCGGAACGAGGAGTGCGACTCGAGACCGTTACCAGACCGGACGTGGGCCAGGACGAAAAGTGAGTAGGTTCATAAATAATAGGTAGAGGTAACGACTTGGCTGATATTAGGGATTCATATCTTTCTGTTCTTTGTTTTGGTGCCAGCACGTTCTCGGGGTACCAGAAGGTCTAGCCGTTTCCCGGAAGGTACGTCGTGGGCATAGGTTGGACGCACCAACGACTCTGGGATCTAGCCGTTCTTTTCAGAGGCTGTTGGTGCGTTTGCCGTTTCAATAATTCTTTGTTGCCTATAACACTGTTACCGGTAAAGTTCTGTGTTCTCGGGGTGCCCGATGGTCTAGCCGTTTCCCTGAAGGTACGTCGTGGGCATGGAACCCACACACTAACGACTCTGGGGTCTAGTCGTTCTTTTCAGAGACCGTTGGTGTGTGTACCGCCCTAATCATACATTTATTTCAGGCCAGGAGGACGAGAGCATCTACTGGGTTGCCACTTCCAGGATTCCTTTAGTTCTGTTAGGTAGAGTCCTGTGTTCTCGGGGTACCCGAGGGTCTAGCCGCTTCCCTGAAGGTACGTCGTGGGCATAGGATTAGCACACTAACCACTCTGGGGTCTAGCCGCTCTTCCCAGAGACCGTTGGTGTGCATACCACTCTAATCATACCTTGTTACAGGCCAGGAGTTGCAGAATGCCACTTGACTAATCATACCTCTTTTCCAGCTTTGAGATTTCTGGTATTAGCCAAGTTTGACCCTTCAAATAATTAATTTTGCTGCTTTGTTTGATAACTGCTTGTTTCTTCCTGGTATTTAATGACAACCCGTAACCTGATTAACTCGGCAATTCAATCCTTTAACCTGTCATTGTCTGTCAAACTGTACGTCACCGCCATTTTTACCGCCATATCGCTGCTTCACTCCTGCTTACCTTAGTAACGTCACTGTATCGCATGGTAGCACTTACCGTAATCATCAGCACGTCACAGCCTGGGTTTGCTCTCTTTGTGCGTTATGAATGTACTGTATATATTAAATTAGTTAAGCTGTAAATAGTTTCGTTATCACTGTAACTTATAGGAAATAAATAGATATTTTGTTTTACCGAATTCTGTGTTTTACTGCTGTTTGTGTAACAGTCCAATTTTCCCAAATTGACCCACTGGAAGTTACTGTTTTCTCCACTGTAGCTATCCCAGCCCTACTGTAACAGGCTGTGTTAAGAGGCTAGTGTGGGACCTTTGCCCCACGTAAAAAATCGTAAAGGTGGCGCCCGAGTAACCGAACCGTTGCTAAGGTGCCAAAAGTGACCACTTTCCGGCCTCACCGGAAAGTATACGTCACATACTGAACAAAGAAAGTATAATAATTCCAACAATAGAAAATTATGACAGTTTTTTAATTTTAGAAATATAATTTTCAGTCAAAATGAACACCTTATTTTTGTTCCGATTTTAATCTTCCGAAATATTTGAAAATATAGGAGGCATTTCATTTTAAACATTAGTTAATTTCTAACTTTAGCTGATTTGTGTTATGTATAAATATACACACGTGTGTGTGTCTATGATGTCTATATGGAAGATATAGTATCTCGAGTCTAATAGGCTCCTAGAGGAGCCATGGTTGCTTGAACAACATTTCGACAGAATCATCGGTCATCTTTAGGTTCTCGCTGGTAACTGCTTACTACGGACCATCGTTACATGAACTGAGCATTTCTGAACTAAGTCAGTTCAAATAAAGAGAAACCTCAGTAGAGTAAACAGCTAAATGTCGTTGGTCACACAAATGATGTACATTGGCATTACATCGATCTATGCTTAAATAACTGAATCGTCCAGATTACTTTTGGAAGTCAGACCTGTATTGCACCATGCACTACCTAGGAAGCTCCTATAGCAGTTTACCTCTGGAGCAGGGGACATGGTTGCTTAAACAATGTTTCGACAGAATTAAGTATGCCATCTTTGCATCTTTAGGTTCTCACTGATATATCAGTGAGAACCTAAAGATGGCGTATGTAATTCTATCGAAACGTTGTTTAAACAACCATGTCCCCTGCTCCAGGGTAAACTGCTATATAGGAGCTTCTAGGTCGTGCATGGTGCAATGCAGATCGGACTTCCAAAAGTAATCTGGACGATTCAGTTATTTAAGCAGAGACCGATGTAATGCCAATGTATATCATTTGTGTGACCAACGACATTTCACTGTAGGCGAGCCTTATTTAAACATTATGTGAGTAAGTCAAGCATTGGTAGTCAATCGTTACTTCTTCGAAAGTACAGAACAACGGCATCTTGCCTGAAGAGGACCATTAAGTTTGATGGGTTTAAGTCGGAATTTAACGTCGGGCCGCTTAAGTCGTAAAAATAGTGTCCGCCGGCGCATTTTGATTCTGGAGATGCATTGGAAGCCAGCATTGTACCAACGTTTCGTTTTCCGACAAGGGGTTATTCCCCCGACAGCGGCCCAATGTAAATGTGTTTGTTGGGTTACTTACTTAATTTCATCCACAATTAGTTGCTAGATGGTTTTAAAATTATTAACTAAGCACTTTATCTGTAGTCAGGTCAGGTTTATTGTCAGATTTGACAATATTTTCATGTGATTCACATTTTCTCTCCAAGTTGATTTAAGTATTCAATTCTTGAGCCAAATTAATATTTTATTTTGTAGGTTTCTCGGCGAGAAATACGGGAATGTGTATAAATCTTTATTTTTTTTGCTTCCTTTGGCACTCTGAAAGTATCGTATTATATTTTCGTGGTTTGGAATACGACATTAATAACTAATTAAATATTCAATCATAATCAGATAAGTTTTTCATAACATGAAATTTAATAGGTTTATGTTATATTTCTATACATTTTATACTCACTTTTTATAGTCTTGAATGAAGACACTCAAATAAAGCTGAACTAAATAGATAAAACATGTAGTTACATCTTTGTGTTTTAAAGTTTTAAAATATTTCTTTCATACAGCTACTAACAATTATTATTATTTAAATATTTGAGAAATAAAAACTAATAAAGCATGGTTGGTGTGTGGGGTATTTGCGTTGGTCAGTTTGGTCGGCCGGAAATAAAAATGGAGCTTTATTTAAATATATTAGAGACCCGATATTATGTCACATTTTAAGCAGATTTGGGGCTCTTCATTAGATATTCATTCTTAATCCCGATGTTAGTCGACATAGTTAATGCCAAAATGGAACCTATTCAGGATAGTCCATTGACATCCATAAAAGGATATCCTGGGACGTACTAAAATTGGCTGTCTTGAGTACGTCCTAAAATAGGGTATCCTAACAGGTACACCCGTTTCTCTATTTATTTTACGTACTGGGATATCGAGGTATATCAATTTGTCATCCCATATCTCGATTGTGCTGTGTGGGTACCATTTGCAAATTCAAATTTTTTATGTTTTTCGGCCCACCCTAATGATTATACCCTGCATTAGCTAACAATATTATGACCCGCTTTTGTAGATGAAACACATTTAAAAGTATATTTATTATATCATAGATCTATCAATCATACGGTGAAAAAAATGAAGAATGCTCCAGAAAGGCGATAACTTTTATACATCTGCTTTTAAGTTTTTTTGAAAACAATGCAGGAGAAAAAATTTTATTCCTTATTTTTGGGACAGACTGTAGTATATTGTGGTATACTGTGTTATAAAATAGGAAATTTATCAAATAATATTATGAAATACCAATAAATTTATAGTTATGCTGATGTTAGTGACATTTTTGTTACCATTTTTTTATTTAATAATTTTTTCCATTAAAATTAATTCTAAAATTAAAATATTTTAATTATTGCTTGATCATACTTTTTATCAACTTTTAATGATCTTAAGAGAATCATTTTAAATTGCGCTGCGTTAGTGCTGGTAAATTAAGTAGGTATAGTTGTCTACGGATTTCTAATGCGAGTGAAAAACGTCGGCATATTGTAATAAAGAAATATAATATATAACGGGGTAATAAATCACTTTCCAATAACTGTGTAGTGTTTTTAACTACCATGCGAAACGAATATAGCTGTAGCATATTATTATATCATATGTTCTGTAGGTACAGACGTACAATGTACATACGTACTTAATATATATATATTACACCACATTTTACAATTTACTATTATTTTTTCAGAGAAATTTTGTCTTGAACTCGATGATACGAAAGCGAAAATATCGATCGATTATAACACAGAACGTAACATTCACATAGTATCTGCGTTCATCTTTTTCCTGTAAATCCCTAGGGGTGCAGATTTATGAAAGTGGTCCCAGATGTTCGTGGAAGCATGTTATTTAATTTGTTGGTTAAATAGCAGAACGCCAGAAGTGTACGTTGTATAGGTTAGCAGGAGAAATGCGTAGATTTAAACGTTCCAAGATTTAATATTAATATAATATTGATACACATTTAATAGTATTACTTGAAAGTTTTATGCTGGTGTTTCCATCTCCTGTTAATTTTAAAAAATAATTAAATATTTTGTTTTTTTAAATAGTAGGTTTATCATGAAACGTCGATATTTTAAGTTTGAGCAAAAAAATTATGTCTGTCTGTCTGTAACAGTTTATAATATTGACTTGAAAGGTAACGAGATCTGGAACTAGATTATTAGTCGTGTCAAGATATATACTTTCTAAGGACCAATCATCCTATTTTTTTTTTTTTGAAAATTGTTTATTGAGGTCTAAGGAACATTGGTAAAAAGAAAAAACAGACCGGTGGGACTTTTTTCATTTTGTTATTAATAATTAGTTTAGATGGCTGACTCAAAACGGCAGCTATAAAATTTTTTAGAATTAAATGTATATATTTTTTAATAGATAATTTTTTTTTTTTCAAAACAATAATAATTATTTTTTTGACGAATTAAACAAATTTTAAACTTTAAAATTCAAAGTAAATTAAATTTGATCTAAAAATTAAAATACTAAGTGGCGTATTGGAATTCCTATGGGGGTTTCAATTTTTTTCTATTTTTATTAAGTCATTTCAAACAAAAATCGTAGGAAATATTTTTTAATTAGATAAAATAAAGTGATAGTTAATTAATTATTATAATTGAAAATTTAGCAAGTTAAAATGTTTTTCTTAGTATCGAGGAAGTCTCATTATGGATACTAAACCTACATGTTTTATTTGTAATAATGAAGATGAAAAACTTCATACTATTAGTGCTAAAAGCTTAAAGAACTTTCATTAAACTTCTGTTAAAAGACAAGATGATATCAATATACTAGAAAAGAGAGATACGCTCTCATGCCTGCCTCCCCTTACCGCAGTCTCCGCTATTACGTCACGTAAAAGTCAACTACTTCAGCGGTCAATTTTTATTACTTCCACATCCAGTGGAAGTATAGTAACGACAAATAAAAATTTTGAAAATTTTTATTGTTCAAATAGGCTTAATTTGGTGCACGTATGTACTTTAACGGGATCTGGAACTAGATTATATTTTCATCTTATTTCGTCGAAGGGTTGGGGAGTAAATTGGGGTAAATAGGTGAATCAAACAAGTTAAGAGTCCATAAAATTGGTATTTAGTATATACAAGAGAAACTAAGGTCTCAAAAATTTTTTTGGCATTAGCCACCCCCATTACCACCCCCGCCCCATTATTAAAGGGGGTAAAAAAATGTAATTTAGTGTGTGTTCAAGAACTAAAAACCTCAAAATATTTTTTTACTTCATCCACCCCCACTACGACCCTACTACCAATGTGGGATATCGGTTATCGTTGGGGTAGACGATTATTAAAGTTCCATAGACAATTATTTCCACATACAATTTTTTTTCGTTGTGAGAGACTTGGATAGAAAATCTGGATGTGGAAGTAGTGATTCCTAGGGCAGCGGTTTTTTGTATGTAAACTCAAATTAAGTACTCTAACAGAATTGTTTAGAAGCTTATCTTTCGATGAAATAAGAAATTACGACTCTTTTGGTTGATCGAGATAAATGATAGAGCCAGAAATGTGAAAAAAACTGTAAAATAACAGTATACAATTATTTTTTCGTTTAACTCTCCCTAACTTAAGAACAGTACAACGAATTAATCTAAAATTTTTACCGTGTTATGACTCCGTATTGTTAACAAAATGTGTTCATATGAAGGTCAAATTTTAATAAGTGTAGAAAATATGATTTTTTTTCTAAGACTATGTCGATAAACTATGAAAATTTACAGGTGCCAAAATAATAAGCGAGATACTTTTTTATCTTTTCCACCATCTAATGGTTGTACATTTTTTAATGAATATATTTCCCGTTTCTGAGTTCCTTTTAGAATTACTACAGATCAAGGCACTAAATCAAATTTATTTTTAGAACTTACAAAATTACTTGATTCTCATAAGATTCATACAAATACCTATCATCCACAAAGTAATGGAATGGTCGAAATATTTCACAGACAATTAAAAGCATCTTTAATGGCACGTAGAAATTCAAGACATTCAAGACAGTGATCAACTTCCAATTATATTATTGAGTTTTCGTACTCTTTTTAAAGATGATTGTTGGAAAGCATTCAACAATAGAAGGATATTTTCTAATATCATTGTTTCGGAATTAGTCATTTATTTTTGTAATAATTATAATGAATAATTAATGTACTTCAATCCGTTATTATCGTCAATTGTCATTAGTTGAAATAAAACTTTTTATACATTGAACCAAGTGTCCTACAATATTCTTTCTTGCCACGATCACGAACTTCAACAGGTTATGGGCGCCAGGTACGTGGAGTAATTATAAAATTTAAAAAAAGAATATTAAAAAGTATAAAAAATATTACTGTCAGTGTCATTCACGTCGGATACGGAAATAAACCAAAATATGAGTGGAAATAGTAGCACGGTCCGAATTGAAGCACTAAATAAAGATAATTACGACACATGGATAATTCAAATTGAGGCATTATTAACGAAGAACAAGGCCTAGAAGTACGTCAGTAGAGATACTTCAAAACAGGCAAACGATATTGAAAGTTCGATAGCAGCAAAGTCTGGGAAGAAGTGGATAAAATAGCAAGGTCAGATCTTATTTTATCCATTGAACCTTCTGAACTGAAACAGATCAAGTTTTGTAATACGTCACGTGATGTTTGGCTGAAGATTGAAGAGATATATCAGTCAAAAGGACCGGCGAGAAAAGCTACTTTGCTGAAGCAGCTCATTCTGCAACAAATGCAAGAAGGAGAAGACGTTCGTATGCATTTGAGAATTTTTCGATGCAGTAGACAAACTAAACGAAATGGGAGTCGAGATTAATAAAGATATGCTTGCAATTTTACTTCTTTATAGTCTACCGAAGAATTTTGAAAACTTTAGGCGTGCTATCGAGTCACGTGATACACTACCGGAACCAGAGACTTTGCGAATCAAAGTTATGGAGGAAAATGATGCACGAAAAGAAAATTCATAAGAAGAGTTGTGAAGAAGAATTTCAAAGGACTGGGGCAATATCAGCAAAATCAGAGGAAACCTGATAAGCGGGACGGTACCAAAGAAAAATTCAAGTTTAGATGTCATCGTTGTGGAAAACAGGGACATAAAGCTGCAAATTGCTATGCGAAGATCGACAAATCCAAATTTGAAGAGGCGGAAACGGTTCAAACAGCAGAGAAAGTTACATATTACGTTTCCATGGGAATGATGGATAGTCAATCGACATTTTCAGCTGAAAACACTGCAAACAATGTCTGGTGCTTGGACAGTGGGAATACTGCACATATTTGCAGAGACAAGGACAGATTCGAAGATCTAGAAACAGAACATGGAGTTCTAAATCTAGCAAGCAATACGTCAACAAATATTACTGCAAAAGGGAAATTCATGTTTTCAACACAAGTAGGAACTGGACAAAAGATTGTGAAACTGACAGAAACAAGGCCCGATTTACGTGTAAATTTGATGTCTGTAAGCAAAATTACTGACAAAGTTTGTGACGTAATCTTCAAGAAGAATTCAGCTACGGTAATTGATGCAAAAGGCAATACCCAAGTGATTGCGAAACGAATTGGTGGATTGTACCAAATACGTATGTCATATGTCATACGTATGTGGAAATCTATCGATTCGTTGTCCAATATTGAAGATTGGCACCAACGTTCGGACATTTGAACGTAAAAGATCTCCTTGAAATGAAAAACGATGGTTGTACGAGGTCTAAAATTTGAAGATAAAAAAATGCCACCCTGCAAGACTTGCTTACGTGGAATATTGACAAGAATGCCATTTCCACAACAATCTACAAGATGCACTGAATTATTAGACAGAATACATACAGATTTGTGCGGACCCACGAGGACCGAGTCTAATGGAAAATCGAGATATTTTGTGACGTTTACCGACGATCACTCCAGATGGTGCGAAACTCGTTTTATAAGAAACAAGAATGATGTATTCCAAGCTTTCAAGAATTACAAAATCTTGGTGGAGACGGAAACGGGACAGAAGATTAAAAGCCTACAGTCAGATAATGGCAAAGAATTTTGTAATAAAAGAATTCTACGATTACCTGAAAGAAAATGGAATCAAGAGGAGACTTACTGTTACTTACACGCCAAAATGGAGTAGTAGAACGTAAGAATCGTACTCTAACTGAAATGGGAAGATGTATGTTGAATCATCATTCTCGGCGGAAACGGTAGCAGCCGCAACATACAGAAACAGATGTACCACGCGAAGTATTAAAGGAAAAACTCCTTTTGAAAAATGGCCAGGTAAAATCGCGAATGTGAAACATTTTAAAACATTCGGATGCAAGGTTTTCACTCTGAATCGAAGTCCAACTAAGGGGAAGTTTGAGCCTCGATCAAAAGAAGGAATTATGGTTGGTTACTTAGAAGAGTCCAAAGATTATCTAGTCTGGATACCAGAGGACCTAGAATTGTGAAATTCTTGATCGAATTCAACCACAAAGCAGAACATGAAGAATTCGTTACCAAGAAAATTCTTGGGGAAGAAGTCAACCGAAAACCACAAAATTCGAATGAGATGACAAGTAAACGTCAAATTGAAATAAATGTCATGTCAATAAATGATGGAACCGGGGATAATCGAAATCGAGAAGAAGTTTCATCTGAAAGCGATTCTAAATCAATATCTTCTGATTACAATAGACTCATTCATTTCGATGGAATCGGAAGCGAAGATGACAACCAAGGAAATCATAAAGAAGACAATGGCGTAAATCAACCAGAAAAACAAGAAAGAAGTGCACTATTTCCTATGATGTAGAGAGCTCCTGGAAGATCACAAATTGAGAGAACTGGTAGAAGAGGACGACCTGCAAAAATTTACAAAATGGTAAATGTCACGGGTACAGATGAATCTGACGAAGAGAAGGAATATGCAAATTTAGCAGAAATTCCATTAAAACAAGCGATTTCGAGTCCTGAAGCTCAAGATGAAGTTAAATCACTTATCAAGAATTATACTTGGCAAGTTGTGAATCTTCCAAGAAATCGCGACGTAATTGGCTGTCAAATTGTGTTGAGGAACAAACATAAGGCTGATGGTACACTCGAAAGATGAAAAGCGAGAATAGTTGCTAAAGGTTTCACACAGAAACCAGGAATTGATTTTCATGATAAATACGCGTCAGTTGCTCGTTTGGGATCGATACGTCTGCATTGGCCGCGCATCTTAAAATGAAAATTCATCAACTAGATATAACACGACGGCTCTAAACGGCATTATAGAAGAGGAGATATACATGGAAACTCCAAAGATGTTAAAAGAATCACTGGAAGCAATATTAGCCAACGATAATGAAGAAGAAGCCATTAGAAGCAAAGCAACTGCAATGCTATGTCACCATCGAGGGGGGGGGGGGATAAAGTATGTCTATGAATTCAAACAAGCTGGACGCCAATGACATGAGCAGTTTGATACTAGGTTAAAATTATTGTTACTAAAATCGACTACTGCAGAGCCTTGTGTATATATCAAAGAACGGGAAGACATATTAATAGTTTCTATTTACGTCGATGACGTTATCATTGCATGTAAAAATATATCCTGCATTAATAAATTTAAGAAAAGTCTTAGCCAAGAGTTTGAGATAAGAGATTTGGGTGAAATAAATTATTCTAGGAATAGAATTCTAGGAAACTGAGGGAGGATATGCCATGTCCCAAAAAGGATATATTGAAGATATTTTAAAGAAATTTGGAATAAATGACTGCAAATCAATATCAACGCCGATGGATCCTGGAATTAAACTAAGAAAACAGGACACCACCTCGGAAAATAACGCGAAGATATACCGTATAGAAAATTAGTTGGAGCACTAATGTATTTGGCACTAGCGATTCGACCAGATATAGCACGTGCAGTAAGTTATCTGAGCCAGTTTAATTCATGCTACGGGAACGAGCATTGGAAGGCAGCAAAACGTGTTATACGGTATCTTAAAGGAACTTCCAATCTCGGAATAATCTACAGAAAGAACAATGAACCTGAAAGGATTCGTAGATGCTGATTGGGCTAACTGTATAATAGACAGGCGTTCTTATACAGGATACGTATTCGTATTGAGTGGAGGAGCGATCAGCCGGGAATCGAGAAAACAAAGAACGGTCGCACTGTCATCGACCGAAGCGGTACATGGGATTGACAGAAGCTGCTAAGGAAGCTATCTTACTCCAAAGATTTCTATCAGAAATAGGATTCAAGGAACTTGGGAACGTTAAAATATTTAACGACAATCAGGGAAACTTTCAGAAAATCCTGTTTACCATGTTCGAACCAAACATATAAATGTCAGGTATCACTTCATCCGAGAGGTTCTGGAAAACGAAAGAATTTCAGTAAATTTCATGGCTACTGAAGACATGCGTGCAGATGCCCTTACCAAAGCAGTAACTAAGCCTAAGCTAGAAAAATGCCGAAGTTGGATTGGTATTGGTAATACAAATTCGACTTGAGAAAATGTCCTTATTTTGAGGGGAAGTGTTGGAAAGCATTTAACAATAAAAGGATATTTTCTAATATCATTGTTCCAGAATTAGTCATGTGTTTTTGTAATCATTATAATTAATAATAATTAATGTACATCAATCTGTTATTATCGTCAATTGTCATTAGTTGAATAAAACTTTTTATACATTGAACCAACCCAGCAAACATAAATATATAGCATATACGTAAATGCTACGTTTCGCAGAAGTAACGGGCTATGTAAAATGTGACGCATAATCATATGTGCATACTCTGCGAAATGTCAGCAACATGTGCATATGATTGTTACATAGTGAAGAGGTAGCACTGTGGCCTCACGGTACGTAACATGACGTAGCGTATATGTACATTCAACCACTTAATAATGACCTTATGCTATGTAAAGCGTACGTACACTGAGAGAAATCTGAGCCCAGATATGAGTAAAAAGCCATGGTTTTTTCAATTTAATAAATATTTAATATTGACTACAAAATTTATTGCTCCAAATAATTATTTTGTTATAATAAGAATATCCCAAATATTGATTTAATTGACAAAACAAAATGATTTATTTGAGTCATATTTGTTTCTCCTAACTAAACTACTATATAAAAATAATAGATTTAATTGAGAATAATATATTTGTTTCTCAGAAATATATACCAATATTAAATTTATTTCCTATAAAGAAATATTTTAGCACAGCTAATCATAATATATGTGAAATAAATATTTTTTTCTGGGAATTAGATATTTGTTTCTGACAATTAAATATTTAATAGACCACGGCGCCGGCGCAGAAGTCGTCATCATCATCTTATAGAATTAAAGATGGCTGATGCAATTACGGGCAGACCACAGTGATAAATTGTTAGTTGTGTGTTTTATTGTGAGTATTACGAGACCACACGGTGATATGTATGTATTACCAGAGTTATAATATAATGGATAATCAGGATATTGATATAATTTATTACATGCGGCAGTGCTAAATCATTAGTTGTGTGTTTATTTTATACGCGTTATTACGAGATGTGCGAGCTGTGAGGTGTGTAAGGTGTATTATTATCAGAGTTATAATATAATGGATAATCAGGATATTGATAATTACATGACTGGGGCTTGGTATTCCTTCAGCAAACCTTTAAAGCATCAGGTAAGTTTTAAACATCATGTTAAAATAATCATTTAACTTTTAGGTATATAGTACAGTAACTTTGGAATAATGTCATATGAAACGGATTTAGTTCATTTTTGGCAACTTAATAGTAAATGCATCAAAGAAAAGTTTATATATTATGCTGCGACTTGCTAATTTATAGAGGGTGGATATCACCCTTATTGAGGGGGTGGCAACTAAGAAAAAAATTAACAACATTGGAGCCGAAAGTAAATAATATGTTAAGAAGAAAGGGCTTTATGCAACTTTTCATAAAAATTTATAGTCTTTAAGTTATAAGGACTTGAAAACTGGGTTTTTGGCTTAAAAAAATTAAGATATTTCAAAACAATATTTGTTAAATATCTCGAAAAGTATTACATTGAACGAAAACATGTTACAGGCAAATAGAAAGCTATACTTAAGGATGAATTCTGTTTTTTCTAATTTCTATAGAGTTAATGGTTTCGGAGATCTGATGGAAGTATAAAGATGGCGTCCGAACGTCTATAAAACGAAGTATTCAGTTTAAATGTTAAATATCTCAGAAACTTTATGGTATTTACGTTAAAAGCGCTAAGAACCAAAATGAGCATAAAAACAAAAAGTTATACCAGAAACAATGAGTACATTGTACATTTTCAAATAAAAACGTTGCCATTTTGTTAATATATATAAGCAATCAGGATGAAGCTCGAGATCCATGTACCATGTAAAATAACCTAATATACTATATATATATAGGTATTTGAGAAAATGAAAAATTCTAAATATTTTGTGTCGTATAATATATTCATTCCTGCTGCATTTTTATTGCTTGCGATGTGAATTTATGTTGTCTGAAAATCCATTAACAAATCTTCTGAATTTTGCAGGTTTTTGACTTGTTCACTGAGAGAATAATTTAATTAACGCTAAAAAGTTATTTTTCTCCCAATTAAATGATTTATTTGTATTTGGCCAATTAAACATTTAATTGTGGTTAATAAGGCATTTATTAAAATGTGAAAACTGAATATTTAGTATTGTCAAATAAATTAAAATACTTATGAGTAACAAATATATGCATTCTGAATAATAAATATTTATTTCTCATAAATAAATATATAAAAAGGTTTATTTATGAGAAATAAATATTTATTTTTCAGAATGCAATATTTGTTATTCATAAGTATTTTCATTTAATTGACAATACTAAATATTTAATTGTCCCGTTTAAATAAATGCCTTACTATCCACAATTAAATATTTAATTGGCCAAATACAAATAAATCATTTAATTGGGAGAAACAAAATTTATTAACGCCAATTAAATCATTCTCTCAGTGTAACTAATTTTATCTGTTTATGACGTAGAGTAGATGTATATTCAACCACTTGATAATAACCTTACGCTACGTAACTAATATATATACTTTTTATCTTTTCATGATGTAGCATGTATTTATTTTATCTACCTACCGTATGTTCAAAATAGCATATCCCAACATTTTAAAAATATTGATACTACACAATTGAATTTTTGAAGTTAGATGTATGAATAAAGTTGCTTATAAGTTATGCAGAAAAACATATTTCTTTAGAAAATTACCGAAATTGCCACCAAGTTTTATTTTTAAGTTGGATACCTTATTTAGAGAGCTGAGTATTTTTATATTTTGAATGAAAATATTTTTGTAAAAAATGGTTATATTTAAAATATAAAACTTTCTAAAAATGTTCAAAGCTATTCTACTTAAAAATAAAAGTTGATGTCTCCTTCAGTTATTTCCTAAAGAATATCAATTTTTCTGGACAATTTATGAGGAATTTATATTCATATATTTAACTCCAAGAATCCAGTTCTCTAGTATCAATATTTAAAAAGTACTATAGGGTGCTATTTTGAACATTATGGTAGGTATATATAAAACAAATACATGCTACATCAAAAAGAGATAAAAAGTATATAATGCAAGATATGGTTGTCTGATTTGTCAACATATATTATAGTACAATAACTAGAGGTTTTAACTTCGGAATAATGTCATTGAACGGATTTCGTTCATTTTTGGCAGTATGATAGTAAAATGCTTCACAGAAAAGTTTCTATTGTGCGGGGGCTTGCTAATTTATAGGTGGTGGCACTTAAAAAAATATATGTATAATATTTATATATATATTTATTGGAGCTGAAATAAAATCAAATTTTAAGAAGAAAAGGTTCTATGCAATTTTTCACATAAATTGATAGTTTTTAAGTTATAACTACCTACTTCAAAATTGCGATTTTAGCTTTAAAAAAAAAATTCCAGGCTTTCGTCAAGTATCTCGAAAAATAAGTATTATTACTTTATCAAAAAAATATTAAAGACCAAATACAGAAAGTACAAACTGGGAATTAATTATATTTGTTGTTTATTGATGTAGGATTAATAATTTCGGAGACATTTAAGTTTATATTTGGTATTCAAGTGTTTCGAAATTACCTTTAAAGTTTAAAATGCATTTTTTTCTAAAGCAAGTGCTTTAGATGAGCAAAAAAATTTGAGCATCTAGGTAATGCTACATCTTAATGAAAAACTGTATTTGAGATAATTTTTTTAAATTACGGGCTAATTAGAATAACAAAATGGCGATCTATTTATATAAAAATATATAAATACGCACATTTTTCCGCCATAACTTCTTTATTTCTTGAGCTACAAGAATGAGTAAAAAATAATTTGAAAGCGCAATTAATTGTCTTTAACTTTATTTCTTAGCATGCGTGACGTAGTTGTCACAATTTCTGAGATATTTAACATTTAAACTGCATTTTTCGTCTTATGAACGTTCGGACGCCATTTGTAAACTTTCATATCCCCGAAACTATTAAATCTATGTAAATAAATAAACAAGCGAAATTCATTATCAGTTTATGAGCTTTATTTTTCAATAAAACTAATATTTATTGAGATATTTGGAAAAGGAAAAAAAATACGTTTTATCGAAAATACCTTTATAGTATTTTTTTCTAAAGGAAGTGCTGTATACCAACCAAAAAATTTGAGCATCTACGTCATGATATATATTAATGAGAAACAGTTTGAAATTAGTTTTTTTAATTACTGGCTAATCACAGTAACAAAATGGCGACGTTGTTATTAAAAAAAGTGTAGACGCACATTGCTTCGGTCATAACTTCTTTGTTTTTCATGCTACAGAAACAATTAAAAAAAGCAGTTGAAAGCTTAATTAATAACCTATTATTCTACCTATTAGCATGCTTGATGTAGGTGCCACAGTTTCTGAGATATTCAACTCTCACTCTAAATAATTCTCTTATGAACATTTGGATGCCAAATGTAAACTTAAATATCTCCGAAATTGTTAATCCTACATCAATAAACAAAAAATATAATTAATTCCCAGTTTGTACTTACTGTAATTGGTCTGTAACATTTTTTTTTTATAAAGTAATACTTTACGAGATACTTGACGAAAGCCGTTTGAAAATACCTTTTTTTTTTTAAGCTAAAATCGCAATTTTGAAGTCGTTATAACTTTAAAACTATCAATTTATGTGAAATATTGCATAGAACCTTTTCTTCTTAAAATTTGATTCTACTTCAGCTCCAATAAATACATATATTTTTTAAGTGCCACCCCCAAATTAACAAGCCACCGCATAATATAGAAACTTTTCTGTGAAGCATTTACTATTATACTGCCAAAAATGAACGAAATCCGTTCAGTATGACATTATTCCGAAGTTTTGCATATTTTTTACCTCTAGGTACTGTACTATTGGGTGTTTTCTATCTACCAACAATCATAGCTAAGCTAAGTAGTTTTTTAGTCACGCCTGATGATGAGTGAAATATTCGTGTACCACAGTTTGCGTGTGACATTAAAACTACTTAGCTTAGCTAAGATTGCTGGTAGAAAGAAAACACCTATTAGCTTAGTAAAGATTCTCGAATTGAATGACAGTTTAAACTAAGTTAATTAGTATCAACAAAGAGCTTCAATTCCATCTTCACCCCTGCATACCCCAGTAGGTAAACAAGACATTAGGCGTTGTCCTCGACGTCGTCATCTATATGTTCTTTAGCAAGCAGCTATACGATATTTTTTTCTTCTCCAATGATTTATACCCACCTACCTACCTCACCTTGCATTCCTAGTAAAGCTCAAATTTCATTTAATTTATTTTAACTGTTGATTTAGGAGAGATTAATACTAGTGTCTTTTGTGTAACTAATTTATATTCAAGTTACAATAAGTGTTAAGCATTTCTCGGGTCGTTTCTGTTTTTACCCGTTCTTTGGTCAGCCTTCGCCACTCTGACATTTGCTACTTGAACATCAGTTACACAACCCGTGAAAAAAATTGAAATATTAGTCCATTTAAAACTCCCCAGGCTTGTAATTTTTTTATTTTTCAAGGGACGACCATGTTAGGCACATCAAATTGTAGATATTTTTAAAGCATTAAAAAAATGTTTTGAAAAAATTGTTAAGAAAGAAATCTTAATTTCCTTGAATATTTTTTTACGTCACCCTGTACATGAACTGCGTTAATGTTTTCTTATAAAGGTTTTAATTAGCTTCAATTTATATTATTACGTCATATTCGAAATTCTTTTTGGTTTTAGAGAAAGGGATTAAAAACACTATCCGATTCTAAACTGATTTCTTTTTTAAATTACTTTGAAAGGAAATGTAAATAATAATGTTATGCTTTATCTGTAAAAGACATATCACAAACAAAACAGTAACAAGAAACAAACAAAAAATATTTTTATAAACTAACAAAATGTACTAAGTAGGAAATTGCAATTTTTTTATTTTTAAAACTTTTTCATTTTAATAACATAAATTGAAGCTAATTAAAACTTTTATAAGATTTGTTTATAAAAAAAATGGCAAATATTTAAAAGGCAGTCCATGTACATTGTACAGGGTGAGGTAAAAAAATATTCAAAGAAATTAAATTTCCTTTCTTAACAATTAAAAAAAAATAATCACTCTGTATGAATGTTTAAAGGCTTTAAAAATGTTTACAATTTCACCAACATGGTCATCGCTTCGAAAATAAAAAAGTTTGGGGAGTTTTAAGTGGCGCACCCTGTATAGTGTAGTAAATCTGGTTATATAGCTTGTATCGCAATAAAGAAAAACAGACTATTCTTTACTAAATTGTGAAGAAAACTAGATGCAAACTATTTTTATCAATTTGTTAAGTTATTAAACAATTTATGATGACCATCGTACCGAACGGACGTAAAATAAAACACTCCAGCAAAATCTCATAATAAAACCTTAATTAAGTAGTGAAAATTAAAGTGGATCACGCCAAAGTTACTTAGTATTAAAATGATAAAATTTGACTTAAACTCAAGTGAATACGTGGCTCATAAATAATTAATATAAGTGCAGTGTGCAGTGTGCAGTGTAAAAGACTATAGTTCTCAATTCACAATCAAGTGACCCCGACCAATTTCCAGGAAATAGAAAAAGACCAGGGACCGACAGGCGCAATAAGTATTACTTAGGCCGGAATATTGGAAATACCCAATATCCGGCAGTAATAAATACATTTATTACTCTCAATTGGAGCTGCTCGATTGTAAAAGTTATTCAACAAAAGGTAATAAACCGTAATTACTATAGCTATACACAGTTGAGCAAGAATGGAACAAAAAATTGATTTTCTTGTAAAAACTATTAGTGAAATAAAAATCGATATTCACGAGATCAAAAATAACTTTGATGCTATCCAGAAAGAAAATGAGGAACTAAAGGAAAAGGTTGCCACACTGGAGGTAAAAATCAGTGCGCTTGAAAAACAACAAAAAGTAAACGACATAATCTTCTATGGAGTATCTGAAATAGACTATGATAATAATGATAAAATCATATCAAAAGTAATATTAGTATCGCAAACACCAAATTACAAATAAGATTAGAAGAAACTGATATACTAAATATTCACAAAATCGGCACGAGAAACGAAAATAAAATCAGGCCGATAATCGTTAAGCTCAGTTCTACACAAAAGAAGTTTGATTTATTAAAAAATGGCAAATATTTAAAAGGCAGTCCTTATGGTATTAGTGAAAATTATACTGAGAAAGTTATGAAGGAAAGAAAATATTTAATTTCCTATCTTATTAAAGCAAGGGAATTGGGTAAAGCGGCTCAATTAAGACAAAACTACATATTTATTGAAAATCAAAAATATAGCCTAGATGAAATTAAAAAGTGCAAAGAATATCAGGATGTGCTGTGCAATACAAGGACCAACATAGCGAATACCGACAACATATGCACGAATGAAGGTGAAAACCGCGAAATATCCGAAGAGGAAGCACGAGCATCTGTATCAAGTCCGGCAGTATCACCGGGGCAAAGCGGTATCACCAACAGAGGAAAGAACTACACACTGCGCAACAATGCTAAGAAACCATAGGATACGGCTTATTCTAATCATTCAATTAATCATAAGCTTGATGTGCCCTTTGTTCTAATGCATCTTAATATACAATCACTACGGAAAAAAATTGATGAAATAAACATACTTTTAGAGGAATACAATAAAAATAACAAACCTATTAATATTATCTGTTTCTCAGAGCATTGGATGCATAGCAACGATGAAACACACTTTCAAATAAACGGATAGGTACAAATTAATTTCATGTTATTCTCGTAATTTATATATACATGGTGGTGTAGTAATCCATGCTGATACTAACCTAAATTCTAAAAGCATTGAAAATATAGAAACTCTACCATTAGAAAAGGTATTGGAATTCACAACAGCTTATAATTCGGAATTAAAAATTATTGTTATATGTGTATACAGGAGTCCATTGGGTAACTTTAAAGTATTTTTAAATAGGTTTTGGGATTTAGTAAATGAAATTTATAGCAGATTCAATGGTTACACGTACATAATTTGTGGAGACTTCAATTTAAATTTTCATTCTATTAGTAAAAAACTTAGAAGACTTTAATAACGTACTAAACATGCTCAATTTAAAAATTACTATAAACGATCCGACAAGAATAACATCGACAGCCACTAATATCGACAGCATTTTTATAAATACTAACGTACAATTTTCCACATCAACAATCGATTTTGGTGTTCCTGACCATAATTCACAACTGTTAAATTTAAACCTCAATTACAAAAAGGACAATACCACTATATCGAAAAGAATTAGATATTACACTAAAAAAAAATCATAAAAATTTAGAGATCTTCTAGAAAATGGCGTACGAATATTTTTACCGATTATTTAATTCCTGTTTTTATAAAGCTTTTCCATTAAAAAGCTCGAACACAAATAATAAAGCAGACTATACTGGCTGGATAACAAAAGGCATCAGAATATCCTGTAAAAATAAACGTTTTTTGATTTATTTAAAAAAATTTACAAATAACCCCGCAATAACACATATAAAAAATTACTGTCGAACATTAAAAAATGTAATTGAGCGGGCAAAACATACTTATTTTGGTGAATTAATTTCAAGCTCTACAAATAAAACAAAATTAACATGGAATACAAGTAAATCATTTTACAAGAAATCAAGCCGAAAAACAACACAGTAATATATCCATCGTAAAAGATGAATCGCTAATTACCAACCCGGTTGAAATCAGTAACGGATTTAAAACTTTCTTTGAACAAGCAGCGAAATCAAGTATCAGTAATGACATTAGTAAAGAAACTAGTTCTAATTATCTTCAAAATGTAAATTATAATGATCCCCATTCATTATTCTTCCAAATTATAACCGAAACAGATATTGTCAAAAGTGCATGTGCTCAAAAATCAAAAAAATCCACGGGCAACGACAACATTCCCATAACACTGATTTATTCAACTTATCACTGACCAATGGCATATTCCCAAAATCACAATACCAATTCATAAAAAAGGAGATAAATTAAATCTAAATAATTGCAGATGAGGTATTTCTTTATTGCCATGTTTCTCAAAATTACTGGAATGGATTGTTAATAATCAACTGATATCTTACCTAGATAATAAAAATATTTTAACTAATTCGCAATTTGGGTTTAGACAAAATCGTAACACATCCGACGCAACATTTGCCTTGTTGGAACATATTAATGAAATGTTGGAACAAAAACAATTTCCATTAGGGATATTTTGTGATCTCACCAAGGTATTTATTTGACTGCGATGATCATACAATTTTGATTAATAAACTAGAATATTATGGAATAAGGTGAATATAGTTAAAGTGGTTTAAGTCATATAAGAATAACTCATGGGACCAATACAGAACTAATAAATTATGAATCTGGTATTGCAGATATCAAATGTGGTGTTCCCCAAGGATCTGTATTGGGCCCAACGTTGTTCATAATATATATCAACGACATAGTCTTTAATTTTCCAACAGTTGCATTTTCTCTTTTCGCAGACGACACGAGTATCATCATACAACATGAGAACAGATCATCATTACAAACAGCCAGTCAGACCATAATGATGGTTTTTGGCAACTAAACTAGCACTTAATTATAGCAAAATGCACAGCATTATTTTTCAGTTGTATCGAAATTTGCAAGACAAAGATAAATGTAAATCAACAAGACACATCTACAACAGACTCAACAAAATTTCAAGGCATACATATAGACAACCACTTGAACTGGTCAGAACATATTACACAATTAAACTCAAAACTTAGTAAAGCTGTGTTCGCAATACGCACTATAAAACAAAATATAAATTTTACAGTCGCCAAGCAAGTATATTTTGCATATTTTAACAGTATTTTGCAATAAATAAATAATAAATCGAAATCGAATTTTGGGGGCAGCAGTAAACGCGACACAAACATTCATAATACAAAAAAGGGCACTTCGTACATTATGTGAATTAAGACCCAGAGACTCTTGTAGAACATTTTTTAAAAATAAGAAAATATTTACATTAACAAATTTATATGTATACAAAGTTTCTCTGTTAATTCATGAAAACCATAACCTATTGTTGCGACCATCTGATGTGCACAAGTACCCAACCAGAAAACAAGAATTTATACCACCAAAATATAATTACAATAGAACTCGAAATGGGCTTCTGTATACAGGTATAAGAATATACAATCATTTATCACAGAACCTCAAATTACTTTCCAGCAGAAAATTTAAAATAGAATTAAAATTACTTCACCATGTATTTTATAACCTCAATGAATATTTTCAAACTGCCTTTTGAATTATATACACTCTTATCATGGGCGCAGCCAGGGCCCGGGCCCCCTCCAAGCCGTCTTCCATGAGCCAAAAAATAAAGAAGCAGTACAGTTCATTATTATTAAGTCATTTATGTTTATTGCATTGCTTACTACAATATGGAATTACTGCTATTCAGTACAAAGTAGTATCTAAATTATCCCTTGAAATAAATATTTTGTAATTAATGCCAATATTATCTAATAGAGGAATCTACATACACATCCGTTTTCAACCATTTTCTGAAAAATTTTCCTCATCCTCTGGGGAGGCCGGTTCTATTGGTTCTAATTTCATTATTCACTTTTTATTACGTTTATGCAAAGTAATCGTTGAATAATTATAATAAATTTGAGGTCGATCCGATAAGTTTCAGAAGTATACTGCTTTAAACATGAACCGATGTGCTCAAAGTGCTGTCATCCAATCCGAAAGTCTGTCTCAAAGTTGAGTTTACACTGTTTAAACCCAGATATTTAAAATCAGATTTGTATAATCTGCCAGAGATGATTATTTGGGGACTATTGGTGTATTTCAACATAAGAGTATATAACTACCGAAAAAAGGGGAATGAAAAGTCAACTAGGTGTGAATGACTTCACGCAGCGTCTATATTCTTGATTAATTTTAAAGCCTCTAGAGATCTTAGAATATCCTTGGTTTTTGAATTTCGTTCCAAAATTAAGAGATTTTTTTGCAAAATGTAATAAAAAAATATGCTAAATAAGTCCATTAAATCATCGCACCAAATTCCAAGTGGAAATGTTTATAACAACGCCAAAAAAACGATAACAAAGTCGAAAATTGAACCGTTGACTGTTTAAGTGCATCAAGTCATAGAACAATTTTTTTTAGAATGTAGATTTTTCTCCTACTCTTCAGTGGTGTTAACACATAATTTTTTAAAACTATTTAAAATCATTTTAAATTTTTTATAAAGAATTTTTTTTCTCAATATTAAACACAATTAGAAATTATTAGAAAGTTTCAAAAGATCACAAAAAAAGAAATAATTTTAAAAACGGGTTTTTCTACGCCAATTGGGAGCCGTGAAGTGTGGAAAAAATGCATTTGTTAAATAACTGCCAAAAAATTGTTTAAAATAATTTTAAAATATTTATTTATGCAACAAGTGTATAAAAGCAGTACTTTTTTTCATGCATAAGCTGTAGACGAGTGCATCAATCTTGTGAGAATCCCATGATAAAAGTATAGTTTCTTTAACAGTCATATAAACAAATTGTCAATGAACGCCACTGAAAAGTAAACAATCAACGTTTTAATTTTCGAACTTGTTACTGTTTCTTAAGCTTTTTTTGTATAAATATTAAATTATATTATATTATTACATTCACCGAGAGCCATTTTATATAAGAAAATGTGCGGGGTCCTTTGCCAAGATGATTTAACTCTACCAGAAACACATTTTTTAATAATGGCAAATCTTAATTTATTGCAACAAAATTAACCAAAAAGGTTCAGACAATTCTAGTTGTCTTCGTAGTTTTATAATGATCAACTTAATTTTTTTAATGGCGATACAAGCAATATCATTAATCACAAGACAACAAAAAAGGGGCTGCGCTTTTGATTAGAACCATCTAATCCTGTAAAAAAAAATCTATCAGTTTTTGGTTACCACCCCTTTTATCCTCTAAAAAGGGCAAAAAAATGGTTGTCCTAAGGTTCTGATCTAATTTTTCTGAAGTATTTTGACGTGCTGAAGCCAATTTTTGGACAAAAGAAAAATTGCAGGAAAATATTAGCCTATTTTACACATACAAAACCTTGAAATATATGTAAGTACAATACAATAACGAACACGCAAAGTAGGTCCTATAAGAAGTCGGTAAACAATAACCATATCTATGCATAGTACTTCGCAAAAGTTTTTGGTCACTATTAAGATGGAATTACAATTTCTTACGCTGGATTCAGTTGAACTAAATAATGTGGGAACAGCACCAACTTACAGCTTTTGTGTAACAAAATCCATGTAATGATATAATTGTCTGTCGAGAATAACGGTTGCCCGTGAAATAATTAACATCTAAAAGATTACGTTTCATTTAAATAAATATTTTTATAAAAACGGTACCACACAAACTTATTACTTTTGGGTCATTGGAAAATGGTGCACCTATAACATAGGTATGTACACCAAATTCGCAAACAAGACACCGTTTTTCGGGCATGTTTATGTTTGCACCTAACTTCTACACTAATACAACGTCCAAATAAAATAATATTTAAAAAAGTCACAACGCTTTATGGTTCACAGTTCTGCATCAAAGTTATTAAAAGACATCATCCATAATTTTTCACATAAATGATCAAAAAACACAAACGTTAGATTTTACATCAAAATAAGTAAACTGGCGTGCTACGTGAACGTGATGCGTTCCATGTCGTAAAATGAAGTAGGTAAATATTTTTAAGTAAAATTATATAAAAAATATGTAAACTTGTATATAAGTAATTAAGTTAATATGTTGACTTAAATATGATGATTATTTTACGTATATGTTATGTAACATTTTTACATAAAATTTTAGGTATTAACTAATGTACAAGATACATAAAATTATGTAAAATTATGTAAAATATACATTAACGAATTATGTTAAAATAGAACTTATTCCTTACACATTATTTATGTATATTTTATATAAATATTTTATATAAAAATGTTCTATTAATCTTACTTCTCAGAGAGGTAAAGTTCCCAGTCAACACACATATGGCTGTTACGTACCAAAGAGAAGATTGTCAAGGTAATGCACACCATATTACCAAATATATCTCCATTATATAAACCATATTCAAATGCTATATACATTTAAGTTATTAACAAATATGCCTGTTTGTTAAATACAAACATTATAATATGTGATTTTTACATAACTGCTGCATTACAATAACAAGTATTTTGTATATTTACATGCCATATAATATTTATGTATGTCTGTTATCACCATGTAGATTTTAAGTTATATTGCCTGTTTGTTAAATAATAACATTAAAATATGTGATTTTTACGTAACTGCTACATTACAATATTAGTATTATGTGTATTTATCAGCTATATAACATTTATGTATTTCTGTAATCAGTATGTACGTTTAAAGTTATATTGCTTGTGTGTTAAATAGTAACATTAAAATATGTGATATTTAGATAATTGCTACATATTACACATCAACCCAACTTATATGTGTACACCAGATATAACATTTATATATTTTGTGATCATCATGGACATTTTAAGTTTTTCTACAATTACATTACACATATATATATTTAATCATGTAATTTGCTAAACTACAAACGTGAAACAAGCTAGCTTACATATGGAATGTCAAAAAAGTTTGGTTAAGTATATATATTAATATTGTTTTGGTGTAGCAGTGAGTGTGCTGCTATAGTTAGGTTATAACATCAGTGACCAGTGTAGTTTAATCAACATAATAATAGCATGCCCAATGAAAATAAGAAGCTCTTTTACCAATTAACGCTTGTGATATTAAACAAAAATGTCTTCAGTTGCCATTAAGTGGTAATGAAAATGTAATTGTGCCTATATAATACTTGATGATATATTCGTTTAAATAGTGATTAGTGTTACCGGCTGTTTTATTTTTTTTATGTATCTAATAACAAAAAATAAAACTCGCCGATCAAAAACTAGTTTAATAATCCCGTATCTTCCACTGAACTCTACTATATAAATGGAAGGTCAATATCCATACCAATTTTTACGCCAAATTGAACCTCGCGCAAGTATGGCGACCCTAAGGAGGAGCGCAATCGCACTACAAAGTACGTCAGAGCCGGTCTTATTGTTACTGCAACTGTTTAAAACCCGGGACTTTGCCCCGATTCTTGCAACACAGTACCATACAAGATTGCACCATATTGTCTTAATTAACTTTGTTTATAACAGTCACAAAATATTACACAAAATAGTCAATTTATAACAACTTTACACAAACAACAGAATAAACAAAGAATAAAATGATGACACCGACTCTGGAAATTGCATCTAATCCAAGACTTACGCTACAGAATCTATGGAAAAGAAATAAAACACAGAATTGCGTCAGCCTGGCATCGGAGCTTAACTCCCGTAGACAGCCGTTTGGTTCAAGCACAGACATTAATTTCTCTACTGCGTCGACGCATGGCTTATAGTTTTTGAATTCGTTACCACTTAATCTGTGCCGTAATTGCCGCATTTTGTTCACGCGCATATACCTATATTGGCCTTCCATTTATATAGTAGAGTTCAGTGGTATCTTCATACAGTTGGATAACATTTTAATATTGTGATGTTTTAAATTTCCCGGTAAATCTGGTTATACAATTGTTAAAGGACATCTCTTTCGCACTCTGTATTACAGAGTTCGTGCTAGAAAAGGATACGAAATTAACTCAAATATCAACTATACCTAACAAAATAACCTAATCCTAATATTCTAACCTAACACATGTGACCCTGAAGGAGGTGCAACGTGACTTCTAGCGTGCGTTTTTAACATGTTAAAAATATTGTCTTTGTTTTTGCATTAGCACCTCGGTGCAGTGTTAAGTCGCTTATTAGGTACCTACTTATTTGTTGGAGTTTTATTGACATATTTCCCAATCTTGAAATTGAAATTTAATGAAATTTAACTAAGCTCAAGCCACAGAAAAATTATAGTGCTTTATTGTAGCTTAAATTGTATAATCACAATCATTAAAACTACACATTTATATAAGTAATAAATGGAAACAAAGTCCTTGGGCAACGATGTAACATATTGTTGGTACCTATAGGTAAAGACAAAGAATTTCTAAAAAAGTTAGAAATTGCTTTTAAGTAAATAATACACAAAAAAGTTATAAAATTTTGTCATAACTATTGTTCTAGCTGCTGTTAACGAAACGTTCCCACATTGTGAAAAATAATTTGAGAACATCGCTAGTGAGTGGTTCAGACTGTCAAAGCAAAGGCTACAGCGAGAAAACAAGAAGCTGGAGTAGTTATTGTACCATAATTTATTGAGATATATATGAAAAAAGAAACCAGGCGCCAAAAACTAGTTTTAAGATAATTAAGTTTTAAGTATTAGTCTGCTTGCAAATTCATGCTGACAGGTTTGCCTGTAAGTAAAATTTTTTTTTTATATAGGAAATTTGTTTTCGTCATTATCTGAGTATTATTGTCACGTTTGTTGAATTTTTCTTGTTTCCAATAAATTTTTAGCTCCTTTTTGAATAATTGAAGAATTCTTGTTTTTTCATTAACTATTTTCGTTCAGAATTTTAGTTGATATTTGGTACAATTAAACTTGGATAACCATACATTAAACCAAACTTTATTCGGAAGTTAAATATATAGTTCAAAAAAGCATTTATTCAGTCACTAGAGTAAATAAGTAATAAAACTAAAAATTACCTGTGTTTAATATATAGATAATATAATAACTCGACTGTCAAAAATAGTATATTTTGTGTATGTAGGTGTATAGACACTTAGAAAATGCAAAGTGTCGTACTTCTCATTAATATGCCTGCGATTTTCGTTTCTACTGTTCGTTTACATCTATATCAAAATCAATAGTGTTACTGTAGCCTTCAACGTCACCCTCAAAATTCACAGTTTTTAAATGTTGTAACAGTCCGAGCATCATTTGGAACAAACTTCATTAAGCTTTTAATGTCTACCTTTTTCCCTGAAACTTCTTTTAATGTAAGATAAAGCTGTTCTGTTTTACCAAAAACTTATACACTTTTCTTGTCTCTATAGTAATCATGCTAATGTTTATTTCTTCGTAATTTATAGCGGAATGAAAATGATTCATGTATACTGTCAGGCTTTTCTTAATTTTTTTTACCTTATTACATAGCTTGCAATCAGCTAACTTTTTCTGTATATGTTATTTTTCTTCAGCTATTTTATCTTCTGTTTTCTGTTAACCAAAAGTTTGCTTGTAATAAACAAACTATATAGTTTAGAGAATGTGCAATTTGGCATTTAGTAGTTCCTTTATTAATTTGGCAGTTGGTTTATTTTTGATTAACTCATTATATAAATGAACGTATCCTTGTATGACTGATTAATATATTATTATGATATATGTATTTTATGAATATAAAAATTATTTATTTTAGATTGGTCTTTTTTTACATCTAGTTTTTCTTTACTTAAGCCATATTGTAACAGTAGTACAAGGTGTCCCCGGACGGGATTAGCTATACAACAAATGACCAAAATTTTAATTTTTGGACAAAAAGTCACTATAAAAATTTCCGCATTTTTAAAAAAATACGATTTATGTTAAAAAAATTATTTTTTTTATGAAGGAGCAGGGCGCTTAAAAATTCCAAAAGTAAACTACCTTTATTTTTCATTTTTAAAAAAAAAGCCATTTGAAATACTTTTCTTTCATAATCCTAAATTATTTAGTATCCGTTACGGAAAAATACGAAAACTGAGGTGAGGCATTGGGGAAAAAGACGTATTAAACAATTTTTTCAAATTGCATTTTCCTTAAAAATGAGAAAAATAAAGGTAGTTTGCTCTTGGGTCAAATTCATCTTTTTGAAATTTTTGAGCGTCCTGCATAAAAAAGTACATTTTCTTAACACATCGTATTTCTTTAAGAAACAAAATTTTTTTATAGTGACTGTCGAAAAACTAAAATTTAGGTCCACTTGTGGTATAGGTAACCCCATTTGGGGACACCCAGTATATTATTTGCTACCCCCTTGTGCATATACCACGGAAATTGCATGTTATATAGCACACATGTAACATCAGAACATATTTTAAGGTAAATATTTTGAAATACAATATATGTCTTTTACATGTATGTTATATATTTGCCACATATGAGTATGTTACAAGTTATGTTGCCATTACATGACTATAACTTTTTTTGTGGCTGAAATTTTAAGGTCCATGTACCTTACATTTACCATACATCCAATATCCTTGGATATAACATGTTGAATAGATTACGTAAGAGAAACATACCAGGTATATATTCGTGTTCACTGGGTTACATTAATGTTTACTGAGAAGTGTCCTACAATATTCTTTCTTGCTATGATCACGAACTTCCACAATGATATTAATTGTTCTGCAGCGGAACTTGTTTACGGAGACAGCCTCTTCGTATTCCGGGAGAGTTTTTCGTTTCTAGTAATAAAAATGAAAATGATCCAACATTTTTAGCCAATTTAAAAAACTAATAACTAATAGCTTTTACTCCATTGAAAAACCAACGGCACAAAAGATCATACGTGTTTTCCTCAATTATTTTGGAGGTGTTTACACCAACATTAACCCAATAGTGCCTATTGTATGATCTATCATACAGAGGTTAGGTTGTCTCTAATGAAGTGTGAACAAATCGAGTGTGATAAATTCAGTGATTTTATTCATCTAAAGTGTTATTTGCATATATAGACAATAAGCTTAGGACAAAAATTCGATAGTTTTATACTTGAGTAAGTTATAACTGAGCGTTCTATAACCAGTAAATTTCTATGCGGCAGAAAATGAGCTCACGGTAAGATTATGTTTCACAATTTTCATTTGGAAGTAATTTATTTGACTCGTATTCATGTAATAATTCTTTATACATATTATAGTATGTAATTATACCATTTCATAATCATATCAATTCTTTCTGTAATTGCAGCAGCAGAACAAACTTTTCGTACGGTAGGCAGATGGTGGTATGAATGTTAGTTTTGTTTCAGAACTTCTTTTTCATTGAATGAGGCTATGGAGCCTTATTTTGGCCGTAACAATATGAAGCAATTTATAAAGGGAAAGCCTATTCGCTATGGCTTTATATTTTGGTGCCTCACAACCCCCCCCACCCCCAGGGGTACTTATTGAAATTCAACCCCTACACGGGCAGTGGGGATAAAATCAAGGGTAAAACTTTGTATGAGATATATTCCCCCGCATTCGACCATATATTTGGATAATTTTTTCAACTCCTTACCATTACTTGAGCTTCTGCAAAATAAAGAAATTCAATGTATTGGTATCATCTGCTCTGACCGTATAAAGAAAGCTCCTTCAAAAGAGCTGCAAAAAGAAAAACGAGGGACTTTTCATATTCTGATTGACTCTAATAGTGGTATTCAACTCACCTGTGACTCAGTGTGTATAGGAACTTTTTCTAATAAATACTTTGAAAATCACAATTGCGTTGAAATAGGTGCATTACAAACAATCGACGCCCATAATTCTAAATCAACGCAATCAATTTTTCATTGTTTGCGTTGGTTGTGTGTACTGGAGTGGCATACAGCAAAAAAATTCTGACCAATTTAACGTTAGCATAGAAAAATTTGTAAAAATCAAGGTACAGATCATTGCCCACAATCCCCTATAAAACTAGGTACTGCCAATAATTTTTTAACGAATAGTGGTATGAAGATGCAGTTTGCAGAAATGTTTTCAGTGAGTAAAGGACTTTTTAATAATGCCAAAATTTATGTATGCCACTGGAAAAGATATTGGGTGGCGTCACAACATAGAATGCGTTAAATATAAAATCAACATTATTTAATCCTAAATACTCTTTGTAACATATCGCTAAATATCCTGGACTACAATTTTCATTTGCTTCTTAATTTTTCAGTAACGGCGGGTAGGCGTCGAGTTTGCGACACCCTGTACATAATGCTCAACATAACATAACCCAACCTTTTAATGTATAAAAATTCACAGATCTCGCACCTACGCAAGCATCCGATGTATTGAAAATACCTGACGCAACTTCTTACATTTTAATGTTTTCCTTTTTGATAATTGTAGGATTAGGTTATGAAATCGGAGCGCGTTTGTTTTGTTGATGATATATGTCATATAAATTTATGTGTCATATAAATATTCTCGAACAGTGAATAAAAACAACAAATCCTTTATAATAAATAGAGAAATTCAATAATTATTAATATATTCATTTCTATCAGTTATTTTTTTCTTCATTGTTTATTTGAGACATTTTTTATCATATTTGACGTTGACATGGAAGATTGAAGAAATTTCATGAGACCGTAACTGAAATTAAATAAAATATCTGTCATGCATAAACACAAAAAACACTATGAGGCAGCATTCCCAACCTTTTGAATAGGCCAGCTAGTTAGCGTTGTTCTTTTGGATACCAAAATTGTATACAGGCCGTGAAACATATTTTTACATTGGGCGCACAGTAAAAATAATGAAGCTCTATTTTGCGTTCGTTATTTTTTGTTTTGGTTGTTATAAACAACGATTCACTATTAAAAAAGTGCATTCTTTTCTGTTTTTCGTGTTTGAAAAAAAAGGACCAACAGTAACCTTTTATCTCTCTAAAAATTTCGACCCGCCACTGATTCTCCCCCTTACAACAAATATCGGACCGGCACTGATCCCCCCTAACTAAAATATCAACCCGTCACTGAACTCCCCCCCTTAACTAAAAATTTCGAGCCGCCACTGATTCCCCCCCCCCTCTTCGCAAAATAGGCCATCTTAATCTCTGCTGTACCCCTAGTGTAAACATTGAATAAGGCTTTTCATTCTACCTAATTAAATTTAGATTCTAGATTAAATTTAGATCTCTAAAAATTTCGACCCGCCACTGATTCTCCCCCTTACAACAAATATCGGACCGCCACTGATCCCCCCCTTAACTAAAATATCAACCCGTCACTGAACTCCCCCCTTAACTAAAAATTTCGAGCCGCCACTGATTCCCCCCCCCCCCCCCTCTTCGCAAAATAGGCCATCTTAATCTCTGCTATACCCCTAGTGTAAACATTGAATAAGGCTTTTCATTCTACCTAATTAAATTTAGATTCTAGATAAAATAACACTAACTTACCTTATTCAACAAAAGATTATTTAGTTGTAAAACATTAAACGTTTATACCGTGTGTGTAGTCGCGGGCTAGGCATGGGGAGAAGAATTACAACATCGCGCGTGCCAGCTGGCTGAAATGAAATAACAGAGCTGGAATGCTCCATCGACGGACGAATTTACGGCTGACGGTGTTGTCAAATCTCTCGCGCTACGTGAATGTACATGCCTAATGGGAAATTACACGCACGGTATATACATAAAACAATGGTAACCACATCTTGTTTTTACTTGCACTAATATTAAATAAATATTTAGGTATTATCGCAAGCAAGATATTTCAATATTAAAATTTCGAGCCGCCACATTAAAGCAGTATAAAAACCGCTGCCCAAGGAATCACTACTTCCACATACAAATTTTTTATCCAAGTCACTCACAACGAAAGAAATTTGTATGTGGAAATAATTGTGTATGAAACTTTAATAATATAATATTTGAAATCCTCTACCCCAAAAACCCATAAAACGATACCCCACATCGGTAGCGGGGTGGGGGTGGTGATGGTGGGTGGGGGTGGATGAAGTAAAAAAATATTTTGAGGTTTCTGGTTCTTGTACACAAACTAAATCACATTTTTTTTTCATCCCCTTTAATAATGGGGTGGGGGTGGTAATGGGGGTGGCTAATGCCAAAACTTTTTTTGGGACCTTAGCTTCTCTTGTATATACTAAATACCAATTTAATGGACTCTTACCTGCTTGATTTACCTATTTTCCCCAAATTTACCCCAATTTACCCCCCAACCCTTCGACGGAACAAGATGAAAATATAAACTAGTTCTAGATCTCGTTAAAGTACATATGTGTACCAAATTTCAAGTCAATATCTCAAACGGTTCCAGAGTAAACGTGCGCACAAAAAAAGTTACAGACAGACAGACCGACAGACACAGACCGACAGACAGACCGACAGACAGACCGACAGACAGAATTTTTTTTTTCGTTCAAACTTAAAATCTCGACGTTTCGTGACATTCTAAGCCTATTTGCACAATAAAAATTTTTAAAATTTTTTTTGTCGTTACTATACTTCCACTGGATGTGGAAGTAATAAACATTGAATAAATGTCTTAGATTACAAAGAACTATTTATGTGCCTCGACATTGCTGCGTCGACACTTTAACACTGGCTTTTTGCCGGTCGAGGTCACGACATCCAATGTTACGTTTGCATAAAAATGATCCCAGTAGTATTTTCAATACTAAAAAACATATTTATTTTAACAAAACCACTTACAACTTGATGTAGTTTCTAACTTGACTTCTTATACAAAATGTCTCTAATAATAATAATAATTTAGTCATCACTCAACATAATACAAAAAATGCATCAGTTATTGGACTAGTCAAACCTAAAACTAATGTAAACCATCGTATAACATACAACATTCTAAAACACATACAATCATTTAAAATTTAAAAACTCTTCATAACTATAAAAGGAGTTGTTTAAAAGGAAATCGTATAACCTTGATTTAAAATTATTAAAATTGTCGCTATTACTATAACGATTTACAAATTTATTGTAACAGTTTATACCTCTATAAATGTGACAATGCTGACTAACAGAGAACCTAGAAAATGGTTGATGTAAATTATATCTTTGGTTCGTGTATCATAGGAATGTATGGAGCTATTTTTTACCAAAGATTTTTTCTTTATATTTACTATCAGTAGAAAGATATATAATGATGCGAGGCTCAGGATGCCATACCTCTTAAAAAGATTCCTACATGAAGTGAGGCGATGAACACCTGCTATTACCCTCAATATGCGTTTTTGTGCAACGCCTTATTTATGTATGCCGAGCTTCCCCAAAATATTAAACTGTAGGATATAATGGATTCTGCTAAGCCAAAATATACTGATACTGAATATTTTCGGGAAAAGATTAAAAAGGAAATAACAGACGCATAGTTTACTCAAATAATTGAACTTTTATAACTAATTAGTTACTAAACTAAAAATGAAATAAAAATATTCCTATTTAGATTTTTTCCCATCCCTTGGATAATTCAACTTAACGTAAAAAACATTTTTCTTTTCAAACACAGCAGCCATATTTCTCGAAAAGTGTATTTTTTAGTTTTAATGGACCAAAATATCGAAAATTTCATTTTTAGTCACATGATTATCAATATGTTTTGTGTTTAAATAATATTTTTACATTAATTGCTATACTCAAATATAAAAAGTTAAGATTTTCATTCAAATTAATTGTTGACTTCGAATACCTATTTTAAAAGTGTTAAAATATTTTGCTGTCACATTCTTATTGATCAATTTATTTTTGTGTAAAAAACATTTTTAGGAAATTATATTTAAAAATTGAAAAAATATTTAATCTACTAAAAGAAAAATCAAAGGTAAAGCAACATTATCGATAAAAGAAAAATCCGTAAGATAATAAAATTTTAAATAAACTTAAAATTTTATTATTAATATATAAATGAATTCAAGGGAGCGACTATTGGTGTCGATGGCAACTGACAAAAGTTAAAACTTGCATTTGCCAGTTGCATCGATACCAATAGTCGCTCACTGGAATTCATTTTAAAATAATTACCTAAATGAAAAAAAAAACATTTAAAACAAAAGCTTTTATATAAAATGCTCTAAAAAGAAGAAAATAAACCTTAAATTAAATCAAACCCATCTATTTATTACATCATACAATTTATATGATATAAAAGCTTGTCGCGAGACTTACCTGTGTAAATTTATTTTATGAAATACATACATTTTTTCTTATAATCAAGTTGCATATTGTATTCTTGTATATTTACACAGGTAAATCTTGCGACAAGCTTTTATACCATATAAATTGTATAATGTAATAAATTAATGGGTTTGATTTAATTTAAAGTTTATTTTCTTCTTTTTATAGCATTTAAATAAAAACTTTTTTTTTAATGTTTTTTTTTTTCATTAAATTTTATTTTTAAATTTTTAGCTACGCCTTAATTAGTTTTATATATTCATTGCGTCGTTCCTATCCGATATAAAACTTATAATTTAAACCGAATCCTTCACCATTTCTTAGAATGCAACGTATGAGCGAATACACCATACGATCAAATTATAGTGTTAAAACCAAAAAATTTTGTCTGTCATCTTGGGACGTCCTCCATATTGAATTTAGTGTGACGTCATTTTATTTTCGTATTCTTTTCAGCAAACCCTTTCATTTGATACAAATATCATGGGGGTGCATAAAAAATAACTGGTCCGCCATCTTTGGGAGTTTGCCATATTGGATTTGGAAGGACGTCTTCGTATTCTTCTCAGCAAACCCTTTCATTTGATACCCATATCATGAGGATGCATAAAAAATAACTGGTCCGCCATCTTTGGGAGTCCGCCATATTGGATTTGGAAGGACGTCTTCGTATTCCTCTCAGCAAACCCTTTCATTCGATATCCATATCATGAGGATGCATAAAAAATAACTGGTCCGCCATCTTTGGGAATCCGCCATATTGAATTTGGAATGCCGTCTTCGTATTCATATCAGCAAATCCGTTAATTTGATACCCATATCATGAGCTGCATAAAAAATAACTGGTCCGCCATCTTTGGCAGTCCGCCATATTGGATTTGGAATGATGTCTTCGTATTTTTCCCAGCAAACCCTTTCATTTGATACCCATATCGTGGGGGGGGGGGGGGGGGGGGGTGCATAAAAAGTAACTGGTCCGCCATCTTTAGGAGTCCGCCATATTGAATTTAGTGTGACATCATTTTATTTTCGTATTCTTCTCAGCAAACCCTTTAATTTGATGTCTATATCAAGGGGGTGCATAAAGATTAACTGGTCCGCCACCTTTGGGAGTCCGCCATATTGGATTTGGAATGACGTCTTCGTATTTTTCTCATCAAACCCTTTCATTTGATACCCATATCATGAGGGTGCACAAAAAGTAACTGGTCTGCCATCTTTGGGAGTCCGCCATATTGAATTTAGTGTGACGTCATTTTATTTTCGTATTCTTCTCAGCAAAGCTTTTCATTTGATACCCATATCAAGGGGTGCATAAAAAATAACTGGTCCGCCATCTTTGGGAGTCCGCCATATTGGATTTAGAATAACGTCACTTAGCTAACCATGCATTGTCATCCAAACTAAACATGTACGCAAAATTTCAACTCAATCGGTTGGGGATAACCGTTATAAAATTCATTTGCAAGATTTGACCTAAACAAACAAACAAACTAACATACATAAAAACAAGCATTGGTTCACCAATAATGAGTGTTTTAAAGTATTTACCTAACTGGTATATTAGCCTGAACAGATTAGGGCAACAATATACAGAAATTAGGTATTTTCATAATAAAAAATAAAAAAGTGTGTAAGTTGTGATTTGCATAATATCTAAATAATATTCTCTAATCATGATAAAAGCAAATAAATAAAAAATAATTAATTGTAAAAACATTGCAAGTTAAATAAAATCTTGTAAAATATTGCCGCGACTAACACAGAAGTGGCAGGGTCACTGTTTCACAAAATTAAACACTTGAATTTACGGTTACACTTGTTATAGATATCGTTCGATGTGTTGCCAGACTTCATAGTAATAAATACACGCGAACCCACGCGATTAACTAAGGAAGTGAGTTCGTTCTGTCCGTCACACGGCTATAGACAACACTAGCGGCAAACATCTACGCTGGAACTAAAAGAAAGTTTTGCGCCTATATGGGGGTCAAAATCACTTCTTTCATGATTTTCGGAATTGAACTGTTAAAGACATCTACATCATAATTCTGTAAAAAAAAGTGCATTACGTTGTCACTTCCGAAAACGGAAGTGAGAACGTCATATAAGAAGTGACAACGTATCTCGTATGTATATATATATATATATATATATATATATATATATATATATGTATATATATATATAGAGTTATAAACACTACGTTGTCGCCTCAAGAATAGATATACTAAATACGCTGTGACCTCATATATGACGTTGTGACCTCATAAAGCTGAGGCGACAACGTTTGGCCTTAATTTCGATGTAAAATGAATCCAGATGTCATCCTAAGTTACTTAGCGAAAAATAGTTCTGAGGTCACTTCACTTCACTGGTACCTACAATTTTGAGTTTTAGTTCGAGTGTATATCACCAGCGCTAGTGTCGCCGTATCAAGTAGGAATGGTCAACACGAAGTCACCTCTAACTAGTATAAGGCGGACTACAGATATTACGTATTCGCCGTCCCCTCAGATTACTGGCAACGTTGCATCAATTTGCGTATAGCGTTAGCGGCCAGTGACCAACAAAAATATTTATAGTTCTTGAACCGCTGGCGCTGGCTAATTGAAAGGGACCAAGCAAATTTTTAGGTTGAATTTAAATCCACATTTTTTGAGAAAGAGAATAGATATCGATATGCGGTTTTCAGAATTTAAGAGGTTATTTATTTGTGAAACAGCCGGTTTTGTTCATTTCTTTTATTTTGAAGCACGTTACTGTTTACAGGGTGTGAAAGAAAAGCGTGCTTTTTTAACCAAACTTTATAACTACCGAGATTCAAAAAACATTATTTAATATTATTTTGATGGCATTTTTTTGGTCACTAGTTTAAAAAAATATAAATATTTTTTTGCCATTAGGCCTCATTGGTTTTCATAACAGCCGATCATTGTAGATTATTATAATACCTTATGCCGTTCCTTTAAAATAATAAGTGCATTTTCTTGTACTTTCAGTTCATGGTTAATACATATATATCATTTTTCTCGCTAATATACATTTAACTATTATTGCTACATTAACCGCTGGCGCTGGCTAATTGAAAGGGACCAAGCAAATTTTTAGGTTGAATTTAAATCCACATTTTTTGAGAAAGAGAATAGATATCGATATGCGGTTTTTAGAATTTAAGAGATTATTTATTTGTGAAACAGCCGGTTTTGTTCATTTATTTTATTTTGAAGCACGTTACTGTTTACAGGGTGTGAAAGAAAAGCGTGCTTTTTTAACAAAACTTTATAACTACCGAGATTCAACAAACATTATTTAATATTATTTTGATGGCATTTTTTTGGTCACTAGTTTTAAAAAAAAATAAATATCTTTTTGCCATTAGGCCTCATTGGTTTTCATAACAGCCGATCATTGTAAATTATTATAATACCTTATGCCGTTCCTTTAAAATAATAAGTGAATTTTCTTGTACTTTCAGTTCATGGTTAATACATATATATCATTTTTCTCGCTAATATACATTTAACTATTATTGCTCCATTAATAATAAAAAGTATGGTTCTTCCCTTTTTCTTTAGTTGACATTTTATATAATAATAGTGCTTATAAAAATGAATAAATAAATATTTAGATTATATTTAATTGTATTAAATAGACATACAATTTTTCGTACACTTTTGTATTTTTGGTGTGAAAATTAAATCAACAAAATTTGGCAAAAAATGTATCTACAGGTAAAGCCATTTTAGTTAGTCCCTTAATAGATGTGCCAAATTATAGCTTGATATCTGTAATTGTTTCGGAGATAAATGGGTTCCTGTTTTTTATATTTTAATGTCAAAACCCAAAAGAGATTCCCCAATCTGTAAACATATACCAATTTTGGATACTCCAGTGATTACCATGCAAAGATTTACTTTTTATTATGATTTTAAAGGAGCTATCATACGGTATTATAATAATCTACAATGATCGGCTCTTACAAAGCACAATAAGACATAACGTTAAAAAAATTAAAAAATTACAGGTTTTTAGAAACAAAATCGGCATCTTACAAAATAAGTGAGATATAAAAAATTTGAGAAATCGTTTCTTACAACATACCAGTGACTAAAAAAAAATCGCATCAAAAAAATACAAAACATTTTTTGTGGAATCTCTACGAATCTCGGTCGTTATAAAGTTTGTCAAAAAAAAACACGCTTCAAAATAAAAGAATTAGACAAAACTCGCCTTTTCACAACTGAATTATCCCTTAAATCCTGAAAATCACATATTGATGTCTATTCGCTTGGTCCGTTTCAATTAGCCAGTAGTTTAGTTAAAAAAAAGGTTGCTTTAAAAGAACGATCTGCAGCATCGTTTGGCAATAGATTTAAACTATGTGCAGAACATTGTACTTAACATGCTCTAGGATTTATTTCTAAGATTTTCTCTCACTGTGCTCACTACTCATATTTGTTCCGTTGTCATAATCTTGCAAATCGTATATATTTAAATTTATACTACAAAACACATTTTGAACAAATCCAGATCATTCTAATTCAGTTTGATCGATCCGTTGCTTTTTATAAAATGTTGCCTAATTTCAATTTTCTTTGTAACATTATTTAAGTTGACAAATCTGAAAACAATTATTAGAGCTGCTCAATGTGACTATCATCGGGAGTGTAATCCAGAATATTAGAAAAATATTTGTAGTTTATAATTTTTTTACTAGTTGGTAATAAACCAAATTGTGTTTAATATTTATCGGTTCTTAAATCTTATCCTTACTAAATATCATTCAAACAATACAAGGGATGGTCCACTTGTTTAACAATTATCCGACTTGAAACATAAACGCAAACTCTAAAAAAATTTGTTAATTAACAATAGGCTCATTTTATGAAAAATCGGTGAAAAATTTTTTTCCAACGGGATATTGCTCCTTTTTTAAGTGTCTAAATAATACCATAAATTATTAAAAATTTTAAATTAATATTTAATAACATAAAAAAATATTTTTACTTGTTATGGCCGGTTTCAGAGCATCGTAACGGCTTAGTGTTCACCGCGCGGAGCTCTATTTTCAACATTCAATTAAAATTATTAATAATAGAGATAGAGTTTCGGTAGTCTTGACTTTTTTATTGGAAATTTCTTCCCCTTTAAGAATCTTTCTTTATATTTTCTTAAATATTAATAGTTTTCGAGTTATTTGCAAAAAACGAAACTCGTTATTTTTTCAATGTTCATTTGTTTTCAACTTTTGCAGTTGTTTATAATAAAATTAGACAAATTTAGACCACATAATCTTATTCAGCGACCTAAAAAACGTAAGTATATGGATTTTCGTGAATTTATTTGTAACATTAGAAGAATTATTAATTATTCAGTATTTACGGGTGATTTCAACCCTTAATATTTCCGTCTTTCCTATGTTTTGACCTCATAATCATATTCGATGACCTCAAAAACATGAGTATATAAATTTTCGTCATCTTATTCGTAAAATTAGAACACATTAATTTTTCAGTATTTAAGGGTGATTTCTACCCTTAATATTTTCGTCTCATAAGTTTTGACCTCACAGTCATATTCAGCGACCTCAAAAACACAAATATATTGATTTTCGTTTATTTATTTAAAAATTAGAAGAATTATTAATTTTTCAGTTTTTAGAATTAGTTTCCACCCTTAAAAATAAAAAGCAGGTAATGCGACAATATAGTATTTTATAAAGCATATTGCAAAAAGAAATTAAGGAAATTCCTTTCATCGTTTTCGGGTCGGGAATTTTACCATTTTTACCGCTTCACTGACTGTACTATCAGTTAATAATAAAAAGTTTGGTTCTTCTCTTTTTCTTTAGTTGACATTTTATGTAATAATAGTGCTTATAAAAATAAATAAATAGATATTTAAATTCTATTTAATGCCATTAAAACGACATTCAATTTTTCGCATATTTTTGTATTTTTGGTTTGAAAAATACATCAACAAAATTTGGGAAAAAAAATTTGTATCTACAGATTTAGTGATAAATTTCAATTTGATATTTTTAACCGTTCCGAAGATAAAGTGTTAATATTTTGATGTAGAAAACACAAAAACGGTCCCCGAATCCGTAAACGTGTACCGATTTTAGGTACACCACTGATTATCATGCAAAAAAATTTACTTATTATTCTAATTTTAACGGAGCTGTCACAAGGTATTAAAATAACCTACCACGGTCGGCTCTTACAAAGCACAATAAGGCACAACGTCAAAAAAATTGAAATATTACAGGTTTTAGAAAAAATCGGTATTTACAAAATAAGAGAGATAAAAAATTTGAGAAATAGCTTTTTGTCCTATAAACCAGTGACTAAAAAAATGCGGTTCAAAAAAGTATAAACCATTTTTTGTGGAATTTCGGTAGTTATAAAGATTGTCAAAAAACACGTTTTTCTTTTACGTTCTTGTAGATTGAAAAATCCCAAAAAACCCGCCGTGAAGAAATGAAGAAAAAAAGCGCCGCCATGTTGAAATTAGACACTTTTCTACTTTAATCGGTAATAGCTCACACGGATAACACATTATGAAAAAAAGTAAAGAGGCAACATTTTGAGAGAAAGAGTTTAAGCTTCAGTATACCATAAATCGGTTAATTATTAACAAAGGTATGGTTGTCAAAATGACAGATTCTTATAAAAAATGATATTTTTTTTTCGTATTTTAACACCATAAAAATGTAACAATACTCAACAAAAACTTTTGTCGGTAATACTAATTAAACATGGTTAGAGATATCTCAAAACGGATTTTTAGCATCAGCATTAAATAAAGATCAAATTTTTCCCAAAACAATACCACAGTCGAATGTACGGATTCAGATGCTGATTATTTAATTGTAAAAACTGCTATTGATTGCTCAACTGATATTTGTAACCCTGTTATAGTTGTGGGTCAATATACAGACTTAATAACGTTACTCATTGAACATTGCAAAACAAAAAAATTTGTACATGATGAGACCCGATGATGGAGGTAAATCTGATAAAATAACGAATATGTGTAAGTTACGTTCAGAACTAAGTGAAAATGTAGTAAAAAATATTCTATTTACACATGCCGGATGCGATACCACCTCTGCATTTTATAAAAAGGGCAAAAAAAACAGTATTTTCAGTTTTAGAAAATAATATTGAACTAAGTAACGGCCTATTAATTTTCAAAAGTTTTGCTGAAGCAAATCAGCTTGCGGTAACTGGGGAAGAATTTATTTTAAGATGGTATGGCAGTAAAAAAAAAACTAATGGTTTAAATGATTAGGTACAGGTTCGTTGGTATAATCAGATTTCTGCTGGGCAAAATATTTTTCAACACTTCGATCTAGCAGTTCTTCCACCAACATCCGATGCCACTAAATATCATATTTATAGAGTGTATTGGCAAATTCAAGTCTGGTTAGGCAACAATCCTAATTCAGAGAATTGGATATTAAAAAACAAAAAGTAATCTTTTTTTATATAAATCTGTCATTTTGACAACCGTAACTTTGCTAATATTTAAACGATTGCAAAAAAATTTATACCACATTAAAACTTCGCTCTTTCTCTCAATATTTTACGTCTTTACTTTTTTCTTAAAGTGTCATCCGTATGGGCTATTACCGATCAAAGGAAAAAAGTGCCTAATTTCAACATGGCGGCGCATTTTTTCTTCATTTCTGCAAGGCGGATTATTTGAGATTTTCAGTTAGAGTTCTGAATAGCCGTAGAATACAATCCCTAAGAAATCAGATTGTTACAAATTTGTTCTGGGTCAACTATTAATTTTACTGTCTTAATAGTAATGTGCTCAAATTAAAAGAGGCGGGCAAAACTCGCTGTTTCACAAATAAATTATCTCTTAGATCCTCAAAACCGCATATTGATATATATTCTCTTTCTCAAGAAATGTGGACTTAAATTCAAGTTTAGTTAAAAAAAAGGTTATTTTAAAAGAACGATCTGCAGTATTGTTTGGCACTAAATTTAAATTATGCGCACAGCATAGTACATGAAACGCACTAGGATTTATTCCCAAGATATTCTGTCACAGCCCAGTGTATTCATTACGCATATTTGCTTCGTTGTCATAATCTTGTCCCCGCAAATCGTATATTTTTTTAGATTACAAAACACATATTTTAACAGATAATTCTAACTCAGTTTGATAAGTTGCAGAACACAATTTTATAAAATGTTGCCTGATTTCAACTTTCTTTGTGACATTGTTTAAGTTGACAAATCTGAAAACAATTGTTAGAGCTGTTCAATGTGACTAACATCTGGAGTGCAATCCAGAACAATAGAAAAATATTTTGAGAAGTTTAAAGGTTTTTTACTGGTTATAATAAACCCATTTGTGTTTGATATTTATTGGTTGTTAAACCTCATTCTTACTTAATGTCATTCAAACAATGCAAGTGACAGTCAGCTTGGAATTCGTATATATTTTACAAATAAATAACGAAATAAAGGAAAAGCATAAATCTAGATAACCAAAACTAAACGCTTAAAAAATATGAAATCGCTAATTCACTTTTGAAGATGAAATACTGGAATTCAATAACTTGTAACTATAATTCCGTATTTGCGTTGGCCTCTACTTAGACGAATTTTCAGAAAGAAAATAAAAAAGTCTTTCCTAGTAATCGTAAATGCATTGAATCTGCAATACAACTCAATTCAAGAGATGCAGAAATTTTATTTCTGATGTGATTATTTTATTTATCCATTTAATTATTGGTAGGACTAGATTCGAATTTATATGTTGATTTTAATGGGTAAAAGTTGCTATCGTGCGTGGCCGACTGCGAAAACCTATTTAATTCATATTTTGTACCAACATGGTACAATTCACTTTTAAAAGTTGCCACTGAAATTAAGTACACAGTCAATATATATATTTTTTATTAATAAATCAGCCGGCAACGACAGACTGCAACTTTAATTCGATTGTAATAGGTACTCTTATTAAATATACACAATTTATACCTTTTAAAGTAACATTGATATGTAATATATATATCTACGTAAACTTTGTTAAAACTTGAGTGACCCAGTGTATGTTAGAGTTTCGACTTTTTATGCATCTTAGCATTTTTTGTGCTTAATTAAAATCCTTAGTAACATTTCGATCTAAAATTCTAATACAGCAGCAGTGTCTATATACAAGGTGATCATATCGTTTGTGTTTAAGTTTTGGGAGTATGCAGTGGGCTTGGTTTTGGGATTAAAAACCACAAAGGTGGCAGGTCAATTTTTATTTTTTTCAGTTACTGGTTACATTCCCATTGAATTTGTGAACAGTAAATAAACATAATTAAATTCGTAAACTAAATAAGAACTTATTTTGTTTAACCATTCTCTGTTCTCTATTTCATTTTTTTTTTGAATTTTTTTTAATGTCTTTTTTTATTTTTTTTTAAATTATGAATAAGATAAGTTTTTATTTATTTTTTACTGCTCACAATTTTAATAGACTTCTCTGTTACAATTGAGGCCGCTTTGCGCTCCCAACTTCAACTTTCGTTTCGTAATAGTATTATTAAAAATACCTCAATAACACTTTAGGGTAAAACTGATATATCTAACTCACGTAATGTTCGCACGAACCTGGAGGACTCATTGTATATTGTAGTATAGATATCTTGTATATTTTTGCATTTTTTATGTTCTTAATCAAAAACGTTTGAAAGACATTGCTCTAAAATCGTAATAAAACAAATTATATAAAAGATGACACATATGATTCCTCTGTACGACGGATATGATCCAATTTAAATAGGAAATATGTTATCGCGTACTTCATATATTTATTCACATTCGGCAACACCCAACAACAACTTTCATTCATTTTAAAACAGTTTTATTAAAAATACTTTAATGATATTTTAAGGTTTTTAAGGTAAGGTTTGATATGTCCTCTAATATATATAGAGTTGTTCAAACCTGAGAGACACCCTGTGTATTGCGGTTTAGATGCCTTGTACACCTTCATATTTTTGTTTGTTTAATAAAAAACCTTTGTAATATTTTGCTCCAAAATTACAATAAAACATAGTTTTTACATATAATAGATCAGAGTTTACACGCCTATGACGATCGCTGTGTATGTCGGATAAGATTCAATTTCAATAAAAACTATTCTACTGTGCTATTTTATAGATGTTTACAATTTGAAATAAGAATTTTCCAACAGACAAGTCCAACAGACGTTATCATGTTTACTTAATAGATATTCGCAGTTGGCAACGCCTGTCCGCAACTTTGATTCATTTCATAATAGTCTTATACTTATAATCCACACAAGGAAGTTCAAAAAGGCCGATTGGGGGAAATAATTCTTGTAGTTAGAAATCATAAATTGCAAACTTTTGTTTACACAGCACATTTTTTTATTTTTAAATCATAATTTTAATAAATAAGATTATATTTCTATCACCTTTTTTCTCTTCCTACCCATGAAGTTTATGTCCTAGTATCATTTCTTGAAAAGTTCAGAAAGAAATAAATTCTACATAAAGTACTTAATAGTACTAACGAAATAGATTATTCCCTGCTGTATATACCGCAGGTATAATCAGTACGGACACACCTCAAAAATGCTGGCAACACTGTATGAGGCGACATGGAATTGCAACTCTCGTGCGGTAATATATATAACTGAGGTCTCTTCGCATTTGTAATATCTAAACATATATACAAAATTTTAAATTAAGAAATCACTTATTTTTTTTTGAGAAACCTATTCCTGTTACTCCCCTTAGAGGATATATGTATAAATAGGTCAATTATTACCACCAGAAAAGGGTGAGGTCAGGCCGCCCAGTCAACGACCCTGAGGTGACAACGTATTACTTATCAATATATATATATATATATATATATATATATATATATATATATATATATATATATATATATATATATTTATATAAGGTATTAGTTGGCATCCCACAATGTAAAATTTTAGGTTCAGTTGGCATCCACGAGTCAGATGGCATCCGGTATTCGGATGCCATCTGACCTGCTAGAGATATTAACGCAGGGACACCGTAGATGTCGTATTATGCCATTAAAACTTATTTTAAGTTGGAGGTCAAGTGACCCATTTTAACACCCTAGTGAATATTTTAGTTCAGCGGTTTGTTACTAGCTGCCGTGCCTGTCGCTCGAAAAATATTCATTTTGAATACCTGCTGACCACAGAAGCGGTTTAGATGGCATCTAGTCAGCTGGCAACACCGTGGAAGTAGCTTATTATATACCACATGTTGATCCAGATGTTTTAGTTTGCTCGAATATATTACTACTAGGAAAAGCAAACTTAGTGGAGACAATTCGTGTAACTGTTAAAATGAGGACGGAATTTGTACCTACCTCTTGATTGTAAACAACTTTTGTTAAAAATGGTTCAGCAAGGCTATAAGTAAAATAGTGTTCTGTAGTTTAATTAAACTACAGAAGTAAGAGAAAAATTATTAGCAAAAATATTTTAGATACGTGATAAACTACAAAATTATGTTAATGTAAAAGAATCTTATTTAGTCTAATTCGCAAGTTCAGACACGTGTTAATTCTTGATAAAGCTTGTAAAAATATAAGTCAGGGCTCATTGGATTCGGAATGACGTCATAAAAAAGTTATAAACAAATTAAGATTGAAAAAAATGACGAGTTTCGTTTTTTGCAAATAACTCGAAAACTATTAATAATTGAGAAATTAAAAAAAAGAGGTTCTTAAAGAGGAAGAAATTTCCAATAAAAAAGTCTGGACTTCTGGAACTCTATCTCTACTATTAATAACTTTAATTTAATGTTGAAAATGGGACTTCGCACGGCGAACGCTAAACCGTTACGGTACTCTGAAACCGATCGAAAGAAGCAAAACAATTTTTTTATATTGTCAAGTATTAATATAATTTTTTTTAAATTGCGTTTAATTATTTAGACACTTAAAGGAACAATATCCCGTTGGTCCTCGCTTCGTGACGACCTTATGTCAACTATATTTTATGAGATTATGACATTACGATGTTTTTAATTGTTACAGTCTATTAGTTATTAATTATTTAAGCTAACAAGAAACTAAGAAATTAAATAGAGGTTGAAAATTTTTTTTTATTAATTTTAAAATTATTATTATTACTGTTTTTATATTCAAAAATACTATAAAATTATATAAACTTTAAATTTTTAGTGCTATTTGTTTAAACAAATTTTATAAAGAAATAGATAAATAAAGTATTTTTGAAAAAAATTTTTTCTTAAAACATTTTTTTAATTGTTTATAATTGTCTTTTCCCGTTTTTCTTCATATGAACAAATTATTAAGAAAAAAAATATTCTTAAAATTTTTTATTTGCAATTCTCTACAAGGTGGAATTTTTGTTATTAATTAATTTGTTTATTTAATAAACAATTTCTAATTAACAATCGCCGAATGTGTTTATATTTTTTTAGATAGAAAAAAATAACCTGAACAACCGTATACATAAATATGTCAAAAAACATTTTTTATATTTAAAATTTAAAATTCTATAAGAAATGTTAACATTTTTTTGATGTGTTTATGTATACGGTTGTTTTTTTTTTAATTTTTTTTCTATCTAAAAAAATATAAACACAATTGGAGGTTGTTAATAACAAATTATTTATTAAATAAACAAATAAATTAACAAAAAAAAAAATCCACCTTATAGAGAATTGCAAATAATAGGTTTTAAAACTAAAATTTTTACTTAATAACTTGTTTAAATAATGAAGAAAGGAAAAAAATGATTATAAACAATTAAAAAATGTTTTTAAGAAAAAATTTTTTTTTAATTCATAATATTTTATAACAAATAAAATGACAAAAAATGTTTTTCAAAAATAAGTAATTTATCTATTTGTTTATAAAATTTGTTTAAACAAATAACACTAAAAATTTAAAGTTTATGTAATCTTATGTTATTTTTGAATATAAAACCAGTAATAATAATTAAACTTAATTAAAAAAATGTCAACCTTTTTTTTAAATTTCTTAGTTTTTTGTTATCTTAAATAATTAATAACTAATAGACTATAACAATTAAAAATATCGCAATGTCATAATCTCGTACAGTATAGTTAATATAAAGTCTAAAGGAAACGTAAATAATTTTAGTGGCTTTTGCTTAACAATTATCCGACTTGAAATATAAACGTAAGCTCTAAAAAAAATTGTTAATTAACAATAGGCTCATTTTATGAAAAACTGGATTTTTTTTTTCTTTAAATGTCTGAATAATACCATAGTTTTTAAAATTTTTAAATTAATATTTAATACATAAAAAAATATTTTTACTTATTACGGCCGGTTTCGTAACGGCATTAAATTAAAATTATTAATAATAGAGATAGAATACCGGGAGTTCTGACTTTTCTATTGGAAATTTCTTCCTCTTCAAGAATCTTTTTTTTAAATTTTTTAAATATTAATGGTTTTCGAGTTATTTTCAAAAAACGCTTCGTTATTTCTTCAATCTTAATTTGTCTATAACTTTTGCAATTGTTTGTATGCGGGTTTGAAACTTTTGCAAATTTTTCTAGACGTCATTCCGAATCCAATGTGCCCTCACTCACATTTTTACAAGCTTTATCAAGAATTAACACGTCTTTGAACTTGTGAACTAGTGTATGTTGGAGATTATTTTAATTCGTTTTGTTTAAATTTTTGGATTTCTTATTGGATTCTATTTAAGAAAAGTATAGTAGGTGACCCAAGAACAACCTCTTGTAGAGAAATGCATGGTTGAAAGAGTTGTAGAGTTACTAAGACACCGTTAAAGATAAAGCTGTCGAATTGAAACTAACAAGATAGAAAAAATTATACGATAAAGTTTGATAGCTTAAATTATAATATATTTTTTACTTTACACTTGCCACTGTGCTTCAAAATTAATCAGTTTGGAGCATCTACACCTCGTGATTTTAAATGTAAGTTCATAGATATCTGTAAAACTATAATTCATCTAAACTAACAAAGTTTTTTCCAAAGTATATATTTATATAAATAAAATTAAAATTTAATTGCAGTTTACTTTAAGTAAATATATTGTACATATTGCACGTAAAGTATATTTTAGTTTTAATTCGAGCTAGTTTTTTCGTTGATAGTGTTTAAGTAATTCAACAATTTTTACTTCTATTTCTCTCATGATATTGATTATTATAGGTCACTCAAACAACATGTTATAATTAGAATAATAAAGTTGATATAAAAGTCATACAATTTTGTTAATATCTCCGCGCAATTTGTATAGTTTGAATGTAAATGACCGTGATTTTTGATTCGTTGTATCTAGCAATTCGTTAAAAATGGATTTCTGGAAATATCTTGAAAATTACGAATTATGTCAAAAACTGTTATTTGTACGACTTGAAACATAAGAAATTAACTTTACCTTAAATTTCAGATTAGTCCCGTTCAAAGATTGTTCGAGATATTATTTTTTTAAGGTTTTGTGTTTTTTCGTCCCTTTCTAAATGTCAAATTTCAACACGTATTTTTTGTGAATAACTTAAAAACCGAAGGGTCTGAAATTGGTTATTACAACGTTGAAAGGTAATTCAATTTAACACATTCCGATTCTTCTACAATAAAAATTGTCAAAGTTATGGCTATTTGTTAAAAGATTACTTTTTTTATGAAAATCGAAATTGGAGTATTACTCTCAATTGAGTTGTGATAAAATAAATCATTCAAAATTTGTTGTAGCTTTTGGAATAAAACCGCTGAATAAGGAATCAATATTTCCACATCCAGATTTCCCATCCAAGTCTCTTTAAAGGAAAATATCTTGACCATATTTGTACTCTAGTATGTGGAAATAATTGGTCACAGAATTTTTATAAAAGGGCGTTGCCGAATGCTAGCCAAACTTCCAGAACTTCCGGACGCTGCCGAATACGAAGGCAAATTCCGGGCGTTTCCGTATCCATATTAAGATAGTGCCAAATCCATATCCGGGCGCGCATGAATACCAAGGTAATTTCTGGGCGCTGCCGAATCGATATTAGGATGCCGCTGAATCCATTTTTAGGCGCTGCCGAATTCCAAAGTAACTTCCGGGCGCTGCCAAATCCAAATTAGAACGCCACAGAATCTATATTCGAGCGCTGCATAATCCATATTCGGGAACGGCTAAACACCAAGGTGACTTCCGGACCATGTCGAATACCAAGGCAATTTTCAGGCGCTGCCGAATCCATATTCGAATCTTTCCGGGCGCCGCCGAATCCACTATTAAACAATACCTCCAGGATCCATTTTGGTTGCACGATTTGACCCAAACATACTAACTACCGTACAAAGCTTTTAAAATGAAGTTAAATAGAAGATTTTAAAAATTAAGTTTCTGGACTTTTATTAGCTTGCTTTATTGTTTTTCCCTATTTACCCTATTTAACTCACAACACTTCACCGGAATTAGCGCAAAACATAATCTAGTACCAGATCTCGTCATGGAACATATGTGTGCCAAATTTGAAGACAGTATCTTAGACGACCGTTGCGAAGAAAACGTGCGCACAAAAAAGTTACAGACCGACACACAGACAGAATTTTTTCTCTCTTAAATTTAAAATCTCGACGTTTTATGACATTTATTATTTCAGAAAAAAACATTTTGAAATTTTTTTAAAGATTACTATACAGGGTGCGCCACTTAAAACTCCCCAGGCTTGCAACTTTCTTATTTTTTAAACTACGACCATGTTGGGCATATCAAATTGTAGATAATTTTAAGGCATTTAAACTTGTGTACAGAGTGATTTAAAAAAAAATTAAAATAATTGTTAAGAAAGAAAACTTAATTTCCTTGAATATTTGTTTACCTCATCCTGTACATGAACTGCGTCAATGTTTTCTTATAAAAGTTTTAATTAGCTTTAATTTGTGTTATGTTTATTACGTCATATCCGAAATTCTTTTTGGTTTTAGAGAAAGAAATTAAAAACACTCCTTCCGACTCCTGATTTTTTTAAAATAACTGAAAAAATGTAAATGATAATTTTATGCTTTATTTGTAAAAGACATATCACAAAAAATTCTCAACGTAACAAAACAGCAACAAGAAACAAAAGAAATAAATATTTTTAAAAACAAACTCTATTAAAATGTACTAAATAATAGCAATTTTTATTCTTAAAACTTTTTTTTTAACATAAATTGAAGCTAATTGAAACCTTTATAAGAAAACATTAACACATTTCATGTACAAGTTGAGGTAAAAAAATATTCAAAGAAATTAAGTTTCCTTTCTTAACAATTTTTTCAATTTTTTTTAAATCACTCTGTTTGCGTGTTTAAGGCTTTAAAAATGTCTACAATTTGATATGCCTAACAAGGTCATCGCTTTAAAAATAAAAAAGTTACAAGTATGGGCAGTTTTAAGTGGCGCACCCTGTACATCTTTCCACTCCACTACGTGGATGTGGAAGTAATAAATCAAATGGCATATATTTTCATTAAAAATAATGTATGTTTTTATCCGAATTTGTTATAAATAAGAAACAAGAAATGAAATGTTTCATATTTCTATTGTGAAATATAATTCATTTAGTTATCCTTTAAATAAAATCATGGAAAAAAACATTTTATATTTATTACAAAAAATGTTTTGTAAGACATACAAAGAAAAATGTTAGTGTAGTTTTGGTGAATAAGTATACCTACTAGAAGCCAAGGCCTCAGATTTTTTATAATATTTTACACTACTATAAAGAAAACTACCTGTTGTTAAACTTGAGGCATGTTCAATTTTATTAACATTTAACATTACAAATTGTGTTTTTATAATAAGAAATGTTTCTTTTTATTTAAAATACACTTTCAGATGTATCAATAAACCCTCATGTCATAATATTTTAGCTTCATTAAATCAGTATTTATAATTACTTAATAATTTTCGCACAATTTGTATCCCAATTTGGGACATTGGATGATTTGAGTCGTAAATTTTACTTCCACATCCAAATAGTGGATTGGAAGTATAGTAATCGTAAAAAAAACTTCAATTTTTTTTTTTGTTGAAATCGGTTTAGAATGTCATGAAATATCAAGATTTTAAATTTGAGGGCAAAAAAAATTGTATCTATCGGTCTGTCTGTATTTTTTGTACGCACGTTTCCTGTGGGACGGTTTAAGATATTAACTTAATAGTTGTTACGTGTATGTATTATAAAAAGATCTGGAACACATTGCTATAAAATTACACAAAAAATAATCGTTTTAGAGATTCTAGCATTTTACTTAATCGCCAGAATGTATTACAATAACGGTGTAAAAGCCGCTCTAAAAGTGACTTATATTTGGTAATTTTTTACAGTTTCGGAGTCTGTTATTCTAGTTTCGGTTAAACAGGCAATAATGGGTTGTATCTGAAACTAATTGACTTGTCTTTTTGAAATGAAGGATTGCTATTTCTGAAAGACAATTTTATTGCGTCTTATTATGGACGCTTGTGGGGTAAGGCCTCTATTGTAAGAAACCCTTTCCGAAATATATTAATTTCAACCATACGTTTGGTTTTTTAAATTCATAAACATTTTCTCTACAGATATTTTAAAGGATGTGTATTGATTGTGTAATTATCTATTGTTCAAAATAAGTAGACTTCATCGACTTACGGTCCAATTTACGTCTTTCTATTTGAAAAGGTAAAGGTGGTTTAATATTTGCTTCGAGACAGCAGTAGAAATTTTTTCGTTCTTTCTTTTCTTCACAAATTAGATATTTTTCTATTAAATATATATAAATTAATTACAATTTTAGAGATTACATGCATTTTGTGTCATGAAAAAATTTAGATACATTTTGATAGTGAAAAACTGTTGAAAACTCGGAAAATATGTACGTTACAAAAAAATTAGAAGAGAGCAAAATTTTAAAGAATGTATTAACCTATACGTTTGAATTTTTCCAGATTTCTAAATTTCATAGTTTACGATATTTTCCGTTTTCCGAAAAGGGCCTTTTTTTCGGTTTTTTCCAGGAAACTTGGACAGAGTGCACTTTAGGAAAAAGTCATAAAGGAAAAAAAGTCTTGTAGTTTAATAATATATTCACTCGAATTTATGGATTTTTCTCGTCACTTTTTATTCCACCTTCAACCCTTTTTGGAAAAATTCAACCGCTATATCTCGGAAAATATGCATTTTTCGAAAATTTTACTAGAGTAAAAAGTTGTTATTTTTCATAAAATTATCTAAAAAGACATTTTGTTTTTTTAATTTACCTCAATTTTACTAGTTAACAAATTAGCAACAAGATCATTGTTTATAACAATTAAGAGGCAATATTAGCGGCCATTTTTTTTTTTGGAGTTTGATCTAGACTTCAAAACGAACAGAATCCACAAAGTTTCGTGAAAATCCATTCATTCGGTAAACTATTTAGTCAGAATGCTAATTTGCCTACACTATAATGTGTTAGAACTACAAAGTACACATAACATAATCCTGGGATTATATAGACAGAGAAAATAAATTTCCTTTTAAGAGTTGATGTTCGGTTTTTGTTTCATTTTACCATTATTGTATTATTTTGGTTTGAAATACGTATGTTTACATTTTCAAAAATGCTAAATATTTGTGTTGTATTCATTTTTTTAAAAGCTTTTATTTAACTTGCAATGTGTTATGTATGAATGTATGTTTGTTTGGTGAAATTTTGCAAGCTGAATTTCGACTAGTTCTTATTATATTAGTGTTGTATTCATTTTTTTAAAAGCTTTTATTTAACTTGCAATGTGTTATGTATGAATGTATGTTTGTTTGGTGAAATTTTGCAAGCTGAATTTCGACTAGTTCTTATTATATTAGAGCTTTGAAATTTGGCACACGTGTATAAGTCCGGTGACAATGTAACATAGTATAGCCATTATCGGTCTAAATCCAATATGGCGGACGTCCCAAGATGGCGGATCGGCTTTTTAGTCACAACCCTATTGAAATGGGTATCAAATGAAGAGGTTTTACGAGTAAAATACGATAGACAATGTGACGTCATTCTAAATTCAATATGGCGGACGTCCCAAGCTGGCAGATCGCCTTTTTCTTCACAACCCCCTTGATATGGAATCAAATGAAAGAGTTTGACGAGTAAAATACGATAAACTATGTAACGCCATTATAAATCCAATATGGCGGACGCCCTAGGATGCAAATTAACTTTCTTCACGACTCCCTTGCCATTTGTATCAAATGAAAGGGTTTTGTCTGTCTGTCTGTTAAATAAGTAGACTAAAACGTAAAAAATAAAATTATATAAAAAAAATATTTTTAAAAGCCTTCATTAGAAGAAACTGTACTAAAAAGTTTAAATTATTTTTTAAAATTCATACACCTGGAAACCAAAAGCTTTGGGGGCGGTCAATTGAGCAAGGTAACTATGCAATAGTGCTATATGACCGTCCGCAAAGTTTTTGGTTTCCAGGTGTATGAATTTTAAAAAATTATTTTTACTTTTTAGTACAGTTTTTTCAAATAAAAGCTTTTTCTTAAAAATATTCTTTTTTATATAATTTTATTTTCAATAAAAACGTTGACCACATCAACAGAAGATACCAAATGTTCATGTGATCTGTTATGCTATTACAACGTAATTGAAGAAAAAAACACTGAAAGATTTTATCAAGAAATCATACATTGGTCTCAAAATAATAACCTAATTCTAAATAAAACAAAGACAGTTTCAATACAATTTTCATTGAATAATAATTCCGAGAGCTCAACACTTTTTAGTGGTACTGACTGGGAAATAAAAACTTGTTGAAAATTTTTAGCTCAAATAACAATTTAATTCGCTAATTTCTAATCACGTTTGCTGAAACAACCAATCAGAACAAAATTACACTGATAAGATCCCTTAAGGATGTTTTCACTTATATTATCCAGTTTGACAGTTCAATAACACAAGTCATGAATGTTGTTGTGAGGCTAAGGTCATTTCCGAAGTAATTTGTCGCGCTGAATCCGAATCTGGCCTCAGAATTGGCCCATCATGTCAGGATTTTGAAATATTTGAGATTAAGTACTTAAAAAATGACTTTTTTAGCAAGTTTTGAAGTTGTGTCTAGAACCCAAAAAATTTTTCAGCTTATTTCTAATAAATATATCATTTAGTAACATCCTTCCTCTTTAAAATAAGCTTTCGAATGGTCATCTATGATGTTTCCTCGCAAAGTTATAGCCATTTTAAGGTGACATGAATTTGAAACCGTGTTCCCTACAACCCAACAATCTTAACCAAACGACTCTAAACGAATCAAAATTTAACACAACAATAGGAATAACCCAACATTCTTAAATCAAAGATTGGTTAAAATTGAGGATCATGGTACGCATGGTACTCGGGGAAACCTACTACGCATCCATTGTACTCAAGGAAACCCACTGCACATCTATAATACTCGTGGAAACCCACTGCGTATTCATGGTACCCGGAGAAACCTACTGCGCATTCATTGCGCACTCAAGGAAACCTTCTACGTATCCATAGTACTCGGGGAAACCCACTGCGCATACATTGCACTAGAGGAAATCCATTGCGCATCCATTGTACTCGAGGAAACCCACTGCGCATCTATAGTACTCGGGGAAACCCACTGCACATAGCAATTTGATAACAATCCATTATTCTTTTTTTGTGTTAGAGCGAGTTAAATGAAAAAATAATTATTTTAATCCACAATAGAACACATGGGCGGGTATCTGTCAAATTTCATGCTTAAAACATCCCTCTCCCTGTTCATTCGTTCGCGGTGTCTCGTTTTAAAAACCGTCGAATACGTGCCTCCTTATTTCCTCAGGAAAGCCTATCGCTGGAATATCGCGTTTCTGACTTACGCGATTTCAGAGGTACGGGTACTCTTTAGATCACCTACCACCCCCGTTTTCACCACTTTAAAAAGTGAAAATCGAAATTTCGTCCTACTCGTGTCTAATAGATTCTAATAAAAAGTATTTATGCCAAATTTTATGATTCTGGGTTTAACCGTTTCCGGAAGGAAAAACCTCCCCCTCCCCGTTCACCCGTTCGGAGGTCTCTTTTTGAAAACCGTCAAATACGTGCGTGTCTTCTTATTTTCTCAGAAGTGTCCATCGCTCGAATAATCACGTTTCTGACTTACGCGATTTCAAAAATACAGGTGCGCTTTAAACCATCTACCACCCCCGTTTTGACCTCTTCAAAAAGTGAAAATCGAAATTTCGTTCGGTTTCAACAAAAAATATGTCTGCCAAATTTCATGCATCATGCATCTAACCGTTTCTGGAAAAACCTAAAATTTCAACCTCCCTTTTTATCAAACAAAAAGGTATAATAGTGGTTCTATTTATAGTTATTAGACTTATAATAAACCACACTATTTGATGAACTTGTAGTATATTATTCAACGAGCGGTAATATAGGTAATAACTCACGCAAATGAAGTTTACAGCTTGAGCCGCAGGCAAGTGCTGTAATTCATCAAGTGGGTTATTACCATTACCGCAAGTTGAATACTATACTTTATCTACTATTATAACAATAAATATTAAATTGAGAAAATTTTGTTTTAATTAGGTACTCAGTTTGTTTATTAATAAAATAAACTGTAAAATTTAACTTAACTTAATTTAAGGATTTCTCTCGGACAGAGCCACACCTTCGTGAAGCGCGTTACGTCGATTGGATATTCTAGGGCATGAAGATACAGATGATTGGCACTATCACCTAGTGATTTATAATAACTCACTCATTATAACTCACGCTAATATTTATGGATACTATAAATTGTTCAAACGCAGTTCATTAATTAGTATATAACCTAATAAGAGTAAATAAAATAACCAAAAGTAGTTTATATTAGTCATAGATTTTTGTTGCTCCTAACTTAGCATACCTAGAATATTACCTACAATATCTTATTAATATTTCTAATCCTATTTACATTCACAATATTGTCTGCAATTCTCCTATTTCCTTATTCAAAACAGTAACCATAAAATTAGCATAATGTCCTGTAGACTGACTGCCTTTGTATGTTGAATTACTTTCATTTCATCATCTGAAAATGTCACGTTGAGTGCCGAACTGCAGTAAGGTGCAAGTTACAATAATTTGGCGGTAAAAAATAAAGTAAATGTTAATGTTGGTGTTTCATTATTATATCATCATAATTAATTACCACAAAGTAACGGCTTACCAGTTTAATTTTGGAGGAGGTATTGTTTTTATGATTATATATAACTAAATATTTGTAAATTATTTTCCGTTGAAATTAATTTCATTTCCTGAAAATAAATTTCTGTGATAAAAACATTCAGATTATAAGTAAGAAGATAACTGTTTAAATATGAAACATAATTACTTGTAAACTTATATAAATGTTCACAAGAATTTTACACTCGTCCGAACTCCGGCTTTCCAAGTAAGCATGAAAGAATGACTGGATATTTAATAGTGCCGGTGTTGTCAAATCCCGGACGCAGCATTATACGATTTTTGAATAGAGAATATTTGAAGTATATTTATGTTCACAAATCTATGCGCCCCTAAACATAATTCGATGGAACTAAAAATATACTTTTAGTTTTACGGAACATATGATACTGCGTCCGAAATCAAAATAAACTCGGGTCGATATTTTGCTAAATTGAAACGAAACAGAACTCATTTCTATGTTTACATATAACCCAGGAGACGAAGAACATTTTGAGGTGCTGAATCGACCATTTTAGAGATTTGTTGAAGATAACACGGAAAAACAATACTGCGTCCGGTATACAGACGCAGTATTGTACAGGGCGCAGCAGTGTATGGTATCGTGCACATGTACGGACGCAGCATTATTTGCAGGACAAATATATATATATATATATATATATATATATATATATATATTGCTGTGTCATTTACAGTGGTAAGAATATAAAACTCATTATAGCCAGATAGCGTGACATTGATTTTTACAGACCGTATTCTATACATTGCAATGCACTGTACGGTTTCAGACGTGAGAAATTGCATACACGACTCTGTTTTCAGGAGGCTAGTGTTAATGACTTTGTTGAAACTTTTAATATTACAAAATGATAATTGGAATACTTCAGTTGTGTTTGAAAGTTACATGCAATTTTAGTATAAGCTTTTCTATAGTTATAAGTTATGAAAAGTACTGATCATGATCAAACCAAATAGACTTTAAATTAAAGGTATTTATTGGTACTCACTCCACATCTAGGATTCTCTAAGGTATTCTCAGTTCAAGGGGGTTCCTAGGCATAAGTTTGGGTGCACAGTTTCACTTCAACCAAAATAGGGAAAGACTTTTATAAAAAAGATATGACATTATAAATCTTGTGCTCCAGATGTGAGAGGAAGTTATGTTTATTATTCCTAGTAATTCTTATGGGATATTCACTCCACATCTCCTACGTTTCTATTTGCCCATTTTTTATCGTTTGCCAATCTAAAGGCTTCTTCATATTAAATTTATATTAAAATTGTTCAATTTAGTTTCATACTTTTGTAAAAGTAGAATTAGAGTATTATGTAAGTTCTGAATGGTAAATCTCTTAGTTTTTTGTATTATTAAGGCCATAATGTACAAAATAGAATATTTATTGATCTAGCCTAAAAGGCATTTATATCACACAAGATTCATATCTAAATGAGCAGAAAAATATGAGGAAAAGTATTACAAACTCAAAATTCACATTCAGTAATCAGAAAGTTCAAGATATAATACATTTCAAAATTAAATTCATGTCAAAAAGAAAAAATCAAGATATGATATCGATGAAAGACAGTTCTCAAAAAAATTATGACAGAAGGGATTAAATTTTGAAAATTGAGTAAAAAAGTATATAAATTTCAAGATATTATAAGATACGAGACGCTAATGAAATAGTCAGTCAAGTGATAATAAATATTCTATGGTTAAAAAGAAAATTTGTCTTAAAATAAAAATTATAAATTGATATTCCGGAAGGTTGTAGTTTGATGTGTTTATCACTCTACAAAGAAAATAATATATAAGGTATTGCTTATCTATAAAAGTGCTTAATCCAAGTGCATCGAATAGTGCCACGTTATTTTGAAGGAGATAAATCCCAAGCATCTTTAAAGAAAATCGAAAAGTACAGTTCACAACCACCACGAGAGAAATCTTTCGATTTGGATCGGCTGTTTGGATTCTGACGTCATCAGTTCGACACCAGGTATAGACGTAACATGTTTTAAGTGCGTGTCGTGAGAGCTCTAAAACGTAAGTAAAAACAATATAACTTTGAGTTACAAAATTTTAGAACTATTAATATTAGATTAAATACGGGTTGCAACCAAATCAATTTAAGGCCTTTAGTTTCATAATTTTAAGTATTCATTTGTCAACATTTATAAATTTTAAAAAACCATTCAGATAATTATAATTAACTTTTCATTCACAACTGTCAGAGTTTGTTTTTTTCAATCAAATATTTTTCAACATTTCAGGAACCGGCTACTGAGACAGATTTGTTTGCATCATTGCGAACCTTCTCGTGCTCGGATACTGACAGCACAGTGTAATGAAGCATATTTTAAACCCCAATAAACCATTTATATTTACCAAAAATAGATATGTTTCTGTTGAATTATTTAATAAAAGTTACCAGGCTGTGAAAAATAATTATATCACCGCATAAACTAGTAGGCCCCACCAGGCCCAACCGAAACTGAAAATGCATACTAAACCGTGATCTCCGCAGAAAGCATTCAGTTGCTACCAGTGAACAACAGCGAGCAGAAGTGCCTTCTCCAGGGAAACCGCCAGCAGACGTAAGTTCCAATATTTGAATTATATTTCCGCGACACTGTACTAAGTTGCGCCTACGGCAATCAATATCCACGCGCACCGTTCCCCCGTCATTAGCGCGAATAGAGGGGATAGTGGACTAGATACCCGAGGCACTGAGAGCAGACAGTCAGTTCCTCACGAGCTCCAACAGCGACCAGACGTGCCCACTGCAGCCAGCTCCGGAAATAAGAGTAAGTGAAATTTTTCTAAGACCGGGAGACAGAAAATAATGGTAAGTCCGCGATTTCTGACTTGTAAAATATTTTTCATTTAACCGTTTCACCTGAAAATAATACAAGTATTCATTTACCGCTACGCACCGTGTCTGCACATTTCCCCCCTCTACCGGCTTGTTGAAAGAGGAAAGTCTTTATTAAAACTCGTGATATCAAACAGTCGTGGTCGGCCGTTCCACGACTCTAGACGTACCCAGCTGTAAGTAAACAGGAGCCCCGCCAACCGTGCAAAGACCGATCCTCGAAGATTGCTCCTACCGCGACTACGTCATTACCGCACGCCGCAAATATAGAGTCCCCCACTTTAACCGAGAATCTTCTGTTATAGTCACCGCCATTTTTATCGTCATACCGCTGCCTATCACTGCCTGCTGTCAAACTATACGTCACCGCCATTTTTACCGCCATATCGCTGCTTCACTCCTGCTTACCTTAGTAACGTCACTGTATCGCATGGTAGCACTTACCGTAATCATCAGCACGTCACAGCCTGGGTTTGCTCTTTTGTGCGTTATAAATGTACTGTATATATTAAACTAGTTAAGCTGTAAATAGTTTCGTTATCACTGTAACTTATAGGAAATAAATAGATATTTTGTTTTACCGAATTCTGTGTTTTACTGCTGTTTGTGTAACAGTCCAATTTTTCCAAATTGACCCACTGGAAGTTACTGTTTTCTCCACTGTAGCTATCCCAGCCCTACTGTAACAGGCTGTGTTAAGAGGCTAGTGTGGGACCTTTGCCCCACGTAAAAAAAATTGTAAAGGTGGCGCCCGAGTAACCGAACCGTTGCGAAGGTGCCAAAAGTGACCACTTTCCGGCCTCACCGGAAAGTATACGTCACAAACTTGGCGCCCGAGCAGGGACTGTATTAAATTAAATTAGATTGTGGGAAAATTTAATTGGACTTTCGCATTCGGCAGTCACCGGACGCGACCGAAAAAGTACCGACCGGCCTAGAGAGACATCTGAGGTGTCATTTTCGACTAAACCGACCACGAGGAAGCGATTGCGACCATTACCGAACCGCTCCGACCACTCCCGAAGACGTTCTCGACCATTTTAAGAAGACTATTAGATTTTGGGAATTGAACATAGGTTCCAGCGGTGTTAGCATACGAAGAGGCTGCACTTTTAACCGAAAACCCGAACTCCGGCCGAACGTTTCCGAAGTGTACCGAAGGGATCCGAAAAGGAACGAAGTCGTGTGGGGTATCAAATTTAGGGTAATCGGACCCAAGGAATCGATTGCCACCAGTGTCCGGCCGATCAGACCAACCGTTCCGGAAAAAAGTGCGCTACGGCCGAAGTAAGGGTCGAAATTGAGTAACTCTGATACTAGGTTGTAGTCCGGACCCAGATACATTTTCTGCACCGAATTTTACCGACCAACCGGATTTTACCCGGAATACTTGGAGTCCCCGGAGTCCGGAGTTACTAGGCAAGTGACCCCTCGTGAAATAGTAACTTTGGGACGCTGAATCGATTGCCACTGGTTTCAGACCGCTCCGACCAACCGTTTCGGAAAACCGTGTACCACAGCAACCTGGGAGGTCGAAACTGAGTAAGACCGACAAGATTGGGTAACTGGCATCTCAAGACACCATCTAATTTGATTTCGCCGATTCTACCGATTTTCTGGATTATCCCCGGAGTCCTACCAGTTCCGGTGATAAATTCTATCCGTTTGGTGCCTACCACTATCAGTGGCCTTCCAGTGCGTAAACCATTTGCGCATAACTGCAACCGCTTATATCCGCTGCCAAGAAGTCAGAACGGAGAGTTCTGCTTGAGAACTCGAAGGGTAAGGACGTCTCCGAAGAGGCACTATCAGATACCGCCTGATACCTGCTTTCTTCACTGTCACCGTCCTCACCACTGTCACTGTCACCGCCACCGTTCACTGTTGTCCGTTACTATAGGAGAGTTCTGCTTGAGAACTCGAAGGGTAAGGACGTCTCCGAAGAAGCACTACCAGATACCGCCTGATACCTGCTTTCTTCACTGTCACCGTCCTCACCACTGTCACTGTCACCGCCACCGTTCACTGTTGTCCGTTACCGTCGAGGGAGTTCTGCTTGAGAACTCGAAGGGTAAGGACGTCTCCGAAGAAGCACTACCAGATACCACCTGATACCTGCTTTCTTCACTGTCACCGTCCTCACCACTGTCACTGTCACCGCCACCGGTCACTGTTGTCCGTTACCGTCGAGAGAGTTCTGCTTGAGAACTCGAACGGTAAGGACGTCTCCGAAGAGCACTACCAGATACCACCTGTTACTGCTTTCTTCACTGTCACCGTCACCGCCTCTGTCACCGTTATCATCACTGTCACCGTTCACCGTTCATCGTTGGCCGTTACCGTCCAGAATCGGAGTGTTTTGAAGTCATCTCAGGGAAGCAAACATGTCCGATACCGAGGAAGAACCAAAACATGAATCAGAAAACCCGGAGGATGTCCGCCCACCGGAAACAGCTGATGTCCGTCTGAGCTGGATTTATAAGCTCAGGAAGGAACAACTGGATACCGAACTAAACAAATTCCGCCTGGACCTGTCTGGCACCGTAGAAGAAAAGAAACGGCGTCTGATTAAATTCATCAAGGATGGGAGTACGTCACCACTCCCAACTACTTCACGACTCACCTTCCCGCCATTCCTGCCACCGCCATTAGTGATCCCACCGCAAGCCCAGATCGTGGCATCTGTCCCACCTCCGTCCACGGTTACTAGTAATGCGATGCTAGATCCTCTCAAGATCCGTAAATGGGGTATCCACTTTAATGGGAAAGGAGACCCTGCCGCCTTCCTAGAGAGGCTAGAAGAAGTATGCTCCTATACGGGGATGCGACCGGAACAGCTGTTACCCGTACTACCGGAGCTGTTACAAGGAACGGCAGTATTATGGTACCGCAATAACCGGGCACGTTGGACAAGTTGGAACGAATCTACAAAGGATTTCCGCATCTTCTACTTCCCGGTGAACTACCAGGAGGAAATAGAGGCACAGATTAGCCGCCGCTTACAGAAACCGGAAGAAGCTGCCAGCACCTACCTGATTGACATGCAGACTCTGATCCGGAGACATGGCGATTTCTCCCCACAAGAAGAACTCCGTTGGGTGTACAGAAACCTGCTCCCCGACTATAGACAGTACATCCCAAGTACCACGGTAACTGACATATCCACCCTGACCGCCAGAGTGACGGAATACGAAACTCTACGCCGGGAAATGCAGCAGGTGTATCGCGCCACCTCCGCTACATCACACCCAGGTATGCACACGACTGCCCCCGTCACCCCCCGGCCAGCACCAACGGATCCACCGCCACCAGTACCGTCAGGAGGAGCGCGAATGTCTACCCCAGCATCCCAACCGCCTTCAGGAAACCGCAGAGCCATTGAACCGGCACCAACACCGTCAACAAGTGGCATGACACGCGCCGGAAACAGACCGCTGGAAAGTAGATTACCGGAAAACAGACCGCCGAGCCAAAGACCGTCAGAAAATAGGCCGCCCGTCAACAATGAGCCCACACAGGACCTCAACAATATCTGCTGGAGATGTGGCAGATCTGGACACTTCCGCAGTCAATGTCGATTTCCGCCACAACTATTCTGCTCACGCTGTGGCCGACCAGGTATCATGACACGGGATTGTCAGTGCCAAAGGACGGAAAACTAGACCGGAACCGCACCGTAACGAGGCCAGTACGGTTCCCTCCTACCTCCGCCTCGCAAGATACCGACTACAAGGATAACAGACCGCACATACCGGTGACCATGTATGGTAGAACGTTCTCCGCCCTAATAGACACCGGTGCCGTCCGTTCCTACGTGGGAAATCAAGTAATGGAACTCTGCAAGCAACAGGGAATACCCTCTGTTAGTATATCCGCCCCTTCCGCCCAACTAGCAGATGGAAACATAGTAAACGTCACCAGTGCCTACGATCTCGACTTCATGGTAGAGGAAAGTTCTTTTTCAGAAAGACTACTCTACCTTCCGAACCTGACATCCGACATTGTACTAGGCATGGACATCCTGAGTACAAGGGAATTTACACTGGATTTAACTACCGCCACCGTCTACCTGGATCACCGCCCTGTCTCACTGCCGCTGCCAACTGCTCCGCTGACTGGAATCGCCCTGACTCTGTCCCAGGATGAAGAAACCCGCCTTCAGGAATTTTTGGATATGGAACTGCCAAGTTTTCAAGACATAACCGGAACCACTAAACTAGACCAACACCACATCCGCCTGTTGCAACCAGAACCAATCAAACAGAGATACCGCCCACAAAACCCTAGGATGCAGGAAATTATTAACACCGAAGTCGACGAAATGTTAGCTAATGGAATTATCGAACCGTCCAACAGTCCATGGAGTTCACCTGTGGTCATAGTCCGCAAAAAGGATGGAAAGCCCCGTTTCTGCATAGATTTTCGGAAAGTAAACGAGGTCACGGAAAAAGATGCCTATCCACTACCGTATATCAATGCAATACTGGACAAACTCCGGAAAGCTCGTTACATTTCCAGTATAGATCTAAAACAAGGGTACTGGCAAATACCACTCTCCGCCGAAAGCAAGCCTATCACAGCTTTCACCGTGCCAGGACGAGGACTATTCCACTTCCGAGTTATGCCGTTTGGACTTCATTCCGCACCTGCTACTTTTCAACGACTCTTGGACCGAATCATTGGACCTGATATGGAACCATATGCTTTCGCATATTTGGATGACATTATAGTCCTGGGTGAAACTTTTGAAGATCACCTGAAGAACCTACATGAAGTATTCCGCCGACTGAGAATGGCCAATCTACAGCTGAACCCCGAGAAATGTCAGTTCTGTAGAAAGTCGCTACGATACCTAGGACATGTGGTTACCGCAGAAGGCATCAACACCGATCCAGAGAAAGTGGAGGCCATCGAGAAATTTCCCACGCCTCGAAACGTACGAGACGTCCGTCGGTTTCTTGGTGTTGCCTCCTGGTACAGACGATTCGTACCAGCATTTTCCCAAATTGTGACTCCGTTAACCCGACTCTTGAAAAAGAACCACCGTTTCAAATGGGACACCGAACAGGAAGAAGCTTTTGGTCAACTCAAGAAGTGTTTGACTAAGGCTCCAGTTTTGACCTGTCCCGACTTCAAGAAGCCGTTCACCCTACAAACCGACGCCTCAGACCAAGGTTTAGGGATAGCCTTGACACAGGAAATTGAGGGACATGACCGAGTGATTGCCTACGCCAGCCGAACCTTAACTCCCGCCGAGAAGAACTACTCCGTAACGGAAAGGGAATGTTTGGCCATCGTGTGGGGAATAGAGAAGATGAGACCGTACCTCGAAGGGTACCACTTCACCGTCTTGACCGATCACCAGTCCCTCCGCTGGTTACACTCTATCAAAAGTCCGACTGGCCGCCTAGCTCGCTGGAGCATATTTTTGCAACAGTATGACTTTGAGATTAAGTACCGTAAAGGAAGCTTAAACCGTGTAGCTGATGCACTGTCACGTCAACCATTGGAAGGACCTTCCCCGCCACGGGTACCGAAGAATTATTTGCTGTGAATGAGGCACCAAACTGTTCTTGGTACAGACGGAAGAAGTCGGAAGTTGAAAAGAACCCAGAAGCTAATCCGGATTACTGTGTACGTAATGACCGGCTGTACCGCCACTTCTGGGATTCCAGTGACTTAACCGAACCCGACCAATACGACCCTTGGAAGTTATGCGTACCAACGCCACTCCGGACCACAGTTTTGCAAGAAAACCACGATGCTCCGTCCGCTGGACACATGGGAATTGCCAAGACTACAGCCCAGATCACACAAAAGTACTACTGGCCAGGGATGTTCCGCGACATCGCCAGATATGTACGTAGCTGTATGCAGTGCCAACGTTACAAGATCTCCCAGCAGCAAACACCAGGAGCCATGCAACCGTCCATCAGCCGCCAACCCTGGGAAACTGTTAGCACCGACCTAGTAGGACCGCTACCTAGATCTAGTAAAGGGAACAACTACCTAGTAATGTTTCAAGACCGTTTTACCAAATGGGTCCAGTGCCGTCCCCTACGAAGTTCCACCGCCCGCAATGTCAGCCAAGCTCTCTATGATGAAGTTATCACCCGTTTCGGATGTCCGCGTACCGTGATCACGGATAATGGTACCCAGTACGACAGCCGTATGTTCCAGTCATTATTGGACGAATTTGGTATCCAGCATCGTTTCACGCCACCGTACACACCACAGGCAAATCCTAGTGAACGAGCCAATCGCACTATCAAAACTATGATAGCACAATACTGCGAACAGGATCACCGAAAATGGGACCAACACTTGAATAGCTTTCAGCTAGCTATCAACAGTTCCAAACATGAATCAACCGGATTTTCACCCGCCTTTCTAAATTTTGGAAGAGAATTGTCGCTGCCAGCCACCGTATACCAAGCCGAAACCAACGAAGATACCGAACCTAACGAAGATGAGGATAATCAGATCCCAACCGTACACACCGACCGCCTAAAGAAGCTACAAGAAGTGTTCGAACTGGTTAGGATAAAGCTTGCCCAAGCATATACCTCCCAGAGCAAATATTACAACCTACGACGCCGGGATATCCAGTATCACGTGGGTAACCGGGTTATGAAACGAGAACATCCCCTCTCTTCGGCTATTAAAGGTTTTGCGTCTAAGTTAGCTCCGAAATATTCTGGACCGTATACCGTGACCCAAGTCGTATCACCCGTGGTTTACAATCTGAAGTCGGATACTGGAAAGAAACTGACCCGTATCCATATTAAGGACTTGAAACCACATGTAGCTGTCAACGAGCCGCCAAGGACAGAACAGACCGCCAACAAGAAATCTTCCAGGAGACCACCAACCTCGTTTCCTGACGAAGAAAATCGACCGCCCGTCCCACCCGAGTACGTTACCCGTCGATCTGCCAGATTGAGACAACACTAAGAAGTTCAGCGTAACCTACTCCCATAGGGACCTGATCGCCGCAAGAATAGAAAAAGAAATCCAGCATCAAAGACTAGAAGTAACCGTTTAATTTTTCCTTATTTTAGGTATTTCTTTTAGGAGGACCCTTCCTACCAGGATCTAGGAGTATGGCATCCAGCCGTAGCAAGAGGACCTCAGCAATATTTTATTTGTTTTTATTACCACTGTTATTTTTGAAAAATTTAGTTTTGATTTTTATTTGTAAAAGGTGTATGTGCCCCCAAATAAAGTTTATGCAACCGGTGTGGGGTACGCGCCTTAAAATCAGTTAGGGAACTTGAGTAAATTTTCTTTTAATCTTTTTCCAGTACCAAAGCAAGAAAGAAAAAAAATAATTACATTATTTTTTTTTTATGAAGTAAGAGGGGGGTGTAATGAAGCATATTTTAAACCCCAATAAACCATTTATATTTACCAAAAATAGATATGTTTCTGTTGAATTATTTAATAAAAGTTACCAGGCTGTGAAAAATAATTATATCACCGCATAAACTAGTAGGCCCCACCAGGCCCAACCGAAACTGAAAATGCATACTAAACCGTGATCTCCGCAGAAAGCATTCAGTTGCTACCAGTGAACAACAGCGAGCAGAAGTACCTTCTCCAGGGAAACCGCCAGCAGACGTAAGTTCCAATATTTGAATTATATTTCCGCGACACTGTACTAAGTTGCGCCTACGGCAAATATCCACGCGCACCGTTCCCCCGTCATTAGCGCGAATAGAGGGGATAGTGGACTAGATACCCGAGGCACTGAGAGCAGACAGTCAGTTCCTCACGAGCTCCAACAGCGACCAGACGTGCCCACTGCAGCCAGCTCCGGAAATAAGAGTAAGTGAAATTTTTCTAAGACCGGGAGACAGAAAATAATGGTAAGTCCGCGATTTCTGACTTGTAAAATATTTTTCATTTAACCGTTTCACCTGAAAATAATACAAGTATTCATTTACCGCTACGCACCGTGTCTGCACATTTCCCCCCTCTACCGGCTTGTTGAAAGAGGAAAGTCTTTATTAAAACTCGTGATATCAAACAGTCGTGGTCGGCCGTTCCACGACTCTAGACGTACCCAGCTGTAAGTAAACAGGAGCCCCGCCAACCGTGCAAAGACCGATCCTCGAAGATTGCTCCTACCGCGACTACGTCATTACCGCACGCCGCAAATATAGAGTCCCCCACTTTAACCGAGAATCTTCTGTTATAGTCACCGCCATTTTTATCGTCATACCGCTGCCTATCACTGCCTGCTGTCAAACTATACGTCACCGCCATTTTTACCGCCATATCGCTGCTTCACTCCTGCTTACCTTAGTAACGTCACTGTATCGCATGGTAGCACTTACCGTAATCATCAGCACGTCACAGCCTGGGTTTGCTCTTTTGTGCGTTATAAATGTACTGTATATATTAAACTAGTTAAGCTGTAAATAGTTTCGTTATCACTGTAACTTATAGGAAATAAATAGATATTTTGTTTTACCGAATTCTGTGTTTTACTGCTGTTTGTGTAACAGTCCAATTTTCCCAAATTGACCCACTGGAAGTTACTGTTTTCTCCACTGTAGCTATCCCAGCCCTACTGTAACAGGCTGTGTTAAGAGGCTAGTGTGGGACCTTTGCCCCACGTAAAAAAAATTGTAAAGGTGGCGCCCGAGTAACCGAACCGTTGCGAAGGTGCCAAAAGTGACCACTTTCCGGCCTCACCGGAAAGTATACGTCACAAACTTGTGTTTGCTTCCCTGAGATGACTTCAAAGACTGCGATTCTGGACGGTAACGACCAACGATGAACGGTGACGGTGGACGGTCTATGTTGGGACAGTCGGTAACAGATGATGTCTGATAGTGCTACTTCAGAAAGGTCCTTCTTGATCGAGTTCTCAAACAGAACTCTCGACGGTAATGGACAACGGTGAACGATGACGGTGAACAATGGCGGTGACGGTGACAGTGGTGAGGACGGTGACAGAGGCGGTGACGGTGCCAGCGGTGATGACGGTGACAGAGGCGGTGACGGTGACAGTGAAGAAAGGTTTATGGTGTCTGTCAAGATTTATTGATACTTTGTATCTGGCGTCCAACTCTTTTAATTTCAATAAAAATATTGTTATGGTTTACAAATAAAAATCATCATTATTCAAATTCAAATTTCCAAATCATCATAACCATTTGTAAACGCAAATAATATAACAATTTGGCTTCTATAACGTGGGGCAATTTAAGATATGTTTTTAAGAGTGTGTCATAGCATTTTAGTAAACCTTTGCAACAATAAATCATAAACTTCTTTAGAAAACTTTTAATAAAATATAATAAAATAATTTAGTTTGATAATAATTTGTCATATTTGGTGATTTGTTGCATAAAACAGGCTTATTTAAAAGTACATGAGGTTGAGATCAGGTAAGATGACAAGCACCCAAGCACCTGGCACATCCACATCACATGACACACAAGAACTCGATCAAAACACAACGGAACAATCAGGAGACACCTTACTTACACAATCACACCCTGACACGAACATAATGCAGCAACTAATGGATATGATGACAGGTTTGACTGCAAAATTAGATGAAACAAAGCAAGAAATTAATCACAACGTTAATACTAAATTAGACAAAACCAAGGAGGAAATTGAAAGGAAAATTAATGAAAACGTCAATACTAAATTAGATGAAACCAAGCGGGAATTAAATAACAAAATGGAGGAAACTATAAAGGAAATTGTTGAAAATAATAAAAAATTGGAAGAATGTGTAGAGGGAATCAAAACGAGGGTGGAAAACTTAGAAGGTATTACAGGAGACATCATTGAGGACATCAATACAAAAGTGAGATCGGTTGCAGAAGAAGTGAAGGCAGAAGTAAGGCTCAATGTGGAACATTTTATGGTAGAAAGTCTTACCGAAATTGACGGAAGATTGAAGAAACAAGATGAATCTCTCACTCAAAGGTTCAAAGAACAGGATAAAACGATTAATTCGAAAACGCTGTTTTTGCATGGACCAACTACACATACAGCAATACTCTCACATGCATGTACAAAAACACAGTTTTACTTTTACGGAGACACACGAACACACCCGAAAGTTTTTATAACTAGACTGAGACAACATATGAACACACTACATCCAGATGCCTGTTTGAAACAAAATATTCAGAACATGCTAAAGGGAGAATCAGAATTTTGGTATGAAATGATTGAGAATAAATTTAAAACGATTGAGGAATTTGAGAAATTGTTGTATAAACAATATTGGAGTAACCATACTCAACAAAAAGTTAGATTTAACCTACTTAATGGGAAATACTATGAAAACTTGGGAATAAGTTGGGAATATTATGTTTTGAGGAAAATTTATAATATTTTACACCTTGAATCAAGCTTCACTGAAAAGGAAATGGTATGTTATTTAGGTAGACACTTTTCTGATGATATACATTGTTACGGTCGATTTTCACATTTAATAATGGCCAGAAATTTATGTACTAATTTTCGTTATTTTCCCAAATTTTATTGTACATTTGAGCCTATTGATACCGTCTCTCGCGAATTAATAGAGTATAACTGGTTGCATAATAGCAGTACCTAATGGCTTAGTCATTTAATATACTTTGATACAGGTAGTATGGGTGAGTGCGTTCGGATATTCATTAAGAGAGTGCATTGCAAAAACGCCCTTGTAAAGCTTCTACAATGGCCAGTATTGTTGATTAAACCTTCTTTGGTGGGTAGATTTATGAGGGGACGGCTTTCAGAGTATATTATGATAATATTTGTGGATATAAACGAAGTTAGGAAAATCTATTCTAGTTGTGGGGTGCGCCGTGGAGTAGAAATTCTGAACGTACCGAGACGGAAGACAAGAACTTGACATTTTGATAGAGGTCATTTTCTTCTTGGTCATTTTTCCTTTTGCTGCTTGAAGATTGAGTCGTCTGAATACGAGTTTTAGCAATATTGTAAGTTTTGCTCCATTTATGGGATTAAGTATTCATCACGACAAGATTAGTTGTATTTTCATTTGGTTTGGAGTGTCGTTTTGGGAAATGCAGCTACGGATTTTCCGGATAAAGTCAATTTTCAAAGCACGTGGCATCGTCTGAATGCAAAATTTTGGAGTGCCATTTTGACGGCAAAGGACCTCTTTCAGCCCACATCACATCTCAGGGCTGTTTGTTTGTCTGTTGATTTGTTCGTTCGTTAGTTGTTCATTGTTGAGTATATTACAAGTATTGGGATCTATTTGTTGGTTTATGGCTATTTGGATGGATACCTTATGATTTTACTTGGACCTGTTACTGGTATTCCACTTGAGCTTTTATGTCACATCCTACACTTTACGAGGGACTTCCAGCCTGACCTTAGTTTCAACCTCTAGTCCAGATTTTGGCGTCTAGATGGTGGATGATTGACTGACATGTTGTGTATGTATGGTACTGGGGATCTCGGCACGTTACCTTAGACTCTACGTAGATGGTCTACCACCTGCGGCTGTTATCACCCTGAATTACGCTACCCTGGTAGGACGGGAAAAGATATTCAGATACTACCAAAGGTAAGCGGAATCATATTCTCTATAACGAGGGATCCGGTACATCTACTCAACGTCCACGTCCATTTTCAAGGAATATTGATAATATTTTGCTTGTAACGTAAATCTCAGTAACACATTAGATTTCAGTAATATTTGGTACATTTTGTGTATCGTCACTTCACTCACTTAATAGCATTGCCTTATTTCACAAATAGATGTCAATAATTTAAAGTAATTTTATGTTTTAACGTACCTTGGGTCAAATGTAGTTTTGTCACGCTTCTGGCATATGACCTTTTGTACATTTTTAAAGGATTTATTATTTTGTAAGATATTTTGTGTATATTAGGTTAAGCGTGTGGGCCCAACTTATTAGAATATATTGTGACACTTGTACTGCGTACCGAGTTATCGGTGATAATTGTGAAAGATTTTGTACTACGTACCCTGATATTGTATTAAATGTTAAATTAGAACGACGTTGTCTTTTATATCTGACCACCTACACCACCCCAATTATCGAAGCCACCCCCAAGGACCTGAGTAGTCGGCCGTGTGAGACTTCCTCCTCACTAGCTTATTGCAGAGGGGGTACTGCACGTAAAATATTAAAATTTTGTTCAGGGCACAGGGTGACCTGCGTTCGAGGTTTAGCAGCCTTTGGGGCCCCCTTTTAAAGTGGGCCCATGCCCCTGCAACAACATAACGTCATCATAACGCAACGGATAGAAACTTTAGACAATCTTATAGAATATCTTAGGGGAATTGATGATCATCGAGTAGGATGGAGAAAATCAAATAGGGAAAATAGAAATGACGGACAGAACTATAATAGGCAACATATTAGATATGACAGGGGAAATAATTGTAATAATTCTGGAAGATTTGATGGCCACGAAAATGGAAATGACAAACAGAATTACAATAGACAAAATTTTAGATACGACAAGGGAAATAATAATAATAATTTTGGAGAATTTGACAATGCATATCAGGGTAGAAATAACAATTATTACAATCAGAATCGTAATAATTATAATGGTGATAGAAACTCATATAGAACAAATTCTTATCAAAAGCGCGAATATAATGGCAACGAATACTTACAAAGAAATAATACTTATGCTAATCAGGGAAATGATAAACGACAGGTGCATTGGGAAGATAGGAAAGGTCAAGGACAAGGGCAACGAACAGACGAACGTACGTATGCGCAAATTACGAACACGAATTTACAGAGAGACAATGGGGGGATGCTTAATTCGCAACAGAATCTGAATCGAATTGATACAGTTGTGCAACTAAATGAAACGCCTGGGATCCAGGATTTTCGGTAGGTAACATTTTAAATTGAACCACAACATATGGCCACATGCGCGAATTCATTGGAACAGAGTCTGATAACGGATCACATAATTTAAAAAAAAATAATTTGCCTATAATTAATATCGAAATTAATTCGTCTCAATTTAAGGCCTTAATAGATACGGGGTCTGAAATTAGTTTAATAAATGAAAAAATAATGAACAATTACTTAAAAGTCAATAACAAAAATAATTGTATTAAAATATCTAAGATTAATTTAACGAGAGCTATTGGAAAAAAGTTTGCGGAATGTAATAAAGTATTAAATACGAAATTTATGGTGGAAAAGTATGAATTTACTGGTAATTTTATTGTAGTCGGAGACATGAATTTCGATATCATAATTGGGGAAGATATCTTATCACAACTCAGCGCAAAGGTAGATCTAGAAAATGGGCATGTGTTTTAGAAGGTAATGAAGTACCTATGAATAATATAAATATAATGCGGTATATAAATAATGATAATGGCGGAGGAGCTGAAATATATAATATAAATAAAATGCGAAATAATTTTGCAGATAACGGCAGAGAAGCCGATTTACGTAGTTGTAAGATACCTGAAGAGTTGTTGATAGTTTGTCCTGACAAATATGATAAACTGATGCATGAACTTTTACAAAAATATGTGTCGTTGATTAATTTTGAAGAAAGAGTAGCAACAGGCTACGTACATAAATTACAGGTAGATGAAAGCAAAGATTTTAAATGCAAAACGTACCCTATTCCTTACAAACATAGAAATTTAGTACAGATTGAACTCCAAAACATGATAAAGTCTGGTATAATAGAATCGGCAAAAACAAACTATATCAACCCATTAGTAGTGGTAAAAAAGAAAAATAATTCTATTAGGCTATGTCTAGATGCTAGAAATTTAAATTCAATAACTAAAGCACAGTTTGATGCCCCCAAAACAATAGACACAATGTTATCAAGAGTAGGTAAAAATACAATTTTTTCTAAATTAGACTTAAAGAATTCATTTTGGCTCATTCCATTGCATACCGAATCTCGAAAATTTACAGGTTTCAGTGTGGATGGACATATTTTTCAGTTTAGGATGGTTCCATTTGGCTTACAAAGCGCATCTTCGGCTCTAGTTCGGACGATGCAATCTATCCTCGATAAATATGATACCTTTTGTCTTCATTATATAGATGACATCTTGGTATTCTCCGAATCGGAAAATGAATATCATAATCATTTGGATATCATTCTCAATGCATTAGATGAAGCTGGTTTGAAATTAAATATAGAAAAATGTGAGTTTTATAGGACATTTGTTAAATATTTAGGTTATAAAATCAAACAGGAGGGAATAAGTATCGGCGAGGAAAGGGTTAAAGAAATTAAGGAATACCCACGTCCTACAAATTTAAAAATGTTGAGGGGATTCTTGGGCGTGTTAAACTATTATAAAAAATTCATACCGCGGCTCTCAGAATTGGAGGCCCCTTTAATTGAACTGTTAAGAAAAAGCGTTAAGTGGAAATGGGATGAGAGAAGAGAGAATGCATTTAATGAAGTAAAAAAGAACTTTCATGACAATTTACTATTAATTATATAGCCCAGATTTTTCAATACCCTTCACGTTACGTACAGATGCTTCAGATAATATTGCTGCAGAGCTAACGCAAGTCCAAGGGGGCGTTGAGACTCCAATTTGTTTTGTATCTCGTATATTAAGGCCATACGAATTAAGATATTCAGTGTCCGAAAAAGAGATGTTGTCTGTGGTATATTCAATCTCCAAGCTTACGTTTTTCCTGACTTCAAATCATTTCTTTCTTCTCTGCATTGTGTTTTCTAATGAAGAATCGTGTCGCAAATAATAGAATCTACCGTTGGTCATTATTAATCCAAGAATATTCTTTTACAATAAAACACAGACCGGGTAGAGACAATATAACTGCAGATGCACTCACACGCAACCGCCATGTTAACACTGACCACAATAACACATTTACCGTTGCTCTAAACTCATTTGAACACGAAGATCAGTTATATTTAAACATGCAAATTCTACATAGTTAATCACTTCTACGCGAGTTACGGAATAAAATAAGTAGTTAAGTAAGGAGAGTTCTAACTCACTTCAAGGTCAAGCTGGAGCTGTGACGTCAGCACGCCCGAAGCTCCGCGGGGGGTGCGCAGGTGATAGATGATAGATCCTATGATCTAGGTTCTAGTGTGAGGTGAGATAATGCTAGATGATAGATCCTATTATCTAGGTTGTAGTGTGAGGTGGGATCTTCTTAGATGATAGGTGATAGGACCTAATGGGAGGGGGGAGATGGGAGATCCAATCCCTGAGCTTAAATAAGAGATTATATCTAAAAGGACGTGGCTAAGAGTATACAGGGTGTGTCTAAAATAAGATGGCTGCTGTTTATTGACTAATAGTATTGTATGTTTACGTTAGTGGGCGTTAAGAAAATGGCTACTGACGTCCATCATTGAGATTAAATAGACAAGTCTTATAATTATGAGATAAATATTCATTTACTTCTATATGTTAAGATTTGAATGTAAAACTGCGGTCAAATGCAGAGACGTTATCGGATTCCAGGAAATTGTTAATGTAAATAAATGCGACTGTCTACGGCTATATGTATATTTAAAACGTGATTAATTACCTTTAGATAACTACAGCGGTTAGATCAAAGGAAATATCGAGAGCCAATATAAACGCTTTTCAGACAAGACTCTTTAGCCTGAGTTTTATATAAGATAAATATTCGTTCGCTTCTCTACGTTTAGATATCAATTTAATAAGAACATAATGCAGAGCCGTTATCGGATTCCTGGAAATTGTTAATGTAAACAAATGAAATCATTTCTGATAGCCTACTAACATAAGATAGGTATACGGTAAAGATGCATGCGAAGAATTTTGTGTTACAATACATGGTTTCTTATGGGAATATGTAGCCACCCCGCAGCGATATAGCAATTTAACATTGTTTTATATGTAAAAGACGAACAGATTATGAAAATTCGGGGGCCTTTTAGAAATCGTTCACTGCAAAGTCACGTGACCCTCGGCCGCCGAGTATAAAAGCAGCGTCATCTCCCCACCTCGATCATTAGCTGTTTATCTCTCGCGGTGAACGGTTGTCTAATTGAAACAGTATGTCGTCTACCGAGACCGTATCTAAACTCAGTACTGATATAATTAATTTAACTAAAAAATCATTGCTGCTCTTACAGACCGATGATGAAATCGATCAACATATTTCGATAATTAATAGCAATATTAAACTAGTAGCCAAGGCAATTAAAATCAAAATTCATATCGATAATAAAGGTGAAAATATATTTAAATTGGAAAATAATTTAGCGCTTTTAAAATACTACCGAGAGCAATTGAAAAAATTAAAATTAAAAAATAAAATATTAGGCGGTTCCTTAAAGCCGACAGCACGAAAATATTTAGTATATCAAGAGGTAGAATCTTGTTTTAAAAATCGTGTTAAGTCCGGTATAATAACTAACGTACAAATTAAAGAACCGGTATTATTTTTTAAAAAAGCGTTTAGGAGCTTCTCTATTCAAATTAAAAAATGTTTGAAAGATGGGCTAATTAAAGTAAATGTTATTTTTGAATGTAACTTCGTACAGCCTACTAATGGCACAGTGGAATTAAAAACATTTGCTACAAGGAACACCGTGATAGACTTAAATACGGATTTAAAGGAATGGTATAGAGAAAATGTATCCGAACGGTTATTGAAACATCTAGAAGACTTTCAAGGAAAAGATTCAGGCTGGGCCTTATCGGAAATTATCGGGCTAAGAGTAAATGTTAATAAATATTGTCCTATAACAGTGGGATTATCAACATACGCTGAAATGCCAAACTTTATAAAGGAAAAAAAGTGCGTTATTAACGTTAAAAATAATGACGAATATTGCTTCTTATGGTCAGTAGTTTCGGCATTATACCCGGCTAAGAAGAATGGGGAGAGAGTAACTTCATATCCTCATTTTGAGGACGTTTTAAAATATGATGGCATCGAGTTTCCGATGGAATTAAGAAATATTAAAAAATTCGAACGCTTAAATGATATTTCGATAAACGTATACACCGTAATTAAAAGGGAAGTTTTACCGATATGTTTAACTAAATACAGTTTTGAACGCGTCGTAAATTTATTAATGATTCCTACGAATTCTGCTGATAATTTTACTGATGCTACGCAATATCATTTTGCTTGGATAAAGAATATGTCTCGATTATTATCTAATCAGTTATCTTCACATAATGGTAAACTATTTATTTGCAACCGATGTCTTAATCATTTCTCTACTCAAGAACTTCTAGACCGACATTCAAATGATTGCAATTCGAAAACTAATACTTGCAAAATTGAATTACCCGACGAGGATGAAAAGTTTTTAAAATTTAAAAATTACCGATATAAAGAAAGGGTACCGTTCGCTATTTATGCTGATTTCGAATGTATCTTAGAGGACTGTGATGCTAACACGAATCAAAATACTCAAAATTACCAGAAACATACAGCTTTTAGCGTCGCGTATTACTTAAAATGTTCGTACGATGACAGTCTATCACAATTTAAAATGTACCGAGGCGCCGACTGTCAGTACTGGTTTGTTAAAGAACTTGAAAAAATTTCAGACCGAGTTAATGTAATCATGTCCGACATAAAACCTATGGAGTCGTTAAACGAGACACAAAAAAATGAATTCGATCTCGCGCAGGTCTGTCATATCTGTGAGGGGTCCTTCAAAGAGACGGACATCAAAGTAGCCGATCACAATCATTTAACTGGGTATTATAGGGGACCGGCGTATATGAGATGTAACATTAATTATCAAGATAGTCACGTGATTCCGGTTATATTTCATTGTTTATCAGGTTACGACGGCCACCTGATAATCAAACAGCTAGCAACGGCATTTGACGGACAAATTTCATTATTACCGATTAATAAGGAAAAATACATTTCTTTCACTAAACGAGTTAAAGATACGAAAATTAAACTAAGATTTATTGATTCGTTTAGGTTTATGGCAGACAAAATCGAAAAACTAGCTTCCTATCTCGACGATGACCAGAAACGAATCACTAAATCGTATTGTAATAATGATGAACAATTTCAATTATTAACGCGGAAAGGTGTTTTTCCTTATGATTATTTAAATTCTTGGGAAAAATTAGACGAGACATCTCTACCGGCTAAAGAAGAATTTTACAGTAAACTGACTGACGAAAACATAACAGAGGACGATTATAACCATGCTATAAATATCTGGAATAAATTCGATATTAAGACATTAGGGGAATATTCCGATATATATTTAAAAACAGATGTATTACTGCTAGCTGATATATTTGAAAATTTCCGCGAGACCTGCATACAGACGTACGGACTTGACGCTTTAAATTATTATACTGCTCCGGGGCTGGCATTCGACGCGATGTTAAAAATAACTAAAGAAAATTTAGAGCTTCTCACAGACATTGATATGATACTGATGATCGAAAAAGACGTGAGAGGCGGTGTAGCGCAGGTATCTAACAGATATTCGAAAGCTAACAACAAGTACATGGGGGATGCGTTTAATCCCAACGAAAGAGAGACTCACATCATGTACTTTGACATCAATAACATGTATGGAGCCGGGATGTCTGTTCCGCTACCTACAGGTGCTTTCGAGTGGGTACCCGTCGAACAATTTTATGCCTTAGATATTCCAAATTTATCGGACGAGTCAGACATCGGTTATATTTTGGAAGTAGATATCGAGTATCCACTTGAATTACATGAGCTACATAAGGATCTCCCGATGTGTCCAGAACATATGGTGCCGCCCGATTCAAAACATTCAAAATTAATGACCACTCTGTTAGATAAAACGCGATATGTAATGCATTATAGGACTTTAAAAAAATGTTTAGAACGCGGACTAAAACTCAAGACGGTACATAGAATTTTAAAATTTAAACAGTCGCGATGGCTAAAGAAATACATTGATTAAATACGGATTTACGAAAACAGGCAAGTAACGAGTTTCAGAAAAATTTCTATAAGCTAATGAACAATGCGGTGTTCGGGAAGGCAATGGAGAATGTCCGCAAGCACAAAGATGTTAAATTGGTAACTAAATGGGAGGGGAGATGGGGCGCCAAGTCTCTGCTCGCGAAACCGAACTTTCACAGTTCGACTGTCTTCGGCGAGGATATGATTATTATTGAAATGAATCGACTAAAAATTAAATTCGATAAGCCAATATATGTGGGGTTCGCCATTTTAGATCTTTCAAAAATTATTCTTTACGATTTTCATTATGATTATATTAAAAAAGAATTCGGTGAGCAAGCCAAACTACTTTACACGGACACAGACAGTTTAATTTACGAATTTAGCGACGTTGATATATACAAGTACATTAAAAAAGACATCCATCAGTTCGACACATCGGATTATCCTGTAGACAATGTCTACGGAATACCTCATGCAAATAAGAAGGTACTAGGCGTAATGAAAGACGAATGTCAAGGGCGCGTAATGACAGAATTCGTAGGACTCCGTGCAAAAATGTATAGTTATAAAGTGGAGGGTGTGTCGGTAAATAAAAAAATCAAGGGTCTCTCGCGTTCGGTAATCAGAAAAATTACATTTGAAGACTACGAATTGTCTATTTAATAAAGAAATTTTGACCAAAGAGCCAGCGATTAATTCGATCAAAGAAACATGAAATATATACTATCAAACAGAATAAGGTGGCACTCAGTCCGTATGATGATAAAAGAATTATAAATTATATAAATACCGATACGAAACCTTGGGGATATAATTTCCAACAAGTCTCGGCTCGTCAGATGACGTCATCGACGCAGTGAAGCGCTTGGCAGTAGCCGTTCGGATTCATTTACTTTAGAGACTTTGATCGCGATGGACGGGTTAGAAACAGAATTGCAGTACAAGCTTGTACTTATCACTCGCGACGTATATGAGAGGTACATTCAAAATGCATTGAATCGGGGTAATTATCAATTAGTTCATAAAATTTTAGAAAAGATTGTTATACCGGACAAAGCTTTATACTGGATGGCTTTAAGAGATAGTTCTAATTTCGATTTAATGAAAAAAATATTTACGAAAAAACTTCAAAACGATATTTTTATTCAGCAGTTGGAATATATTTTCCAAAGAGAACGTATTACTCACCTTACCGTGTATCGATTACGAGAAGTAATTAACAGACATTATCCCGCCGCGAATAATAGTTATTTTAGAATTTTTTTAGAAGAATTATTAACGTGTAATGATGATTATATGTCAATTGATTTTTATTCGAAATCGTACCCGGCTAAAAATATTTCTGATAATTATAAAAGTATTGATTGGTCGATTAATAAAGCATTTTGCGAGGCAGCTTACTTTACACAATACGAATTTCTTGAAATTTTGTTTCGAGTAATTGGTAGGAATAATATATACATTTCAAATTAGATATTAATTTCAATGAAGAGCATAAGCAGCTAATAAAATGGCTGGAGGATAATATATCCAAAGGTCGCTCTGGGCAGCCGATTGGTTGGAGCTCTGGTCCAGACAGCGGGCACTGGCCATCGACTACCTTAGAAGATTATGTTAAGACGCTTGACATAGTTCATCTACATTTTTTGTAATTAGTATTAAAGTATTGTAATATAAATATTTTACATTTAATAAATTAAATTATTTATAAAATGTGTGTTTTTATTTCCTAATACCTATCCTGACATGATGATCATGAGAGAGGCAGGTGAGACAGCTTGAACAGCTCCAACAGCTCGAACAGCTCCAACAGGTGTAACAGGTACCGTACCTGTTACACCTGTTGGAGCTGTTCGAGCTGTTGGAGCTGTTGGAGCTGTTCAAGCAGCCCATATACATATACATATACATGTAATATATAGGGTCAGTTTCAACAGCTCGAACAGCTCCAACAGCTCCAACAGCTCGAACAGGTGTAACAGGTACGGTACCTGTTACACCTGTTGGAGCTGTTGGAGCTGTTGGAGCTGTTCGAGCTGTTCAAACAGCCCATATACATATACATATACATGTATTATATAGGGTCAGTTTCAACAGCTCGAACAGCTCCAACAGCTCCAACAGCTCCAACAGGTGTAACAGGTACCGTACCTGTTACACCTGTTGGAGCTGTTGGAGCTGTTCAAGCAGTCCATATACATATACATATACGTGTATTATATAGGGTCAGTTTTAACAGCTCGAACAGCTCCAACAGCTCGAACAGGTGTAACAGGTACGGTACCTGTTACACCTGTTGGAGCTGTTGGAGCTGTTGGAGCTGTTGGAGCTGTTGGAGCTGTTCAAGCAGCCCATATACATATACATATACGTGTATTATATATGGTCAGTTCCAACAGCTCGAACAGCTCCAACAGCTCCAACAGCTCCAACAGGTGTAACAGGTACGGTACCTGTTACACCTGTTGGAGCTGTTGGAGCTGTTGGAGCTGTTCGAGCTGTTCAGACACTTAATAAGTATGAGATGCTATCAACTCATTGAAATAAAAAAAGATTATTAATAACATTTTTTATTAATATAAAAAAATTATAATTAAAATTGTGTAGAATTAATAAAATAATAAAAACACTGGTCTGGCTATCCGGCAGGAGGGCAGATCGTATGTTAATTAAAAAAAGAAATTTATTGGTCTCGCCGGCTGACAGATCGACTTCTCCAAATCTCCGAAGAAATTCTGAGTTCAATGGAGTCTGTAACAATTTAAAAAAATATCTATAAGTATTGAGTTATACGAAACGGAAAAAATATTTTAAATACCTTTCATGATGTCGGCTAAGAGTATCAGCCGGGGCATCTCCTGTGGTGGCGGCGGTGGTTGCGTTACGGGGTCCTGGGGCTGAGGCAGCCCCAGGTACCTCCAGCCCTCCGGTGGGACTTGACACATTGAACATTGGCAAATATTGCCCGCTATCAGCTCTCTAAGCCCCGTTTGATTGTGCATCTTTGCAACGTCTAACTGATCACCGCGCTCTGACTCGAAGCGAGAGCTCTCCCCCCACTTCTCTCTCTCTGCCCCCCACCCCACTCGTCATTCATACACGCACACATGTATTCAGAAATAAAAGCCAGTATGGTTAGCATAAATTTGTTTATTCAAAATCCTTATCTTTATTTACAATATACCACTGATATATCGAGTAGACATTCTGCCTAGAGCAGCGTAAATGATTATTAATATGTTTATGACAATGATATTCTAAATTATTTAACATTAAACTATTCATATTATTACAATTATATAAGTCTATAATATTATTATTATTAGACAGATAATGCTGAAGCCATCGCTTCTTTTCCAGTCCCTTGACATAAACTTTTGCTTCTCTCTCAAGTACGTGGCTGTTGATGAAGTCCTGCAGGTCGCCGTACCGGAGATTATCATAAGGCGTGGACCATTGGAGACCGTGCACATGATCAGTTATCCAATTAATTTGCTTCTGAATATTGTGTGTAAGAAGCCCGTAACTAACGGTCGGTTTAATTATCCGATGTACACACGAGACATCGGTAATATTAAAAATTGAAATTTCTTTACATGTAAAAGCTAACTCCTTTTTATGCTGGAAGCCCTGCACGTCTATTATATACATATTAGTATGGACGAACTATACTGGTTAAAGGATTGTAATAAATCAATCTATCATGAATTATAAGACAATATGCAGCAGTGTCTTTCGGAATATTTTTATTAGTGCTAAATTCCAGCCTAATGTCCACTGCACTCGACTTTACAACCTCATTCTGACACGAACAGTCGATAACTACCAGAGGAGCTTTAGTTTTAAATTTATATTTAGTAAGCAGAGGTTCATTTTCTTTTTCATAATAAGATTTCTGAAATTGACAGAACATTTCATACAGAGTAGCACAGAAATTCTTCTCAAAATTAATATTCAAGTTATCATAGGGATATGATTCCGAATTTAAAAAAAGTTTAAAATTAGTCAACTCGCAGTGATCAAATTCACTCATACGTTTAGCGACTGCATTTTTACGACCCGTTTGAAGGCCGAAAATAATATATCGCGGTGTCTCTAACTGAGACGAAGTTTTAATATTCCAAGTATGCGTCTGCGATTCCATCAGCATGGGGTATTCATGTAATTCCCAGCTTCTAAACGGTACAGGCAAATCGATATTCCTCTCTAGATATTTCATTAATTTTAATCGCTCAACGTCAGATACAGTCACGTGTGGTAAACGCCATTGAACGATTTCCAATTCTACTTTAATATTTTCATCGGCTACAAGATTTATGATTGCGTTTGTATCAATACTACTGCGAACGAGTACCAGCTCTTGACGGACATTTAAAATAATTCTTTCAAAGGTCTCTGCGAACCCCAGACATATTTTTAAAGGTATACATGCGTCAAAGTAACCGTTCTCGTCTGCAAAATTATCATCCACATCAGTCCACCCAGCATTTTCTAAGTGATTCGCGTCATTCGGAGTGAATGATGCATATCCCTTCATAACAGTCGCGAGGCCTGGATTTCTACTGCTGTCCACAATTTTACCGCTCACTTCGTATCGTATCTCGTCAAACAGATACAATAACCCCATTTTATCAAAGACCGCTGTGTTCGAAACCGTACCATCCTCTTTAAGTAACCGGCCCCGCATATACAACGAACTAGCATACGGCGCAGTATTCACATCTTGCTGCTGAATGGGTATACGAATTTCGTCGTTATTATTTAAATTTCTGATTGAATATGGTCCATGACTATGATTTTCAAAATTAGTTATCGCGGTTTCAAACGTAGGCTTCTCAAACACGTTTAAAATATTCGGATTCATATTAGCACTTTGTAACCGAGAGAGTAAAGAAAACGTCTATTTTTAGATGTTAACACCTTGAAGGTTACAGGTGAACTGTTTCGAGCGCGAGCAGGTGTTCCTTTTAAACTATTTCGGAAACTAAGACCCATTCTTCTTCAAGTGCAGTCTTACCGTGATGACCTCGCCACGGAAATTAACAAGATCACCGTCTTGATCGACTATCTTAATTGATATGCTATCTATATGCCTCTTATTAATCGGCAGGTAAATTGCATTAGCGGGACACTCTATTATTTTATAGCCGGGAGGCACGCTAGGAAAAAATTCATGAATAATGTGTACAGATCTATCATTCATGTAACTGCCCGTGATGAGATTACACTCCACGCATATAGCGTTTACTTTTTGAATTTTTGCCGGGAAATCAGATATATGTTTCTCGAGCGGTTTTAGACGACGAGATGTAAATCCTAACAAACTGCCAATACCGCCGGCCTTTTCAAAATTTATCATCTTATTGGATTTTATTTCCACTTTTAACGTATTTTTATTGGATACTATAGAAATATGACCATCGTTACCATGATTCAGAATAAAATGCTTTCTTACGTAATTATTTATATCTTCTATTTCATACGAGCCCTCCGGAATTTTTATAAACTTATCGTCTGTATCATAATATATATGATTATTTGTAGCGTCTATGTTCGGTATGGAGTTATACGCCTCGAAATTTATTAAAGCAAGCGAATATTCAGCGCCGTCTTCAAGGTCTATGGGTGGGGAAAAGTGCGCGGTTAAATTAGATGATTTGCCGGATAATGTAAACGTACAAGACATGTTGCGGCTTCAAGGTTAGCTCTGAGAATGAACGTGACTTAAAAGCATGACGCATTATATAGAAATTGTAAACACAAATGTCCACAATTTACTGTGTCATAAGACTGATACTGCTTGTGATTGTATTCAATAGAACAATTTAAATATTTTATTAATTCGAGAGGAGGCTGTAAATTACCAAAACTATCATAATAAACGGCTTTCGAACCGTTCTTAAAGTATGCAGTCCAATGAGTACCATTACCGCTATCACTATCCAAGTTCACAATGCCAGTCTCAATTTTATGTACGCGTTTAGGTAGTCGGTCTCGCATAAATATTCCTCGAAAATTAGGTATATTTAACATCTTAACATATTTTTTCAGATCCACGTCGGTGAGCGCTCGATTTGGTAATTTTACTAGTCACTTGCTGTTGGTGTTTTTATTCATGTATAGTCCAAGTCCCGTTCGATAGGGACGAAGATAGAGTCCCTTACCGAGGGCGATACTCTCCATAGCCTGATTGTGACGTTTAGATTCTTTAAGCTGGGAGGATGCCGCCTGAGAATCTCTTACAGCTTTCGCTATACCTGCAGATCCGCCGGCTAGCGCTCCCAGAGCACTAAGTCCAGCAAATATTGGTATTAGCGGTAGAACGCCACCCGTCTTCGGTATAGGAATAACGCGAGCAGCCAACGGTGATATTTTTTTATCTTTTTTAATACGCTGTACTGCACGAGAGGCCTTTTTAATAGCATCTCCGACAGAGGGAGCTCCACGTACTAGTTTACGAATTTTATTGGATATTTTTTTAAACGTCATCGTACCGCCACATTTTCTTTTTTTACATGCCAAGCCTAATTTAACTTTAGCACTCATGATGCCTGCTACACCGGCTGCTGCCGCTCTTTCTCCGATGGACGAATCCCTAGCAAATACACGCTTCAGAGCACGTTTTGCCAATTCTTTATCGGCAATATGCCGTCCTTTCACATCATTGACTTTAGAATATTGTATGTCGTGGTCACGACACGCCTCATCTAGACCATTAATTCCGCGATCTCCTCGCGCCAGTCTTTTTTCTAATTTAGTACCCGGGCCGCAGAAACGATAGCCAGGGATATGGGCTTCGAAAGGTAATTTACTTATGAGAGTGTTTACAGCCATGTTACCTCTATCACATGTAATAGTAGACTGAGGTGTTACAGGTGATCGAAAGCTATTTATACTTAAACTCCTGGTGGAAATACCTCAGTGTCAATCATGCGTTTCATTAAGACAGGTAACAGTCTGAAAATCGATAATCTCGATTTCGACAGTCATGTGAAAAAAGATAGTAGACATGGTCCTCTGTTACCCGACAGCATCAGGTGTATCATATGCGGACCTTCAAATTGTGGGAAAACAAACATCGTGATAAGCCTGCTGACTCATCCACACGGCTTGAGTTTCAAGAATGTTTACGTCTACTCGAAATCTCTCTACCAGCCTAAATATGAATATCTTAGAAAAGTACTCGGCTCGATCGTGGGATATCATGAATTCAAGGATAGCGATGTAATAATGACGCCTGCGCAAGCTAAAATTAATTCCATTTTTATATTTGATGATGTAGCTTGCGACAATCAAAGTGTGATGCGTGACTACTTTAGCATGGGGCGGCATAAACAGATAGACAGCTTCTATCTCTGTCAGACCTATACTCGCATTCCAAAACATCTGATAAGAGACAATGCAAATTTACTGATATTATTCAAGCAGGATGACATGAATCTTAGACATGTATATTCCGATCACGTTAATACCGATATGAGCTTTGAGGATTTCAAACATATGTGCTCGTTATGCTGGAAAGATAAATACGGATTCCTAGTGATAGATAAAGATAGCGATATTAAACATGGCCGATACAGAAAGGGGTTTGACGAGTATATATACCTGTGATTTTACTATCTCAATCAGTTGATAATTACACATGTTATCTGACGCACCTGTCGACATGGACATTACTAATAAAATTATCGAAGCTCGGAAAGCCGTAAAGCGCAAATTAGAGGCACTCAAAATGCACGATCTGCAAATCGAAAAGTCTTTTGCCCCAAATACCGCACCTTTACATTCGATAGCTAAACATATCAAGCTTGAGACGGACGAGAATTTAAACATTAAGAAAAAGTCTGAACCCTCAGAGGATGAAAAAAATATTAATATTACACCGTCACCGTCGATTGTCGACTCTGAAGAAGGCAATCAGTCAGATGAGAAGTATCTTGAGAAATTTAGCGATCTGCCTAAAACGTATATATCTGAGATGATGCATGATACTGAAAATACACATGATTTTCGATATGGTGTACGATATAATCCCGAAGAAGATAAATATTATATTGGAAATTCTGCCATTCAGTTTAACGGTGACAATTTAATAATAATAAATAATAAAGAGTATCAGGGCACTCGCGGTCTTTATGAATTACTATTTAAAAAACGTTCGCATCACTATAACTATGATGATAAGAAACAGTACATTGATATTGTAAAAAGGACTAGCGCACATAAGAGAAATTATGATTCTGAAAAGCAAAAGTCCGGTAGTAAGAGCTGGAAGTACCTGCATATTATTAAACCGATGCTTTACGCTCGCGAACCTCGGCAACGTGCTCCTGGTAAAGTAAAAGGCGGCGAATTAATGATGCAAGTCACCGATAATGCTATTGATTATGTATATTGGGATGATCCTAATGAACTCGTCGATCGTCTTAGGCTTTTGATAGCTTCACAGGAGGCAGGCAATTCAAGTCATACGAATGAAATAAATAGAATTTTAGAGGAACTATTAGAAAGTAAAATAATCGAACCGCTGGATTAATTTAACAGTACGTAAATTATTGTTGAACTGTAAACATGTCTGCTATAAAAAGAGATATTGTTAATGAAATACATAAGCCGGCTAGAATTAACTTTAAGAGACGAAAAGTCGTAGTTAGAGGTTTAAATGAATTGCTTCAGGCTGACTTAGTCGAAATGATTCCATATGCTAATTACAATAAAAATTATAAATATATTCTCATTGTAATTGATGTTTTTTCAAAGTACGTATGGGCTGAACCAGTTAAATCTAAATCTGGCGTAAATGTTACTCGAGCTATGGAAAAAATATTAGTCGCAGATAAACGAATCCCCGTCAATTTACAGACTGATAATGGAACCGAATTTTATAATATTAATTTTCAAAAATTAATGAAAAAATATAAAATTAATCATTATTCTTCGTATAGCACTAAAAAATGTTCAGTAGTCGAACGCGTAAATAGGACTATAAAATCTATGATGTATAAGGAATTTAGTATAAATGGTTCTTTTCGGTAGTATAATTTACTTGCTGATATTATTAAGAAATATAATAATACTAGGCATCGTACCATCGGCATGAAACCTGTAGATGTAAATAAAAAGAATGAAAAAATACTCTTGAAATCCGTTTACAATTATCCTACAATTACATACTCACAATTACCTAAATTTAAAATTAACGATCATGTGAGAATAAGCAAGTACAGAGGCGTGTTCGATAAAGGTTATACTCCTAATTGGTCTAATGAAATATTTACTATTTCAAAAATTAATTATACCAGCCCCATAACATACTTACTGACCGATGCACAGAAACAGCCAATAGAAGGATGCTTCTATACTGAAGAACTGCAGAAGGTTAAACATTCAGACATGTATCTCGTTGAGAAAGTTTTAAGGAAGAAAGGAAATAAGGTTTTCGTTAAATGGCTTGGATTTGACAGTTCCCATAACAGTTGGATTGAAAAAAGTAGCATTGTTTAATTTTTATGCACTTATATTAATTATTATTATTATTATTATTATTATTATTGCTATTATTTTTATAGGTTATGTATTCCATGTACATATATAAGCTTTATTACTGTATTATGCGTTCAGATAAATAAAATATATTATAAAAATTAAATTATTTTTTTATTTTTCGTCTGGGGTGGCTTTATTTTTTAAGATTTAATTTTTTTGATTGCATATTTGAATTCAGCATTAAAAAAGACATAAAATGTAGCATGAACATTTTCGTTACAATAAACTTGAAAAAAAAAATCTGAATTCTTCATTTAATTAGGAAATGGGTAATAATAGTCAACCATTTTTTAAATTAATTTATTAATACATATAAGAAAGAGGTTACATGTTTTGCGATATAATAACAGAATATTTATGTTCAAGTACTGGATTAATTATTTGAGCGTATCGTAATATTTTAATTTGAAAACGATCTCGATCGCGGGCGTCTTGCATCCAGTTACCACATCTAGCAGTTCTATGGGCATAGCTCCAATGGTAAATGTGATGAATTTTAACGTCCTCGCTGAACTGAACTGTTCTTGGACTTCTTCGGCTGGATACTGACATGTTGAAATGTACGTAAAACTTCAACGTACTTAACGTCTTCTCCGAGTAATTTTAAATTGTTTATAAAGTGCTGTAACCTCTTCTTATATGTTTCGGGATCCATCTTTAGGACTCGATGAATTCAATGTTAGTGGTCGTGCCTGCTAGCCCTCTATATACTAAGTACACTTCTTTTAGTATAATGGTTTGTTGTAGCGTTACCATATCATCATCAGAAATAATGCGTGAGTATCTGGCTGGTAGACTCACTTTACAATTTTCGAGGATTACTTGGACCTGGATACCATACGGTGAAAGTGCTTTATATATATCTAGCACTTTATATTTTCTATCGACTTCCAGCTCATAGATTTTCATGAACGGCGTGACATGAGCTTCAACATTAATTTTTGCGAAAGACATTGCTGCTGCTGCTGCTTGTATATATCGACTTTAAGATTGTGAATGAATGCAGCGATCTCAGGTCTTTACTTTTATGCTGTATTCCACCCCCACTTTTCGTATCGAGTAAGCAGAAAAATATGGGAAAAAATATGATGATTTCATTGTTTACATTATTTCTCTCCAAACCCTGAGACGCTCCTTATAATGGATCACGTGACTTATTAGTCATTGTATTATAACCGTCGGATGCTGTTATCTAAAGACAATTAATCACGTTTTAAATATACATATAGCCGTAGACAGTCGCATTTATTTACATTAACAATTTCCTGGAATCCGATAACGTCTCTGCATTTGGTCACAGTTTTAACATTCAAATATAAAATTTACGTATTGAAGTAGATGAATATTTATTCCATATATAAGACTTGTCTATTTAAACTCAATGATGGATGTCTGTAGCCATTTTCTTAACCTCTGACGCCCTCTAACGTAAACATGCAATACTATTCGCCAATAACTATAAACAATAAACGGTAGCCATCTTATTTTTATTACTAGATACACCATATCACTAGTACACCTTATATACTTATTTTTATTACTAAATACACCCTGTATACTTCTTTTATTACTAGATACATCCTATATACTCTTAGCCACGCCCTCTTAGATATAATCTCTTATCTTTAGCTATAATCTAATATCTAAGCTCGGGGATTGGATCTCCCCCCTCCCATTAGGTCCTATCACCTATCATCTAAGAAGATCCCACCTCACACTACAACCTAGATAATAGGATCTATCATCTAGCATTATCTCACCTCACACTAGAACCTAGATCATAGGATCTATCATCTATCACCTGCGCACCCCCCGCGGGGCTTCGGGCGTGCTGACGTCACAGCTCCAGCTTGACCTTGAAGTGAGTTAAAACTCTCCTTACTTAACTACTAAAATACAACATCAACCACACAAAGGTTTCTCATTAAAAGAAAATTACATAATCAAAACCATTGCATTGGAGGAAAAATATGTTATCGATATACAGTTCGCGACTAAAATCATATTAGATCTACATGACCGATATGGTCACATTGGTTTTAGAAAAACATGGTTGATATTTCGGGAAACCTTTTATGCAGAGAAGGACTTAAGCTTGGCCAAAGAATTGATAGCAAGATGTCATCAATGTTGTTTGGGAAAGACAAAAAATCATGTTAACCGAAACACTGTAAACAGTATCGTTACAAAATCACCATTAGAACTAATTGCGTTAGATTATGTAAGCAATTTAATTGCAAGTGAACATGGTTATAGGCATATTTTAATTATAGTTGATATCTTCACTAAGTTTGTTAAATTATACCCTACTAAGAGGTGCAACACGGGAACTACGCAAGAAAAGTTGAAACACTATTTTAGAATGATAGGAAAACCTCTTAAACTACTAGCAGATAACGCCACATATTTTAACAATAATAGATTTATTAACTATATGAAAAAACAGAATATCAAGGTTATCTTTACAACAATTAGACATCCTCAAGCAAATCCTTGTGAACGATATATACAGGAGGTCATTAAATTCTTGAGATTAATCATACAAAATAACCATACTGAGTGGCCTTTAGCCCTCAGTGATGTTGAATATTACATTAACAATATTCCAAATACAGTTACTCTCATTTCTCCCATTACATCTATGTTTGGACTACCACCGACAAGACCACGGACAGACAATAAAACTATAAATTTGCAAAATATACATCAGTTAGTACGAATACGTCAGGAAAGAAGTACCAGGAAATATTTGGCACGGGCTAACAAAAAAATTAAAAAGAACATTAAATTCAAAGAAGGAGATCATGTAGTGATTAAGCGTTTGAAGGTATCGGATCCTAAACGAAACATTTGTGGAAAGTTACTTCCACCTTTTGAGGGTCCATTTATTATTAAAACGGTACTTAATGACAATACTTATGAATTGAAGAATATTAACAATGAGTATATCCGTGGTAAATTTCATATTGAGATGATATAACCGTACAATCCAGATTGAAACATGTACTTTTAAAAGTAAATTTACTATGTGAATGCCACATCACATTCTTAAAATATCAGAATTTTCTTTTAAGAACAAAATTTTTACATTTCTAGGGGGAAATGCTGTGTCATTTACAGTGGTAAGAATATAAAACTCATTATAGCCAGATAGCGTGACATTGATTTTTACAGACCGTATTCTATACGTTGCAATGCACTGTACGGTTTCAGACGTGAGAAATTGCATACACGACTCTGTTTTCAGGAGGCTAGTGTTAATGACTTTGTTGAAACTTTTAATATTACAAAATGATAATTGGAATACTTCAGTTGTGTTTGAAAGTTACATGCAATTTTAGTATAAGCTTTTCTATAGTTATAAGTTATGAAAAGTACTGATCATAATCAAACCAAATAGACTTTAAATTAAAGGTATTTATTGGTACTCACTCCACATCTAGGATTCTCTAAGGTATTCTCAGTTCAAGGGGGTTCCTAGGCATAAGTTTGGGTGCACAGTTTCACTTCAACCAAAATAGGTCCAGACTTTTATAAAAAAGATATGACATTATAAATCTTGTGCTCCAGTTGTGAGAGGAAGTTATGTTTATTATTCCTAGTAATTCTTATGGGATATTCACTCCACATCTCCTACGTTTCTATTTGCCCATTTTTTATCGTTTGCCAATCTAAAGGCTTTTTCATATTAAATTTATATTAAAATTGTTCAATTTAGTTTCATACTTTTGTAAAAGTAGAATTAGAGTATTATGTAAGTTCTGAATGGTAAATCTCTTAGTTTTTTGTATTATTAAGGCCATAATGTACAAAATAGAATATTTATTGATCTAGCCTAAAAGGCATTTATATCACACAAGATTCATATCTAAATGAGCAGAAAAATATGAGGAAAAGTATTACAAACTCAAAATTCACATTCAGTAATCAGAAAGTTCAAGATATAATACATTTCAAAATTAAATTCATGTCAAAAAGAAAAAAATCAAGATATGATATCGATGAAAGACAGTTCTCAAAAAAATTATGACAGGAGGGATTAAATTTTGAAAATGGAGTAAAAAAGTATATAATTTTCAAGATATTATAAGATACGAGACTCTAATGAAATAGTCAGTCAAGTGATAATAAATATTCTATGGTTAAAAAGAAAATTTGTCTTAAAATAAAAATTATAAATTGATATTCCGGAAGGTTGCAGTTTGACGTGTTTATCACTCTACAAAGAAAATAATATATAAGGTATTGCTTATCTATAAAAGTGCTTAATCCAAGTGCATCGAATAGTGCCACGTTATTTTGAAGGAGATAAATCCCAAGCATTTTTAAAGAAAATCGAAAACTACAGTTCACAACCACCACGAGAGAAATCTTTCGATTTGGATCGGCTGTTTGGATTCTGATGTCATCAGTTCGACACCAGGTATAGACGTAACATGTTTTAAGTGCGTGTCGTGAGAGCTCTAAAACGTAAGTAAAAACAATATAACTTTGAGTTACAAAATTTTAGAACTATTAATATTAGATTAAATACGGGTTGCAACCAAATCAATTTAAGGCCTTTAGTTTCATAATTTTAAGTATTCATTTGTCAACATTTATAAATTTTAAAAAAACCATTCAGATAATTATAATTAACTTTTCATTCACAACTGTTAGAGCTTGTTTTTTTCAACCAAATATTTTTCAACATTTCAGGAACCGGCTACTGAGACAGATTTGTTTGCATCATTGCGAACCTTCTCGTGCTCTGATACTGACAACACAGGTTTATGGTGTCTGTCAAGATTTATTGATACTTTGTATCTGGCGTCCAACTCTTTTAATTTCAATAAAAATATTGTTATGGTTTACAAATAAAAATCATCATTATTCAAATTCAAATTTCCAAATCATCATAACCATTTGTAAAAGCAAATAATATAACAATATATATATATATATATATATATATATATATATATATATATATAGTTAGAAAGAAAAGGGGGATACCTGGTTTGTGTAATTTTGGAAGTCCGTATATTTTAGGCGGAAGAGAGTTATGTACAATAAGATTTTTTGCTGTGTTAGGCGAGATATAGGCTTTTTTCCCATTTTTTTATTAATTCGTTATTTTTTGTTTCAAATTGGTTTGTCGGGTCTCTTTTTAGGAGCTTGTATGTACATTGATCTTGTAATAAGTTGTTCATTTTGTCATGGTACTCATTTTCCTTCATTATTACTGTTTTATTTGATTTGTCGGGTTTTAAAATGAGTAAATCTGGATTATTTTTAATAAAATATTTGGTGTCGCTTAGTTTTTTGTTGAGAGTTTTTTGTTCTTGAGTTATTTGTTTTTGTTTGTTGGTGTAGCTAGTTATTGTATTGGATAGGTCACTTCTGATTTCGTCTTTTTTATTGTTGTCATAGTTTTGGATATTAATTTCTACGTTGCAAATTATGTCATTTATTCGTATGTCGTTTGGATTTACTATGGGAGTTGCATAATTTGGTCCAAGAGCTAATATTTCTTGAACATTTTCCGGAATTTCCGTGTCTGTTAAATTTTCTATCCAATCTGAGGGGTTATTATTCGTTTGTTTTTGGGTTTGCTGCTTTGATTTTAAATTGTTGATTTTTTTAATGTGCTTGTTTTTGATTGTTTTAAATTTTTTTTCGTGCTTAGAGTTTTCAGTTTGTAGAAAGTTATTTAGTATGTCGGCGGGTAAAATGTTACTTAGGTTATTTTCTATATTTTTTATATTGCGTTGCGTTTTTTTGAGGTTAATATTATTTTCTGAAATTAGGAGGTTAATTAAGTCTATTTTGAATTTTCTAGTTACCACATTTTCGAATTTTTGTTTTAGGTTTACATTATTAAAATTTATATGGTTTAGATTAATGTCTAGAAATTTTGGATTTAGGTTTTCATGTTTACATCGTAACAAAAATATGTTTCTATTTTTTTGGCTTATGAATTTGTTGTTTAAATTCGAGAGATATTTCATTTCTTTTACTACATGTTGTCCGTAAATTTCTTCTATGTGCTGGTAAAATGGCATCTTTTTTCCCTGTGCCTATATATATCGTTAGAAAGAAAAGTTAATTTCTTAAAAATGTTCTTGAACCTTGTTTAATTATATATTTTGAGGATTTAATTCTTGGGTCCTGGTTCATTAATATAAATCTCTATAGTTTTCACATTTATTTTATTTTTGTACAGACGTTTCGGCGTTTGTTTACACCTTTTTCAATGTATTATCGCTAAAAATAGATTATTGTTTTTAGTTACATTTTGAAATTAAACTTAACCCTTTAAGTACGGCTCCTTATTTTACCAATCTAAATACCAGACGGCTCCATTTTGAGTGGCGTAGGGACGGTTGCCGTATATATACGGCGTCTTTTTTGTAAGTGCGAATGCATTTAGTGCCATATTTAAATGGCATTTTATAAGTTTGATTTATTATATTACTTTTATTAATTGTCAAAAACAAACACAAAGTAACCAAAGTTTTATTCAACATTCCGAAAATACATGCGCCGTTTATCTACGGCATCTGGTTGCGCAGAAGTGCCGTTTTTATAAGGCATTCGTCTGGTGAAGAAGTTTGAAAGAGCCGTTTAACTACGGCAACCGTTCCTCGAGGTTGCAATTTTTAAAGTTAAGTGCATTTAAACGGCGGCCGTTCCGAGAGCAAAAATAACCATTAACGTATATATACGGCAGTCGGCGGTGGGACAAAGTCAAGAAAGCCGTTAATATACGGCAACCGTCCTTAAAGGGTTAATAAGGATAAAGACATACCTTAAAACAATTTTTTATTCGAGAATGCGGCAACTAGTTCACTGTTTTTTCAACTGTTTTTTTTTTCCGTTTCATTGTTACTTTCACTTCACACTTTTTTGTGGTGCTTTAGGGAGTTCTTTAACAATACTGAATGGTGAGATTCATTTAGATGCTAATATGTCTATTTTCTGGATTTTTACCGAGATAATGCTTTGCACATGTGGGTTGATTTTAAGTGGCTTCAGTGGCATGTTTTGGTGCTTTTACTATGGGGTTCTGTATTATTATTATTTATGATGGTTAGTTAAAAGGTTATTGTATATTTTGTTCAGGTTCTGCGTGTCAGTTTTGTCATTTATACTATTCGGATGTTTTTTAATTTCGATCATTTCTTTGATTTCTCGTTTTTTGGTATGCGTTTCAGTAGTTAATATTTGTGTTTTCTCAAAGTTAAATTTATGTTTCATGGTTTGTACATGTTTAGTAAGCGCTGTTTTGTTTTTTTTTGTCGTATTTATGGCCTTGTAATCTTTTGTCTAAATGTTGAGAGGTTTGTCCTATGTAAACTTTGTCACAGTTATTGCATGGAATTTTGTAAACAACATGAGTCTTTTTTAATGCAGGTGTTTTAGCTTTTAGTTTGCTGAAATTTGATTTCAGCAATTTGTTTCCTTTGTAGTTGGTTTGGGAGCTATCAGATTTAGTTTATGTTTTTGGGGTGGTATTGTTATAGAATTTGTTTATTCGTTTTTTAAAAATACTATTGAGGAGCGTGTCGGGGTAATTATTTTTTGTGAGGGCAGCTTTGGCTTTTTTAATGGCATCTTCTCTATATTCGGGATCTGAAAGGGTAATTGTTCTGTCAGCAAGTCCAATGACAACACTTTTTTTTTGTGAAATGGGGTGATTGGAAGAGAAATTGATGTACCGTTCTGACCAAGTATTTTTAGTGTACCATTGTGTTCTGATTGTGCTATTTGTTCTTATTAGGGAAAGATCTAGGAAGTTTAATTTGTTGTTGTCTTCTATTTCTATTGTGAATTGTAATTTTTTATTGTAAGAATTAAATAAGTCTAAAACGTAATTAGTTTTGTCACGTGGAACTAGAGTAATACAGTCATCGACATATCTATAAAAAAATGGTATTTTAACATTAATTTTTGGTATTATGGTGTTTTCCAAATCTTCAAGTACGAGTTGGGCAATTACGCTGGAAATTGATGCCCCCATAGCGCACCCTTCAATTTGTTGATAATAACTGTTTTTATATTGAAAATATGTTGTTGTGAGGGCGTAGTCCAAACCTTCAAGAAACGCTTCCAACGGTAAGGTTGTATGTTTTGAAATTTCTTTCCATTTTTTCTTTACTATGCTTTTTGCAAGGTTTATAGGGATGTTTGTGTATAACGAAATTACATCTAGTGATATGAGAACGTAGTCTGTAGGTACTTCTATATTTTTGATTTTATTTTTGAATTGCCATGAATCTTTAATGTAGTAATCGTTTTTGTTTATGATGTTTGATATACTGGATTTAAGGTAATCTGAGATGTTTTTTGCAGGGGCTTGGATACATGAAACTATGGGTCTAAGGGGGATACCTGGTTTGTGTAATTTTGGAAGTCCGTATATTTTAGGCGGAAGAGAGTTATGTACAATAAGATTTTTTGCTGTGTTAGGCGAGATGTAGGCTTTTTTTTCCCATTTTTTTATTAATTCGTTATTTTTTGTTTCAAATTGGTTTGTCGGGTCTCTTTTTAGGAGCTTGTATGTACATTGATCTTGTAATAAGTTGTTCATTTTGTCATGGTACTCATTTTCCTTCATTATTACTGTTTTATTTGATTTGTCGGGTTTTAAAATGAGTAAATCTGTCAGAACAAATAGGAAAAAAACTTAGAAAACATGACATATCCATCTGCCACAAAGGAAACAAATTGCTGAAATCAAATTTCAGCAAACTAAAAGCTAAAACACCTGCATTAAAAAAGACTCATGTTGTTTACAAAATTCCATGCAATAACTGTGACAAAGTTTACATAGGACAAACCTCTCAACATTTAGACAAAAGATTACAAGGCCATAAATACGACAAAAAAAAACAAAACAGCGCTTACTAAACATGTACAAACCATGAAACATAAATTTAACTTTGAGAAAACACAAATATTAACTACTGAAACGCATACAAAAAAACGAGAAATCAAAGAAATGATCGAAATTAAAAAACATCCGAATAGTATAAATGACAAAACTGACACGCAGAACCTGAACAAAATATACAATAACCTTTTAACTAACCATCATAAATAATAATAATACAGAACCCCATAGTAAAAGCACCAAAACATGCCACTGAAGCCACTTAAAATCAACCCACATGTGCAAAGCATTATCTCGGTAAAAATCCAGAAAATAGACATATTAGCATCTAAATGAATCTCACCATTCAGTATTGTTAAAGAACTCCCTAAAGCATCACAAAAAAGTGTGAAGTGAAAGTAACAATGAAACGGAAAAAAAAACAGTTGAAAAAACAGTGAACTAGTTGCCGCATTCTCGAATGAAAAATTGTTTTAAGGTATGTCTTTATCCTTATTAAGTTTAATTTCAAAATGTAACTAAAAACAAAAATCTATTTTTAGCGATAATACATTGAAAAAGGTGTGAACAAACGCCGAAACGTCTGTACAAAAATAAAATAAATGTGAAAACTATAGAGATTTATATTAATGAACCAGGACCCAAGAATTAAATCCTCTCTCTCTCTCTATATATATATATATATATATATATATATATATATATATATATAATATATATATATATATATATATATATATATATATATATATATATATATATATATATATATATATATATATATATATAGAGAGAGAGATATGCATGGTCATATACAGGCCCGTTTCATACACTGAGCGGTTGTAGTGCAGCCCGATTTGACGCTGTGAAGCCCGGGATCGGGCTCATCAACGTATCCCTGTGTATATCATCACTAAATGGCCACAAATCATGCCAGATTCCTTCCTACAAAATTTTGGGGTGGGCTTCAAAAAGTCATATTTTTATGTTCCGAGATACACTTTTAGTTCAGCACTACTGGGTCAGGCGGCGCTGTTCCTGTATATCCAAGACTCTTATACAGCTGATATCTATCGCACGTTATTTGGCATCGTTGCAATGGCTCGATAACGTTCGATTCTTATTTCCTCTTAAATACTTTCTTCGTGAAGTCACAATCGATGAATGAAAGCTCTTTATTCGAATCAATTTTTTAACCTCACAAGTATTGTATCATGTTCGAACAATTTTTCTAAATTTAAAAATTTATATGTCTACTAAGAATTATAAAATACATGGTACAGTGTTATGAAAGAAGAATAGTTGTTAGTTGTTAGCATCTTAAACATCTTAAAATGTGTTTTGAATTGTAATACAGAAATTCAAATAAAGGGATAAAAGATATATCATAAGAGAAAGAATTTAGAATAAGAACAAAATATAAAATACATTGTCTTTGTTTATTGTTGTACTAAATTGATGTTTCCATGTCCCATGTTTTTTCATTCAGTATTCAATAATACTATACTTAATTTATATAATTCTGGTGCTAAAATTTTCATGGGACATACATACAATACATACAACAATTATTATTATGCAGAATGATGATTTACGTATTATAAGGATAAATAGGCATTGTCCATAATAACTGTAAGCTCTCCACATAGTGGAGTGGACGTATAATAAAGGTAAAAATTTTTTTTTAAACAGTCTTAGAATGTCACGAAAGGTCGATATTTTAACTTTCAGCAAATAAAATCTCTCTGTAATTTTTTTTTGTGCGCACGATTACTCTGGAACCGTTCATGATGTTAACTCAAAATTTGTATTATAATGAGATCTGAAAATAGATTATGTTTTGATCTTATTCCGTTGAAGTTTTGGGGGGGAGATTGGATTGCAAATATATTATCGACATTTTTTTTGCTGTAAAAGGCTTGGATAGGAAAATCTAGATGTGGAAGTAGTGATTTCTTAGGCAGCGGTTTTTTTTATTAATGAACACATGTTTTTATGATGGTTATTTGAATCTATATTTGTAGTCGGTCTCTCTGCATGGTGCGTCTGACAACATCATGCACCTACCTTGATTACATTGGATTCGGAGTGACGCACACTGGCGAAAATAATTAAAAACCGGGATAAAAGTTTAAAATACAATAATCACATGACAACATGAAATCGACCCTGATAGGTTAGAGAAAAGACCGACAAACGCAACCAATAGGAAAAAATACCTTAGCTGTCTCATACCGCTTCTGATAGTCACTCCAAAGTTCGACCTGTTGAGAGACAAATGTATATTATTTAATCGGAGACAGTAGACGATTATTTTTCAGACTATTCAGTTTTTTGTGTTTTGTAAATTAATTATTTTCAATGGATGTGCTTCCTGGAGGTAAACAAAGACTTTATAGTATGTAATATTTGTTAAATACGTATTTCTTTTCTTTGTAAATAAGGTTTAGAAATGCCTGTTCAAAAATAATAATTTTTAATAGTTATTTAAATTTATATAGTGTTATTGATTCGTATTCCACCAGATTCTAGTAGCTAAGCTAGACTCCGCCTGAAATAAAGTCGTATTATTATTATTATTATATTATTATCATCATTACACAACAACTAAATTAAAATTACATTTTTACTTAATACGTAATTAATCAAGACCAAAAGAAAAGTAATTTACATAGTTACAAGTTTTGTCCAGGTTTTGACTTATTTTCGCCTGTGTGTGACGTCTAGAAAAATCTGCAAAAGTTTCAAACCCGTACATAAACAATTGCAAAAGTTATAAACTAATAAAGATTGGAAAAATAACGAGTTCCGTTTTTTGCAAATAACTCCAGAACTATTAATATTTAAGAAATTTTAAAGAATGATTCTTAAAGAGGAAGAAATTTCCAATAAAAAAGTCCCGACTCCGAAACATCTATTAATAATTTTAATTTAATGTTGAAAATAGAGCTCCGCGCAGCGAACACCAAGCCGTTACGATGCTCTGAAACCATCCGTAACAAGTAAAAAGATTTTTTTATGTTATTATATATCAATTTAAAAATTTATAAAAATTATGGTATTATTTAAACACTTAAAGGAACAATATCCCGTTGGAGAACAAAATTTTTCACCAATTACTTCCACATCCAGTGGAAGTATAGTAACGACAAAAAAATTTTAAAAAATTTTTATTGTTCAAATAGGCTTAGACTGTCACGAAACGTCGAGATTTTAAGTTTGAGCGAAAAAAATTTCTGTCTGTCTGTCGGTCTGTCTGTCTGTAACTTTTTTTTGTACGCACGTTTACTCTGGAACTGTCTGAGATATTGACTTGAAAATTGGTACACATATGTACTTTAACGAGATCTAGAACTAGATTATATTTTTATCTTGTTCCGTCGAAGGGTGGGGGGTAAATTGGGGTAAATTTGGGGTAAATAGGTAAATCAAGCAGGTAGGAGCCCATAATTGGTATTTAGTATATACAAAAGAAGCTAAGGTCTCAAAAAAAATTTTGGTATTAGCCACCCCCATTACCACCCCCATTATTAAAGGGCATGAAAAAAAATGTGATTTAGTGTGTGTAAAAGAACCAGAAATAAACCTCAAAATATTTTTTACTTCATCCACTCCCACTACCACCCCCTATCACCACTCCCACCCCACTACCGATGTGGGGTATCGTTTTATGGGTTTTTGGGTTAGAGGATTTCAAATATTATATTATTAAAGTTCCATAAACAATTATTTCCACATACAAAATTTTTTCATTGTGAGTGACTTGGATAGAAAATCTGGATGTGGAAGAAGATTCCTTGGGCAGCGGTTTTTTTTCATAAAATGAGCCTATTGTTAACAATTTTTTTTTTAGAGTTTGCGTTTATATTTTAAGTCGGATAATTATTAAACAAAAGTCACTAAAATTATTTCGCTTCGTGGCGATCTTATGTCAACTACACTTTATAGGATTATGACATTGCTATGTTTTTAATTGTTATAGTTTATTAGTTATTAATTATTTAACCTAACAAAAAAGTAAAAAATAAAATAGAGAAGTCGAAAATTTTTTGAATTTATTATTACTGTTTTTATATTCAAAAATACTATTAGTCCAGTCAATGAAAGAGTTGTAGAGAACATTGAGGAGGCGAAAATTTTTCTCTTCAGGAATGTGTTGGGGGTAGTTAGGAGGTAAACATACTAAAAGTCCTCGCCCCCTAGCCCCGTCGCTTCAGTGGGAGAGGGGGGGTGGAAAGGTTCCTTTTTTCGATTCTTCGCTTATAACTCGGAAAAGTGCGTCATATGGAAAAAGGTGATCTATGCAAAATTAAACGTAATTAAATTTCCCACAAGAATGTTTATATTAGTTTTCTTTCTATGTGTTATAGTTTATGAGATATTCGCCAGCGAAAATCGATAATTAATAATAAAAAAAATCAATTACGTACTTTGAATATTTCTATCAAAGCGGTTTACCGTGGTCTGCTAATAAATCACAGTCACAAAACAATTTTTATTTTACAACACTGGACGTATTTACTAACGCAATATATTGTCGAAATCTATACATTTCCTTAAATACAGTGTGACTCACTTAAAATGAAGATACCCTTATAACTTTATTATTTTGTTTCCGATTTGAATCAAATTTTACTCAAGTATAGAACAAATTAGGATCTACTTATGACCAGAAAATCTTTCACCTACGGTAGCAAAATATGAGAAAAAATATTAAAAATCATATTGATGGGTCTTGACGAATTTCACGTAGCCACCACAAATTGCGGAAACTGAGGATCCCCTTTGCCAGATGAGTTTATGTATGAGAAATCCCCCATCAATAGCCAAATCAAATTTTGGTGTATGTACGTTTGTGGCGCCGATCGGATGCATTTTTTAGAATGTCTAACATTCAAAATGTTTTATTTTTTTCAGCATATTTTCGTAAACTATAACAAATAGGAAGAAAATGAATATAAACATTCTTGTGGAAAATATAATTCCGTTTAATTTTGTATAGATTTTTTTTCCCTAAGCGACGCATCGTTTCCGAGTTATAAACGAAGAATCGAAAAAAGGAACCTTTCCACCCCCCTCCGTCCTGATGCGGCGGGGCCAAGGGCGGCGACTTTTAGTATTTTTACCTCCTAACTGCCCCCAACACATCCCTGAAGAGGAAAATTCTCCCCTCCAAAATGTTCTCTACAATCCTCTTTTGGGCATTCGTTGATTGGGCTATAGATTACATAAACTTTAAATTTTTATTGCTATTTGTTTAAACAAATTTTATAAACAAATAGACAAATTACGTATTTTTGAAAAATATTTTTTTGCCATTTTATTTGTTATAAAATATTATGATTAAAAAAAATGTCTTAAAAATTGTTTTTAATTGTTTATAATCACTTTTTTCTTTTTTCATTATTTAAACAAATTATTGAGAAAGAGAATTATTCTTAAATTTATTATTTGCAATTCTCCACAAGGTGGAAAACAGATTTTTTTTGTTGTTAATTTATTTGTTTATCTAATAAACAATTTGTTATTAACAATCGCCGAATGTGTTTATATTTTTTTAGATAAAAAAAATAACAAAAACAACTGTAGGTATACATAAGCATGAAAATTATTTTGTGAATAATAATTTAAAAATCGAGAAAATACTCTTATCAAGTATGCCGTGGAAATTGACAAAAGCTAGATTCAAAACATTGATTTTGTCTGCATAACCAAAGCGTTCTGTCCGAAACGTCCATTTTATTTAATACAAGTTAGAATCAAAACATGGACTACTGCTATTCTTGTTTTATTATATGTAGGCAAATATACCTACATATTTAGATAAAAAAGGTATATTTTAATCACAGTTAGAAAACACTAACGCAAATATTAGTGGTAAAAGAGCAGAGCGTTTGCCCTAAACAACTTTAGCATCAAGAAAGGTGATTATGGAATTCTTTCTGCCGCCATTTTATTATTTTAATTTGCTTGGGTGTCGTAACAAGTGCAATGAGAAGTCCTGAACTAAATCTAAGCATTGCTTCAAAAAATATAAACAATGTATGTGTTAATATTAGAATTTTCTGCTATTTTTCTTATTATCTCCGGTCTTAGTAATCGCAAAAAATAAAAAGACAAATTTGGAATAAAAAAACTTTCTGATAATTTGTTAACTTGCGAGAAAATAATTTTTTTTTTAAATATTACTATCTATATATAATTTAAGAAATATAGTGTAATAATGCATAAATCTATAACGAAAGTGAGTGAAACTATATATTTTATTGCTTTATTTTTCGAGTTGTTTATAAAATAATAAAGTTAAAAATATCACGTGTCTGTCTATTAAAAAAATAAAGAAATTTCGTGAAGTATACGTCATTACCTCTAGGACTGCAGTTTTAGCCATGTATTTTTACGGAATTGAAAATTATTTTTTCTGTACAAAAGCATTTCTTATAAACAATGACTTTCATTTCATTTTAAATTTCCAATTGCTCAGTTAATTTGTTGTAATGTATTCTAATGTTTTGATCATTTAATTTTAACGAATTCTAAAATAATTTTGTATGCTCTATTTATACATTTAATTTTCGTCATAGTAATATAGGACTAATAATTTTTTAGTTAGATTTATGGCTAAATACTGTAATATAACTCTATCTTGCTTTAAACAGGCGTTGTGTTGCTTTGTATACCATTGGCAACAGTTCTTTTGAAATTTGAGACGCTTTAATTGTTTTATTGCTCTGTGCAAGAAAGCAACATGTCACCAAATTTAAGTTGAATGTAGGTAGAAGAATGTAAGAAAAAAGGTACTCTCAACGAGGCATAATACAACACCACAGGAGGGAGAGAGAAAGAAAGATCACGCGTTTGCCGAAATATAAAGTGTTCTAACAACGTTTAACATAATTGTAATAATTTTTCATGTGTAAATAAAAATTCAACCAATTCAAATTTCATGTCAAAAGGTCTATTTGTTAACTAACAAATGCACAAATTTCTTAGTAAATTCGCAGAATTTTGATTGGATTATTTATAATTTTACATAGTAAAAGTTTTTATTTTTATGTTTCTATAAGATCATAGAATTATCTAAGACCCGAAAATCGCAAAATGTGGTGACAATACGAAGAAATCAATTTTTATTTAAATGGAAACAACATGAATTTAAAAATCTGTTGTCTCTTGAAAAGTGTTTTCTGGAATCTACAGATGACGTAAGCTTTTTCAGATATTTAATTGCATTTTAAATTACCTACAAAAAAATTAAAAAATGATGACAGACAAGCGTTTCGTTACCTCATTTTTGATAGTTTTGGTGACCGGTACAAATTTAATTAAGTAAAATAAATAAATAAATAAGCGTTCATTGTGCACAAAAGAGTTTAGACACAAAATGAAGAGGTTAGCCTAAACTAGCCATATACATTAAGAAAACATATTATGACTGTACACAATATTAGTCCACAGTACATCGCCCTTTTTTTTTAATGATTAGTAACAGGTTGAATTTTCGTGAGTAGCTTCGTTTTGACGAGACGCCCAACTTTTCTCTCTGCGAAAATTCTGGATAGTGGTAGCTAACAGCAAAAATTATTTTTTCTATTTTACACGAATTAGACAATTCGACAACCTGTCAAATTAGTTTGGCAATATATTTTTTCGACGATTGTGCTGAAAGTCAAATTTTCTAACTTCAAAATGATCAATTAATATCAATTTGCCACACGCGTTGATTATATCTTCACACACCGGAATAAAATAGTGCGTTTACCTTAAAGAATTTTATATCACTTACCGGTAATAACAATTAAATTCTATGAATGTACATTAATTACACATGAATTGCAATTACAATGTCAAATTTTCTAACTTCAGAATGACTGCGGAAAATGTCACTTTAAATAAAATCTGACCGGCAGCAAATTTAAAATTTTGGAAAGACTTTAAAAAAGGGAAATAACTTCACAACCGTAGAAAAAACACATGTGGCAAGTTTCATTGCAAAACTCGTATGATACTCCTACTTTCATACTTCGTTTTGCAATGAAACCCTTGCCACACTTGTATTACAATGTACTATTTTCTACGCTGAAAGTCAAATTTTCTAACTTCAAAATAACTGCAGAAAATATCACTTTGCCGCACGCCGTGCGGCAAAGAATTTGCCACACGCCTTGATTATATCTTCACATACCGGAATAAAATAGTGCGTTCACCACATGAATTGCAATTAGAAAGTCAAATTTTCTAACTTCAGAATGACTGCGGAAAATGTCACTTTAAATCAAATCTGATCGCAGAGAGAAAAGTTGGGCGTCTCGTCAAAACGAAGCTATTCACGAAAATTTAGCCTGTTACTAATCATTAAAAAAAAAAGCGATGTACTGTGGACTATATTACATTAAATTGAGAAAACTATTAAACTAAATTTTCATATAATTATATAAAATAAAATATAATATACTTTTAATAACGATAACTTAACTATTAATATACCTTTTTTATTATAACCATTATACTAGAGAATTTTATGCTCTACCGAAAAGGACGTATAGTGTTTTGCCCTATCTTGCTTAATTTTCAAAATATTGGGGAAAAAGCACATTTTGTTACAATTATTGTTAGTAACTTTTGAACCCGAAAAGAAAGAAAAGAAAAGAATACCTCACAAATTTCTTTTTAAGAGTGTAACCTGCGAAGACTAATTAATATCGGGTACAAATATTCTATATGATTGCACTTCTTGCTTGCCATACCTAAAAGGAAACGTTGTGCTTTATAGTACGTCGGGTACATAAGCCAAAAAGCTGCACTTTTTGATTGGGATGTGCCACTTTCTGTGGTCATAGTTCCAAAAGGTAACTTTCCCTATAGGGAGCCACTTTAAAATCCGTGCAGAACACCAAAATGGCGGCCATTAAAGATGTCCGCCATTAGCCACACTAAATATTTTTGTATCTCAGCTCCTAATGGTTCGATTTCTATTTCCTTTTTTTTTTTGTTTGAAAGCTGTTGTAAAGAGGACACTTTTGTTCCTATACATCTCTACACCTTAAGGGTTCCGCGCAATTTAAAAGAATATATATTTTCTTATTTTTAAAGAAGTATCCGTCTTTGCACAGTGGGACAAACTGAATCTGAAAACTTATTTCATATAATGCAACTATCAATTGATGTTAACTTGGGACAGCCGGTACGCAGTAGAGGTCATTGTAATAACTTTTTTAAAATTAAGCCTATAAGTATAGTGACAGTGAAATAAAATTAAATAAAAATGTTATAAATACTTCAAAGAGAACTTCATGCTTTGTTGTTATTCGATGGCAATCAATTTTTGCTCATATTTGACCCATATACTCGGAAACACAAACTTGCTGTCTCAAAATAAGTACAGTTTCAAAAGAAAAATTGCATCAAGGCATTATTTTACTATTATACCTAATGTTACTGTACTATTAAAACAATTTGTTTTATATATCTCTGTTAGGTAAATAAACGTAATTTAATTTCTACCCCTTTGCATCTTTTTATTCTAATGTGAATGAGGCAATACTTTAAAAGTGGAAAACAAAAAATGAGGACAAATTCAAAATATTTAAATACTTATAGGCCTACCACGGAATAGTTACATTATCAGTTATTAATAATATAATTGCATAAAAAAATAACCTAATATTTTATTAGGTTCTTTTAATATATCTTCAAATTCATAAAAATGAATAATAATAAACGTAACTGTTATATTATTATGGAGTTCAAAGAACGAATATATTTCCTTTATTAGCTGGCCCTCCAATAGCGTCTCTACTGTAAACAGCAATGATAGTGGCGCAGTATAGAAAGTACTCCTAACCATATAATATTGTGCTTCGTGACGATGCACGCATTAAAGAAATATATATTATAAAAATATAACCTACTGAGGCCCTATTATACTGGCAACATCGCTGGGTCGGAGAACGAACGCTAACTATATTCTTAAATACAGCGGGCTTTGAAACGATCAGTAAATATATCCGGGCTCTGAAATATGCCATGTTTATATAATTAAAAGAAAAATAATAATTAGCTACCTCTAGTGGCTTCCCGTTAGAAAAGATGCATAGCAATCGCCATATTTAATATATTTGTTAATTTATACACTCGGGAAATGCCGGGCTTATGAGCGACCTATCGATATATCGGGCTACACAATGTACCGTCTATACCTATATATATATATATATATATATATATATATATATATATATATATATATATATATATATATATATATATATAAGGTATTAGTTGGCATCCCACAATGTAAAATTTTAGGTTCAGTTGGCATCCACGAGTCAGATGGCATCCGGTATTCGGATGCCATCTGACCTGCTAGAGATATTAACGCAGGGGCATCGTAGATGTCCTATTATGCCATTAAAACTTATTTTAAGTTGGAGGTCAAGTGACCCATTTTAACACCCTAGTGAATATTTTAGTTCAGCGGTTTGTTACTAGCTGCCGTGCCTGTCGCTCGAAAAATATTCATTTTGAATACCTGCTGACCACAAAAGCGGTTTAGATGGCATCTAGTCAGCTGGCAACACCGTGGAAGTAGGTTATTATATACCACATGTTGATTCAGATGTTTTAGTTTGCTCGAATATATTACTACTAGGAAAAGTAAACTTAGTGGAGACAATTCGTGTAACTGTTAAAATGAGGACGGAATTTGTACCTCTTGATTGTAAACAACTTTTGTTAAGGATGGTTCAGCAAGGCTATAAGTAAAATAGTGTTCTGTAGTTTAATTAAACTACAGAAGTAAGAGAAAAGTTATTAGCAAAAATATTTTAGATACGTGACAAACTACAAAATTATGTTAATGTAAAAGAATTTTATTTAGTCTAATTCACAAGTTCAAACACGTGTTAATTCTTGAAAAAGCTTGTAAAAATATAAGTGAGGGCTCATTGGATTCGGAATGACGTCTAGATAAATGTGCAAAAGTTATAAACAAATTAAGATTGAAAAAAATGACGAGTTTCGTTTTTTGCAAATAACTCGAAAACTATTAATAATTGAGAAATTAAAAAAAAGAGGTTCTTAAAGAGGAAGAAATTTCCAATAGAAAAGTCTGAACTTCTGGAACTATATCCCTACTATTAATAACTTTAATTTAATGTTGAAAATGGGGCTTCGCACGGCGAACGCTAAACCGTTACGATACTCTGAAACCGATCGTAAGAAGCAAAACAATTTTTTTATATTGTCAAGTATTAATATATTTTTTTTTTAATTGCGTTATTATTTAGACACTTAAAGGAACAATATCCCGTTGGAAAATTTTTTTTTACCGATTTTTCATAAAATGAGCTCGTTGTTAATTAACAATTTTTTTTTTTGAGTTTACGTTTATGTTTCAAGTCGGAAAATTGTTAAACAAAAGCCACTAAAATTATTTCGCTTCGTGAGGACCTTATGTCAACTATATTTTATGAGATTATGACATTGCGATGTTTTTAATTGTTACAGTCTATTAGTTATTAATTATTTAAGCTAACAGGAAACTAAGAAATTAAATAGAGGTTGAAAATTTTTTTTTATTAATTTTAAAATTATTATTATTACTGTTTTTATATTCAAAAATACTATAAAATTATATAAACTTTAAATTTTTAGTGCTATTTATTTAAACAAATTTTATAAAGAAATAGATAAATTACGTATTTTTGAAAAAAAAATTTTTTCTTAAAACATTTTTTTAATTGTTTATAATTATTTTTTCCCGTTTTTCTTCATTTAAAAAGTATTCTTAGAATTTTTTATTTGCAATTCTCTACAAGGTGGAATTTTTGTTATTAATTAATTTGTTTATCAAATAAACAATTTCTAATTAACAATCGCCGAATGTGTTTATATTTTTTTAGACAGAAAAAATAACCAGAACAACCGTATACATAAATATGTCAAAAAACATTTTTAATATTTAAAATTTAAAATTCTATAAGAAATATTAACATTTTTTTTATGTGTTTATGTATACGGTTGTTTTTTTTTATTATTTTTTTTCTATCTAAAAAAATATAAACGTATGTATACGGTTGTTTTTTTTTATTATTTTTTTTCTATCTAAAAAAATATAAACACATTCGGAGGTTGTTAATAACAAATTATTTATTAAATAAACAAATAAATTAACAACAAAAAAAATTCCACCTTGTAGAGAATTGCAAATAATAGGTTTTAAGACTAAAATTTTTACTTAATAACTTGTTTAAATAATGAAGAAAGGAAAAAAATGATTATAAACAATTAAAAAATGTTTTTAAGAAAAAATTTTTTTTTAATTCAAAATATTTTATAACAAATAAAATGGCAAAAAATGTTTTTCAAAAATAAGTAATTTATCTATTTGTTTATAAAATTTGTTTAAACAAATAACACAAAAAATTTAAAGTTTATGTAATCTTATGTTATTTTTGAATATAAAACCAGTAATAATAATTAAAATTAATACAAAAAATGTCTACCTTTTTGTTAAATTTTTTAGTTGTTGTTATCTTAAATAATTAATAACTAATAGACTATAACAATTAAAAATATCGCAATGTCATAATCTCGTACAGTATAGTTAATATAAGGTCTAAAGGAAACGTAATAATTTTAGTGGCTTTTGCTTAACAATTATCCGACTTGAAATATAAACGTAAGCTCTAAAAAAAATTGTTAATTAACAATAGGCTCATTTTATGAAAAATCTGGATTTTTTTTCTTTAAATGTCTGAATAATACCATAGTTTTTTAAAAATTTTAAATTAATATTTAATACATAAAAAAATATTTTTACTTATTACGTCCGGTTTTGTAACGGCTTAGCGTTTGCCGCACGAAGCCTTATTTTCAACATTAAATTAAAATTATTAATAATAGAGATAGAATACCGGGAGTTGTGACTTTTCTATTAGAAATTTCTTCCTCTTCAAGAATCTTTTTTTTTTTTCTTAAATATTAATGGCTTTCGAGTTATTTTCAAAAAACGAAGCTCGTTATTTCTTCAATCTTAATTTGTTTATAACTTTTGCAATTGTTTATATGCGGGTTTGAAAGTTTTGCACATTTTTCTAGACGTCATTCCGAATCCAATGTGCCCTCACTCACATTTTTACAAGCTTTATCAAGAATTAACACGTCTTTGAACTTGTGAACTAGTGTATGTTGGAGATTATTTTAATTCGTTTTGTTTAAATTTTTGGATTTCTTATTGGATTCTATTTAAGAAAAGTATAGTAGGTGACCCATGAACAACCTCTTGTAGAGAAATGCATGGTTGAGAGAGTTGTAGAGTTACTAAGACACCGTTAAAGATAAAGCTGTCGAATTGAAACTAACAAGATGGAAAAAATTATACGATAAAGTTTGATAGCTTAAATTATAATATATTTTTTACTTTACACTTGCCACTGTGCTTCAAAATTAATCAGTTTAGAGCATCTACACCTCGTGATTTTAAATGTAAGTTCACAGATATCTGTAAAACTATAATTCATCTAAACTAACAAAGTTTTTTCCAAAGTATATATTTATATAAATAAAATTAAAATTTAATTGCAGTTTACTTTTACATATTGTACATATTGCACGTAAAGTATATTTTAGTTTTAATTCGAGCTAGTTTTTTCGTTGATAGTGTTTAAGTAATTAAACAATTTTTACTTCCATTTCTCTCATGATATTAATTATTATAGGTCACTCAAACAACATGTTATAATTAGAATAATAAAGTTGATATAAAAGTCATACAATTTTGTCAATATTTCCGCGCAATTTGTATAGTTTGAATGTAAATGACCGTGATTTTTGATTCGTTGTATCTAGCAATTCGTTAAAAAATGGAAATATCTTGAAAATTACGAATTATGTCAAAAACTGTTATTTGTACGACTTGAAACATAAGAAATTAACTTTACCTTAAATTTCAGATTAGTTCCATTCAAAGATTGTTCGAGATATTATTTTTTTAAGGTTTTGTATTTTTTCGTCCCTTTCTAAATGTCAAATTTCAACACGTATTTTTCGTGAATAACTTAAAAACCGAAGGGTTGAAATTGGTTATTACAACGTTGAAAGGTAATTCAATTTAATACATTCCGGTTCTTCTGCAATAAAAATTGTCAAAGTTATGTTAAAAGATTACTTTTTTTATGAAAATCGAATTTGGAGTATTACTCTCAATTGAGTTGTGATAAAACAAATCATTCAAAATTTGTTGTAGCTTTTGGAATAAAACCGCTGCCTAAGGAATCAATATTTCCACATCCAGATTTCCTATCCAAGTCTCTTTAAAGGAAAACATCTTGACCATATTTGCACTCTAGTATGTGGAAATAATTGGTCACGGAATTTTAATAAAAGGGCGTTGCCGAATGCTAGCCAAACCTTCAGAACTTCCGGACGCTGCCGAATACGAAGGCAAATTCCGGGCGTTTCCGTATCCATATTAAGATAGTACCAAATCCATATCCGGGCGCGCATGAATACCAAGGTAATTTCTGGGCGCTGCCGAATCGATATTAGGATGCCGCTGAATCCATTTTTGGGCGCTGCCGATTTCCAAAGTAACTTCCAGGCGCTGCCAAATCCAAATTAGAACGCCGCCGAATCTATATTCGAGTGCTGCATAATCCATATTCGGGAACGGCTAAACACCAAGGTGACTTCCGGACCATGTCAAATACCAAGGCAATTTTCAGGCGCTGCCGAATCCATATTAGAATCTTTCCGGGCGCCGCCGAATCCACTATTAAACAATACCTCCAGGATCCATTTTGGTTGCACGATTTGACTCAAACATACTAACTACCGTACAAAGCTTTTAAAATGAAGTTAAATAGAAGATTTTAAAAATTAAGTTTCTGGACTGTTATTACCTTGCTTTATTGTTTTTCCCTATTTACCCTATTTAACTCACAACCCTTCACCGGAATTAGCGCAAGACATAACCTAGTACCAGATCTCGTCATGGAATATATGTGTGCCAAATTTGAAGACAGTATCTTAGACGACCGTTGCGAAGAAAACGTGCGCACAAAAAAAGTTACAGACCACACACAGACATAATTTTTTTCTCTCTTAAATTTAAAATCTCGACGTTTTATGACATTTATTATTTCAGCAAAAAACATTTTGAATTTTTTTTAAGATTACCATACAGGGTGCGCCACTTAAAACTCCCCAGGCTTGCAACTTTCTTATTTTTTAAACTACGACCATGTTGGGCATATCAAATTGTAGATAATTTTAAGGCATTTAAACATGTGTACAGTCATTTAAAAAAAAATTAAAATAATTGTTAAGAAAGAAAACTTAATTTCCTTGAATATTTGTTTACCTCATCCTGTACATGAACTGCGTCAATGTTTTCTTATAAAAGTTTTAATTAGCTTCAATTTATGTTATGTTTATTACGTCATATCCGAAATTCTTTTTGGTTTTAGAGAAAGAAATTAAAAACACTCCTTCCGACTCCTGATTTTTTTAAAATAACTGAAAAAATGTAAATAATAATTTTATGCTTTATTTGTAAAAGACATATCACAAAAAATCCTCAACGTAACAAAACAGCAACAAGAAATAAAAGAAATAAATATTTTTAAAAACAAACTCTATTAAAATGTACTAAATAATAGGAATTTTTATTCTTAAAACTTTTTTTTAACATAAATTGAAGCTAATTAAAACCTTTATAAGAAAACATTAACACATTTCATGTACAAGTTGAGGTAAAAAAATATTCAAAGAAATTAAATCTCCTATCTTAACAGTTTTTTAAATTTTTTTTTTAAATCACTCTGTATGCGTGTTTAAGGCTTTAAAAATGTCTACAATTTGATGTGCCCAACAAGGTCATCGCTTTAAAAATAAAAAAGTTACAAGTATGGTCAGTTTTAAGTGGCGCACCCTGTACATCTTTCCACTCCACTACGTGGATGTGGAAGTAATAAATCAAATGGCATATATTTTCATTAAAAATAATGTATGTTTTTATCCGAATTTGTTATAAATAAAAACAAGAAATGAAATGTTTCATATTTCTATTGTGAAATATAGTTCATTTAGTTATCCTTAAAATAAAATCATGGAAAAAACATTTTATATTTATTACAAAAAATGTTTTGTAAGACATACAAAGAAAAATGTTAGTGTAGTTTTGATGAATAAGTATACCTACTAGAAGCCTCAGATTTTTTATAATATTTTACACTACTATAAAGAAAACTACCTGTTGTTAAACTTGAGGCATGTTCAATTTTATTAACATTTAACATTACAAATTGTGTTTTTATAATAAGAAATGTTGAAATGTCTTTTTATTTAAAATACACTTTCAGATGTATCAATAAACCCTCATGTCATAATATTTTAGCATCATTAAATCAGTATTTATAATTACTTAATAATTTTCGCACAATTTGTATCCCAATTTGGGACACTGGATGATTTGAGTCGTAAATTTTACATCCACATCCAAATAGTGGATTGGAAGTATAGTAATCGTAAAAAAAAAACTTCAATTTTTTTTGTTGAAATCGGTTTAGAAATGTCATGAAATATCGAGATTTTAAATTTGAGGGCAAAAAAAAATTGTATCTATCGATCTGTCTGTATTTTTTGTACGCACGTTTCCTGTGGGACGGTTTAAGATATTAACTTAATAGTTGTTACATGTATGTATTATAAAAAGATCTGGAACACATTGCTATAAAATTACACAAAAAATAATCGTTTTAGAGATTCTAGCATTTTACTTAATCGCCAGAATGTATTTACAATAACGGTGTAAAAGCCGCTCGAAAAGTGGCTTATATTTGGTAATTTTTTAGTTTCGGAGTCTGTTATTCTAGTTTCGGTTAAACAGACAATAATGGGTTGTATCTGAAACTAATTGACTTGTCTTTTTGAAATGAAGGATTGCTAGTTCTGAAAGACAGTTTTATTGCGTCTTATTATGAACGCTTGTGGGGTAAGGCCTCTATTGTAAGAAACCATTTCCGAAATATATTTATTTCAACCATATGTTTTGTTTTTTAAATTCATAAACATTTTCTCTACAGATATTTTACAGGATGTTAATTGTGTAATTATCTATTGTTCAAAATAAGTAGACTTCATCGACTTACAGTCCAATTTACGTCTTTCTATTTGAAAGGGTAAAGGTGGTTTAATATTTGCTTACGAGACAGCAGTAGAAATTTTTTCGTTATTTCTTTTCTTCACAAATTAGATATTTTTCTATTAAATATATATAAATTAATTACAATTTTAGAGATTACATGCATTTTGTGTCATGAAAAAATTTAGATACATTTTGATAGTGAAAAACTGTTGAAAACTCGGAAAATATGTACGTTACAAAAAAATTAGAAGAGAGCAAAATTTTAAAGAATGTATTAACCTATACGTTTGAATTTTTCCAGATTTTTAAATTTCATAGTTTACGATATTTTCCGTTTTCCGATAAGGGCCTTTTTTTTCGGTTTTTTCCAGGAAACTTGGACAGAGTGCACTTTAGGAAAAAGTCATAAAGGAAAAAAAGTCTTGTAGTTTAATAATATATTCACTCGAATTTATGGATTTTTCTCGTCACTTTTTATTCCACCTTCAACCCTTTTTGGAAAAATTCAACCGCTATATCTCGGAAAATATGCATTTTTAGAAAATTTTACGAGAGTAAAAAGTTGTTATTTTTCATAATATTATCTAAAAAGACATTTTGTTTTTTTAATTTACCTCAATTTTACTAGTTAACAAATTAGCAACAAGATCATTGTTTATAACAATTGCGAGGCAATATTAGCGGCCATTTTTTTTTTGGAGTTTGATCTAGACTTCAAAACGAACAGAATCCACAAAGTTTCGTGAAAATCCATTCATTCGATAAACTATTTAGTCACAATTTTTTCACAATTTTGTTTATTAAGAGTTTGCTAATGAAACCTGCAAATTATTTAAGCAACTTATTCCTGTTTATTGCCAACTTTCTTCAGAATGGAGCTAGAGTTGTGCAGGTTTTAAGAAATTTTGAACTTTTCATCGACTTTCTGCTCATATTTAAAATAAAGAACATTCTTGAGACTAATTAAAAATAATTTCTGCAAAAAGAGTCGCAATAAATAACAATAAATGCTAGAAATACATGATACTCTACTTTTGTCCTTATGGGGTCATTTTGAGGCCCAATAGTTCTCATGGGGGGTGTAATTGAAAAAATAATTATTAATTCGTATTCTTTGAACTATTGTGAAATTTAAAAAAGTTGGAAATGTTACAAATTTATAGCAAAATATAATTTTTTGAATAAATTATAATTGTCTAATACATTTGAAAAGCATTAAAATATTAACACAATCTAGAAGGTGATTAATTAATAATAATTTGTATAAAAGAGAACTCAAATAAATAATAATAAACGTTAAAAATACGTGATACTCTAACTTTACCCTTATAGGGTCACTTTGCAAGTGAGCAAAATTTTAACAAATTCAGTTTTATTTTTCTGAATAATATTTCTTTACAGCACCCTGTCCTATCTCGTACAGAAAATTTGATAAATTGACAAATAGCAGAAAAAAACTATCTGTGAGAACTAAAAAGAAAAACTATCTACTAAATTAATTTCCAATCTTTGCAGATAGATTTTCTTTTTAGTTCATACAGATTGTTTTTTCTACTGTTTGCCAAATCCCATAAAGAATATGTTTTATAACAATTATAAGCAAATAAAAAGTAATTCACTTTTACGCGAACTTCATGTTTCGAAACTTAAATTGTGACATAAATTAGTATTCTCACAGGGTGAGATTTCTTTATTTACTTATACGTCGACAGACTGCAGATTGTAATAATATTCTTCTAGGCAAATACGATAAAGCAGCATAGCATACATCTGACAACGCCGCCGGAAGTCAGTTAAACCTGTAATTTTTATATTCGGGTGTCATTTTACGCATCGATTAAAATATTCATAAGGACACCAATTAAACCGTAAAGTAGGTAGGATGCTAACTTAGCCTTTAAATAAATTTTGTGTATATCAGTGTGTATATTAGTGGATGCCAAGTGAGAACGTTATTAGGTAGGATGCCAACGGATACCTTATATATATATATATATATATATATATATATATATATATATATATATATATATATATATATATATATATATATATATATATATATATATATATATATATATATATATATATATATATATATATTTACTAAACGTAATTTCTCATGTACCTATACATCGGAAATCTCGTTGCCAGTCACTGCATGCCTACCTTGCACTGATGAGAGCCAACAGCTCGAAACTGCAGTCTGCAAGTGGTGTGTAGTGGCTGACACGAGAGTTCCTTTAATTAGGAATAAATCTTTCGGTCGGTGTTTCCTAAAATCGAATTACAGCGTTTCGTAGTAATATGTGATTATTACACTTAACGCGCCAGACTTGCAATTTGTTGTAGTCTGGTCAATTTCCTTATTTTTGAAATAAGGATGTATAGAGGGTTGCTTCAGAGAGAAATTACGTTTAGTAAATACTCTGCCCTCTAGAAGCATACTTTGAACATTTGCTGCCCATCTCAGGCTTACCAATTCGATTGTAGTGAACAGCGACCGCTAGATGGCGCCTTCGATTTATTTTGCATGTTGCCAGTCTTAAGACTACGAACATGTACCTATACATCGGAAATCTCGTTGCCAGTCACTGCATGCCTACCTTGCAATGATGAGAGCCAACAGCTCGAAACTGCAGTCTGCAAGTGGTGTGTAGTGGCTGACACGAGAGTTCCTTTAATTAGGAATAAATCTTTCGGTCGGTGTTTGCTAAAATCGAATTACAACGTTTCGTAGTAATATGTGATTATTACACTTAACGCGCCAGACTTGCAATTTGTTGTAGTCTGGTCAATTTCCTTATTTTTGAAATAAGGATGTATAGAGGGTTGCTTCAGAGAGAAATTACGTTTAGTAAATACTCTGCCCTCTAGAAGCATACATATATATATATATATATATATATATATATATATATATATATATATTTGTCCTGCAAATAATGCTGCGTCCGTACATGTGCACGATACCATACACTGTTGCGTCCTGTACAATACTGCGTCTGTATACCGGACGCAGTATTGTTTTCCCGTGTTATCTTCAACAAATCTCTGAAATGGTCGATTTTCAGCACCTCAAAATGTTCTTCGTCTCCTGAGTTATATGTAAACATAGAAATGAGTTCTCTTTCGTTTCAATTGAGCAAAATATCGACCCGAGTTTTTTTTGGATTCGGACGCAGTATCATATGTTCCGTAAAACTAAAAGTATATTTTTAGTTCCATCGAATTATGTTTGGGGGCGCATAGATTTGTGAACATAAATATACTTCAAATATTATCTATTCAAAAATCGTATAATGTTGCGTCCGAGATTTGACAACACCGGCGCTATTAAATATCCAGTCATTCTTTCATGCTTACTTGGAAAGCCGGAGTTCGGACGAGTGTAAAATTCTTGTGAACATTTATATAAGTTTACAAGTAATTATGTTTCATATTTAAACAGTTATCTTCTTACTTATAATCTGAATGTTTTTATCACAGAAATTTATTTTCAGGAAATGAAATTAATTTCAACGGAAAATAATTTACAAATATTTAGTTATATATAATCATAAAAACAATACCTCCTCCAAAATTAAACTGGTAAGCCGTTACTTTGTGGTAATTAATTATGATGATATAATAATGAAACACCAACATTAACATTTACTTTTTACCGCCAAATTATTGTAACTTGCACCTTACTGCAGTTCGGCACTCAACGTGACATTTTTAGATGATTAAAGTGAATGAACATACAAAGGCAGTCAGTCTACAGGACATTATGCTAATTTTATGGTTACTGTTTTGAATAAGGAAATAGGAGAATTACAGACAATATTATGAATGTAAATGGGATTAGAAATATTAATAAGATATTGTAGGTAATATTCTAGGTATGCTAAGTTAGGAACAACAAAAATCTATGACTAATATAAACTACTTTTGGTTATTTTATTTACTCTTATTAGGTTATATACTAATTAATGAACTGCTTTTGAACAATTTATAGTATCCATAAACAAATAGCGTGAGTTATAATGAGTGAGTTATTATAAATCACTAGGTGATAGTGCCAATCATCTGTATCTTCATACCTAGCCTATCCAATCGACGTAACGCGCTTCACGAAGGTGTGGCTCTGTCCGAGAGAAATCCTTAAATTAAGTTAAGTTAAATTTTACAGTTAATTTTATTAATAAACAAACTGAGTACCTAATTAAAACAAAATTTTCTCAATTTAATATTTATTGTTATAATCGTAGATAAAATATAGTATTCAACTTGCGGTAATGGTAATAACCGACTTGATGAATTACAGAACTTGCCTGCGGCTCATGCTGTAAACTTCATTTGCGTGAGTTGTTACCTACATTACCGCTCGTTGAATAATATACTACAAGCTCATCAAATAGTGTGGTTTATTATAAGTCTAATAACTATAAATAGAACCATTATTATACCTTTTTGTTTGATAAAAAGGGAGGTTGAAATTTTAGGTTTTTCCAGAAACGGTTAGATGCATGATGCATGAAATTTGGCAGACATATTTTTTGTTGAAATCTATTAGATGGTGTTAAGACGAAATTTCGATTTTCACTTTTTGAAGAGGTCAAAACGGGGGTGGTAGATGGTTTAAAGCGCATTTGTATTTTTGAAATCGCGTAAGTCAGAAACGTGATTATTCGAGCGATGGACACTTCTGAGAAAATAAGAAGACACGCACGTATTTGACGGTTTTCAAAAGAGACCTCCGAACGGGTGAACGGGGAGGGGGAGGTTTTTTAAGCCTTCCGGAAACGGTTAAACTCAGAATCATGAAATTTGGCGTAAATACTTTTTATTAGAATCTGTTAGACACGAGTAGGACGAAATTTCGATTTTCACTTTTTAAAGTGGTGAAAACGGGGGTGGTAGATGGTCTAAAGAGTACCCGTATCTCTGAAATCGCATAAGTCAGAAACGCGATATTCCAGCGATAGGCTTTCCTGAGGAAATAAGGAGACACGTATTCGACGGTTTTTAAAAAGAGACACCGCGAACGAGTGAACAGGGAGAGGGATGTTTTAAGCATGAAATTTGATACATACCCGCCCATGTGTTCTATTGCGGATTAAAATAATTATTTTTTCGTTTAACTCGCTCTAACACAAAAAAAGAATAATGGATTGTTATCAAATTCCGATGTGCAATGGGTTTCCCCGAGTACTATAGATGCGTAGTGGGTTTCCTCTAGTACAATGGATGCGCAGTGGATTTCCTCGAGTGCAATGTATGCGCAGTGGGTTTCCCCAAGTACTATGGATGCGTAGAAGGTTTCCTTGAGTGCGCAATGAATGCGCAGTGGGTTTCCACTAGTATTATAGATGTGCAGTGGGTTTCCTTGAGTACAATGGATGCGTAGTAGGTTTCCCCGAGTACCATGCGTACCATGATCCTCAATTTTAACCAAACTTTGATTTAAGAATGTTGGGTTATTCCTATTGTTGTGTTAAATTTGATTCGTTTAGAGTCGTTTGGTTAAGATTGTTGGGTTGTAGGGAACACGGTTTCAAATGAATGTCACCTTAAAATGGCTATAACTTTGCGAGGGAACATCATAGATGACCATTCGAAAGCTTATTTTAAAGAGGAAGGATGTTACTAAATAATACATTTATTAGAAATAAGCTGAAGAATTTTTTGGGTTCTAGACACAACTTCAAAACTTGCTAAAAAGTCATTTTTTAAGTACTTAACCTCAAATATTTCAAAATCCTGACGTGATGGGCCAATTCTGAGGCCAGATTCGGATTCAGCGCGAAAAATTACTTCTGAAGTGACCTTAGCTGCACAACAACATTCATGACCTGTGTTATTGAACTGTCAAACTGGATAATATAAGTGAAAACATCCCTAAGGGATCTTATCAGTGTAATTTTGTTCTGATTGGTTGTTTCAGCACACGTGATTAGAAATTAGCGAATTAAATTGCTATTTGAGCTAAAAATTTTCAACAAGTTTTTATTTCCCAGTCAGTACCACTAAAAAGTGTTAAGCTCTCGGAATTATTATTCAATGTAAATTGTATTGAAACTGTCTTTGTTTTATTTAGAATTAGGTCATTATTTTGAGACCAATGTATGATTTCTTGATAAAATCTTTCAGTGTTTTTTTCTTCAATTACGTTGTTGCCGGTAACTAGAATGTTTGTATCATCAGCATAACAGATCACATGAACATTTGGTATCTTTTGTTGATGGCTGACCACATAGTTAGTAAATATTATATATAAAAGTGATCCCAAAATTGACCCCTGTGGAACTCCTTGTGTAATATCACAAATATTACTTTCAACTCCACCGACCATTTTTACAATTTGTGTCCTGTTGTCTAAATAGGAGGAAAATATTTGTAAATCAGTTAGTCGAATACCGTATAGTGCTAGTTTGGTCTTAAGCAGCTGATGGTCTACCAAATCAAAAGCTTGTGAGAAATCTTCGAAAAGACCCACAACTGATTTCTTGTTGTCTAAAGCTTTAATGATTTTGTGATGAAAATCACACAACGCAGACTTGTTGCTTTTGTTTGTAGTGAAACCATGTTCAGAAGGAGACAGTAACATATTCCGATGTAAAAAATCTGATAATTGCTCCTTGAGATGGAGTTCTAAAATTTTAGAAATTCTACATAGTAGACTAATGGCTTCATAATTATTATTATAGTCATTTGGATCTTCCTTCTGGTATAATGAAGATACTATGGCTCTTTTAAATTTACTGGAAAATATGACTTTCTCTATAGAAATGGACCGCTTATCGCATATTTGCATTTTTTATCCAAATTATTAGAAATATCATGACCATTAGAGTTTGAAGACTTTAATTTATTTACAAGAAGTTCAACATCCTTAGTTGAAACTGTAGATATATAGAAAATAAATTCCCTCTTTTTCCAATAATATTTGGTTTCTGGTTTAGAAAAGAATTAAATTAAATTAATTAATTAAATTGATATTAAATATGAGTACAAAAACTTTTATCTTATAAAAACAGTTTTTAAAAATTCTAACGCGGTAAAGTGGTGAAGCCATCTTTTTTTACTAATTTTGGGGGGTTTAAAAAGAAACCGTTGTCAGTTTTGCCAGTCTAGGGAGCACATTAAAAGACGACCCTTATTTGGGCGCCATAAAGTGAAGGTTCTCATGTTCCCAACCCAAAGTCATTTAAATAATTAAAGAATTTTTTAATTTAAAAACAAGTAATATTTTCTGAATAGTGATACACACACCTTACACCCCAACCCCAAAAATATGAGAAATATTCAGAGGTGAGAAATATATATCTGAATTGACTAAATCACCTCATTATGATAGAAAAACATCAAATTGGGTGATTAGGGATTTCTTTTGCAATTAAAACCAATGAAAACTCTGAAAAGATAAAATACACCACCTTGATTGGTGGGGATGGGTGTAAGAGTATTCAGAAGTAATAATAACCTGATAATAGCCATTTAACAAGGAGTAAAACTGTAAATATACACCGTTCTTAGGGTGGTGAAGGGTGAGGGAAACAAGGGGGAGGGATGGTGAATTTACAATTTTTGCTTTCATTACTTACCTAATGTAACTGAGTATCTTGAAAGAATTCCCTGCACTAAAGAATAACTTTTTGTTGCAAGCTATAATATCAGTTTCAATGCCACCCCCCAAATAAGAGTTATTTTTTACTATCTTCCCGATGTTTTTAGCCAAATCGGATAACAGATTCGTATTCAGCACCCCAAAAATAGTAAAAAGATGGTTTCCACACTCTACCGTGAATGGGCCAAAAAAGGGCTCTCCCTCGCGTTCCCCTCACCTTTCACCAGTCATAAGAATGGTGTAAGTTACAATATATAATATACGATTATTTATTTATTAAAAAAAAAACAAAATTCCTTATTAAAAGGCTATTATAATGTGATTATTTCTGAATACTCTTACACCCATCCCCACCAATTAAGGTGGTGGATTTTGTCTTTTTATCATACTAAGGTGATTTAATCAATTCGGATGAATATTTTTCATCCCTGAATATTTCTCACACTCTTGGGGTTGGGGTGTACTATCCAGGAAATATTGTTTTTTATATTAAAAATTCTTTAATTATTTAATTGACATTTGGTTTGGAAAATGGGAATATTCACTTTATGGCACCTAAATAGGGGTTGTTTTTTAATGTGTTCCCGAGACTTTTCGTTAAAACGGGTGAGGATTCGTTTTCAGCAGCCCAAAATTAGTAAAAAAAAAGATAGCTTCCACACTTTACCACGAATGGGCCAAAAAAGCCCTTTTTTAACATTGTTCTTTACAAAATAGTAAATCCGAAGGCATTTATTATCAAACACATTTGTACTTCAAGAAATGTGTTTTTCAACTTTCAAGACTAAAACACTTATCATTCGAGATATGTGCAAAAAGCAAAAGCAAGAAGCATATGCTCTCCCTTCTATTCTAAGGTGAACTCATCGCTTAGTGAAGGAGTAAATAAAAATGAACATCTATCCAAAATTCCATTGATCTCCTAAATTCAGCATTTTATATTGCAAATTTGAGACTACTTTTAGTGCACAATTGAAAAACTGATCCTAAAATAATAATCGACAGAAAAATCATATTTCGAATTTTACTGACATTTAGAAATAACTGACGGCTATCGATTTGTTCTACTACAAGTGCAATAAAATAATTAGGGTAAATATGACAACCGCGCCGGACGCAGTAATATGCTAAGTTTCACAAAAAGTAGTCATCTCGGATGCAGCATTGTATTGAAGAAGAATGAAATTATTCTCGGACGCAATAACGTGCTGTTTTTGAAAGGACGCAGTATTGTCCTGTATATTAAACTTTTTTGTTTCTTGAGTTATTGCAATTCTAAAACCAGATATTAACTGAATTTGGTTAGTAGATCCAATATACTTCATTAGATTTGAGCTAACTAGCGTATTTCTGGGAGACGCAGTAAGGTTGGCTTGTGAAAGGACGCAGCATTGATAGCGGGTATATATATATATATATATATATATATATATATATATATATATATATACATATTTATATAAGGTATCCGTTGGCATCCTACCTAATAACGTTCTCACTTGGCATCCACTAATATACACACTGATATACACAAAATTTATTTAAAGGCTAAGTTAGCATCATACCTATTTTACGGTTTAATTGGTGTCCTTATGAATATTTTAATCGATGCGTAAAATGACACCCGAATATAAAAATTACAGGTTTAACTGACTTCCGGCGGCGTTGTCAGATGTATGCTATGATGCTTTATCGTATTTGCCTAGAAGAATATTATTACAATCTGCAGTCTGTCGACGTATAAGTAAATAAGGAAATCTCATCCTGTGAGAATACTAATTTATGTTTCGAAACATGAAGTTCGCGTAAAAGTGAATTACTTTTTATTTGCTTATAATTGTTATAAAACATATTCTTTATGGGATTTGGCAAACAGTAGAAAAAACAATCTGTATGAACTAAAAAGAAAATCTATCTGCAAAGATTGGAAATTAATTTTGTAGATAGTTTTTCTTTTTAGTTCTCACAGATAGTTTTTTTCTGCTATTTGTCAATTTATCAAATTTTCTGTACGAGGTAGGACAGGGTGCTGTAAAGAAATATTATTCAGAAAAATAAAACTGAATTTGTTAAAATTTTGCTCACTTGCAAAGTGACCCTATAGGGGTAAAGTTGGAGTATCACGTATTTTTAACGTTTATTATTATTTATTTGAGTTCTCTTTTACACAAATTATTATTAATTAATCACCTTCTAGATTGTGTTAATATTTTAATGCTTTTCAAATGTATTAGACAATTATCATTTATTCAAAAAATTATATTTTGCTATAAATTTGTAACATTTCCAACTTTTTTTAAATTTCACAATAGTTCAAAGAATACGAATTAATAATTATTTTTTCAATTACACTCCCCAGAACTATTGGGCCTCAAAATGACCCCATAAGGACAAAAGTAGAGTATCATGTATTTCTAGCATTTATTGTTATTTATTTGCGACTCTTTTTGCAGAAATTATTTTTAATTAGTCTCAAAAATGTTCTTTATTTTAAATATGAGCAGAAAGTCGATGAAAAGTTCAAAATTTCTTAAAACCTGCACAACTCTAGCTCTATTCTGAAGAAAGTTGGCAATAAACAGGAATAAGTTGGTTAAATAATTTGCAGGTTTCATTAGGAAACTCTTAATAAATAAAATTGTGAAACTAAAAAAAGATGGAAATGCTACAAATCTGTAACAAAACGTAATTGCTTAAATAAATTATAATTATTTAAGTAAATTAAAATTGTATAAACAATTTAGAAAACTTTAAAATATTAAGAAAAACTGAAATCTGACTAATTCAAAACTATTTCTATAAAAAAATCTCAAATAAACAATACTCATTCTGAATAATTCTTTCTAAGATTTTGTCCTATTTCTTACAGAAAATAGTATATTGTGTATTTAGGTGTGAAAGCAGTACATTCCCGGACGACGATGCATCGAAGTTCGGGAATGTGCTTTCACACCGAAATACGCATACTATTTTTTCTGAAATCACAATCAATATTATTATAAATTAAGGAATTTGTATTAATGCATAAAATTTCTTCATTAATGAATAACATTTCTTCATTACATTTCTTCATTACAATCTAACTGCTTACTAATAAATGTAATTTTGATGTATGTGTAAGTGTAAATGTAAGTTTGATTGTTTGTCTGCGTGTATTTATTTACTGCCAAAAATATACATAAAAAACCATACGGGAATGTTACTTTCCCGGCCTATGCCGGGAAAGTAACATTCCCGTACGGTTTTGTTGATCGTTGCTTGGCAACGGATCTTTTCCGGTCTGTTTTCTGATAGTTTCTTAGCAACGGACTAAAATACTGGAATTGTGCATTTTTCGATCTGAAATCGCGCCGAAAATGTAGACATTGCCGATTGATTTCAGAAAAAGTACTTTATAAATGAGAGAAATTACTTTTTTTTTGGTAAATTTCCAAGACATATGAATTGCTCATTTAATCATGCGTCGCTCCCTGGCACACTGTATATGCTTTCTTAGAAAATGTAAGGCTCTTACTGAAACGAGAAATTGGAGATTTTTTAATTTTTAAAACATAATAACATTGAAAATATCAACTTTATGAAAAAAATTATCGAACATTTCTTGTTGGAAATCGATAAAAAAAATATTTAAAAACATTGTTTCATTGAAAAAATGTAATATTTCCTTTTGTTGTAAACAAAATTGTTTTAAACAATATAAGACCGGCTTACCGTCTGGTAACATGGATACTCATAATCAGTAGTGTCTCCAGAACTGATTCCAACAAATAAACTGCGTCCGAAATGTATTCGAAACTCATACGCCCATACTGCCTGCTATATAACTAGACCTCCGAATTTTATAGACCAGTAACAACTTCGTAAAAAAAATAAAATCGGCAAAGAGACCACGGTGTTTCATTTCTACATAAAAACTTTTAAAAAGTCAAAAACCTAAACCACATTCCAATTTATAAAAATATAAATGACTAAGTTTTAAAATCTAAAAAGGAAGTAACAGGACAAGCTTTACTTGAAAACGTTTTTATTGTAAATAAAATTATATAAAAAAAATATTTTTAAGAAATAGCTTTTATTTGAAAAAACTGTACTAAAAAGTAAAAATATTTTTTTTAAATTCATACACCTGGAAACCAAAAACTTTGCGGACGGTCATACAGCACTATTGCATAGTTACTTTGCTCAATGGACCGCCCCCAAAGCTTTTGGTTTCCAGGTGTATGAATTTTAAAAAATTATTTAAACTTTTTAGTACAGTTTTTTCAAATGAAGGCTTTTTCTTAAAAATATTTTTTTTATATAATTTTATTTTTTACTTTTTAGTCTACTTATTTTACAGACAGACAGACAAAACCCTTTCATTTGATACAAATGGCGAGGGAGTCGTGAAGAAAGATAATTTGCCATCCTAGGGCGTCCGCCATATTGGATTTATAATGGCATTACATAGTTTATCGTATTTCATTTGATTCCATATCAAGGGGGTTGTGAAGAAAAGGCGATCTGCCAGCTTGGGACGTCCGCCATATTGAATTTAGAATGACGTCACATTGTCTAGCATATTTTACTCGTAAAACCCCTTCATTTGATACCCATATCAATAGGGTTGTGACTAAAAAGCCGGGACGTCCGCCATATTGGATTTAGACCGATAATGGCTATACTACGTTACATTGTCACCAGACTTATACACGTGTGCCAAATTTCAAAGCTCTAGTATAATAAGAACTAAATTCAGCTTGCAAAATTTCACCAAACAAACATACATTCATACATAACACATTGCAAGTTAAATAAAAGCTTTTACACAAATAAGCATTTATGAAAATGTAAACATTTCAAACCAAAATATTACAATAATGGTAAAATGAAACAAAAACCGAACATCAACTCTTAAAAAGAAATTTATTTTGTCTGTCTATATAATCCCAGGATTATGTTATGTGTACTTTGTAGTTCTAACACATTATAGTGTAGGCAAATTAGCATTCTGACTAAATAGTTTATCGAATGAATGGATTTTCACGAAACTTTGTGGATTCTGTTCGTTTTGAAGTCTAGATCAAACTCCAAAAAAAAATGGCCGCTAATATTGCCTCGCAATTGTTATAAACAATGATCCTGTTGCTAATTTGTTAACTAGTAAAATTGAGGTAAATTAAAAAAACAAAAAAATGTCTTTTTAGATAATTTTATGAAAAATAACAACTTTTTACTCTCGTAAAATTTTCGAAAAATGCATATTTTCCGAGATATAGCGGTTGAATTTTTCCAAAAAGGGTTGAAGGTGGAATAAAAAGTGACGAGAAAAATCCATAAATTCGAGTGAATATATTACTAAACTTCAAGACTTTTTTTCCTTTATGACTTTGTCCTAAAGTGCACTCTGTCCAAGTTTCCTGGAAAAAACCGAAAAATAGGCCCTTATCGGAAAACGGAAAATATCGTAAACTATGAAATTTAAAAATCTGGAAAAATTCAAACGTATAGGATAATACATTCTTTAAAATTTTGCTCTCTTCTAATTTTTTTGTAACGTACATATTTTCCGAGTTTTCAACAGTTTTTCACTATCAAAATGTATCTAAATTTTTTCATGACACAAAATGCATGTAATCTCTAAAATTGTAATTAATTTATATATATTTAATAGAAAAATATCTAATTTGTGAAGAAAATAAAGAACGAAAAAATTTCTACTGCTGTCTCGTAAGCAAATATTAAACCACCTTTACCCTTTCAAATAGAAAGACGTAAATTGGACTGTAAGTCGATGAAGTCTACTAATTTTGAACAATAGATAATTACACAATACACATCCTTTAAAATATCTGTAGAGAAAATGTTTATGAATTTAAAAAACCAAACATATGGTTGAAATTAATATATTTTGGAAAGGGTTTCTTACAATAGAGGCCTTACCCCACAATAAGACGCAATAAAACTGTCTTTCAGAAATAGCAATCCTTCATTTCAAAAAGACAAGTCAATTAGTTTCAGATACAACCCATTATTGTCTGTTTAACCGAAACTAGAATAACAGACTCCGAAACTGTAAAAAATTACCAAATATAAGCCACTTTTCGAGCGGCTTTTACACCGTTATTGTAATACATTCTGGCGATTAAGTAAAATGCTAGAATCTCTAAAACGATTATTTTTTGTGTAATTTTATAGCAATGTGTCCCAGATCTTTTTATAATACATACACTATTAAGTTAATATCTTAAACCGTCCCACAGGAAACGTGCGTACAAAAAATACAGACAGACCGATAGATACAATTTTTTTTGCCCTCAAATTTAAAATCTCGATATTTCATGACATTCTAAACCAATTTCAACAAAAAAAAAATTGAAGTTTTTTTTACGATTACTATTACTTCCAATCCACTATTTGGATGTGGAAGTAAAATTTACGACTCAAATCATCCAATGTCCCAAATTGGGATACAAATTGTGCGAAAATTATTAAGTAATTATAAATACTGATTTAATGAAGCTAAAATATTATGACAATAGGGTTTATTGATACATCTGAAAGTGTATTTTAAATAAAAAGAAACATTTCTTATTATAAAAACACAATTTGTAATGTTAAATGTTAATAAAATTGAACATGCCTCCAGTTTAACAACAGGTAGTTTTCTTTATAGTAGTGTAAAATATTATAAAAAATCTGAGGCCTTGGCTTCTAGTAGGTATACTTATTCACCAAAACTACACTAACATTTTTCTTTGTATGTCTTACAAAACATTTTTTGTAATAAATATAAAATGTTTTTTTCCATGATTTTATTTTAAGGATAACTAAATGAACTATATTTCACAATAGAAATATGAAACATTTCATATCTTGTTTCTTATTTATAACAAATTCGGATAAAAACATACATTATTTTTAATGAAAATATATGCCATTTGATTTATTACTTCCACATCCACGTAGTGGAGTGGAAAGATGTACAGGGTGCGCCACTTAAAACTGCCCATACTTGTAACTTTTTTATTTTTAAAGCGATGACCTTGTTAGGCATATCAAATTTTAGACATTTTTAAAGCCTTAAACACGCATACAGAGTGATTTAAAAAAAATTTGAAAAAATTGTTAAGAAAGGAAACTTAATTTCTTTGAATATTTTTTTACCTCAACTTGTACATGAAATGTGTTAATGTTTTCTTATAAAGGTTTTAATTAGCTTCAATTTATGTTAAAAAAAAGTTTTAAGAATAAAAATTCCTATTATTTAGTACATTTTAATAGAGTTTGTTTTTAAAAATATTTATTTCATTTGTTTCTTGTTGCTGTTTTGTTACGTTGAGGATTTTTTGTGATATGTCTTTTACAAATAAAGCATAAAATTATTATTTACATTTTTTAAGTTATTTTTAAAAAATCAGGAGTCGGAAGGAGTGTTTTTAATTTCTTTCTCTAAAACCAAGAAGAATTTCGGATATGACGTAATAAACATAACATAAATTGAAGCTAATTAAAACTTTTATAAGAAAACATTGACGCAGTTCATGTACAGGATGAGGTAAACAAATATTCAAGGAAATTAAGTTTTCTTTCTTAACAATTATTTTAATTTTTTTTTAAATCACTCTGTACACATGTTTAAATGCCTTAAAATTATCTACAATTTGATATGCCCAACATGGTCGTAGTTTAAAAAATAAGAAAGTTGCAAGCCTGGGGAGTTTTAAGTGGCGCACCCTGTATAGTAATCTTAAAAAAAAATTCAAAATGTTTTTTGCTGAAATAATAAATGTCATAAAACGTCGAGATTTTAAATTTAAGAGAGAAAAAAATTCTGTCTGTGTGTCGGTCTGTAACTTTTTTGTGCGCACGTTTTCTTCGCAACGGTCGCCTAAGATACTGTCTTCAAATTTGGCACACATATGTTCCATGACGAGATCTGGTACTAGATTATGTCTTGCGCTAATTCCGGTGAAGGGTTGTGAGTTAAATAGGGTAAATAGGGAAAAACAATAAAGCAAGCTAATAACAGTCCAGAAACTTAATTTTTAAAATCTTCTATTTAACTTCATTTTAAAAGCTTTGTACGGTAGTTAGTATGTTTGGGTCAAATCGTGCAACCAAAATGGATCCTGGATGTATTGTTTAATAGTGGATTCGGCGGCGCCCGGAAAGATTCGAATATGGATTCGGCAGCGCCTGAAAATTGCCTTGGTATTCGACATGGTCCGGAAGTCACCTTGGTGTTTAGACGTTCCCGAATATGGATTATGCAGCGCTCGAATATAGATTCGGCGGCGTTCTAATTTGGATTTGGCAGCGCCCGGAAGTTACTTTGGAATTCGGCAGCGCCCAAAAATGGATTCAGTGGCATCCTAATATCGATTCGGCAGCGCCCAGAAATTACCTTGGTATTCATGCGCGCCCGGATATGGATTTGGCACTATCTTAATATGGATACGGAAACGCCCGGAATTTGCCTTCGTATTCGGCAGCGTCCGGAAGTTCTGGAGGTTTGGCTAGCATTCGGCAACGCCCTTTTATTAAAATTCTGTGACCAATTATTTCCACATACTAGAGTGCAAATATGGTCAAGATGTTTTCCTTTAAAGAGACTTGGATAGGAAATCTGGATGTGGAAATATTGATTCCTTAGGCAGCGGTTTTATTCCAAAAGCTACAACAAATTTTGAATGATTTATTTTATCACAACTCAATTGAGAGTAATACTCCAATTTCGATTTTCATAAAAAAAGTAATCTTTTAACAAATAGCCATAACTTTGACAATTTTTATTGTAGAAGAACCGGAATGTATTAAATTGAATTACCTTTCAACGTTGTAATAACCAATTTCAGACCCTTCGGTTTTTAAGTTATTCACGAAAAATACGTGTTGAAACACAAAACCTTAAAAAATAATATCTCGAACAATCTTTGAACGGGACTAATCTGAAATTTAAGGTAAAGTTAATTTCTTATATTTCAAGTTATACAAATAACAGTTTTTGACATGATTCGTAATTTTCAAGATATTTCCAGAAACCCATTTTTTAACGAATTGCTAGATACAACGAATCAAAAATCACGGTGAGTTACATTCAAACTATACAAATTGCGCGGAGATATTAACAAAATTGTATGACTTTTATATCAGCTTTATTATTCTAATTATAACATGTTGTTTGAGTGACCTATAATAATTAATATCATGAGAGAAATAGAAGTAAAAATTGTTACGTGCAACATGTACAATATGTTCACTTAAAGTAAACTGCAATTAAATTTTAATTTTATTTATATAAATATATACTTTGGAAAAAACTTTGTTAGTTTAGATGAATTATAGTTTTACAGATATCTATGAACTTACATTTAAAATCACGAGGTGTAGATGCTCCAAACTGATTAATTTTGAGGCACAGTGGCAAGTGTAAAGTAAAAAATATATTATAATTTAAGCTATCAAACTTTATCGTATAATTTTTTCCATCTTGTTAGTTTCAATTCGACAGCTTTATCTTTAACGGTGTCTTAGTAACTCTACAACTCTTTCAACCATGCATTTCTCTACAAGAGGTTGTTCTTGGGTCACCTACTATACTTTTCTTAAATAGAATCCAATAAGAAATCCAAAAATTTAAACAAAACGAATTAAAATAATCTCCAACATACACTACTAGTTCACAAGTTCAAAGACGTGTTAATTCTTGATAAAGCTTGTAAAAATGTGAGTGAGGGCACATTGGATTTGGAATGACGCCTAGAAAAATGTGCAAAACTTTCAAACCCGCATATAAACAATTGCAAAAGTTATAAACAAATTAAGATTGAAGAAATAACGAGCTTCGTTTTTTGAAAATAACTCGAAAACCATTAATATTTAAGAAATTTTAAAAAAAGATTCTTGAAGAGGAAGAAATTTCCAATAGAAAAGTCACAACTCCCGGTATTCTATCTCTATTATTAATAATTTTAATTGAATGTTGAAAATAAGGCTTCGTGCGGCAAACGCTAAGCCGTTACGAAACCGGCCGTAATAAGTAGAAATATTTTTTTACGTATTAAATATTAATTTAAAAATTTTAAAAAACTATGGAATTATTCAGACATTTAAAGAAAAAAAAATCCAGATTTTTCATAAAATGAGCCTATTGTTAATTAACAATTTTTTTAGAGCTTACGTTTATATTTCAAGTCGGATAATTGTTAAGCAAAAGCCACTAAAATTATTACGTTTCCTTTAGACCTTATATCAACTATACTGTACGAGATTATGACATTGCGATATTTTTAATTGTTATAGTCTATTAGTTATTAATTATTTAAGATAACAAAAAACTAAAAAATTTAAAAAAAAGTTGACATTTTTTTTATTAATTTTAATTATTATTACTGGTTTTATATTCAAAAATAACATAAGATTACATAAACTTAAAATTTTTAGTGTTATTTGTTTAAACAAATTTTATAAACAAATAGATAAATTACTTATTTTTGAAAAACATCTTTTGCCATTTTATTTGTTATAAAATATTATGAATTAAAAAAATTTTTTTTCTTAAAAACATTTTTTAATTGTTTATAATCATTTTTTTCCTTTCTTCATTATTTAAACAAGTTATTAAGTAAAAATTTTAGTCTTAAAACCTATTATTTGCAATTCTCTACAAGGTGGATTTTTTTTGTTGTTAATTTATTTGTTTATTTAATAAATAATTTGTTATTAACAACCTCCGAATGTGTTTATATTTTTTTAGATAGAAAAAAAATTAAAAAAAAACAACCGTATAAACACATTAAAAAAAAATGTTAATATTTCTTATAGAATTTTAAATTTTAAATATTAAAAATATTTTTTGACATATTTATGTATACGGTTGTTCTGGTTATTTTTTTCTATCTAAAAAAATATAAACACATTCGGCGATTGTTAATTAGAAATTGCTTATTAAATAAACAAATTAATTAATAACAAAAATTCCACCTTGTAGAGAATTGCAAATAAAAAATTTTAAGAATATTTTTTTTCTTAATAATTTGTTCAAATGAAGAAAAACGGGAAAAAATAATTATAAACAATTAAAAAAATGTTTTAAGAAAAATTTTTTTTTTTCAAAAATACTTAATTTATCTATTTCTTTATAAAATTTGTTTAAACAAATAGCACTAAAAATTTAAAGTTTATATAATTTTATAGTATTTTTGAATATAAAAACAGTAATAATAATAATAATAATTTTAAAATTAATAAAAAAAATTTTCAACCTCTGTTTAATTTCTTAGTTTCGTGTTAGCTTAAATAATTAATAACTAATAGACTGTAACAATTAAAAACATCGCAATGTCATAATCTCATAAAATATAGTTGACATAAGGTCCTCACGAAGCGAAATAATTTTAGTGGTTTTTGTTTAACAATTTTCCGACTTGAAACATAAACGTAAACTCAAAAAAAAAAAATTTTAATTAACAACGAGCTCATTTTATGAAAAATCGGTAAAAAAATGTTTTCCAATGGGATATTGTTCCTTTAAGTGTCTAAATAATAACGCAATTTTAAAAAAAATTATATTAATACTTGACAATATAAAAAAATTGTTTTGCTTCTTACGATCGGTTTCAGAGTATCGTAACGGTTTAGCGTTCGCCGTGCGAAGCCCCATTTTCAACATTAAATTAAAGTTATTAATAGTAGAGATAGAGTTCCAGAAGTCCAGACTTTTTTATTGGAAATTTCTTCCTCTTTAAGAACCTCTTTTTTTTAATTTCTCAATTATTAATAGTTTTCGAGTTATTTGCAAAAAACGAAACTCGTAATTTTTTTAAATCTTAATTTGTTTATAACTTTTGCACATTTTTCTAGACGTCATTCCGAATCCAATGAGCCCTCACTTATATTTTTACCAGCTTTATCAAGAATTAACACGTGTTTGAACTTGTGAATTAGACTAAATAAGATTCTTTTACATTAACATAATTTTGTAGTTTATCACGTATCTAAAATATTTTTGCTAATAACTTTTCTCTTACTTCTGTAGTTTAATTAAACTACAGAACACTATTTTACTTATAGCCTTGCTGAACCATCCTTAACAAAAGTTGTTTACAATCAAGAGGTACAAATTCCGTCCTCATTTTAACAGTTACACGAATTGTCTCCACTAAGTTTACTTTTCCTAGTAGTAATATATTCGAGCAAACTAAAACATCTGAATCAACATGTGGTATATAATAACCTACTTCCACGGTGTTGCCAGCTGACTAGATGCCATCTAAACCGCTTCTGTGGTCAGCAGGTATTCAAAATGAATATTTTTCGAGCGACAGGCACGGCAGTTAGTAACAAACCGCTGAACTAAAATATTCACTAGGGTGTTAAAATGGGTCACTTGACCTCCAACTTAAAATAAGTTTTAATGGCATAATACGACATCTACGATGCCCCTGCGTTAATATCTCTAGCAGGTCAGATGGCATCCGAATACCGGATGCCATCTGACTCTTGGATGCCAACTGAACCTAAAATTTTACATTGTGGGATGCCAACTAATACCTTATATAAATATATATATATATATATATACATGCATTTAGTACTTATACACCTCCGAATGTTATACGGTTAAGTGGTGTTTGCCTCCGATTTCGGAGGCGGAGACGTTTTGTGTTGTTTTCATCGCGAATGTCTTGATAATTAGTAAATTCGTGACTCATTATTATCAATAATGATCAGCTTTATTGGTGCGCATATAAGATTATGACAAAAAAGGAAGAGATAGAGAAATAGAAGCATTTAACGACATTTTTTTTGGAGGCAGAAAATACCTATAAACATATATAAACATACACCATAGTCCACTACATTTTTTACCAGGTGGCGCTGCTGTTTTAAACATTTGATGTATATAGGTATTAAATGCCTCCTTACAGTAAAGTTGCGATATCGCCTCATAAACTTGGCAACAGAGTAAAGAGGCATACTATTCCTATATACATCTGTAGATATGGTAACTAAAATTATCTTACTAAAAATATAAATAACTTTTATACACAGAAATAATACTTTCTAGAGATCAATGGGTTTTTAAATTTTTTTCAATTTGGGAATAAAAAAACGTTTATTTTGTTCTGAAGGAAATATTTTTGTACCCCTTTATAGCTTAGAGCAAATTAAAAAAGGTATTTACCTTATTAAAAATGTATTTATTTAACAGGACACGAACATTCCTTAACGTAACTAGTTGCCCTTATTTGTCACTGCCGCTGGTCTTATATAATAAAAGTAAAAAAGAAAAAAATTAGAAGACGATTTTTGTTGGGGGGCTGGTCTAAAGAATAATAAAAACACAGGTCCACAGTTAGTTTAAAAAAATACACAGGATTCTACCTAGGTACCCAGGAGTTTTTGGGGTCGCTGATTCCGATGCCGAGGTCGGTTAAGCTCTATCACGTCAGGTTCAAGGACAATCTATCTGAAGGTCAAACTAAGAAAAGGTGGTTGAAAAAATCTGAGAAAATGCACACAGGTTTTTGGGGTCGCTGAGTTCGAATTCGGTGTTCGCTTACCCTTAGAAGGCAACCGGAGGTCATTTCAAGGTTAATCTGAGAAAAACTGAGAGGAAGCTGTTAAAAAATCTGAAAAAATTTACATATAGGTTTTTTCGGTCTCTGAGCCTGTATCCGATGCCGGTTGACCCCCATCACGTCAGTTTCAAGGTCACTTGAAGGTCAAACTAAGAAAAGGTGGTTGAAAAAATCTGAAAAAATTCACGCATAGGTTTTTTGGGTCGCTGAGTGCGAATCCGGCGTTTGCTTACCTTAAAAGTCATCCGGAGGTCATTTCAAGGTTAATTTGAGAAAAACAGAGGAGAAGCTGTCAAAAAATCTGAACAAATTTATATATAGGTTTTTTGGGTCGCTGAGTCTGCATTCGATGTCGGTTGACCTCTACCACGTCAGTTTGAAGGTCATTTGAAGGTTGAAGTAAGAAAAGGTGGTTGAAAGATTCTGAAAAAGTCCACACAGGTTCTTCGGGTCGCTGAGTCCGAATCCGGTGTTCGCTTACCCTTAAAAAGCGACATCCAGAGGTCATTTCGAGGTCATTCTGAGGTCATTTCAAGCCGGCAGTCGTCCGCCAACTTTAGCTGCACATGAAAATTCTTCGGCTATCTCAGTGCAAATATATTTAACTCAGTGAATCACCTACTTATTTTCTTCTGTGAAAAGATGGCTTTTAGGTACAGTTGAAGAAGCAGAGCGAACATGCAAGTAGAGAGTACCGATAGATGGCGCATGCCCACCGCAAGTGAGTTGGGGCAGAAGAGGGAAATAAGTTCGGCGCGAATCACGGGCGTTGGCTTCACTCACTTGGAGCTTAATCAGTGCTGGTTTTGCCTATAAACTGAGTAAGCGCCAGCTGAGGGCCTCGCATTTAGGGGGCCTCAGAACTCAGATTTCATACGCAGATATTAACGTTTAATTTATTAGAAGAGAAAACTTCAACGAAAAACATACCTAGAGCTTAGGGCCTCCGGTTACCTAAAACCGGCCCTGAGCTCAATCCTGTCAGGATCAAAGTAATTTAATTGTTTTTTGAGTCAGACAAACTGACAAGGACGAAGACAGACTGTCAGATAGAAACATTCTGTCATTCAGTCAGACAGGAAGATAGACAGAATTACCGACAGAAAGGCAGGTAGAAAGGCAGGATGTCAAATAGATGGACAGAGGGAAAATGCAGGAGGATGATAAATACAGACTAACAAGCAAACACACAGGTGTGCAGGTATAAAGGCAGACAGACAATAAGTAGGCAGGTGAGCATTCGTATACATTTTTCTAATTTTTTTCACCTCCTATTCTCACTTTAACCTTCAAATGACCTTGAACATGAGGTGATAAAGGTCAGCCGACATCGGATTCGGACTCAGAGACCCCCAAGAACCTATGTGTGAATTTTTTTAGAGTTTTCAAAAACCTTTTCTTAGGTTGACTTTCAAATGACCTTGAACCTGACGTGATAGAGCTTAACCGAGCTCGACAACGGAATCAGCGACCCCAAAAACACCTGGGTAACAAGGTAGAGTCCGGTGTATTTTTTCAAACTGAATGTTGACCAGTGTAATCTTCCACCTTCCAAAGATAATTTAAAAACCTAGATTATTCTGGAGCAAAAATGTAAATATTTCCCTCTAGCAAGAAATAAAAATGTTTTAAAAAACATTCGAGACCAAAACTCTAGAATATATTTGTTGGTTAATCATAAATTTTGCTATACTAAATAATGATATTTTGTTGAGTCATCTCGAATGCTTTTCAAAAATTTTTAAACATTTCAAAAATTTTTCTCTTGCTGGAGGGAAATATTTACATTTTTGCTCCAAAATGATTAAGTTTTGAGCATTTTACTTCTTTAAGTATATCATCTCTTTGAAATATTTTATATTATTTTGTGCTTTTCTGCATTCCGTTGGTTCCGAGTATTCTCCTCGCCAAACATGAATTTCTAGAAATACTCTGTAAGAATATTGACGTAATGCCTCGGATGTTGCTGGCAGTCTTGGTAGAATCCCGGTAGTACTAGATTGGCCGACTAACTTATTGAAGATAATGAATCTTCGATGATTCAAAGATGTCTCTTTTTTGGGGGCTTTGTATACTGCTAGCGCGAATTTCTCTCCAGCACTCGTAATTTCTTTTTTCGTTGAGCTACGGTTGTTGAATATACGGACAACCTTTTCGAGATCTTTTCTTTTATTGACGCATTCCACTGTTTGCACTTTTCCTTTACCAAAGAAAGCTGAAGTGTTATCGCATCCACTGAACGTGTGGCCATACAGCTTTTTAAAACTTCCGAGGACTGCAAGTCACGAGAACTGTAATCTTTATTTTTTATTTTTCTCTGAGCCTCTCTTAAGAAACGGATATCTTTATCTTCAGGTGCGAGAGCGATGATCAGTGCGAGAAGATCAATATCTTGTCCGAGGATGACCACTGTATCGTTTCCTTGAGATTCGTTTAAGGCGGTTTGAACTATGAGTACGTCAACGTCGTCTACAGCAGTAATTGTTTTGATTCCGTCGTTTTTAAATCTCTCCATCAATTGCGAAATAAACCGTTCCTTTTTGTGAGATTGTTTATCATTTTGTTTTGCGTTTCAGTCAGTGGCGTGTTCTCATGAAAAATAATTTTCGGTGAAATGCGTTTCAAAAGTCGCTGCTGTCTTTCGATGCTCTTCATACTGCAGTCAGCATATCCGTCAAACACTACAGTCACTTTTTGGCCGTAACGTTTACGAATAAAGCTGCTTCGGCCGTACTACACGATGAATCAAATTGCCGCCATCAACAATGAACTGGCAATCGTAAAAATCTATTTGCCTCTCTCATACAGCATTGAAAATATCATACAGACGATTTCTTAATTTTCCTCATTAACCCTTTTTTATTGAAGAGAAGTGGAATTGAAGCAAGCTCAAAGTTGAAATATGACTCCAAATCTTCTTTTGTGTGAACAGTACAGATTATCCTCTAATATAATTGCAAAGAAGGGGAAAATACATAAACTATTTGCGACAAAACCCTCTATATATGCATTCCTGAGCATTTTTCTCGTTAAAGTAACCGGTTTTAAGATATTCGGAGTCAAACTTGGAATAGGATGGATTTTACATCTGCGCCCCAAACTACCTCTCTGTTCGGACGCTGTTAGCGCGAAATAGCTGAGGATAAGCTACAAGGTTAATAGTACATTTTTTATGCGGAATTGAATGCGACAAATTTTTTATTTCTTATACTTTTTCTCTTTCGACGAACGGTTTACAAGATAAAAGTGAAAAACCAGCGTTAAGTCCCCGTAATATGGCCGAAGCAGCTCTATTCATAATCATTACGGACGTTTCACCCCTAAATTGTGGGGAACCTTTCGGGTGTCTATTTCGAACCCTATCTAGATTACGCATCCCAAATATTATTACTTTATAAATTATTTCTTCTAAAATATCTAATTTACGTGAAATAATATGTAACAATTGTGTTACAAAAATGAACTGAAAAGCATTTTAAATAGTAATAATAATTCCCTTAAGAACATATTTTGAATTACATACATTATTCTACTATAGATATTTAGCGTGAACGGCTCATTTTAAAACAGATAATCGCACATTATCGGGTAAAACACCAATGTAATCTGATAGAGTACAACTTACACAATATTAATCATCATAATAACAAACGCACACGATTGCATAACGCAACTAATTGCGCAGCGCCAGAGCGTTTTACACTATAGAAGTCTGGCAACCTCGAAGGAGGCAAAGTCTACCGTTATATATAACAGTTTTAAATACATTGAGTCAGAGAGGTACTATTTATATAACGAGGTGTAAACATACCAATCGTATGCAGAAAAAAGTGTATGTAAAAAAGATAAAAATCCTTTCCCCTCTCCGCGTGCCCTTGGTAAGTGAAATTTGGCGTTTATGTATATGTAAACAGAACTAATCTATCTATATTATTTCTAGTGAAGGTGCGGGCGCCACAAATTTGTAAGGAGGCGGACACGATACAAATGCACACATATATATATATATATATATATGTTTTTATATCAAGTCGAGATCCGAATAAACTTTGGACAACCCGAGATCCATCACAACAAAAAGACTTTGTTGAGTATATTTTTTACAGAAACTTGCTTAATTATTCCCTCAATCCTTAAACACACAGAGAGGAAACGAATTCAATCTTTCAATTTTTCGTGATAAAATTTAAACAAAACGAGATCCTTAATAAAAACCAAACAAGTCGAGATCCACGAATGTATATGTTGATGTATATAATGCAAGATGAGATCCTGCAATGTTGCCATACTTGTTGAATAATAGCAGGCCACATCTTTGCTTACGTTAGATGCTTCGCGCGTATTTTAACAATCGACATATGTTTGTGACAGCTGAAAATTGTCCAGTTGTGGAAAGAAACTAGTAGGTATATTTAGCTTTAAATGGAAATAAACCACAGCTGGTGGTACACAAGAGGAAGTTAAGTTATAAAAAACTATTAAAATATAGCACTATTCAATTCCAGAAATACTAATTAATTTATTCAAATTATTCAATTAAATGTTTCAGTTTTTTTTCGTCAATTTTTTTCCGCCCTCTTCAGTTTTTTATTTTTTGTGCTGGAAAAATTTTAGGAATATGAAAAAATAAGTTTTTTGAAATACTTTTACATGTATAATGACTTTTTCAGTTCATTTGTAGACATGGAAGATTAAAAAGATTTTTTAAGTGGGACACCCTGTTCGATCTTTAAATTCTACCTAGTAAGCAGTTTTCTCTTTGTGACTAATTTGCAGTTAAAAACATGTAAATTTCAAACAGATGCCTTCTTGAAATATTAAATGTTAGCAAATAAAATAATATACTGCATTATAGTGCATTACTGCATTATCCTCTAATCATATGATGGTAGATTGTTGTTTGAACATAAGAAAAAGTAAACAATGTCAATTTTTTCATACATATAGGAATTTTTCTAAATTTGATTACAATAAATTTTTAACTGATTTATATTCTATTGAATGGCCGTGCATCTATATGTATGATAATGTTGAAGACATGGTTGAATTTTGGAATCGTAATATAATCTATTTGTTCGATATTCATGCACCAATTAGAACCGTACGAATATCCAAACCACCAGGCCCATGGTTATCAGATAACCTTAAGATGATGATAAAACTTAAAAATAAAGCATACAGTAAATATAAGAAAGTTCGTTCTGAGGCTGCTTGGAATTATTATAAAGATATTAGAAATACTGTAAATATGGCAGTAAAGTCTGAGAAAAAAGCATACCTTAAGTTTAAGTCAAAATCGAACCCTAGAGAATTTTGGAAGACTTTAAATTATTTAAATATCACTTGTAAGAATAATAACGTCAACCATAAGTTTTCTGATCCTTATGTTTTTAATGATTATTTTGTCAACAACATACCTCAGGTTACAAACGATTAGAAAATAATATGATTTTGGGAAGATACTCAAATAGGTCATTTAGAGAAAATACTTAACTTCTCCACGGTCAGTATTGAAGAAGTGGAAAAAATTGTCCGTTCTATTAAGTCTAATGCAAAAGGGGTGGACGGTATTGATTTAAATATGCTAACGTTAGTGCTACCTCATCTAAGTGAATATTTGACATTTATTATTAACATGTGTTTAACACATAATGTGTTTCCTTGCGCTTGGAAATATTCGAATATAATACCAGTTCCGAAAAATAGTAACCCTACTGACATTTCTCACTTCAGGCCTATAAGTATACTGCCTACCATTTCTAAAATTATTGAAAAGATTATCTCAAACCAGTTAAATGCTTTTTTGCTCAACAAAATATTTTGCCAGTGGTACAGTCTGGCTTTCGTGAAGGTCATAGCACTACAACCGCGTTGCTACATGTAACTGACGATATATTTAGGGCTGGTGATGAGAAGAAAAACACTTGCATGGTCCTTTTGGATTTTAGCAAGGCATTTGATACTCTAAATCATGCTACTGTATGCACAAAGTTGAAATATTTTGGTCTGAGTGACCAGGCAATCTCTCTTATCCGTAGTTATTTGAGTAATAGATATCAACGGGTAATTTTGAATGGAAAATTTTCGGACAATAAGTCTATTGAACGCGGAGTCCCCCAGGGTAGCATATTGGGGCCATTACTGTTTTCGGTTTATACAGCAGATTTCCATAACAATTTAAAATTTTGTAAATTGCACCAGTATGCTGATGACACGCAACTGTACCTATCTTTTTATTTAAATGAGCTGGATTCTGCAGTCAACAGAATTAACTCGGACCTTCAAATCATTTCAGATATTTCAAAAGCTCATGACCTAGTTCTGAATGAAACTAAAACGGAAATGTTGATATTTGGATTTAATAGAATGGCCATAATAGAAAATGCAGATTTTAAAATTATTATTAATAACCAGGTCTTGACATCATCTACCTGTAGTAAAAATTTGGGATTGTACTTGGATGTAGATCTAAGATTTGCCGAACATGTAAATAGTATTATTAAAAAATCATATGGAAAACTAAAAATGTTATATTTGCATAAAGATATTCTGAGTCTCGTTCTGAGTACAGATTTAAAACTTAGATTGTGTGACGCCTTAATTTTATCTGGACTTACTTATTGTCATATTGTATACTGGCCAGCACTTCTAAGTAGAGATAAAGTTAGTCTACAGAAAATACAAAACTCATGTATTAGGTTCAGTTTCAATCTTAGGAAATATGATCATATTAGTGATAGCTTCCAAGAGTCAAAATGGTTAAATTTAGACGAAAGGTATCTGCTACAAATGTCAAGTCTTGTTTTTAAAATTAACAGTACTCAAACGCCTGTATATTTATTTGATAAATTGATTAAGGGATCGAATATTCATTCACGTCCGACGCGTGCCTGTGATTTATATATGGTCCCCAAACATAACTCTGCCCTATTCAAAAGATCCTTCACATATAATTCGATAAAAATTTTTAATAATCTGCCTCATGTAATCAAGTCAATGCCGTCAATAGCCACATTCAGGAAACATGTCAAAGCCCATATTTTTTCTACCCGAAATTAAAATCTTAGCTTTTTTCTCTTTCAATGCATTTATGTACATTGTACGGTATTAATTAATCACGCAACTTGTGAATTCTTTACTATTGTTTTTGTCTTTATTAAATACAATATGATGTACTTAATAATGTTCAGTGTACACTTTCTCATATTTGTATCTATAGATATAAGTTTTTTATGTGTTTATGTGCGTTGTACATACATATCAGCTATCTTTTTCGTTCATGTGTTTAAATGTATGCTTTTTGAATAGATCGATAATTGTTAACATGTTGGTATAAGAGGTGGTTGCGTGGAAGAGCAACAATGTTGAACGCCGCCACCTATTAAAATTGTTGTGCATTTGTTAATCTCAGAAATAAAGACACATTATTATTATTATTATTATTATTATTATTATTATTATTATTATTATTATTATTATTATTATTATTATTATTATCATTATTTTTTTTTTTTTTTTTTTTTTTTTTTTTTTTTTTTTTTCGTAAAAGCCAGTCACCCTTTATACTCTGTGGCTCCGACACTCACAGAGGGGAGCTGGTAGTACCGGCAGCCACTCCCCACGTCCGTGGGGTGAGTGACTACTGGGTCCGAGAATCGTGTGCCCTGAGTAGACGTAATGAGCCGAGGATAATGGCCTTCTGCATCCTGCCGGCTAAGATCTCTGCCGAATTTCGGCATGCCGGTATGATCTTTAGGTCTGAAAGCAGCGTGTGTCTCGTTCCACCGAGGGCTCCTATGATCAGGACCACTAGCTTAACAGTATGGCCAGGGTAAAGCCTGCGGAGCTCGAAGAGCAAATCTCGATATTTCGTCCGTTTTTCCTCCTCCTTCAAGACAATGTTATTCTCCGCGGGAGCCGAGAACTCCACGACAAACATTGTCTTGAGTTGGTGGTCGAGGAGGACCATGTCAGGCTTATTAGCTTGTATTTGCCTGACGGTGGGAAACGAGTAGTTCCAATAAATTAGACACTTCTCATTCCCCACAACGGACTCAATATCCCCCGGAGCGTAAGGCAGCACTGGTGTCTCGTCTATCCCATACGAGTGCCTTAAGTGATAATAAAGCACTCGTAATGCTGCGTCGTGCCTCTGGATATAGGCCGAGACTGCATATACTGGACAAGCCGACAGCAAATGCATTAATATCTCCGGCGCCCTGTGGCAGGTCCTGCAGCTGACATCAGGGACCTCTATACCCATGACACGACTTCGATAGACGAGTGTGTTGAATACACCATCCTGGCACGCCATTATGAATCCCTCGGTCTCAGACTTTAGCCCGGCTGACCTTAAGAAAGCAAAGGATAAGCCGCGGTCTTCTATATTTTTATAGAAGACTCCGTGCAATGGCTTATCCGAGTGTAGCTGCAGAAATAAACCAATTTCAGCAGCTTTGACTTGGGCTTTTTGCCGAGCAGGTTCCAACTCGGTGACAGAGTCGTGATTAACCCGCTCAGCGTCGAAGACCAAACCGAGTTCATCGGCGGCTCTGCGCGCTGCCTTAAACAAAAAGGCTCCTACTCCTGCACTTTCATGGTCTCGGACCATGCAGAGGAGGGGATCCGAACTCCTTATGACCTTACAGGCTCCATCCAGAACCATCCTGTTATGGAGACTCTCCAAACTCAAGAGTCCACGGCCTCCCCGATGTCGTGGGAGATATAACCGTGGAACGGACGATTTAGGATGCAAACTCCTATAGAGATGCATCTTTTTTCGGGTTCCTACATCGAGTTGTCGCAGCTCCTCTTGATTCCATTTAATTACTCCAAAGGAGTAGAGGAGGATCGGAACGGCAAGCATATTGGTAGCAGACACCTTGTTCTTCCCCGACAGTTCTGAAGACCAGATCTGTCGGAGTCGGTGCTGATACTTGCCGCGGAGAGCGTTTTTTACTACACTCACTTCTTGGGTGGAGCGTTGCTCGACACCCAAGTAAGTGTACGACTCTCCGGCATCTAGGTGATGTAAGATGCTTCCGTCCACAAGCTGCGCATCCTCTCCGTAGTCACCGCATCGTCCTCTCTTGAGGTGGACTAGTGCACACTTGTCCAACCCAAATTCCATACCGACAGCCTGCGTGTACTCCTGTACCACCCTGAGGGACTGGCGTAAATCCCTCTCTCCGGAGGCATAAAGTTTAAGGTCATCCATGTAAAACAGATGGGTGACCTTATGCCTCCTATCGCCGGGGGTACCGCAGTTGTAGCCATGGGTATTTCGCAGCGAAACGGATAATGGCAGTAGCGAGATGCAAAACAGAAGGGGGCTTAGGGAATCTCCCTGAAATACTCCCCTTCTGAACAATACCGGCTCTGTCTGGACTCTGCTATTACCCGATGTTATGGTAAAGCGAGTCCTCCAGAGCGGCATGAGTTCTTCGATACATCTCACTACGGGACCGGGCACCGCAAGACATCTGAGCAAGTGGACAATGAGCTCATGGGATGTCATATCAAATGCCTTGCGGTAGTCGATCCAGGCCATAGAGAGGTTACGCTTATACTGCACGGAGTCCTGCGTGATACATCTGTCGATCAGCAGGTTCTCCTTGCAGCCAGCGACACCTCTCTTTGACCCTCGTTGCTCATATACCCGTTCGTAAACCCGTTCAACTGCTTGGAGCACCCGCATGTACAAGATGCGTGTAAACAACTTGTAGCATGCGTTTAAGCAAGTTATCGGCCGGTAATTTTTTGGGTTAGACAAATCTCCGTTCTTCGGGATCAGCACTGTCCGCCCCTCGACAACCCAAGAAGGAATTTGCTGCTCCCCATTTAGCCATGAATTAAAAATTCTGGCCAAATGGTGGTGGGTACTGGAAAACTTTTTCCACCAAAAGTTATTTATCCCATCGGGACCTGGAGCAGCAAAGTTCTTAGAGCCCTCAAGAGCTCTTCGAACCTCTTCTGGGGTTATCGGTTGGCACACCACGTTTGGTTGTTGAAACCTTTGGCAAAAGGCTTCAAAGTGTGCCAGGGCTGGAGTGTCTCTGTTGAGTGGGAGCTTCTGTCCGTAGAGCGTTTTCCAGATGTTTTCCACCTGATCTACAGTCGGCGGATTCTCTACAACACGCTGAGGCGGTTCGAAAAGGCGCGAGGGCTTTTTGCGGAATAGATTGTTTTCCGCCAGCCCCCTCGCCCGCCTCACTAGTGACTTTTTACAAGTCACTAGCATCCGTATCCGATCAAGGCAGTGCTGTTTGGTGGTTCGCAGCACTGCCCCATTCAGTGTGTGATGGACGCGTCTTAAATTGGCGGCTATGCGCCTAACTTTAGGCGTGAATGTCCTATTGGTCGCCATATAGTCCATCACACATTGGATACGGGATGCGTGTTGCCTCGCCGACCGGATCTTGGCTTCCATCTTTTGTATACGCCGCTCCGCTCTCTCCTGTGGGGAGGCAGTATTCCGCCTTTCACCCGGAGTTAAGCGCTGGGCAGCAGCGTACACGGCACAATTTATGTGCCAGATGTCAGCCCCTTCTGGTATCGCTTCACGAAGTTCAGCATCCACTCTGGCTAGGTCTTCTGATCTGGGGGGTTTGATGTAGTGCAACCCCCTTCTGGTGTTGAGGCCCTCTGGTCTTGGTGGAACGTCTAGAACTGCCTCCACAACCGGTTCATTCAGCGGCTCTTCGACCGCCTCATTTACCGGCTGAGGAACAGCTCTCACGTAGCCCCTGCTGCGAAGGTGGGATACATAGTCACGCAGATTTTGTGGCGTGAAGGCGCTGTGCTCTGGGTGTCTTGCACACCACAGAGCGTGCATTCGCGCCATGTATCCCCTTCGCGCGGGCTCACTGCTTTCGTAGCATAGCAGAAGATTATTCCTCAGCTCATCGGTCCACTCGAAGCGTCCATGTAGCTCGCGGTCGTCATTGCCAGGCAATCCGTCCGGTTGGGCCCCACCACCATGCCTGTGACCCCCATCCGAATGGGGTCGATTGTGGGGGCCCTGTCGTCTGTTGCCTGGAACCAGAAGATTTCGGCCTGTCAGGTGGTTAGCCCAACAAGCCCACGGCCGACACCAGAGGGGAAGTTCTCTTTCCCCTCCCGGGTGCGCTAGCGCTGTCGGTCCGGGTTTTGCACCCGCGGCTGGAGTAAGTGGTGTCGCTACTCACCAAAGGCTAGTGAGATGTAAGAAAGCCCCTCCTGATTATTATTATTATTATTATTATTATTATTATTATTATTTTTTTTTTTTTTCGCGCACGCGATTCTGGACAGTTCTCCCGTGTCTCCGACATTCTCACGAGAGAAGCGCCAGCGAATTATTCACAGCCACTCCCCGCATCCCGCAGGGTCAGTGACTGTAAATTCCAGACTCATGTGCCCTAAGCAAACGGAGGGACCCCCAGGATAACTGCCTTCTGCATTTGGCCTGCCAACCATTCGGCTGACTTTTGGCAGGCTGGTATGGCCTTTAATTCCGAGAGCAGCGTAGGTCTTATTCCACCGAGTACACCGATTATCAGGACGACCATCTTGACCGAGTAGTCTGGGTATAGCGCTCGGAGCTCATACCGGAGATCTCGGTATTTAGCCCGTTTTTCCCCCTCCTTCAAGATGATGTTTGTTTCGGCAGGTGCCGAGAATTCCATGACATACATCACCTTGGTTTGATGGTCGAGGAGGACTATGTCAGGCTTGTTTGCTTGTATCTGCCTGACCGTCGGAAACGAGTAGTTCCAATATATTCGGCACTTCTCGTTCTCGACAACGGACTCGATCTCTCCGGGGACGTAAGGCAGCACTGGTGTTTGATCTACTTCATACGAGTGCCGAAGATGGTAGTACAGCACTCGTAGAGCCGCGTTATGCCTATGGATGTAGGCCGAAGTCGCATATACCGGACATGCAGATAGTAAGTGCATGAGCGACTCCGGCGCCTGACGGCAGGTCCTACAGGTAATGTCAGGGACCTCCACACCCATAACGCGACTGCGGTAGACCAAGGTGTTAATAACACCATCTTGGCAGGCCACAATGAATCCCTCAGTCTCCGACTTTAGCCCTGCTGACCGTAAGAAAGCGAAGGTCAGCTTTGTCGATAAACCCAGTGTCTCTATGTTGTTATAGAATACACCGTGCATGGGCTTATCGACGTGCTGCCTGAACAGATTTCTCTGTTCGGTAGCTTTAATTTGGGCTGTCAGGCGATTTGGCGCAAGCTCAGTTACTGATTCTAGCTCAGCACCTCGCCGGCCTCCTCGCCTGAAGTCGAATATGAGACCGAGATCATCTGCGGCCTTACGTGCTGCCTTAAATAAAAATGCGCCAACTCCTGCAGTTTCATGATCTCTCACAAAACGCAGGAGTGGGTCCGAGCTCCTAAGGACGTTGCATGCCACACCCAGTGCTACTCTGCCATGCGCACACTCCAGACTCAAGAGTCCTCGGCCCCCCCGTTGGCGTGGGAGGTACACTCGAGGAACGGACGACCTAGGATGGATGCTCCTGTGAAGATGCATCATCTTACGGGTATCCCTATCCAATTGGCGCAGCTCATCTAATGTCCACTTAACTACTCCGAAGGAGTAGAGCAGAATCGGAACGGCAAGCACATTAGTTGCAGACACCTTGTTCTTCCCCGAAAGTTCGGAAGACCAAATCTTTCGGAGCCGGTGTCTGTACTTGCCGCGGAGAGTATCCTTAATTTGTTTCACGTCCTGGATGTGATGTTGTTCCACACCCAGGTACGTGTAGGTCTCTCCGGCATCCAGATGTCGTAGGATGCTTCCGTCTGCGAGCTGCGCGTCTTCAAGGAATATCCCGCTTCGTCCTCTCTTGAGGTGGACGACTGCACACTTGTCCAGCCCGAATTCCATGCCAATGGCCCGTGTATACTCTTGGACCACCCTTAGAGAGTTCTGGAGTTCGCACTCTCCGGAGGCATAAAGTTTTAGGTCATCCATATAAAATAGATGGGTGACCTTATGCCTCCGATTGCTGGGTGGGCCACATTGGTATCCGCGGGTTTGGCGGAGCCTGACAGATAACGGCAGCAGTGAGATGCAAAATAGGAGAGGGCTCAGGGAGTCACCCTGGAAAACTCCTCTCCTAAAAGTTACCAACTCTGTTGATACCCGCTGAGCACCAGATGTTATGGTGAAGCGGGTTCTCCAGAGTGGCATCAGTTGTTCGATGCATCTCACTAGTGGGGCAGGTACCATGCATTATTATTATTATTATTATTATTATTATTATTATTATTTTTTTTTTTTTTTTTTTTTTTTTTCGGTTTCCCGCTGCCGGACAGGGCTTCCGTGGCCTCCGACACCACACGGTAGCCGCGCCGGCTAATTCATTACAGCCACTCTCCACGACCTGTGGAGTTAGTGACTGTAAACACCTGAATCATGTGCCCTAAGCAGACGAAGGGACCCCAAGATAACCGCCTTCTGCATCTGACCTGCCAACCATTCTGCCGAATTCTGACAGGCCGGTATGATCTTTAATTCTGAGAGCAGCGAAGGCTTCATCCCTCCGAGTACGCCGATTATTAGGACGACCATCTTGACCGAGTAGTCTGGGTACAGCACTTGGAGCTCATACCGGAGATCACGATATTTGGTCCGTTTTTCCCCCTCCTTCAAAGCGATGTTTGTCTCAGCAGGTGCTGAGAATTCGATGACAAACATCACTTTGTTCTGATGGTCGAGGAGTACTATGTCAGGCTTGTTGGCTTGAATTATTATTATTATTATTATTACTATTATTATTATTATTATTATTATTATTATTTTTTTTTTTTAACTCCGTTCTTCGGGTAATAGGACGAATGCAGCGGGTCAAAGACCAAGCTTCAATTCGCCTCAGATGTGCCTCTCAGGAAAGATCTTACAATGTTCGCAGTTTGCAACAGTGTAGCTTTTTGCATCAACAGGTAAGTATGTTCTGGCAAGTTTAAAATTTTTAGGTTTTTCTTTAATGTTTTAGGGACGAGTCCAGTAGAAGAAATTATTAGAGGAACTACAGTAACAGCTTCAAGATTCCATAAATGTTTCATTTCGCGGGCTAGGGCCTCATACTTCTCCATCTTTTCTTCATATTTGCGGCATAGATTGTGGTTGTTGGGAATAGATATGTCAATCAGGTAAGCTTTCTTTTTAGTTTTATCTATAAGTGTTATATCGGGTCTGTTGTGTGTGATGGTCCTGTCTGTCAGTATTCCTTTGTCCCAGTATATCTTATAACTATCGTTTTCCTCAACTGGGTTTGGTACGTGCCGGTAATACTCAGTTACATCACTCCCAGGTATATATTATTATTATTATTATTATTATCGGTTTAAAATTCTCCACTGAAGGTGGGTACTGGAACAAGTATCGGCTATAGCAAGATACTTATTTGTTACTATTACTCTATATAGATGAATTCAGAAATGACCGTACGATTGAAGCAGTGGATAGTATCACGGCTTTCTGGAGGGCTACAATCTTGTTTATAATACCGAGCTTTCTTAGGTTGTTGGTAAGCGTTTTAGGAATTACTCCGGTCGTTGAAATTATTAGTGGGATTGTAGTTATAGTTTCTTGGTGCCACATTTGTTGAATTTCTTGCCCGAGTCTCTGGTATTTCCTTTCCTTCTCAGCAAAGTAATTTTGGATGTTATGGCAGTTAGGAATTCCTACGTCAATCAACCAAGTTTCCTTTTTTTCCTTGTTGATCAGGATAATATCCGGCCGGTTGTGGATAATAGTTCGGTCCGTCAGCACTGATCGATCCCAGTACAGCTTATTATTATTATTATTATTATTATTATTATTATTATTATTATTATTATTATTATTATTATTATTATTATTATTATTATTATTATTATTATTATTATTATTATTATTATTATTATTATTATTATTATTATTATTATTTTTATTATTATTATTATTCTACAAACTTCTTTTACCAATGGTAAATAATTGTCAATCCGATTATTTACCTTGACTTCTGTAAAATTTGACTTTTACCTCAAATCAATTGAAAGTTGTCTCGGGAATATAAGGAATAACACACAGACTATAAGGCACACGGACACAGAGATGTACAGACTCAGTTTTTTTGCTAAGTCTTAGAACATTTTAAATCAACTAATTTTTATAAATATATATATAAATATATATATATATATATATATATATATATATATGAAGTTAATCACAAGAATTTCACGTATTATTAATTGACAGTACGTTTAGAATTTTTTATTGTTATTTTATACATTTCTGTTTATAATATACTAAAATAAAAAGATTCCCCTCTGTATTACTGGAATGACAATTCAAAAACCCCTATGTGTTTAATATTTACAGAGACACCACGTAAAAAGAAGAAGACGAGCAAGCAGATATAAGACACAAAAATAGGAATTGTTGTGGATCGTGAAACCAAACGACAGAAGTCTATAAGTTTTTCAAAAGTCACATTAAAACTCAAACTGCCCCCAAAAAATCAGAATGTTTAAAGTTTCGAGCAAATTATTTAGATTTCTTTAGGGAAAAGAACTGGGTGTAACTCATATTAAAAAATATAGTTTGTCCACGCAGTTAGAGAGGGGATAAGAGGGTAAACTTTTTTTATTTCTCATTTTACGCGGAAAATTTATTCTTCATAAAAATTTTGTTTTGTTAAAAATATGATTGCCATGGAGTAAGTTAATATGTCATGTACAGGGTGTTCAGAAAATTTAAAAAATCTGAAAATTATGGAAGAGTAAACTACGTTCAATTTAAACGATATGAAAAACTGTCACTAAGAAAATTTATTTAGAATTAGAATTTATATCAGAATTCAAATTTGTGTATATATCTTCCTAATTCGACTTTTTTAAAAATTTGTCATAAGTATCAAGTGGTATCATGCGGTAAAACTTACGGTAAAATAAAAATGATTTTCTTCTTACAAAAATTATTAAATAAGACAACTCATTATACTCGTAATTATATTAAACTCTTTTTGTTTTTATTTTTTTTGATGCTTAAAAAAAATTTTGGAAAAAAGTCGAATTAGGCAGATTTATCCACAAGTTGGAATTTTGACATAAATCTTAATTCTAAACAACTTTTCTAGTGACAGTTTTTCATATCGTTAAAATTGAACGTAGATTACTCTTAAATAATTTTCAGATTTTTCAATTTTCTTAACACTCCGTGTATGACATATTAACTTACTTCATGGAAATCATATGTTTAACAAAAGCAAAACTTTTCATTAAGAATAAATTTTCCGAGTAAAATGAGACATAATATCCAATCTCACTGTGGACATATTGTATATTATTTTTCAAGTTTTTATTTTTATAAGTGTTATAAATGAATCCTTTATTAATTTATAACACTTATTAAACAAAAACTTGAAATTATATTTATTTTTTATTCATTTATAACACTTATGGCAACAAAAACTTGAAATGATGTATATTTTTTAATATGCAAGGTACAGTACGGGATAGTCCATTTTCGGTTATATTAAAGGGAAAGTATTCAAAATGCGACAAATGCATTTTTCCAGGAGAAATTGAATTATCAAACAGCAATTTAACGTATCCAAGTTACAAGCTAAAATTGTTTAGGTATTTTCTAAAAATTTATATCGTATTTTACAGATATCTTAATACATTCTTATGCAGATTATTTTAGGAATATTTCTATTTTTCTACTAGCTCAAAATTTTTAAATCTAAAACTTCGTTATTTTAAATCAGCGCCCTTTTTTCTGTTAGCCAAAGGTTCGTAACTACCTTTACCTTCAAAATGTTAAATGTCAAATAGTATAAAAAAATAAAACTAATTAGCGAGTAATTACAATATTATTTTAAACAACAAGTTTCGAAAACGAATCTTTTCACAGAAGTGAAACGAGCCGAAAGCGTTATTCATTTGTATTAATTAAAAAATATAGACACAGGCTGTCCATTTTATCAGGGCCATCGAGAATATCTCGCTTAATATCAATCGTCTAAAAAAAAAAAACGTTTTTACAAAAATTGTGTCGATCTATAAGCTACAAAATAGTATAAAGAAATAAAACTAATTAGCGAGTAATTACAATATTATTTTAAACAACAAGTTTCGAAAACGAATCTTTTCACAGGAGTGAGACAGTTTGGTGGAACGAGCCGAAAGCGAGTTCCATAAGTCGTGTACTGTACTTTTTGGATTTTTGCACACGATGTGTGTAAAATGACAGTTTCGAGTCATGGCTACTGTGCGTTATTTGTCGTTTTCGAAGGCAGTCGTAGAAAAAAATATTTTGTAAATCAGTAAAAAAAAACTAAAATCGCACTTGCCATGGAGAAGAATGATAAAACAAAACAATTAAAGAATTCGATAAGTTGTTCCAATATTTATTATGCTAAAGAAAACACAAATTTAAAAAATAAAAGTAAATTTAGAGAAAAAAAACAAAGTGATAATCAAGACCGCAACATAGAACAATTGTGGGAACAGTATTCTCAGTTATGCTGATGTATAAATACATCATTGGTTGCTCAGAAAGTTAAAATAACCTTTACATACAATTTTAGTACCATGATAAAATGAAACATGAAATATTCTAACATTTATTGGAAACCCATGCATTTATTAAGAAATACTTCTGAAAACCAATTTCTCCTTGCCAACGTGATTTTTCGGTAATCCATTTTTATTAAAAATTATGTTAAAGAAATCCATTTCTATGTATTTCATGTTATCTACGAAACTGGTTGCACTAATAACATTATTATTGGCTATAGACGAACTTGAAATCATTTAATTTTTGTGACAGTTAATAGTTACAACCTTACTCAGGTATTATTATAACTACCATTGTGAGTGAAACGCATTTTTGCGGAGCCGTGGAGAGAAAATACGGGCCCGGCGGAAAAGAAAAAAATTAGAGTACCTATGCTAAGAAAAAATTATAATACAAATTTTTAACATTTCAACCCCCCCCCCCAAACAAGCCCGGGCCCCTCAAGACGAGTCCGGGCCCGGGGGGAATCACCCCCACACCTCCCCTCTCGACAGGTCTGCATTTTTGTAAATTTTAAATTCTTAAACGAGTGAGTGAGGGTATAACTATTAATAAATGAGACGAACTGTCTGAGAATCAAATTATGTCAAGTTCTTCCATAGCCAACTATTTTTAATAAATAATAACAATAATAGTGCAACCAGTTTAGTACATCACATGAAATACAGACAAATGGATTTTTAGCTTTATTTTCATTAAAAATGTATTCCCGAAAAATCATGTTGGCAAAGAATAATTGGTTTTCAGGAGCATTTCTAGCAAAGATTGGGACAACTTATTGGATTTTTTAATTCTTTTGTTTTATCATGCTTCTCCATGGCAAGTACGATGTTGGTTAAAATTATTTTTTTACTGTAAAAAATATTTTTGCAAATATTTGTTTAGTTTTAATGAATAAATGTAGCATGTGAAAAGAGAGAAATACTCTATTTAATGCTACCATTTGCTGTCTATTCCAGATTTTTTTTAACACCCTGAAGAGTAAATCTCGAAATCGAACGGTTCTGAGAAAATTTAAATGATACGTCATTAAAAGACTCTATTTTGTACAAAATAATTGTATTAGCAATTTTTTCGTATCCCTTCAAATAACGGAGATATCTGACTTAAAGACATTCCACATTTTCGAGATTTTCGTCATAACTATTAAAGTAGGCCATGGATTTCAAATTTCTTTAAACTATTTTATAGCCTACAAAAATCGGCACAATTTTTGCAAAAAAATTTTTTTGCACGATTGATATTAAGCGAGCTATCCACGAGGACCCTGATAAAATAGATAGCCAGTATTTTAAAGAAACTATCTCAAATTTTATACATATCTCCTCTGCAAGTACAAAAATATTATATTACGATATTATTTATTACTTTAAGAACCATCGATTGTACTTTGCTGCGAAGAAAAATAACAATCTCACTAAAATATTAAATCTCTCCAAACGTTTAATTAGTTTTCCAAAATGTCTCAAGAGAAACTAAGTATTTAATATTTCTTAAATTGCCGAATTTCAATTTTGGCATACCTATAAATAAAATAATGATCTTAGAAAGGCTTACAAAAATGGGTAGGTATGGGTAAGGATAATTTTCACATTAAATCTTTAAAACTCAACCATCCTATTATACACCTACCGCCATTTAGTTTTATGTTTAATTTTGAAATTAAGGTTTTAATATGTCGTTTATTTTTATTACACTGTATTTTATATCACTATAGGTTAAGTTTTTTTAGACAAATAAAAACAGAATTCTAAATAGTTTTATTTTTTTAACATATATTTAGGTTAAGTTTTAAAATTACATTCTAAAAGTATGTCAAATTTAATGGTAGTCTCTATTTTGTTATATAATAAAATTAAACATAGAATTATACCGCACCCCTAGGCTTGGTTAGGAATTTTTCAAAATTACTATAATAAATAGTAAAAAACCGCTGCCCAAGGAATCACTACTTCCACATCCAGATTCTCTATCCAAGTCACTCACAACGAAAAAACTTTGTATGTGAAAATATTTGTTCATGGAACTTTAATAATATAATATTTGAAATCCTCTACCCCAAAAACCCATATAACGATACCCCATATCAGTAGTGGGGTGGGGGTGGTGATAGGGGGGTGGTAGTGGGCGGTGGATGAAGTAAAAAAATATTTTGAGGTTTCTGGTCCCTGTACATGCACTAAATCACATTTTTTTTTCATCCCCTTTAATAAGGAGATGGGGGTGGTAATGGGGGTGGCTAATGCCAAAAATTTTTTTCAGACCTCAGCTTCTCTTGTATATACTGAATACCAAGTTCACGGACTCTTACCTTCTTGATTTACCCATTTACCCCAAATTTACCCCAATTTACCCCCCAACCCTTCGACGGAACAAGATGAAAATATAATCTAGTTCTAGATCTCGTTAAAGTACATATGTGTACCAAATTTCAAGTCAATATCTTAAACGGTTTCAGAGTAAACGTGCGCACAAAAAAAAGTTACAGACAGACCGACAGACAGACAGACCGACAGACAGACAGACCGACCGACCGACAGACAGACAGAAATTTTTTTTCGCTCAAACTTAAAATCTCGACGTTTCATGACATTTTAAGCCTATTTGGACAATAAAAATTTTAAAAAATTTTTTTGTCGTTACTATACTTCCACTAGACGTGGAAGTAATTAAGTAAAATATTTAGATTTTCACTTTCACTAACACATCTCAGGATTTTACAAAATTACTAAAATTTACTAGTAAAATTGCGTACATTTTATTTATTTTAAGAGATCTTGGTTCTTTGGAGATTTTTTTTTTTTTTTTTTTTGATAAATACATATATTATTATCAGTATTATTATTAAACCCTAGGGTTTTTGCAAAAAAGCTGATTTTACAATATCCCAGCGACATATCCATCCACACCATGCGCTTCCGCTTATTCTGCTGTATGTCCTATATATTATAGTAAATTTATTAAAGTTGTATTTAACTAATAAGCAGATACCCAAAATAATGACCACCGAACCCGTTTTGTGTCAAACTTATAAATTAGACCTGCTTCTGTTAGAAATAAATGACGCGACATTGCCAGATCTACAGGATCTGGTTTTGTTCATCCGTTTCGGATCTCGACTTGTAAAAACGGATCTACACTTGTGTATATATATATATATATATATATATATATATACATATATATATAAGGTATCCGTTGGCATCCTACCTAATAACGTTCTCACTTGGCATCCACTAATATACACACTGATATACACAAAATTTATTTAAAGGCTAAGTTAGCATCCTACCTATTTTACGGTTTAATTGGTGTCCTTATGAATATTTTAATCGATGCGTAAAATGACACCCGAATATAAAAATTACAGGTTTAACTTACTTCCGGCGGCGTTGTCAGATGTATGCTATGCTGCTTTATCGTATTTGCCTGGAAGAATATTATTACAATCTGCAGTCTGTCGACGTATAAGTAAATAAGGAAATCTCATCCTGTGAGAACACTAATTTATGTCACAATTTAAGTTTCGAAACATGAAGTTCGCGTAAAAGTGAATTAATTTTTATTTGCTTATAATTGTTATAAAACATATTCTCTATGGGATTTGGCAAACAGTAGAAAAAACAATCTGTATGAACTAAAAAGAAAATCTATCTGCAAAGGTTGGAAATTAATTTTGTAGATAGTTTTTCTTTTTAGTTCTCACAGATAGTTTTTTTCTGCTATTTGTCAATTTATCAAATTTTCTGTACGAGATAGGACAGGGTGCTGTAAAGAAATATTATTCAGAAAAATAAAACTGAATTTGTTAAAATTTTGCTCACTTGCAAAGTGACCCTATAAGGGTAAAGTTGGAGTATCACGTATTTTTAACGTTTATTATTATTTATCTGAGTTCTCTTTTACACAAATTATTAATAATTAATCACCTTCTAGTTTGTATTGATATTTTAATGCTTTTCAAATGTATTAGACAATTATAATTTATTCAAAAAATTATATTTTGCTATAAATTTGTAACATTTCCAACTTTTTTAAATTTCACAATAGTTCAAAGAATAAGAATTAGTAATTATTTTTTCAATTACACCCCCCATGAGAACTATTGGGCCTCAAAATGACCCCATAAGGACAAAAGTAGAGTATCATGTATTTCTAGCATTTATTGTTATTTATTTGCGACTCTTTTTGCAGAAATTATTTTTAATTAGTCTCAAAAATGTTCTTTATTTTAAATATGAGCAGAAAGTCGATGAAAAGTTCAAAATTTCTTAAAACCTGCACAACTCTAGCTCTATTCTGAAGAAAGTTGGCAATAAACAGGAATAAGTTGCTTAAATAATTTGCAGGTTTCATTAGCAAACTCTTAATAAACAAAATTGTGAAACTAAAAAAAGATGGAAATGCTACAAATTTGTAACAAAACGTAATTGCTTAAATAAATTATAATTATTTAAGTAAATTAAAATTGTTTAAACAATTTGAAAAACCTTAAAATATTAAGACAAACTGAAATCTGACTAATTCAAAACTATTTCTATAAAAAAATCTCAAATAAACAATACTCATTCTGAATAATTCTTTCTAAGATTTTGTCCTATCTCTTACAGAAAATAGTATATTGTGTATTTAGGTGTGACAGCAGTACATTCCCGGACGACGATGCATCGAAGTTCGGGAATGTGCTTTCACACCGAAATACGCATACTATTTTTTCTGAAATCACAATCAATATTATTATAAATTAAGGAATTTGTATTAATGCATAAAATTTCTTCATTAATGAATAACATTTCTTCATTATAATCTAACATTTCTTCATTACATTTCTTCATTACAATCTAACTGCTTACTAATAAATGTAATTTTGATGTATGTGTAAGTGTAAATGTAAGTTTGATTGTTTGTCTGCGTGTATTTATTTACTGTCAAAAATATACATAAAAAACCATACGAGAATGTTACTTTCCCGGCCTATGCCGGGAAAGTAACATCCTCGTATGGTTTTGTTGATCGTTGCTTGGCAACGGATCTTTTCCGGTCTGTTTTCTGATAGTTTCTTAGCAACGGACTAAAATACTGGAATTGTGCATTTTTCGATCTGAAATCACGCAGAAAATGTAGACATTGCCGATCGATTTCAGAAAAAGTACTTTATAAATGAGAGAAATTACTTTTTTTTGGTAAATTTACAAGACATATGAATTGCTCATTTAATCATGCGTCGCTCCCTGGTACACTGTATATGCTTTCTTAGAAAATGTAAGGCTCTTACTGAAATGAGAAATTGGAGATTTTTTAATTTTTAAAACATAATAACATTGAAAATATCAACTTTATGAAAAAAAATATCGAACATTTCTTGTTGGAAATCGATAAAAAATTATTTAAAAACATTGTTTCATTGAAAAAATGTAATATTTTCTTTTGTTGTAAACAAAATTGTTTTAAACAATATCGGACCGGGTTACCGTCTGGTAACATGGATGCTCATAATCAGTAGTGTCTCCAGAACTGATTCCAACAAATAAACTGCGTACGAAATGTATTCGAAACTCATACGCCCATACTGCCTGCTATATAACTAGACCTCCCAATTTTATAGACCAGTAACAACTTCGTAAAAAAAATGAAAATCGGCAAAGAGACCACGGTGATTCATTTCTACATAAAAACTTTTAAAATGTCAAAAACCTAAACCACATTCCAATTTAAAAAAATATAAATGACTAAGTTTTAAAATCTAAAAAGGAAGTAACAGGACAAGCTTTACTTGAAAACGTTTTTATTGAAAATATAATTATATAAAAAAAAATATTTTTAAGAAAAAGCTTTTATTTGAAAAAACTGTACTAAAAAGTAAAAATAATTTTTTAAAATTCATACACCTGGAAACCAAAAACTTTGCGGACGGTCATATAGCACTATTGCATAGTTACTTTGCTCAATTGACCGCCCCCAAAGCTTTTGGTTTCCAGGTGTATGAATTTTAAAAAATTATTTAAACTTTTTAGTACAGTTTTTTCAAATGAAGGCTTTTTCTTAAAAATATTTTTTTTATATAATTTTATTTTTTACTTTTTAGTCTACTTATTTTACAGACAGACAGACAAAACCCTTTCATTTGATACAAATAGCAAGGGAGTCGTGAAGAAAGATAATTTGCCATCCTAGGACGTCCGCCATATTGGATTTATAATGGCGTTACATAGTTTATCGTATTTTACTCGTCAAACCCTTTCATTTGATTCCATATCAAGGGGGTTGTGAAGAAAAAGGCGATCTGCCAGTTTGGGACGTCCGCCATATTGAATTTAGAATGACGCCACATTGTCTATCGTATTTTACTCGTAAAACCCCTTCATTTGATACCCATATCAATAGGGTTGTGACTAAAAGCCGATCCGCCATCTTGGGACGTCCGCCATATTGGGTTTAGACCGATAATGGCTATACTATGTTACATTGTCACCGGACTTATACACGTGTGCCAAATTTCAAAGCTCTAGTATAATAAGAACTAGTCGAAATTCAGCTTGCAAGATTTCAACAAACAAACATACATTCATACATAACACATTGCAAGTTAAATAAAAGCTTTTAAAAAAATGAATACAGCACAAATATTTAGCAATTATGGAAATGTAAACATACGTATTTCAAACCAAAATAATACAATAATGGTAAAATGAAACAAAAACCGAACGTCAACTCTTAAAAGGAAATTTATTTTCTCTATCTATATAATCCCAGGATTATGTTATGTGTTCTTTGTAGTTCTAACACATTATAATGTAGGCAAATTAGCATTCTGACTAAATAGTTTATTGAATGAATGGATTTTCACGAAACTTTGTGGATTCTGTTCGTTTTGAAGTCTAGATCAAACTCCAAAAAAAAACCGCTGCCCAAGGAATCACTACTTCCACATCCAGATTCTCTATCTAAGTCACTCACAACGAAAAATCTTTATATGTGAAAATAATTGTTTATGGAACTTTAACAATATAATATTTGGAATCCTCTACCCAAAAAACCCATAAAACGATACCCCACATCGGTAATGGGGTGGGGGGTAGTGATGGGGGGTGATAGTGGGGGGTGGATGAAAAAAAAATATTTTGAGTTTTCTGGTTCCTGTACATACACTAAATCACAATTTTTTCATCCCCTTTAATACGGGGGTGGGGGTGGTAATGGGGGTGGCTAATGCCAAAAATTTCTTTGAGACCTTAGCTTCTCTTGTATATACTAAATACCAATTTCATTGACTGTTACCTGCTTGATTGACTTATTTACCCCAAATTTACCCCAATTTACCCCCCAACCCTTCGACGGAACAAGATGAAAATATAATCTAGTTCTAGATCAATTTCATTGACTGTTACCTGCTTGATTGACTTATTTACCCCAAATTTACCCCAATTTACCCCCCAACCCTTCGACGGAACAAGATGAAAATATAATCTAGTTCTAGATCTCGTTAAAGTACATATGTGTACCAAATTTCAAGTCAATATCTTAAACGATTCCAGAGTAAACGTGCGCACAAAAAAAAGTTACAGACAGACAGACCGACAGACCGACAGACAGACAGAAATTTTTTTTTCGCTCAAACTTAAAATCTCGGCATTTCATGGCATTTTAAGCCTATTTGGACAATAAAAATTTTTAAAAATTTTTTTGTCGTTACTATACTTCCACTGGACGTGGAAGTAAAATGGCCGCTAATATTGCCTCGCAATTGTTATAAACAATGATCTTGTTGCTAATTTGTTAACTAGTAAAATTGAGGTAAATTAAAAAAACAAAATGTCTTTTTAGATAATTTTATGAAAAATAGCAACTTTTACTCTCGTAAAATTTTCGAAAAATGCATATTTTCCGAGATATAGCGGTTGAATTTTTCCAAAAAGGGTTGAAGGTGGAATAAAAAGTGACGAGAAAAATCCATAAATTCGAGTGAATATATTATTAAACTACAAGACTTTTTTTCCTTTATGACTTTTTCCTAAAGTGCACTCTGTCCAAGTTTCCTGGAAAAAATCGAAAAAAAAAGGCCCTTATCGGAAAACGGAAAATATCGTAAACTATGAAATTTAAAAATCTGGAAAAATTCAAACGTATAGGTTAATACATTCTTTAAAATTTTGCTCTCTTCTAATTTTTTTGTAACGTACATATTTTCAGAGTTTTCAACAGTTTTTCACTATCAAAATGTATCTAGATTTTTTCATGACACAAAATGCATGTAATCTCTAAAATTGTAATTAATTTATATATATTTAATAGAAAAATATCTAATTTGTGAAGAAAAGAAAGAACGAAAAAATTTCTACTGCTGACGCGTAAGCAAATATTAAACCACCTTTACCCTTTCAAATAGAAAGACGTAAATTGGACTGTAAGTCGATGAAGTCTACTTATTTTGAACAATAGATAAATTACACAATACACATCCTTTAAAATATCTGTAGAGAAAATGTTTATGAATTTAAAAAACCAAACATATGGTTGAAATTAATATATTTCGGAAAGGGTTTCTTACAATAGAGGCCTTACCCCACAAGCGTCCATAATAAGACGCAATAAAACTGTCTTTCAGAAATAGCAATCCTTCATTTTAAAAAGACAAGTCAATTAGTTTCAGATACAACCCATTATTGTCTGTTTAACCGAAACTAGAATAACAGACTCCGAAACTGTAAAAAATTATCAAATATAAGCCACTTTTCGAGCGGCTTTTACACCGTTATTGTAATACATTCTGGCGATTAAGTAAAATGCTAGAATCTCTAAAACGATTATTTTTGTGTAATTTTATAGCAATGTTATCCAGATCTTTTTATAATACATACACGTAACAACTATTAAGTTAATATCTTAAACCGTCCCACAGGAAACGTGCGTACAAAAAATACAGACAGACCGATAGATATAATTTTTTTTGCCCTCAAATTTAAAATCTCGATATTTCATGACGTTCTAAACCGATTTCAACAAAAAAAAAGTGAAGTTTTTTTTACGATTACTATACTTCCAATCCACTATTTGGATGTGGAAGTAAAATTTACGACTCAAATCATCCAATATCCCAAATTGGGATACAAATTGTGCGAAAATTATTAAGTAATTATAAATACTCATTTAATGAAGCTAAAATATTATATATATATATATATATATATATATATATATATATATATATATATATATATATATATATATATATATATATATATATATATATTGATACATCTGAAAGTGTATTTTAAATAAAAAGAAACATTTCTTATTATAAAAACACAATTTGTAATGTTAAATGTTAATAAAATTGAACATGCCTCAAGTTTAACAACAGGTAGTTTTCTTTATAGTAGTGTAAAATATTATAAAAAATCTGAGGCCTTGGCTTCTAGTAGGTATACGTATTCACCAAAACTACACTAACATTTTTCTTTGTATGTCTTACAAAACATTTTTTGTAATAAGTATAAAATGTTTTTTTCCATGATTTTATTTTAAGGATAACTAAATGAACAATATTTCACAATAGAAATATGAAACATTTCATTTCTTGTTTCTTATTTATAACAAATTCGGATAAAAATGATGAAAATATATGCCATTTGATTTATTACTTCCATATCCACGTAGTGGAGTGGAAAGATGTACAGGGTGCGCCACTTAAAACTGCCCATACTTGTAACTTTTTTATTTTTAAAGCGATGACCTTGTTGGGCACATCAAATTGTAGACATTTTTAAAGCCTTAAACACGCATACAGAGTGATTTAAAAAAAAAATTGAAAAAATTGTTAAGAAAGGAAACTTAATTTCTTTGATTATTTTTTTACCTCAACTTGTACATGAAATCTGTTAATGTTTTCTTATAAAGGTTTTAATTAGCTTCAATTTATGTTAAAAAAAAAGTTTTAAGAATAAAAATTCCTATTATTTAGTACATTTTAATAGAGTTTGTTTTTAAAAATATTTATTTCTCTTGTTTCTTGTTGCTGTTTTGTTACGTTGAGGATTTTTTGTGATATGTCTTTTACAAATGAAGCATAAAATTATTATTTACATTTTTTCAGTTATTTTAAAAAATCAGGAGTCGGAAGGAGTGTTTTTAATTTCTTTCTCTAAAACCAAAAAGAATTTCGGATATGACGTAATAAACATAACATAAATTGAAGCTAATTAAAACTTTTATAAGAAAACATTGACGCAGTTCATGTACAGGATGAGGTAAACAAATATTCAAGGAAATTAAGTTTTCTTTCTTAACAATTATTTTAATTTTTTTTTAAATGACTCTGTACACATGTTTAAATGCCTTAAAATTATCTACAATTTGTTATGCCCAACATGGTCGTAGTTTAAAAAATAAGAAAGTTGCAAGCCTGGGGAGTTTTAAGTGGCGCACCCTGTATAGCAATCTTAAAAAAAATTTCAAAATGTTTTTTGCTGAAATAATAAATGTCATAAAACGTCGAGATTTTAAATTTAAGAGAGAAAAAAATTCTGTCTGTGTGTCGGTCTGTAACTTTTTTGTGCGCACGTTTTCTTCGCAACGGTCGTCTAAGATACTGTCTTCAAATTTGGCACACATATGTTCCATGACGAGATCTGGTACTAGATTATGTCTTGCGCTAATTCCGGTGAAGGGTTGTGAGTTAAATAGGGTAAATAGGGAGAAACAATAAAGCAAGCTAATAACAGTCCAGAAACTTAATTTTTAAAATCTTCTATTTAACTTCATTTTAAAAGCTTTGTACGGTAGTTAGTATGTTTGGGTCAAATCGTGCAACCAAAATGGATCCTGGAGGTATTGTTTAATAGTGGATTCGGCGGCGCCCGGAAAGATTCGAATATGGATTCGGCAGCGCCTGAAAATTTCCTTGGTATTCGACATGGTCCGGAAGTCACCTTGGTGTTTAGCCGTTCCCGAATATGGATTATGCAGCGCTCGAATATAGATTCGGCGGCGTTCTAATTTGGATTTGGCAGCGCCCGGAAGTTACTTTGGAATTCGGCAGCGCCCAAAAATGGGTTCAGCGACATCCTCATATCGATTCGGCAGCGCCCAGAAATTACCTTGGTATTCATGCGCGCCCGGATATGGATTTGACACTATCTTAATATGGATACGGAAACGCCCGAAATTTGCCTTCGTATTCGGCAGCGTCCGGAAGTTCTGGAGGTTTGGCTAGCATTCGGCAACGCCCTTTTATTAAAATTCTGTGACCAATTATTTCCACTTACTAAAGTGCAAATATGGTCAAGATGTTTTCCTTTAAAGAGACTTGGATGGGAAATCTGGATGTGGAAATATTGATTCCTTAGGCAGCGGTTTTATTCCAAAAGCTATAACAAATTTTGAATGATTTATTTTATCAGAACTCAATTGAGAGTAATACTCCAATTTCGATTTTCATAAAAAATAGTAATCTTTTAACAAATAGCCATAACTTAGACAATTTTTATTGTAGAAGAACCGGTATGTATTAAATTGAATTACCTTTCAACGTTGTAATAACCAATTTCAGACCCTTCGGTTTTTAAGTTATTCACGAAAAATACGTGTTGAAATTTGACATTAGAAAGGGACGAAAAAACACAAAACCTTAAAAAAATAATATCTCGAACAATCTTTGAACGGGACTAATCTGAAATTTAAGGTAAAGTTAATTTCTTATGTTTCAAGTCGTACAAATAACAGTTTTTGACATAATTCGTAATTTTCAAGATATTTCCAGAAACCCATTTTTTAACGAATTGCTAGATACAACGAATCAAAAATCACGGTCATTTACATTCAAACTATACAAATTTCGCGGAGATATTAACAAAATCGTATGACTTTTATATCAACTTTATTATTCTAATTATAACACGTTGTTTGAGTGACCTATAATAATTAATATCATGAGAGAAATAGAAGTAAAAATTGTTGAATTACTTAAACACTATCAACGAAAAAACTAGCTCGAATTAAAACTAAAATATACTTTACGTGCAATATGTACAATATGTTTACTTAAAGTAAACTGCAATTAAATTTCAATTTTATTTATATAAATATATACTTTGGAAAAAACTTTGTTAGTTTAGATGAATTATAGTTTTACAGATATCTATGAACTTACATTTAAAATCTCGAGGTGTAGATGCTCCAAACTGATTAATTTTGAAGCACAGTGGCAAGTGTAAAGTAAAAAATATATTATAATTTAAGCTATCAAACTTTATCGTATAATTTTTTCCATCTTGTTATTTTCAATTCGACAGCTTTATTTTTAACGGTGTCTTAGTAACTCTACAACTCTTTCAACCATGCATTTCTCTACAAGAGGTTGTTCTTGGGTCACCTACTATACTTTTCTTAAATAGAATCCAGTAAGAAATCCAAAAATTTAAACAAAACGATTTAAAATAATCTCCAACATACACTAGTTCACAAGTTCAAAGACGTGTTAATTCTTGATAAAGCTTGTAAAAATGTGAGTGAGGGCACATTGGATTCGGAATGACGTCTAGAAAAATGTGCAAAACTTTCAAACCCGCATATAAACAATTGCAAAAGTTATAAACAAATTAAGATTGAAGAAATAACGAGCTTCGTTTTTTGAAAATAACTCGAAAACCATTAATATTTAAGAAATTTAAAAAACAGATTCTTGAAGAGGAAGAAATTTCCAATAGAAAAGTCAGAACTCCCGGTATTCTATCTCTATTATTAATAATTTTAATTTAATGTTGAAAATAAGGCTTCGTGCGGCAAACGCTAAGCCGTTACGAAACCGGCCGTAATACGTAATAGTATATTGTGTATTTAATATAAACGTAAGCTCTAAAAAAAATTGTTAATTAAAAATAGGCTAATTTTATGAAAAATCTGGATTTTTTTTCTTTAAATGTCTGAATAATACCATAGTTTTTTAGAATTTTTAAATTAATATTTAATACATAAAAAAATATTTTTTTCTGAAATCGATCGGCAATGTCTACATTTTCGGCGCGATTTCAGATCGAAAAATGCACAATTCCAGTATTTTAGTCCATTGCTAAGAAACTATCAGAAAAGAGACCGAAAAAGATCCGTTGCCAAGCAACGATCAACAAAACCGTACGGGAATGTTACTTTCCCGGCCTAGGCCGGGAAAGTAACATTCCCGTACGGTTTTTTATGTATATTTTAGACAGTAAATAAATACACGCAGACAAACCAACTCACATTAAAATTGCATTTATTAGTAAGCAGTTAGGTTGTAATGAAGAAATGTTATGTATTAATACAAATTCCTTAATTTATAATACTATTGATTGTGATTTCAGAAAAAATAGTATGTGTATTTCGGTGTGAAAGCACATTCCCGGACTTCGATGCTTGTCGATTGCATCGTCGTCCGGGAATATATTGCTTTCACACCGAAATACACATACTATTTTTTCTGAAATCACAATCAATAGTATTATAAATTAAGGTATTTATATTAATACATAACATTTCTTCATTACAATCTAACTGCTTACTAATAAATGCAATTTTAATGTGAGTTGGTTTGTCTGCGTGTATTTATTTACTGTCTAAAATATACATAAAAAACCGTACGGGAATGTTACTTTCCCGGCCTAGGCCGGGAAAGTAACATTCCCGTACGGTTTTGTTGATCGTTGCTTGGCAACGGATCTTTTTCTGTCTGTTTTCTGATAGTTTCTTAGCAATGGACTAAAATACTGGAATTGTGCATTTTTCGATCTGAAATCGCGCCGAAAATGTAGACATTGCCGATCGATTTCAGAAAAAAATATTTTTTTATGTATTAAATATTAATTTAAAAATTTTAAAAAACTATGGTATTATTCAGACATTTAAAGAAAAAAAATCCAGATTTTTCATAAAATGAGCCTATTGTTAATTAACAATTTTTTTTAGAGCTTACGTTTATATTTCAAGTCGGATAATTGTTAAGCAAAAGCCACTAAAATTATTACGTTTCCTTTAGACCTTATATCAACTATACTGTACGAGATTATGACATTGCGATATTTTTAATTGTTATAGTCTATTAGTTATTAATTATTTAAGATAACAAAAAACTAAAAAATTAAAAAAAAAAGGTTGACATTTTTTTTATTAATTTTAATTATTATTACTGGTTTTATATTCAAAAATAACATGTTATTTGTTTAAACAAATTTTATAAACAAATAGATAAATTACTTATTTTTGAAAAACTTTTTTTGCCATTTTATTTGTTATAAAATATTATGAATTAAAAAACATTTTTTCTTAAAAACATTTTTTTAATTGTTTATAATCAATTTTTTCCCTTCTTCATTATTTAAACAAGTTATTAAGTAAAAATTTTAGTCTTAAAACCTATTATTTGCAATTCTCTACAAGGTAGAATTTTTTTTTGTTGTTAATTTATTTGTTTATTTAATAAATAATTTGTTATTAACAACTTCCGAATGTGTTTATATTTTTTAGATAGAAAAAAAATTAAAAAAAACAACCGTATACATAAACACAAAAAAAATGATAATATTTCTTATAGATTTTTAAATTTTAAATATTAAAAATGTTTTTTGACATATTTATATATGGTTGTTCTGGTTATTTTTTTCTATCTAAAAAAATATAACACATTCGGCGATTGTTAATTAGAAATTGTTTATTAAATAAACAAATTAATTAATAACAAAAATTCCACCTTGTAGAGAATTGCAAATTAAAAATTTTAAGAATATTTTTTTTTTTAATAATTTGTTCAAATGAAGAAAAACGGGAAAAAATAATTATAAACAATTAAAAAAATGTTTTAAGAAAAATTTTTTTTTTCAAAAATACTTAATTTATCTATTTCTTTATAAAAAATTTTTTAACAAATAGCACTAAAAATTTAAAGTTTATATAATTTTATAGTATTTTTGAATATAAAAACAGTAATAATAATAGAGAATATTATTTAGGTATTATGCAAATCACAACTTACACACTTTTTATTTATTATGAAAATACCTACTTTCTGTGTATTGTTGCCCTGATCTGGGCACGCTAATATACTAGTCAGGTAAATACTTTAAAACACTCATTATTGGAGAATCAATCAAAACAACTACTCTTCTAGCTAATACTGACGAAGTATTGAATTACATGATAGGATTCTTAGCATTTTAAAGAAAAAAATATATTGAAAATACTTAAATCATTTATTCAAATTTAATCATTCACACTTTTTTATTTAATATGAAATTATCTACTTTCTGTATATTAGTGCCTTAATCGGGCAGCATGACTGATAAAAAGTCATGCTGCCTGATTTCAAATTTTTGTTCGCTGCTCTAATATGTAATTAATTAATAAAATTTCTGATGAAGGCTAAGGGCCCCTAGCCGAAACGTTATTTTTTTGAAATTTGTCTATTTTTTCTCAACGAACCTTAATTCCCAAGAAAATTCAACGTCTAATTATATATATATATATATATATATATATATATATATATATATATATATATATATATATATATATATATATATATATATATATATATATATATGTACATATATATATTAAAATGTACGCAATTTTATTAGGAAATTTTAGTAATTTATTTAAATTCTGGGATGTGTTAGTGAAAATATTTAAATATTTTACTTAATTTTACTCTTTTTTTATATACTCCAGTCAAATAGGGAAAATTAGAGGGAAAAAACTGACAAAGGTTTGAAACATTGCGAAGATGTTCTATAAAGCTTACTTATAAATAAACTAAAAGTCCCCAACTCTACCTCTTGCGCTCGAGCCACTATATTGGGAAAATGATGCTCCGATTCAGTTTTATGCTTATGTCTCACTAACCATTAGCGATATCGAAATTATGCCTCCCATAAAAAATAAATCCTATAGAATTCTCTACAAAAAATGCCATATACATTTTCTTCGTAACTATTACTATACTCTTCGCAGAATAGTGATAACTTGAGAGAAAAAAGTCCAGCTTTATTGAAATTATATTGAAGAGTATGTTAGTTTTAGCTTTGGGAAGAACTCTTGATTTTGAAAAAAATCGATCGGTAAATATAAAAGTTATGAAACATTTTATCAAGAAAATTCGGGTGAAGAGTGTTGCAACGCCTTTGACAAAATTCTATAAACACAAAGATACCGCATAGTATACTAACCAAGGGTTCAACAATCAAGATGGAATCATTGAGAGATGATAAAAATTGCAAGTATGGCAATTAAACCTACAATTTTATGAAAGATTATAACACTCTTCACCTGTATTTCTGTCATAAAATGTTTCATAACCTTTATATTTACTGATCGATTGCTTTCAAAATCAGTAGGTTTCTTTCTCTAGGTAACACTGACTTATTGTCCAAATTTCAATAAAATCGGACTTTTCTTAGGTCATCGTGCTTACAAAAAACCTATCGGACGGAGAAACAGGCAGACAGGAAGGCAGACAGGAAGGCAGACAGGAAGGCAGACAGATGAACATTTTGAAAGTCATTCAGAATTTTATGACTTAGACAATTATATGACTTTTTTTCTCTATGAGAGATATTTACGGTTTTAGAAATGTGCCTACAAAATGGAATATACTCTACGTTTTCGTACTTGCAAAGAATACTAGATGCAAAAAAAATGTATATAACATTTTTTGTAGAGAATTTTATAAACTTTATTTTTTATACGAAGCATAATTTCGATATCGCTAATAGTTAAAGAGACAAGCAAAAAATTGAATTGGAGCACCATTTTTTCAAGACGTCGCGCGTTGGCTTGAGCGCAAGAAATGGAGTTGGGGACTTTTAGAATGTTCAATAGTAGGCCTTAATAAACATCTTTGACAACTTGAACAGTTTTTCCGTTGAACGTCAAAATTTGTTAATATTTGGCTAGGGTAATACTCATTTTGAAAAATTCCTAACCAAGCATGGGGGTGTGGTCTAATTTACGTTTAATGTGATTATATAAAAAATACAGATTACCATTGAATTTGACACACTTTTACATAGTAATTTTAAAACTATAATAAATATAAATGTATAGGTTAATATATGTTTAAAAAATCAATCAATTTAGAATTTTTATTTGTCAAAAAAACTAAACCCTTAATAGAATAAAATACACTCTAATCTTAATAAACTACACAGTTAATTTCAAAATAAAACAAAACTAAATGGCAGTAGGTGTACCGAATGGTTGATTTTGGACAATTTAATGTGGAAATTATCCTTAATAAAAAACTGAAGGTCCATACCTGCCCCTGTTTTGTAAGCTTTTCTATAAAGTATTTTTTTTTATTTACATACCAAAATTAAAACTTGGCCATTTAAGAAAAAGTTAAATATCTCGTTTCTCTTCGGTAAGATAATTAAACAGTTTTAGGAGAGATTTAATATTTTAGTGATATTGCTATTATTTTTCTTTGCACCCTGTTACAACCAAAGATACAACCAAAATTCAACAGAAGTCAATCTGATTTACGCAATTGACTTTTAGTAGTTACCACCCAAACACATGGGAGACACCCGTTTTTATTGCTCTTTCTTGGAACTATATTAACTCTGCAGGTGCCTTCTTCCAATAATATCAATTTATGACCATTTTTAGAATTCAGTCCCAACTTATAGATACACTTATTATTTTATTTTACGAAATTAAGAACAAAATTGTGATATAAATTTGGCGCCCCGAGGCGGTCGCCTCGCTGCCTCACCTCTCAACGCTGCTCTGATTTTCGTGCAAGTTATTTTTAAATCGATAGTAAATTTGCACACATGGCACTTGCATTTATAAAATTTTCAGTTGTAAACTTTTTGCAAATTATATGAAAAGTAACACGTGACTGCTAAAAACTCTACTTTCTCATATTTTTAAAATTTTATTAACATGAAAAATAAGAACCTGAAAGGGACGGGACATTATATCTAAATAAATTGAGGAAAACAAAAATTGAAATATTTAGAGTAATATATACATTTTAAAAAAGTATTTCATGACTCCCTCTTGTGTACCACCAGTTGTTGACTTTACATCCAAAGTTAAACATACAAGTTTCTTTCCACGATTAAATATTTTTTTCAGCAGTTCATTGTCCCAAACACTTGTCGAATGTTAAAAAGCGCGTAAAGTGCCCTTTGAGCTCTTTGAGATATGGTAAGAAGTATGACAACATCGCAGGATCCCATCTTACACTATTACATCAACATATACATTAGTGGATCTCGACTTGTTTGGTTTTTATTAAGGATCTCGTTTTGTTTAAATTTTATCACGAAAAATTCAAAGGTGGAATTTGTTTCCCCTGTGTTGGTTTATGGATTAAAGGGATAATGAAGCAAGTTTCTGTAAAAAATATACTCAACAAAGTCTTTCTCTTGTGATGGATCTCGAGTTGTCCAAATTTTATTCGGATCTCGACTTGATATAAAAACATATATATTGATGTGTTTCTGGGTACAAAAAAAAATTTCGTTAATTTAATTATTTTATTAAATTTTTATCTGGAAAGCAGAAATGTCTATATTCGGCGCCACTGCTTCCTAGTTTCCCAGCAAACACACATTTATTAGTATAAGTTACCAATAGGTGTCACTCTATCTCAGTGCAGATTCTTTAGCTCAATTTAATAAAAGGCAAATTAAAATCATAGATCAAATAATAACAATTTTATTTAAGAAAAGTAGATCAGATTAATTTACAAAATTTTAATTTAGTTGAACCTTGGCCTTGGGTTTCTTATATTTAGGAAACAAAATTCTGCCCTTTTATTTTAATTACAAATACTTATTCTAAGAAAATGAAAGAAATCTTTGCTTTATTTAATATCGATAAAACAGGTAACTGTATGCGACGTGACGTCCCGATACGAATCACTGATTTGTTGCACTACACTGTTGTGATCCTGGTTACCTGCAAACTCCCTCGATTTCTCGTGCCGTGCCTTTGTGGTAATTTTGTTCCTTGTGAAATTTGTTCAATTTGATGTGCCTTGGACGACTTTGATGCTAAAATATTGGATTAATACCGTATGGCTTACTTGAAAATCCGATAAGTCAAATTTGACAAACAGCTGACATTAAGGTTATGTTTCGATGATAATTATTTTGTTTTTTAAACCTTGCAACATTGGTTCCTCTTACTTCTCAACTTATTAATGTTTGATTTACATACTTTTCTTCATCTGAATTTGAATTTTCTTTACTATTTGTAATAATTTCTGGACTCAATTTTGAAAATAACTCTCTTCTTTTTATTACAAAATCAACGACTTATAACAAACTTTTCATGGAAACGTTCCTTGTTTCTTGAAAACTTTGTTAATTAATGACTTTTTTCTGAAATTAGATAACTAGACCTGTCAAAATTTCATAAATTTTATTTGGTTATGAATTTAAATTTTTCTTTTAGACCTTCTCTGTCTGTTTTACTGTTTGAAACAGATTCCTTATTTAATTCTGATTCTTTCAGTATCCTTTTTATTTCTCTAGGTTTTATATTTAAGTAGTTCCAAAACGTTGCATGATTTTCACATAATTTCTATTTTAAACAATTTACACTAGATTTGATGCATGATTTACCTTTCTTAATCTTCTTACTAACTAGCTCTCTTAATTCTAATTAACAAATTTACTTTTCAGTATGAATAAATGCTAACTCTATAACTTTTTATTTTCAGAACTCGTAGTCAATGTTTCTTCAGTCCTTGAAGTAGTGTGTCCTTTTACCTACCGAACTGAAAATCATTTTGAAATGTTCTTTGCAGTGTTTTCTTTCAACTGCCTGCATAATAAATAGGAAAACAATGTTTTTAACAATCTAATATTTAAATAACCAGTGACAGCACGCAAATTATGGTTACTGATGGTCAACACTGAAACTTTAAACTACAATTAACATATGGAATTCAGGGATGTATGTCTCAGGTTTAATCTGAGGTAATAGTCTTTGATTTTAAATGTTTATGATTTAAACCCGAGCACTAATTTTCGAGAAATCTTAGATTTAAGTTTTATTTGTGCTCCTTTTCTTTTTAAAGAGTCCTTATGTACACTATAGAAATATTATTCAGTTTGTTTGTGAATTTTCACTTCCTTTTATGTTTTTGTCACCTATATTGTTTAATATTTTAGTTTTAAATTATTTTCTTGCTTTAATTTGAAGTTTTAAATTTTCAGATGTGGAAATTTACATTTCCTATTTTGTGGAAGTTTTTCCAGTTTGATGAGCTCCGGATCAACCTATGATTGTCTATTAGCCAGAAACACTCTAACGATGGATTCCTGATATGATTTTTCCACCTTTGGTTTTGTATTTAAGAAGTCTAGCTTCTGAAGATAAAGTGAGATTTTACAAATTTTAAACCTACTTATTTTAAAATTTTAAGCATTTTACAATATTTATTGTTACTATTTAATCTCTGTCTTTCAATTTAAATTCGTTTACTGATAGTATGTTTACTATCGATAATTCATGTTAGTTTTAAAGTTTTTACTTTGTAATCATTGAATTCTATGATGCAGAAACCGCAAACAGTGGCGTTGACTATTTATTTTGATAATGAAACTTATTGTCTCTCTCATGAGTATCATATCATTTTACTCCCTCCAACTAATTAAATTTGAAAATTTTAACATTTTGAAAATTCTGAAAATTTCATTAGTTTGACAAATTTGATGGGACTGTTAATCTTTGTTTTTGGTTTTCAATTCACTTACATAAGGATAAATCATTTCGATGTGGAATCTTCCACGAATTTCCTCATCTTCAGGATACATTAATTCGTACGTGTTTTCGTTTAATACCCTTTTCACTACGTATGGACCGTCGCACAGTGAGGCAAATAGCTCATTTTTTGGACAAGCGATAATTCCCAAGCCTGGAATTAATGAAATTTTATTTTTTTTTTTTTTAAACTGTTCGTTATAAAATTGCCTTTAATTCTATCGAGCCCGAATTTTGGAATTTCAAAATTAAAGGAATTAAATTTTGAAAGTAAATTAAAATTTTATCAAAAAATTGTTTAAAATTATAAAAAATTGTCACTTGGGGGTTTTTTTTGGTTTCTAATCTCATTTCTGATCCCCGAATTTTGCGATTCAAAAAACCAAGATAGCGGATCCAATATGGCGGCCATAATATTTTTTTAAATGAAATGTACATGCACAAACTGTTAAAAATTGTTACTTAGGACTTTTAAGGGTTTCTGATCGAGAATCTGAATCCTAAATTACGTAATATCGTAATCCAAAATGGCGAATCCAATATGGCGGCCATAATATTTTTTTAATTGACATGTAAATGCGCAAATTGTTAAAAATTGTTACTTGGGTGTTTTACAGATTGCTGATCATGAATCTGAAGTCCAAATTACGTAATATCGAAATCAAAGGTGGCGGATCCAATATGGTGTCCGTAAGTTAAAAAAGAATGACAAATCAAGAAGGAAACTGTTAAAATTTGTTTTTCGTTTTGAAGTTACACTGAGAGTAACTTTACAAATGTGAGCAATGTGATATATTTTTAGTGCATATCCAGATTTAAATATCTCATAAGAAAAGAGGAAATATTAATTATTTCATTTTAGCACATACTGGAAATGCAACCCTAGAATTCAAAATTACGAAATTTTACTGCGGAATCAGAAACCTCTTGGAACTAATTTTTAATAATTTTTGCATCTACGTCTTATTTTTTTTTTTTTTATTTATAACAGCTACATTGAATCCGATATTATGGTTTCCAAAGTGACGAAACTAAAATATCCGAAACAAGATTAGCGAATTAAGCCCCTAACAATTTCTTTCTTGATTTATCATTCTATTTTAACTTACGGACACCATATTGGATCCGCCATCTTGAATTTCGATATTACGTAATTTAGACTTCAGATTCATGTTCAGCAGACCCTAAAACTCCTAAATAACAATTTTTAATAATTTGCGTATGTACATTTCATTTAAAAAAATATTGTGGCCGCCATATTGGATCCGCCATATTGAATCCGCCATCTTGGATTACGATATTACATAATTTAGACTTCATATTCAATTAAAAACCTTGAGTAACATTTTTTATCAATTTGCGCATGTACATCTCATTTAAAAATATGTTATGGCCGCCATATTGGATCCGACATCTTGGATTTCGATATTACGTAATTTGGACTTCAGATTCATGATCAGCAATCTCTAAAACCAAGTAACAATTTTTAACAATTTGCGCATTTACATGTCAATTAAAAAAATATTATGGCCTCCATATTGGATTCGCCATTTTGGATTACGATATTACGTAATTTAGATTTCAGATTTTCGATTAGAAACCCTTAAAAGTCCTAAGTAACAATTTTTAACAGTACATTGTACATTTCATTTAAAAATATATTATGGCCGCCATGTTGGATCCGCTATCTTGGTTTTTTGAATCGCAAAATTCGGGGATCAGAAATGAGATTAGAAACCAAAAAACCTCCCCAAGTAACAATTTTTTATAATTTTAAACAATCTTTTGATAAAATTTTAATTTACTTTCAAAATTTAAGTCCTTTAATTTTGAAATTTCAAAATTAGGGCTCGATAGAATTAAAGGCAATTTTATAACGAACAGTTTAAAAAAAAAAAATTTAAATTTCATTAATTCCAGGCTTGGGAATTATCGCTTGTCCAAAAAATGAGCTATTTGCCCCACTGTGCGTCGTAAGGATACTGTAGTTTCGCACAAATATTTTGTTCCCTGTTTGAAATTCTCATTCGTTTTATTACTACTTTGTCGCCTTTTTTAAATGTAACTTTTCTTTTAATTTTCTTGTTTTCTCGAGCCATGAATTTTTCTGCACTTCTTCTTAACCTTGTTTTTACAAGTTCATGTATTTCATTTAAATCTTTAAAGTTTTGGTTTTCCCATGGTCGGTCTGGATCTCTTCCAAACATAGTCATAATTGGCGATACTTTGGTTACCGTGCTTGGTATATTGTTCATGTAATTTTCTACCGTCTCTGTTGCTAATGACCATTCTGTATAATACGCAAGAATCTAATCACTTCTTGCACATACCTCTCGCTTGAATTCGATCTAGGATGTCTTATTGATGTAAACCCTAACTTAATGTTTTTGTCGCTTAAATATTTTGATAACTTGTCATTATTAAAATAAGTCGCATTGTCCGCTAATATTCGTGTTGGCTTTCCAACTGTTTTACAAAAATGTTTGATTTTATTAATAGTTGTAATGGTGTTACATCTTTTTGTGGGATAAATTTTAATGTACTTTGAAAAATTGTCCACCATAACTAAAATATTTTTGAATCCTCCTGGTGCCAAAATCAAGTTACTAATAAAATCTATGGAAACGAGCTCTAGTAGTTTTGTTGTAAGTGTGCTTTTTATTTCGTTTTTGTTAACGTGATTTTTATTCTTCCCTAAACAACATTCATGACATTTTGACAACATTTCTTTGGTTAAATTCAAATCCTTTTCCGTATAAAAAGTTTCTCTATAAATTAACCACGTTTTTCGAATTCCTATGTGCCCATATCGAAAATGTAAGTCTAAAATTATTCTTGCAGCTAAAGTTTCGTCTAGTACATACTTTTCTTCATCTAAAATAGTTTTGATTATGAAATTCTCTTTTATGCTGTACCCTCTCCATGGTGTGTCTTGTATTTTGTCTCTTAGTGTTTGTAAATATTGTTGGCTGTCCAGAACTTGCCTTGTTGTGTAGAGACCATTTTCATGTGATAATGTGTTCAATGATACTATGTACGTGTTTGATTGTTCTGTTTTAACCTGTCGATTACGTGTTAAAGCGTCTGCGGTGATATTGTTTACACCCGGACGATGTTTGACAGTGAAAGAATATTCTTGAATGAGAAGTGACCAACGATAAATACGTTTGTTTGCATATCGATTTTTCATAAGAAAACATAGAGCAGCGTGGTCCGTTTCTAATGTGAAATGAGCAGCTGTTAAATAGAAAGAAAGCTTAGAAATTGCATGTACTATACTTAGCATTTCTAACTCTCCAACTGAGTAGCGGGTTTCATAGGGCTTTAGTATCCTAGAGATAAAACATATTGGCGTTTCTACCCCCCCTTGGTATTGTACCAACTCAGCTGCGACTATTGACTCTGACGCATCGGTTCTTAATATAAAAGGTAAATTAAAATCAGGACTGTTTAGCAAAAGATTGTCATGAAAGTTTGTTTTTAATTTGTTGAAAGCAGTCTCTCTACGCTCATTCCATTCCCACTTTGTTTCTTTTCTTAACAATTCTATTAGAGGAACTTCTAGCTCTGATAGTCTCGGTACAAACTTTTTATAATAGTTCAATACTCCTAAGAAACCACGTAGTGTTTTTAAATTTGTAGGACGAGGATAGTCCTTTATCTCTTTTACCCGATCTTCCCCAATACTTATGCCTGTTTGAGTTATCTTGTAACCTAGGTACTTAACAGAGGTTTGATAAAATTCGCATTTTTCAATGTTGAGCTTTAAACCTGCTTTATTTAATACGTTTAAAATTGTATCTAGATGTTCACCATGTTTTTCTATTGTTTCAGAGAAAATTAGGATGTCATCTATATAATGAAAACAAAATTCTTCAAAGCGATCGAGAATACTCTGCATTGCCCGAACGAGTGCTGAACTTGCGCTTTGTAAACCAAAAGATACCACCTTAAATTGAAAAACGGGTCCGTCGACACTAAACCCAGTATACTTGCGAGAATCCGGATGAAGTGGAATTAACGAAAAAGAATTTTTTAAATCAAGTTTAGAAAAAACTGTGTTTTTCCCTAATCTGGATAATATTGGCTGTATGTTCTGTGGTGAATCAAATTGCGATTTTGTTAACGTATTTAGGACGCGTGCATCTAAACATAATCTTAATGAGTCATTTTTCTTTTTTACTATTACCAATGGATTAATGTAATTTGTTTTTGCCGATTCAATGATATCAGATTGTAACATGTTTTGTAATTCATTTTGCACTTGTTCTCTGTACTTAAAAGGAATAGGATAATTTTTACTTTTAAATGATTTTGTTTCATCTACTTGTAGTTTGTGAATATAACCTGTTGCAACTTTTGGTTCATAGTTTATTAGTGAAATATTTTTTTGTAAAAGTTCATGAATAATTCTTTCATATTTAAGTGGACATTTTATATCAATATTTTTGGGCATAATATAATTACTATTCATAACATATGTGGGTATGCTCCCCATCATATATTCCGCATTGGCTTGATCGCCGTTTAATTCATTTCTTACCGCATTTTTATTTTTGATACAGGTGGTCATTGTGCCTCCCTCGTATCCCGCATTTTTTTCGACATGGGTGGTCACTGTGCCAACCTCATGTCCCGCATTGACTTTATCGTCATTTAATTCTTTAATTACCGCATTTTTATTCAATATAATCTCTTTTTTACTATATATAGGTAACGTTTTACCTTCTAATCTAAGGAATCTTGTTCCCAAATCAATATTAGCCCTCAATTTATATAAAATATCTTCACCAAGAATAATGTCAAAATTTAATTCAGGTACTATAAATAACACAGCCACACAAAAAAAATAAAGTGTCTTGACCCCAGAGACTGACTAGGTAGACTTTATGTTTTTCGGGTCGCTGAATCCGAATCCGTGGTCCATTTGATCCCATGTCATCAGGTTTAAGGTCATTTGAAGGTCAAATTGAGATAGGACCGTGAAAAATTCCGTAAAAAATTTATATTTATGTTTTTGAGGTTGCTGAATCTGAATCCGGGGTTTATTTGATCCCATGTCATTAGGTTTAAGGTTATTTGAAGGTCAAATTGAGATATGACCGTGAAAAATTCCGTAAAAAAATTGTGTTCATGTTTTTGAGGTTACTGAATCCGAATCCGGGGTCCATTTGATCCCATGTCATCAGGTTTAAGGTCACTTGAAGGTCAAATTGAGATAGGACCGTGAAAAATTCCGCAAAAAATTTACGTTTATGTTTTTGAGGTTTCTGAATCCGAATCCGGGGTTTATTTGATACCATCATGTCAGAATCAAGGTCAAATAAAGGTCAAACACATGAAATTCAATAATACAATCTTTTTGACGCCGGATTCTGAAAAAGCAGAAAATTTTACGTCCAAATACATCCTGAATGGTTCATGGAACCGATTTCTTAGGTCATTTGATGGTTATCAAGCAGTCAAATGTTTATTTTCCATTTCTTAGCTGATATATCGATTGTAAATCGAAAACTTGCGTCTATGACTAGTGACCTTCAAGTTTTTGTGATCGTTTATCACGATCCCGGTATCCATTTGATACCATGACATATAAACCAAGGTCAATCGAAGGTCAAACGCCATAATTCGAATGATATAAATTTTTTAACACCGTATTCTCAAAGAACAAAAAATCTTACGTCCAAATACGTCCTGATCCCGTAGCTATAAAATGGGGATTACAGACGATGAAAGCTGATGAATCCGCTTACTGGAATGACCACATTGCTCAATAATCCCATAACCGAGTAACCCCATAATTTTATTACTTAGTCTCTCATAGCAAAAATTCTGTTCTTTATAATTAAAATTGTTGAGCTTCATAACTCCAAACCATGCCTGTAATTATGGAACTCATTTTCTCGCTCTGCAACTTATCATGAAATTTCTTTGCATGGAACAACCTTTACACCCAAATTAGCATAGCACTTGTGTCTGCATCCAGGGCACCTCCTCGTGGTGACAGCGGGCAACGGAGTAAGCCCGTTATGATGTACAAAATCCGTTCACGCAACCTCCTCGTGTACATAGGGTAACGCTAATGCTGACGGTTTCACAATTCAGTTGAAAGATTCAAAAGAAATCTGTATTTGACCTGCAGATGATCTTTCAGGGTCCAAAAAATTATATCATATGAATTATAGCGTTCGACCTCAGTTTATACATCATTGTATCAAATGGATACTGGGATCGTGATAAGCGACCACAAAAACTTAAAGGTCACTAATCATAGACGCAAGTTTTCGATTTACAATCGATATATCAGCTAAGAAATGGAAAATAAGCAGTTGACCGCCTGATAACCAACAAATGACCTAAGAAATCGGTTCCATGAACCATTCAGGATGTATTTGGGCGTAAAATTTTCTGCTTTTTCAGAATCCAGGGTCAAAAAGATTGTATTATTGAATTTCATTGTTTGACCTTCATTTGACCTTGATTCTGATATGATGGTATCAAATAAACCCCGGATTTGGATTCAGCAACCTCAAAAACATAAACATACATTTTTTGTGGAATTTTTCACGGTCATATCTCAATTTGACCTTCAAATGACCTTAAACCTGATGACATGAAATCAGATGGACTCCGGATTCGGATTCAGCAACCTCAAAAACATAAACATACATTTTTACGGAATTTTTCATGGTCATATCTCAATTTGACCTTCAAATGACCTTAAACCTGATGACATGGGATCAAATGGACCCCGGATTCGGATTCAGCGACCCGAAAAACATAAAGTCTACCTAGTCAGTCTCTGGGGTCAGGATACTTTATTTTTTTTTGTGTGGCTGTGTAATTCACATTTAAAATTGTAGTTTTCTACTTTAAAAGATGTTTGCAATATGCTGGTGCTTTCAGAAAACTTTCTGCCATTGGCGTTAATTAATCGTATTTTTGCCATTCTTATACATTTTTGGGCAAATTTATCCTTATTTTTGTTAAATAAACTCTCGTTAATCATTGATATTTCTGAACTGCAATCAATAAGTGCATCTAACATTAAACCTTGCATATTTAAATTAACCATTGGTAGGTGACTTTGTTTTGTTTCATATAAACTTCCGTTTTCGTTGTCCGTTGTGATAAATTCGCGGGCGTGAGAATAGTTGGTAGTTAAAACATTTCTTCTTAAAAATCCTGCTGTCGAGTATTAACTTGGGCTTGAGTCTCAATTTTATGCATTTCGATTTGATTCTGTTGTCCATTTCTCTGTTGTACGTTGGTGTTTGCTACCTGTGCGTAGGATCTTGTATCCCTTTTCTGCTCATCGTTTGCTTGTGGCCTGTTTTGTTGGTTTTGGTTTATTCTTTGCTGATTGTTGTTGTAGTACCCATTGTCGTTTGTCCTTTGCTGATTGTTGTTGTTGTAATACCTTTGTTGATTTCCATTGTAGTTGTTGTTTTGATTGTTATAAAAGTTTCTTGGTTGATTTCCATTGCCTTGGTTGTTATAGTTATTGTTTCTTCTTTGTTCGTAGTTTTGACCTGTGTCATAATTTTTGCTTCTATCATCATATCTCCTGTTTTCATTATTGTAGTTTTGTTGAGTGTTTCTTCTCCATCCAGTGCGATGGTCGTCTATACTTCTTATGTATTCTATGAGACTGTCCAAAGTTGTGATTCGTTGTGTAATGATGACACTGTGTACATCATCTGGGAAATGACGTGCTAAATACCTAACCATTTCACTTTCCGTGAAAGATGGTTGTAGATGTTTGATATTATATACCTTTCGCAGTATATAATTTTTCCTGGATACTCCGATGTTCTCACTGTATTTTCCATTAAAGAGATTTAATCTAATCTTTTGTTGATTATACTCCCCCCAATATTGTTTCATTACAAGCGATTCAAATTCTTCGAAACTACTGAACCTACTCTCAACAGTGGCGTACCAAATTTCAGCTTCACCACGTAACATGTTCTGTATGACTTGTTTTATGTTTGTCCCAGGGTGTACCGTTTCTAGATGTAGTTTAAGCCTAGTAGTAAATATTTTCGGGTGTATTCTCGAGTCACCGTAGAAATAAAATTGGGATTTCTGGAATGCGTGGTTGATTGTATATCCGAGGTTAGCGTTCGCTCCTTGTTTTCCTTCTGATAACTTCGTATCCATTAATTTTATCCGTCCGTCCTGTTCTTTTAAAGTTGCCGTGACTGCTTCATTTTGTCTTTCCAGTCGACCATCTATCTCTGAAAATCCTTCAACTATGAATTTTTCCACATTAGTTTGAATTTCCTTTTCTGACTCTTTTACTCTATTGTGAATTTCCATAGCCAAGTCTTCTTTAATATTTTCTAATCTTACTTCTACTCTGAGGTTCATTTCCGTCATGTATTGATCAAATTTTCCGTTGCATTCTTCAAATTTCTTGTCCATTTTCTCGTTTATTTCTTGTTTGTTTTCTTCAAATTTCTTGTTCATTTCTTGTTCATTTCTTCTTTTGTGCTATCTATTTTCTTGTTCGTGTCGTCTATTTTCACACCTATACCTGTCATCATTTGCATGAGTTGGTGGAGTATGTTTGCTTCTGTCTGTTCAGTTGTTTGTATTGTGTCTCCTATTTGTGTTGGTTCCTGCTGTTGTTCGGTCTGCTCCTGTGTTGTTGTTTCTTCTTGCGTTTCTGTTTCGCCTGCTGTTTGAGACGTAGATGCCTCTTGTTCATTATTACCTTTCATCTTACCTGACCTTAGTTTCATATAATTTTATAACAGTGAAAATACCACACCAATTCTCTTTTCAGAATTCTCAATTATTTTTACCAAAGCCTTTTTGTTTTAAATTTTATTTTAAAATTTTGTTTTTACTCAAAACCTTTTGTTTGTGATTTTTAAATAAATTACTATGATTATTTTGCTATTTTATTCGCCCCACGTTGGGTTAGACATTTAAATGATGTGTTTCTGGGTACAAAAAAAAAATTTTGTTAATTTAATTATTTTATTAAATTTTTATCTGGAAAGCAGAAATTTTTATATTCGGCGCCACTGCTTTCTAGTTTCCCAGCAAACACACGTTTATTAGCATGAGTTACCAATAGGTGTCACTCTATCTCAGTGCAGATTCCTTAGCTCAATTTAATAAAAGGCAAATTAAAATCATAGATCAAATAATAACAATTTTATTTAAGAAAAGTAGATCAGATTAATTTACAAAATTTTAATTTAGTTGAACCTTGGCCTTGGGTTTCTTATATTTAGGAAACAAAATTCTGCCCTTTTATTTTAATTACAAATACTTATTCTAAGAAAATGAAAGAAATCTTTGCTTTATTTAATATCGATAAAACAGGTACCTGTATGCGACGTGACGTCCCGATACGAATCACTGATTTGTTGCCCTACACTGTTGTGATCCTGGTTACCTGCAAACTCCCTCGATTTCTCGTGCCGTGCCTTTGTGGTAATTTTGTTCCTTGTGAAATTTGTTCAATTTGATGTGCCTTGGACGACTTTGATGCTAAAATATTGGATTAATACCGTATGGCTTACTTGAAAATCCGGTAAGTCAAATTTGACAAACAGCTGACATTAAGGTTATGTTTCGATGATAATTATTTTGTTTTTTAAACCTTGCAACATTGGTTCCTCTTACTTCTCAACTTATTAATGTTTGATTTACATACTTTTCTTCATCTGAATTTGAATTTTCTTTACTATTTGTAATAATTTCTGGACTCAATTTTGAAAATAACTCTCTTCTTTTTATTACAAAATCAACAACTTATAACAAACTTTTCATGGAAACGTTCCTTGTTTCTTGAAAACTTTGTTAATTAATGATTTTTTTCTGAAATTAGATAACTAGACCTGTCAAAATTTCATAAATTTTATTTGGTTATGAATTTAATTTTTTCTTTTAGACCTTCTCTGTCTGTTTTACTGTTTGAAACAGATTCCTTATTTAATTCTGATTCTTTCAGTATCTTTTTTATTTCTCTAGGTTTTATATTTAAGTAGTTCCAAAACGTTGCATGATTTTCACATAATTTCTATTTTAAACAATTTACACTAGATTTGATGCATGATTTACCTTTCTTAATCTTCTTACTAACTAGCTCTCTTAATTCTAATTAACAAATTTACTTTTCAGTATGAATAAATGCTAACTCTATAACTTTTTATTTTCAGAACTCGTAGTCAATGTTTCTTCAGTCCTTGAAGTAGTGTGTCCTTTTACCTACCGAACTGAAAATCATTTTGAAATGTTCTTTGCAGTGTTTTCTTTCAACTGCCTGCATAATAAATAGGAAAACAATGTTTTTAACAATCTAATATTTAAATAACCAGTGACAGCACGCAAATTATGGTTACTGATGGTCAACACTGAAACTTTAAACTACAATTAACATACGGAATTCAGGGATGTATGTCTCAGGTTTAATCTAAGGTAATAGTCTTTGATTTTAAATGTTTATGATTTAAACCCGAGCACTAATTTTCGAGAAATCTTAGATTTAAGTTTTATTTGTGCTCCTTTTCTTTTTAAAGAGTCTTTATGTACACTATAGAAATATTATTCAGTTTGTTTGTGAATTTTCACTTCCTTTTATGTTTTTGTCACCTATATTGTTTAATATTTTAGTTTTAAATTATTTTCTTGCTTTAATTTGAAGTTTTAAATTTTCAGATGTGGAAATTTACATTTCCTATTTTGTGGAAGTTTTTCCAGTTTGATGAGCTCCGGATCAACCTATGATTGTCTATTAGCCAGAAACACTCTAACGATGGATTCCTGATATGATTTTTCCACCTTTGGTTTTGTATTTAAGAAGTCTAGTTTCTGAAGATAAAGTGAGATTTTACAAATTTTAAACCTACTTATTTTAAAATTTTAAGCATTTTACAATATTTATTGTTACTATTTAATCTCTGTCTTTCAATTTAAATTTGTTTACTGATAGTATGTTTACCATCGATAATTCATGTTAGTTTTAAAGTTTTTACTTTGTAATCATTGAATTTTATGATGCAGAAACCGCAAACAGTGGCGTTGACTATTTATTTTGATAATGATACTTATTGTCTCTCTCGTGAGTCAAGATATCATATATATATGTATATATATATATATATATATATATATATATATATATATATATATATATATATATATATATATATATATATATATATATATATATATATATATATATATATATATATATATATATATATATATATATATATATATATATATATATATATATATATATATATATATACATCCCGCTATCAATGCTGCGTCCTTTCACAAGCCAACCTTACTGCGTCTCCCAGAAATACGTTAGTTAGCTCAAATCTAATGAAGTATATTGAATCTGCTAATCAAATTCAGTTAACATCTGGTTTTAAAATTGTAATAACTCAAGAAATAAAAAAGTTTAATATACAAGACAATACTGCGTCCTTTCAAAAACAGCACGTTATTACGTCCGAGAAATTTTATTTTTCTTGAATACAATGCTGCGTCCGAGATGACTACTTTTTGTTAAGCTTAGTATATTACTGCGTCCGGCGCGGTTGTCATATTTACCCTAATAATTCTATTGCACTTGTAGTAGAACAAATCTCTCAGTTATTTCTAAATGTCAGTAGAATTCGAAATATGATTTTTCTGTCGATTATTATTTTAGGATCAGTCTTTCAATTGTGCACTAAAAGTAGCCTCAAATTTGCAATATAAAATGATATATTCAGGAGATCAATGAAATTTTGCATAGATGTTCATTTTTATTTACTCCTTCAAGAAGCGATAAGTTCACCTTAGAATAGAAGGCAGAGCATATGCTTCTTGCTCTTTCTTTTTGCACACATCTCGAATGATAAGCGTTTTAGTCTTGAAAGTTAAAAACCACGTTTCTTGAAGTTTGAAGTACAAATGTGTTTAATAATAAATGCCTTCGGATTTGTTCTTTTGTAAGGAACAATGTTAAAAAAAATTGCTTTTTGGCCCATCCGTGGTAAAGAGTAGAAGCCACCTTTTTTACTAAGTTTGAGGTGCTGAAAACGAATCCGTCACCCGCTTTGGCGAAAAGTCTCGGAAACACATGAAAACAACTTCTATTGAAAGTGAAGATTCTCATTTTCCAAATCAAAAGTCATTTAAATAATTAAAGAATTTCTTAATATAAAAACAATTAATATTTTCTGGATAGTAATAGCACACCGTACACCCCAAAAGTGTGAGAAATATTCATGGATGAGAAATATTCATCTGAATTGACTAAATCACCTTATTATGACAAAAAAACATCAAACTGGGTGATTAGGGATTTCTTTTGTAATTAAAACCAATAGAAACTCTAAAAAGATAAAATCCACCACCTTAATTGGTGGGGATGTGTAAGAGTATTCAGAAGTAATCACATTATAACCTGATAATAGCCATTTAATAAGGAGTTTTGTGTTTTTTTTTAATAAATAAATAACCGTATATTACATATTATAACTTACACCGTTCTTATGGGTGGTGAAGGGTGAGGGAAACATCCCATCCGCAGTGAAGTGTGGAAACCACCTTTTTACTAATTTTGGGGTGCTGATTACGAATCTGTCATCCAAATTGGCTAAAAACATCGGGAAGACAGTAAAAAAACAACTCTTATTGAAATTGATATTAGAACTTGCAAGAAAAAGTTCTTTAGTGCAGGAAATTCTTTCAAAATACTCAGTTTCATTAGGTAAGTAAAAACCGCTGCCCAAGGAATCACTACTTCTACATCAATATTTTCTATCCAAGTCACTCACAACGAAAAAATTGTGTATGTGGAAATAATTGTTTATGGAACTTTAATAATACAGGGTGTAATCAGTTTCATGTCATTAAAAAAAACTAGTGTTGAGGAACGACTAAATGAACAAAAAAACCTTATATAACATATTACATGGGGGTCTAAAACCCATATAGAAAAAAAATAGACAAAAATTTCGAAATTTTTCAATAAATTGTTTGAGAACTGCTATAATGTTGGGATAGGCTTTTATCTTCGCGTATGTCGGCGCCTCTAACCATCAAATACGCTAATACGGCTTTTTCAAAGTATCGCGCTCCTTTGTTAGAGACCGAGCTTTGGCGAGGATACAAGTTGATAATCATACTTCTTTATGGATTTTTAAAAGTAGGTAAGGTAAGGTCTTTAGCGTTGCGATAAAGGTGAAAGACGTCGGCGTTTTCTGAGTGCTTAGTAGATCTGAAGAAAACTATACTCCCTCTTGTGCAATATTTTGGTTTCTGTGGGCACTTCATTAAGTACACACATCTAACCCGTTCGTTGTTTTCGTTCTTTTTGAATTTTAGGCCACGTATTTACAGTTAAGATTTATTTTATTGACTTACCGTTCAAGTCGTTAAGTTCTTGATTACGTACAGACAATATTTGTTCGTCCTTTTTGTGTTACTTTTTGGATTTTGGACCAAGTTTTTATTTTTATTATTTTTTTTAACAACTTTAGTGTGGTATTTTAATGTGCATGGAAACCATAAAAAATGATCCTAATTTACCAATTGTGTTGAACGGAGTGCGTATGTCCTTAGTTCGACGTGCCGAAAAGTGTATTGATGCAGACGGAAGCCATTTCGAACAATTTAACTAAATCAACAAAATTGGTAAGTTCTAGACATCGAATATTTTAGTTTCAGATACCTGATCGGCAATTCGTTAAATAAATCAGATTTTTTCTTAACTTAAAAATGCACATAATTATTTTCTGTTATCGTATCTCAGACGTCTAACTCTTTATTTCCCAATGTCATGCAATAATTATTCACTCTTTAAGATTTTAACCCAGAACACTCATTTAGGTTACAAATGTTAATAAATCACATTTAAATCTGATAAATTATAAACAACAATAAAAGCTCCAATATTTTGTTCTAAATTAAAAAAACACATGTAAAGAAATGCTGTGTTTAACTTCTATGCCCATCATTTGCTCTTGCAGTTCTGCAAAAAGAGATAACGAATTATTTACATTTTTATAATTGGTTCGGTTGAGGTGGTCATCAAAGGTGCCGCCCTTCTTTGCTTTGAACCGCCCGGCGAAAACGAGTCGGTCGGTAATCTTTGCACTTTTTTATGTCAATTTAAAAGTTGTATAATTGGGAACTACTACACGTCCATTGACCCAGAAAGGCAGTGGTTCTCAAATGTTTCCTACCCTAATATTCAAATTGCTGAAATGGGTCAGTTTTTTTTCAAAGTGCCCCTAGGGGTCATAAAGGTTTTTTGTTTGTCTGGTCGGTCCTCATTACCAGTTTTTTTTTAATGACATGAAACTGATTACACCCTGTATATTATTTGAAATCCTCTACCCCGAAAACCCATAAAACGATACCCCACATCGGTAGTTCGATGGGGGTGGTGATAGGGGGTGGTAATGGGGGTGGATGAAGTAAAAAAATATTTTGAGATTTCTGGTTCTTACGCACACACTAAATCACATTTTCTTTTCATCCCCTTTAAAAATGGGGTGGGGGTGGTAATGGGGGTGGCTAATGCCAAAAAATTTTTTGAGCCCTTAGCTTCTCTTGTATATACTAAATACCAATTTTATGGACTCTTACCTGCTTGATTTACCTATTCACCCCAAATTTACCTCAATTTACCCTCCAACCCTTCGACGAAACAAGATGAAAATATAATCTAGTTCCAGATCTTGTTAAAGTACATATGTATACCAAATTTCAAGTCAATATCTCAAATGGTTCCAGAGTAAACGTGCGCACAAAAAAAGTTACAGACAGACCGACAGAAATTTTTTTTCGCTCAACCTTAAAATCTCTACGTTTCATGACATTCTAAGCCTATTTGAACAATAAAAATTTTAAAAATTTTTTTGTCATTACTATACTTCCATTGGATGTGGAAGTAAAAAAGAAGCAAAAATTCTAAATTCACCACCTCCCCCCCTCGTTTTCCTCACCCTTCACCATCCATAAGAACGGTGTATAGTTACAATATTACTCCTCGTTAAATGGCTATTATCAGGTTATATTGTGATTACTTCTGAATACTCTTACACCCATCCCCACCAATTAAGGTGGTGAATTTTATCTTTTTAGAGTTTTTATTGATTTCAATTACAAAAGAAATCCCTAATCACCCAATTTGATGTTTTTTTTATCATAATGAGGTGATTTAGTCAATTCAGGTGAATATTTCTCACCCCTGAATATTTCTCACATTTTTGGAGTTGAGGTGTACGGTGTGCATATCACTATTCAGAAAATATTACTTGCTTATTAAATTAAAAAATTAATTAATTATTTAAATGACTTTTGGTTGGGAAAAGGAGAACGAACCTTCACTTTATGGCACGCAAATAAGAGTTGTTTTTTTAATGTGTTCCCTAGATTTTTCGCCAAAACGGGCGACGAATTCGTTTTCAGCACCCCAAAATTAGTAAAAAAAATGGCTTCCACACTTTACCACGTTAGAATTTTTAAAAACTGTTTTTATGAAGATAAAAGTTTTTGCGCTCATATTTAATATCAATTTAATTAATTAATTTAATTTAATTCTTCTCTAAAACAGAAACCAAATATTATCGGAAAAAGAGGGGATTTATTTTCTATCATATCTATCTCCAGTTTCAACTAAGGGTGTTGAACTCCTTGTAAATAAATTAAAGTCTTCAAACTCTAGTGGTCATGATAATATTTCTAATAATTTGGTTAAAAAATGCAAATATGCGATAAGAGGTCCATTATGTTATATAATATACCTTTCTATAGAGAAAGGTGTATTTCCCAGTAAATTTAAAAGAGCTATAGTCTCTCCATTATACAAGAAGGAAGATTCAAATCACTATAATAATAATTATGGAGCCATTAGTCTACTATGTAGTTTCTCTAAAATTTTAGAACTCTCTCAAAGAGCAATTATAAGATTTTTTACATCAGAATATGTTACTGTCTCCTACTGAACATGGTTTCACTACAAACAAAAGCGCTAAGTCTGCGTTGTGTGATTTTCATCACAAAACCATTAAAGCTTTAGACAACAAGAAATCAGTTATAGGTCTTTTCGAAGATTTCTCACGAGCTTTTGACTTGATAGACCATCAGCTGCTTAAGGCCAAACTAGCACTATATGATATTCGAGGAACTGATTTACAAATATTTTTCTTCTATTTAGACAACAGGACACAAATTATAAAAATGGCTGGTGTAGTTGAAAGTAATATTTGTGATATTAAACAAGAAGTTCCACAGGGGTCAATTTTGGGACCACTTTTATATATTATATTTACTAACTATGTGGTCAGTCATCTACAAAAAATACCAAATGTTCATGTGATCTGTTATGCTGATGATACAAACATTCTAGTTACCGGCAACAACCTGCGCATCCATGTTACGCGGAGAGACTCACTGCGCATCCATTGCACTTGAGGAAACCCACTGCGCATCCATGGTGCTCGGGAAAACCCACTACGCATCCATTGTACTCGAGGAAACCCAGTGCGCATTAATAGTACTCCTGGAAACCCACTGCGCATCCATGGTACCCGGAGAAACCTACTGCGCATTAATTACATTCAAGGAAAACTTCTACGCATCCATGGTACTCGGGAAAACCCACTGCGCATCCATTGCACTCGAGGAAACCCACTGCGCATCCACTGAACTCGAGGAAACCCACTGCGCACATAGCACATGGGCGGGTATCTGTCAAATTTCATGCTTAAAAATATCCGTCTCCCTGTTCACCCGTTCGCGGCGTCTCTTTTTAAAAACCGTCGAATACGTGTCCTTATTTCCTCAGGAAAGCCTGTCGCTGGAATATCGCGTTTCTGACTTACGTGATTTCAGAGATACGGGTACCCTTTAAGGCGCAGTTACACGGCGCGTGATTGGGCGAGCCTGGCTCGGCGAGTCACGAAACACGCGCCTTGTGACATAGGCAACTTGGCATGGCTTGCGACTCGGGAGACGTTGCTCGCGTCGGCTCGCGTCTTCCATCTAGTTGTCGATACACGGTACACGGTACCAGGTTCGTGGAACCACGCACCAGGTTCGTGGATCGGCAAACCACGCGGCGTGTAACTGACCATCTACCACCCCCGTTTTCACCACTTCAAAAAGTGAAAATCGAAATTTCGTCCGACTCGTGTCTAATAGATTCCAATAAAGAGTACTTCTGTCAAATTTCATGCTTCTGGGTCTAACCGTTTCCGAAATGCTTAAAAACTTCCCCCTCCCCGTTCACCCGTTCGGGGGTCTTTTTTTGAAAACCGTCTTCTTGTTTCCTCAGAAGAGTCCATCGCTCGAATAATCACGTTTCTGACTTACGCGATTTCAAAAATACAGGTGCGTTTTAAACCATCTACCACCCCCGTTTTCAAAAATTGAAAATCGAAATTTCGTCTTACACGATCTAATAGATTTCAACAAAAAATATTTCTGCCAAATTTCATGCATCTAGATCTAACCTTTCCGGAAATACCTAAAATTTCAACCCCCTTTTTATCAAACAAAAAGGTATAATAATGGTTCTATTTATGTTATTAGACTTATAATAAACCACACTATTTGACAATATTTGATGAACTTATTAGTATATTATTCAACGAGTGGTAATAACTCACGCAGATGAAGTTTACAGCACGAGCCGCAGGCGAGTGCTGTAATTCATCAAGTGAGTTATTACCATTACCGCAAGTTGACTGCTATACTTTTTTTACGATTACAACAATAAATATTAAATTGAGAAAATTTTGTTTAAATTAGGTTTCTTTATTAATATAATTGACGGTAAAATTTAATTTAATTTAATTTAAATTAATTTAAGAATTTCTCTCGGGCAGAGCCACATCTTCGTGAAGCGCGTTACGTCGATTGGACAGGCCAGGCATGAAGATAAAGGTGATTGGCACTGTAACCTGGTGATTTATAATAACTCACTCATTGTAACTCACGTTATTTGTTTATGGATACTATTAATTGTTCAAAAGCAGTTCATTAATTAGTATATACCTTAATAAGAGTAGATAAAATCACCAAAAGTAGTATATATTAGTCATAGGTTTTTTGCTCCTAACTTAGCATATCTAGAATATTACCTACAATATCTTATTAATATTTGTAATCCTATTTACATTCACACTATTGTCTGTAATTCTCCTATTTCCTTATTCAAAACAGTAACCATAAAATTAGTATAATGTCCTGTAGTCTGACTGCCTTTGTATGTTCATTCACTTTAATCATCTGAAAATGTCACGTTGAGTGCCGAACTACGGTAAGGTGCAAGTTACAAATATTTCGAATTCACCGGCATTCCAAGTAAGAATGAAAGAATGACTAGATATTTATTAGCCGGTGTTGTCAAATGTCGGACGCAGCATTATACGATTTTTGAATAGAGAATATTTGAAGTATATTTCTGTTCACAAATCTATGCGCCCCCAAACATAATTCGATGGAACTAAAAATATACTTTTAGTTTCACGGAACATATGATACTGCGTCCGAATCCAAAAAAAACTCGGGTCAATATTTTGCTTAATTGAAACGAAACAGAATTTATTTCTATGTCTATATATAACCCAGGAGACGAAGAACATTTTGAGGTGCTGAAAATCGACCATTTCAGAGATTTGTTGAAGATAACACGGGAAAACAATACTGCGTCCGGTATACAGACGCAGTATTGTACAGGACGCAGCAGTGTATGGTATCGTGCACATGTACGGACGCAGTATTGTTTGCTGGACAAATATATATATATATATATATATATATATATATATATATATATATATATATATATATATATATATATATATATATATACTATTATATTTATATAATATAACAGAGTATTTAGGAACATTTAAATACACTTTTTGAAAAGTTAGTGTATTGTTGTAAAATCTAAAGAAAATATCAGAATCTTTGGACAAGCCTAAACTAGACCTAATTGTCTCAATAGTAATTCCTCAATATAAGCCGCTGATGATGCGGCATGTCGTGTAGTGTACGCAGTGAATTTTTCTGTATTAATCCCACTTACATACATAGTTTCTTTAATCGATCTTGACAGAGTCTGTGTGGTAGATGTACGAAAGGGTTTTCTGTAATAAATAATTGTTTTATCGTGCGTCTGAATCAGGCTGTCTTCCTTGTGTAATATATTAAGGTAGATACTACGCATATTTTAGGATTATGTGAGAATTTGGTAATATCAATTTAGGTTGTTGAAGCGATGGCTTAGATATTTTAAGAATGTTGAACATCATGATTTCAAGTCTATCCTCTAGGTCTATAACCTGATTTACTTTTATTTTAGTAATTGTTTGTAGCCTAGGTGCTGTGCTGAGGGCAATTAAAGTAACAATTTTAAGAATTATTTGTTAAGGGAAGGAATTGAGTGTATTTGACACCATTGTCAAATTTTTGTTGTAAAAATTTTAAAACTTGATTGGTTGTTGGCTGAAAAAAATTTACTGCATTTGTAACGCAAAATGTCAACTATTTTTTAAAAGCTACATTATATTGTTTAATGGTATTATTGATAAGTGAAGAAGTCATAGTTGCTATTTTCTGGAATTTTTGGAGGAAGGATTCCCTGATAATGTGCCTGCAACCACGGTAAGAGATGCCCATAATTGATGCCTCTGACTGAATTTAGCATTCCGTAAATTCATTATTTATAGTGATAATTAAACAATTTTACTTACCTTATTTAGGTCTCGAACCCACGCCTACTATGTACGTATCTCGTTTATCTTAGCCTTAACTGACTGCGCCACCGTGCCACCAGCAAATTTAATGATAAAAGTTATCGGGATTTTATATTAAATGATATCGGTACTTAAATTTATTATAGGAAATTGAGATAGACACATATTAGATGAATATTTATGGTAGTATAGTTTTTAAGAAACAATATTAGGTATAAAGGTGCACTTTATCTTACGTAAAAGATCCTGCAATTTCCAAATTAATTAGTGAGGCAGAATCCTTAAAATACCTGTAGTTATTGTTATTATGTTTTTAAAATTCTATTTAATAGAGAAAAACAGACGTTACAAAAGACGAAAGAATGCTACCAAGATAAACCAGCTGTAGCGACTCGCTTATTTTAACAAAAAGATATGTGCAACTCGCCTACTCGAAATCCATATAGCCGTAACCAAGAAAAGGACAGAAAAAACAAAATAATATAATAATATATAATTACATTTTCAATGTATACTTTTATTGAATGTTGAACTTTTTTACATCAATATACATTCATAAAACCATTTTATTTTATTGTATAGCTGAATGATAATATATACGAAGCTATATTTTGGTAACCCCGACTTTGACCGATATAAGCTGTTCAAAATTTTTTTTTTTAAATTTATGGTACTCGTTTTTGGATAGAATGAATTACATGGTATAGAGGTTAATTATTTCCCTTTCGATGCTGTCTTGGACCTAGACCATTGATGAATACACAAGATTGATAAATACGCTGCTCTTTACTTCTCAACATTTTCAAATCTCAAGCGGACACAACCCAGATTTCCTAAGAATTTATCAACAATATTTATTATTAGTGAGTTGTGTTTCCGTATTCCTTTCGTTGAGAGAATAATTAATCAATCATTTATCATTTTTATCAATCATTTTTAAATGGCTCCTACCGAGAATATTTCGTTAAACGATCAATCAGCCACATCAGATACAGTGACATCGACAGGAAAAATGGTTCACATAAATTGAATCGCAATTTTCTATTCACAGGATCGTTAAGGATCGAAAAAGTACGATTATGTTATTGCCAGTTTGCCCCCGGAAATTATCACAACGATTTATGACATTGTCACTAATCAACCCGAAAGAGATTTATACGATAACCTGAAAACTATTCTAATTTCTCGTTTGACCTCAAGCGAACAAAAGCGCAGAGGACTTGCTCTCTGGTTCCCATCCGATTTTTACCGGTCTAAGCTGTCAATTGTCGGAGGATCCCATGTGGTGAACCAGGAGCTCCTAGTCAAATTATGGAAACGGCGATTACCTAAAACTATCTTCATTGCAATCACCGCATCCGGAAAGATTGAAATCAAAGAATTGATCGTATATGGGAGTCGTGTCAATATTCTATGAATTCCCTTACCTCTAATTCAATTTGTAACGTTAATCCCACAGTTTCTACGTCAAATTTGATTGCAACCTTTCAAGATACGTTGAGTCAAGTATTGCACAAACAAGAAATTTTACATCTCAATTGCATGCTATAGAGTCTAAAGTTTCTTCAATTACTTCCGCTACTCCTACAGTTTCTAGCACTTATTGCGATAATTGTAAAAGTCGCCTCGACTCAGGAAATCGCAGTGGCTCGAGGCCCCGTTCTAATAGTCGAAGTGGTACCCGCGTTAGATATAATCCTTCTAATGCCAAAGTTTGCTATTACCATCAACTTTATGGTCGTAAAGCATTTAAATGTCTCGGAGATGGTGCACTTTTGCCAAAGATGTCAAAGCCGACAATCAAAGATGACTAAAAGTCAATGATATTTTGACAGCTGACGTTAATATTTCAAAGAGTAAACGTCGTCTTTTTAATTTTGATAATACAAATAATTAAAATTTTCTCATTGACATAGGCGCTGATTTGTCGATAGTACCTCGGAATCTTTTAAGAGATATTAAGAAAAATCCTGATATTATACTGACAGCCGCTAATGGATCTATTATAAATACCTTCGGAAAGAAATTTTTAAAAATTGATTGAAACTTACATAGGTTATTTCCTTTTGTTTTTAATATTGCAGATATTGATGTCCCGATAATTGGGGCCGACATTTTAACATATTTAGGTTTAGTTGTTCATTTGAAACATAAAAGTTTAATCGAAAATATGACTATTTATTTTCTAATAATGGTCTATTACATTCTCCTAAGCTATTTAGCATATCAAATGAACACAATGCATTACTTTTAGAATTCCCAACTTTGATAAGTTCGCCAAATTATAATTTGCCGGTTAAACATTCCGTAGAACATCATATTATAACAGAAGGTCATTTACCTTTCTCACGACCACGTAGGTTAAATAATATTAAATTTAAAATAGATCAGACCAAATTCAATTCTATGGTAGAGTTAGTAATTTGTTTACCTTCTTGTTCTTCCGTATCCTCACCATTACACATGGTGGCAAAAAAAGAAAAAAATGATTGGATGCCTTGCGGAGACTATCGTCAGCTCAATTCAGTTACTGTCCCTGATAGATACCCATTACCGCATCTCCACGACTTTAATTCACAATTGTATGGTTGTATTATTTTTTCAAAAATAGATTTGATTCGTGCTTATCACCAAATACCTGTCGCAAAAAGTGACATTTTTAAAACAGCGATTACTACGCCTTTTGGTTTGTTTGAATTTGAGCACATGCCTTTCGGCTTACGTAACGCTGGTCAAACTTTCCAACGTTTCATGAACGAAGTTTTAGTAGGTTTACCCTTCATTTTCGTCTATTTAGATGATATTCTGATCGCAAGTAAATCTAGTTCGGAACATTTAGAACACTTGAGACTTGTTTTTCAGAGGTTAGAATTGTACGGCATAAATATTAAACCGTCAAAATGCATATTAGGTGTCAATCATTTGACATTTTTAAGACACAATATTTCTTTAGCCGGTATTTTACCTTCTTCTGAACGTGTTGATGTCATAAATGATTTTCCCTTACCTACTATAGTTAAACAGCTTCGGCGTTTCATAGGTATGGTTAACTTTTATCATCGTTTCATACCTTCTTTCGCTGAAATCCTAATTCCTTTACATGCTCTATGTATTAGTTTACTGCATGATAAAGTTAAAATAATAAATAATTGGCCTACCGACTGTCTTGACAGTTTTTCCAAAGCCAAAGCTGCTATAGCTAGTGCAACCTTTTTGGCTCATCCTCGTTGTGATGATAGCTCGCTTTTATCGCTGACAGTTGATTGTTCAAATGTCTCTATGGGGGCAGTTCTTGAACAGCGCGATGACGAAGGTGTGCTTGCTCCACTAGCCTTTTTCTCACGAAAACTTCCTTAGCACAGACAAAATATAGTGCCTTCGACAAAGAACTTCTTTCTTTATTCACAGCGATTAAACATTTCAGGTTTTGACTTGAAGGTAGCACATTTATTTGCTTTACTGACCATAAACCTTTGGTCAAAGCATTATTCACTATAACTGAAAGATCTCCCCGGCAAATTAGACATTTAGAATTCATTGCTCAATTTGCATGCGAAATCAGACATATCAAAGGGAAAAATAACATTGTTGCTGACACCTCATCACGTGAGCATGATAACGTCTTCTTTACAACAATGCATTTCTCTAATTGCAACCCAAAAGTCTAACCTAGTTGATATTAACTTTGACTTAAATTTATTGAGCAGAGCTCAAGAAGATGTTTCTGACCTTAAACTTTTATTATCAGATACTTCATCGAACACAAAGAGAACTTTTCATTTAAAGAAAATTAAAATTCCATATTCTGACAAGTTTAATTGGTGTGACGTTTCCCGCCCTAAACTTCGTCTTTACTTTCCATTCGTTTATAAACGGACAATTTTTGATATTTTTCATGGTTTATCTCACCCTGGTATCAAAGCGACTAGAACGTTAGTTTCTAAAAATTATTTTTGGCCCAAAATGAAACTTGTATTAGCTGTCAAATAAAGTGACACGACATACCAAAAGTCCGATAGCTAACTTCGATATTCCTAAAGGACGCTTCGACCACATACATATAGATTTAATAGGACCATTACCTCCTTCTAAAGGTTGTTCTTATATTCTTACTGTGATCGGACGTTTTACTAGATGGCTCGAAGCTTATTCACTTCATGAGATTACTACAGAAACTGTAGCGCGTACGTTATTTCAAAACTATTTTTGCCGATTCGGTGTCCCTGTCCCAGTAACAACGGATCAGGGAGTTCAATTTGAATCGAAATTATTCCAAGATTTTTCAAAATTTTTGGGATTTCATAGAATTCGTATGACACCATACCATCCTTCCTCTAACGGAATGATAGAAAGGTTTAATATGTCTCTTAAAACTGCTCTGAGAGCTAAAGCTTCTACACCACATGGGGTAGATGAACTTCCTGTCATACTATTAGCTCTCAGGACAATCCTTAAGGACGATTTGCAATGTTCCTACGCAGAACTCGTTTTTGGTCAAACTTTACGACTACAAGGTGAATTTTTTATTAAATCACTAGCTGACCTATCAAGCGTTGTTTTGCCATATAAATTATAAATTTTTGTCCAAAAAATAAAAAGAAAATTTCTGGATAGGGCCACCCTTATCACCTAGGGGTATAAAAAATAGCCTACGACCTATTCTCAGACCTACCAAATATACACCAAAAATTTCATAAAAATCGGTCAAGCCGTTTCGGAGGAGTTCGATATCAAACACTGTGACACGAGATTTTTATATATTAGATATACTTGTACGGATATTCCTTATTTTATTACTAAATTACGTACGTCTTTTGATAATTTAACGTTCATTCCACCTTTTCACCATTTTAATTACAAATCATTCGTCAATTCAGACATCTTGACTTGTAATTTTATTTTCGTTCGGAAAGAACGTTTTAAAAAATCTTTTACTCCGCTGTATGATAGACCTTTTAAAGTGTTGTCCCGTACAGATAAATTGGTTATTTTTGTTAAAGGGACTAAAACCGTCACAGTAAATGTTGATAGAATAAAACCAGCATATTTACTGACAGACAAATGCGATGTCACTGTGCCACCTATTAAAAAAGTACGTTTTGCCATCGATTCTTTGGTTGATTGATTGTTCTTTTAACGGATAGGGTATGTGTAGCGACTCGCTTATTCTAACAAGAAAATATGTACGACTCGCCCACTCGAAATCCATATAGCCATAACCAAGAAAAGGACAGAAAAAACAAAATAATATAATAATATATAATTACATTTTCAATGTATACTTTTATTGACTTTTTTACATCAATATACATTCATAAAACCATTTTATTTTATTGTATAGCTGAATGATAATATATACGAAGCTATGCCAGCATATATTCATCAGTGCTACTACATCTATTAATGGTATAATTTCAGCGTTGGTCAGAGAGAAAATGGTAGATTAACGTAGAATACCAAGTGTTGTACAAGCGACAATTCTTTATAAACGTCAAATGTTACCGGTACCGGCAAAGCACCGTCCACAGCACGTTGTTGTAAAGAATGTGTAGAGATGCCTGAATTACAAAATCTTTTAATATGTAAAGATAGACCTTATAATCGGTAAATAATTCTTTCGCTGGGTCTATATCGATGTTCTGTACAGTAATCTGTCACGATGCTGTATAGATATTGCGTGTAGAAACTATATAGGGAGGTTAAATGTAGGGTATATGAATTACATGTAATGTATAAAGGTAAACCTGTAAATACAACAGTAAAAGATACGATATAGACGCGATAAAGATTACACAGGTCTACAAAAAAAAAGTCTTGTCTTAAGGTTCTCATATCACTTTTTAGAAGTATCTCGACGCGCTGAAGCCAATTTTGGGGAAAAAATATTTTTCTACCGTCTCATTTTTTATCTACCACTCCTTTTATCCCTAAAAAGGGCGAAAAAAAAAAAAAGTCTTGTCCTAAGGTTCTGATCTAACTTTTCCGAAGTATTTTGATGCGCTGAAGCCAATTTTAGACAAAAAAAATTATATCGTGTCAGTTTCCCTCTACCACCCCCTATTATCCCCTGAAATAGGCAAAAATGAGGTCTTGCTTGTCCCAAGGCTTGTCTAACTTTTTCAAAGTATTTTGACGCTCTGAAGCCATTTTTGGACAAAATATTTTTTCTACCGTGTCAGTTTCCCTCTACCACCCCTTTTGTCCCCTAAAGAAGGGCAAAAAAGGTCTTGTCCGAAGGTTCTGACCTAATTTTTCTGAAGTATTTTGACGCGCTGAAGCCAATTTTGGACAAAAACATTTTTTCTACCGGTCAGTTTCCCTCTACCACCCCCTTCATCCCCTAAATTTTTGTTGTCCAAAATTAGTTTCAGCGCGTCAAATTACTTCAGAAAGGTTAGATGAGAACCTTAGGACAAGACTTTTTTTTGCCCTTTTTAGGGGATGAAGGGGGTGGTAGAGGGAAACTGAGGCGGTAGAATTTTTTTTTTTGTCCAAAATTAGCTTCAGCGCGTCAAAATACTTCAGAAAAGTTAGATTAGAACCTTAGGACAAGATATATTTTTTTTGTAGACCTGTGTTATATATGTATAGCTTGAGCACCGTTAAATATATCATAGATACAGATTAAAGTGTATAGCATCTTGATGAATCAGTATCGAAAAAGAAGCCTGTATCGGCTGGTTATATGGGCTGCTGCAAACTCTAGGTCTCTTTTCCATGATATATAAATAAGGCATTTGAAATTTAATTCTGAAGCGAATAAATCTATTCCTGGTCTACCGAAGTAATCCTTTATTTTATTAAAGGCTAATTATATAAGTACACTGTTTCTATATAGTCGAGAATCTAAAGGTCCGAATTCGATCATGGGGTATGAACTCGCAAGTATAAAATAAAAAAATATGGTTATTATCCAGAATTTTTTGCCGAATTCGATTCCAGAGGGCGCGATGTCGGCCAAGATTGCGAAATTGCAAAAAAGTAATAATTTCTAAAAAAAATTGGAACTTAAATATTGCATTATCTTTCGTTTACATTACATTTATGAGCTTATTTATAAAGATTTTTTAATAATTCTTATATCAATCGAAAGCTTAATGTTTGTAGTTTCATACAAGTGTAATAGAGAGACATTATTTTCATTATAAACAACACTATAAATTGTTTAAACATGTGCTCGGAAAGTGTAGTGTAATTTTCGGCATCGAGGTACTTTTGTTATTATTGCAGATAGATGTGTAGTTATTTGAGACGAAATACGTAGAATAGACCAATGAACATTATTTATTAAAACAAATTTTTAATTCGCTGAATAATTTAGGAGATATGATTTTTTAAATGTAGGGCGCGCGGCCGTAGTCATAACTCATCATAATAATAAATATAAGCGTGGCCTCGGGTACGCGATTTGCAAATATACTGTGATGAGTCATGAATTTGAGGTGCAGGATAATATTAAAATTTCGAATTGGAAACTTTTCCTTGCAAATAATAACAACAAAGCTTATTGAAGTATATTTCCGAAAAATTCTACACAGATCATAGTAGTCTACCTACTAACGTTTCTGTTATGACGACAAGGATGGCCGAAGATAGTGCCAGTGCAACGATTTCCTCCATGAAACAAAGTAAAATTGTAACAGACTTACACTTTTCAAATCACAGCGAAGCAGACAGTAGAACATTTGCAATAGTTCAGTACCTATCAAATTTGAATTACAAAAAGGTGTGATAATACAAGCTATTGATACAGACATTTTTGTGATGGCACTATACTATGCTACTAGAATAAACATAAATGAGTTGTGGATACATAGATTCGATGTGTATATACCTATTCACTGCATAATACAAAACCTGTCGACTACGCAGAATATATCAGAAATTTATTTGGGCAATTTTTTCTACGTACTTACGTCTTAAGTGGTTGCGATACGGTCAGTTTTCCTTTCAGAAAAGGAAAAAACTTACGTATTCAAAACATGCCTCAAATATGCCAATGATCCTAAGTTACAGTCAATACTGAATTTCCCACTCGACAATTCATTTGATACTGCTGAATTTGAAAACTCTGCACAATATTTCTTTAAAGTCTTCTATGGTAGACCGTTTTTCATTGGTAATTTGGACAATTTGCGAGCCCATTTATTTCACACTTGTAAATCGGATATTCGAAATTTGGCACCAGCACATTCTTAGAGCTGCCTACCAAATAATTATTTGGAAGGCAGCAAGTTGCGTCAATCCAGTGCTTCCCAACCCTAAAGATTTTGGTTGGGTTTCGAAGGACAATATAATAGTTCCAAGACATGACAAAAAGTGTCCGTCCAAATGTAACGCATGAAAACATATTTTGTAAATGCAAACAATTCCAAAATTGCATTGGAAACTGCAGTTGTGCTAAGGCCGGTTTGGCGTGCATAATAGGTTGTTCTTGTGAAGGTCAATGTCAAAGATGTTAGTTTAACCTTATACTATAGTATTACCACATCAATACACTTAATTATAGCATTATAACAGCAATCATATGTATAACGACTTACCTATAATACTCCAATTTTAGTTAAATCATATGTATTATGTACACAGAATTTACAATACATACAACCATTATTTTGTCAAGAGGGAAAATATTTTAATTTCATTGTAGTTGTACTTAAATTAAATACAGATAATTTGTTCTGTTTGTAAGCATTATTTATGATCTGTACGAACTTTCATATGAAAGACGTTACAAAAATGTTGCTTATACCTTACAAAAGAAATTAATAAAATAATGAACAGTGCCCGACGCAATAATCTTGCCAACCTACATTTTTCGAAATTCTCTACATTTCCTCTTGGTGTATATTATTAAATTTTTTTTTTGTTTATTTTAATAATAATAATAATAATAATAAATTGCCTCTATTTCAGTATTATACATTAATACAATACCTAGGGCGAAGTCTAGCCGAAGCTACTCTACTTAACCCTGTTTCTAAGTATTTTATTAATTGTCCTCTGCTGTATAAGAATAAAATGTCAATTGTGTTGTGGTAAAGGATGGCGGATTTATATAACTGATAAATTAAGTAAAACTTGCCATAGGTGGCAAAATTATTGTGACGAGCACTGTAATAATAAATACTTTTATTATAACATCAGTGCCTCGAAATCATGTGTAAATAGCCTACAGAGACAAGACCGCCCTCTGGAATCGAATTCGGCATAAAATTCTGGATAATATCCACATTTTTTAAATTTTATACCTGCGAGTTCAGGCATTTTAGACGCGTCTTTTTGGATGCTAGATTCCTTACTAATAGCGTTTGATCTGGACTTGAAATTTGCTTCTATTTTTTGTGTAGGTTGAATATCTAGATCTTTCTGGATTCACATCATTTTCAGATCTTTTTTGATATATTTAATAACCGCAAATGTTTAGTCCCCCCATCCGGTTTATGTATACGATAGCTGTAGTATTGTCAACGCGTAGGAGAATGTCACAATTTCTTTTAAATTTTGCGAAACATTTTAAACCAATAAATGCCGCTGGTAGCTCCAGGTAATTAATATGTGATTTTAATTCTGACTGATTCCAAAACCCATGAGCCCTTTCCCCTCACAAAAAAATACCCCATCTGTTTTTGGACGAATCTGAAAATATTTCTGTCAAACTTTTTAGGTAGGTACCACCGAAACTTGTGTTGGAATAATTTGAAGCCACCATAGTAAATCATCACGAGCTTTTTTAGAAATATTCACCGTTTCATTATAATTATTATTCTTTTGTGCTTTAAGAGCTAAATATTTCTGTGTTTCTAAGTATTTTGTATAAAGCTACCCTGCTAAAAAATCTTTATAAACACTTATAAAAAAAATGTATAAGTTTTTATAATTTTTGATGTGTGTGTTTGAAACGTGTTTTTATAGTTTTTTATAGGTTTTTATAGTGTTTTGAATGTAAATTTTCCATAGAAATTCTATTAGTATTGATAGGTTTTTTTTACAGATTTTGGTTGTGTATTTGAAATACTTGCTTGATTCCGAGTATTAAATTTCATTCATTCGAATAAATATACTAGGATTAATTTTAAGTACAAAACAAAAAACAAATGTCAATCTTGCTGCTCTGGAAAGTAAACATTTTGGTAAACACTAAAAATAGGAGGTGTCACACTACTACTATCGGTTGCGGTTCTCTCCCCCCCCCCCCCCGGCTCATTAATTATAAGATATAGAGAAAATTTTTTTTGGGATTTCTTCCCCCGCTCATCGATTTTGAGATCTAGGGAGAAAAATTACTAACATCAGTGCCACTTGAATTCGCTCTAACCGCGATCACAATTACTGTTGACAGAATGATTGAAAAATCGCGATATTGCATCACTAATACCTATAGTGAAAATTTAATTCGACATCGAGTGATTAATCCGAATATTCTTGTCATCCGATTCCATGTAATCCGAGTACCGAAATCATCCGAATATCTCCATCAATATGTCAAATCCCATAAACTTAAAGTAATATTACCTATGAGTAAATATTATTTACTTACTGTTAATATTTCAAATATCAGTAGTAATATAGTGGTAAACACTAAACTGCAAGAGTCCTTATTTCCTCTAGCGCTCTATGCTAAAAGCAGTTAATGAGTTAGCAGTAAAAGAGACTGCTTTACTTTTAATTTAACAAGCCCACGCTAGTTTCTTAGATCACATTAGATTAGATATGAATTAGCGACATGTATAACAGCTCCCTCTACTGGAGGCTGGAGTATGTAGCACGAAACTTCTATAAGTTTTAATTTTGTGTGTGTGTGTGTGTGTGCGTGTGTGTGTGTGTGTGTGTGTGTGTGTGTGTGTGTGTGTGTGTGTGTGTGTGTGTGTGTGTGTGTGTGTGTGTGTTTTAAATGTACAGTCCTCGTATAAAACCTATTAGTATATGTAAGTTTTTGTATTTGAAATACAAAGTTTCTTTATAAGTTCTGAATGTGATCTGATGTGGCTATTTCAAATGTGTTTTTAATGTAAATTCCTTGTTTGAGGTGTATCAGCATTTGTATATATTAATAGGAAATACGAAGTTTTTATAAGATTTGCTGCGTACAATGGATTTTTAATGTAAATTTCTTATATGGAGTCTATCAATAGTTATACGTATTAGTATATGTAAGTTTTTATACTATTTGAAATACAGAGTTTGTATTGTGCTCCCCTAGCATTAAGGCGCCATTTTATAAAAATGGCTCCCAGTTCTAATTAAAATGTCTTCGTAGCTTAACACTCGACAAAAATCAAAATGTCCAAAGGATTCACTCTAATATATAATGTAAGTCAACTACAACATCAAAAAAATATAGCACTCACGTGACTCTACTAATAAAGTTTAATCAAGCTACTTGGACCTATAAGAACGACAAAAAAACTAATCTAATTGGGGCGGCCGTTTGTTACCAAGTAAACTAAGGTCAACCTCAAGTTAGACTAGGCCCTGGCTAGTCAGTGTTGTTGGAGGCAAGGGCGTGAGTTAGGGTTAGGAACTGACAAATTAATTTAGTAAAAAAACAAATTTTGGTACGCCAAAAACTCAAAACTTTATGGGCGCCAGGCTTATTAGTAAGCCGTGAAAATAAAGAAAATACGACACAACACAAATAAAACGAGAAGTAAAGATAGTATCGATTTAATATCGATTTAGGATAATAGTACAGATTCGATATACAATCGAAATAAAAATTGTTAGAGATTTTAATTTAAATGCTACTATATACAGTGTGGTTAGTAAAGCAAGCAAAAAAATGGGATCAAAAAAATAAAGATGGCGCGATAATACTAAGATGTGACTCGATTTACGCTAGAATTTGTCGCAATAAAATGGTGGCGATATAATCAGAATTTTATTACCCCTAAAGTAATCTTAAGCTAGGCGGAATGCTTAACCGAGGGTATAAATAAATTTTAATAAAGAAAAAGTATTACCGTATAGTTAATGACGAAAGAATCTACAATCTGCACTTAGATACTGCAGCTAAATACCGGGCGAACAAACCCTACTATAAAAATAACAATTTAGTAGCCAATTTAATTCCACAGTCTGTTGCTTGATACCCAACAATTTTAGCAATAACTAGTGAATTCATAAACACTACGTAATAATCAAAAATCTATAATAAATAATATAATGGTCACAAATTTGTGATTAGTTACGCAACCTTTATAAATCAATCGAAAAAACTTATCACTGACTTAACCGTAATAACTAATAAAAATTACAAGTGATAGCATTAATTTACTCTACTTAAAAATACACCACACGGCAGAAATATGAAATGGAATAAAAATATTTACACAAGGTAAAATTTGGTAACGACCAAAAAAATTTGTACAAGTAATAACATCAATTTACTTTACTACAAAATACACCACACGGCAGAAATATGGAATAGAATAAAAATATTTACACAAGGTAAAAATTTGGTAATGACAAAAAATCTCTAAATTACGCCACACGGCAAGATTACAAAATTGTAACAAGATTTACTGTACTCTACCATAAAATATACCACACGGCAGAATTATGAAATATAATAAAAATCTACACAAGGTAAAATTTGGTAATGACCAAACAAATATTTCTAAAATACGCCACACGGCAAAAAAATGAGACGTAACAGCAATACGTACACACAGTGAAATTGGTAATAACCAAAGGTTCAAAAATAAGGGAAGTGGACGCAAAAGGCGACAAGTTCCACCCCTTGTAGGCTTTGTGTTGACGTCTAACACAAAATATATAAAATTTTAACATCAATAAAATTAGCAGATGCATAGGGCACTCTAAAGTTTTGCTCTTAGGTTATGGCGACGATTAGGTAGCTCGCATGATTTTAATTAAATGAATAATAAAATCCGGCATAGGCCAATTAAATTTTACAAGTTGTTAGAGAGGTGATATTCGGAAACAAATAGATTGCTAATATGTACTTAACTTCGTGAAACAGCTGATTTCCGCATGCATTCGGAGAAATCCCTCTAGCTGGAATCGGTATATCGACACACCTCGTGGCTCCCACGCCCGTAACGAGAAAATGGCTGCAATACAATCTTGGCTCCTACGTTTAAAGAAAAATTCTTCGTGATCCACCCAGTGACATTAAACAGCAAATTTAAACCATTTATAACGTAGTTCCCAATAATTATTGCTGGAACGTCGCAACTGTCTCCTCGTAATAACGATTATAACATCTCTTTCGAGTGTGACGGAATTGACTACTATTGATGTGGAAGCAACATGGCTGTCGGCAAGTAGCGACGAAATTAGTCAGTAATATGTAGCAACCATATTGAAATAGGTACTTCAGTAGTATAAAATTGTTATTCAAAGAGAGCCTAAGTATAGGTAGTATTTAAGCATTATTCAATCATATAAATCTCGAAGCATTAACTGTTAAGAGTCTAAGAATCTACGATTTGCTAAGCATTTTTAAGAATTTCTATGAGTTTCTAAGAGTTCTAAGATTTTTAAGAGTTGTAAGAGTTGTAAGAGTTCTAAGAGTTCAATTTGAGAAACCTAAAATAAATGAAACGTTATTAGCTTTGGAAAAATGGGGTAGAAAATAATTAACTACATCCCATCTCCAGTAAAGATATTGAACACTTAATTTTAAATATGACTGCGGGCCATTTGCTGCTTGCTCTACCGCCGCGTAAAACCAAAGAGACTCGCTCACGTCTTGTTTCGGTCGCATCACCGCAGGGCGATCACAGTGCTGCGTCGACCTCGCAACTAACTACCCGAGAAACTCTACGTCTAGCCTACATTTACAGGAAACTACTAAATAGTTCCATCATTACTACCGAATTTATTATGTGTTGGAACGACTCAACAAAGGTAACGTTACAAGTTGTTTTATAAGTTATGAATGTGGTCTGATGAGGCTATTTCAAATGTGTTTTTAATGTACATTCCTTGCCTGAGGTCTATCAGCATTTGCACATATTAATAGGAAATACGAAGTTTTATAAGACTTCCTGCGTAAAATGGGTTTTTAATGTAAATTCCCTGTATGGAGTCTATTAGTAGTTATACGTTTTCACAGTAATTGAAATACGAAGTGTTATAGATATTTTATATGTAAGTATTTGAAAAGTATTTTTAATGAAAATTCTCTGTTGTAAGTTCTTATGGTGTTTGAAATACGAAGATTTTATAGGTTCATAGATGTGTACAAGTTTTTGAAGTATTTGAAATGTGTTTTGAATGTAAATTCCTTGCCTGAGGTCTATCAGCACTTGCACGTTTTAATAAGAAACATGAAGTTTTTATAAGATTCTATGAGGATATTAATATGCAATGGGGCTTTAATGTAAATTTCCCGAATGAAGTCTATCAGTATATTTATAAGTATTTATGCAATTAAATTGCGAAGTTTTATAGGTTTTTATATGAATTTGAAAAATATTAATGTAAATTCTCAGTACGAGGCCTATAAGTATTTATAAGTTTTTATGGTGTTTGAAATACGAAAATATTATGTGAGTTTTTAATGTATATTCCTCTCTTGAGGTCTATTGTAAGAGTTTTATGCTTTTATGGGAATAAGAAGGTTTTCTAAAATACAATGTGTATATACTGTAACGGTGAATTATTTCTTTTAGTTATTAACCAATAGTTTTTCAAATCAGTTAGCACATACTAACAACGTTAAATTAGATTCATCGTTACGAACAGACTTTTCCCCGTATCTATAGTAATTTGGTATTTGGTAACTAAGAAAAATGTTTTGGACCTAGCAACCGTTTACTATATAAAGAGCCACAGGAGCTCATTTATTCATTCTCATCTCGGAGAGAATCTGAATGGGTTCTTGACACTTAACCAGAGAACTTATTAATATATAAGTTCTCTGACTTAACCTCAAATGTGGTGACATCGCAGAAGCACAGAAAAAAGAACCACCAGAAACAACACTTGGGCTTCCCGCCAAAATTCCATTGCCCTCATTTTGTTGTTGGTACATCCGTCAGTTCATTTATTGTTCTAGGTTAAAACATTAACCGTAGATTTCTAAATTCACCAGTGGAGCGCACCGGTAAACAATAATATTTATGATTGGCTATTTTGAAAAACATAGCCAATTCACCACACAGCACAGAATATTTTCAGAATATTCTCATTAAGTGACAATATTCTGTAAAGAGAATATTTACCTGAAATATTCCTAGAACCTTCATAAATATTTTTATCTAGTTTGGAATATTCATGAAACATTTTTGATCAAATATTTCTATAATATTTTAAAAGAACGTTCGCGGTACGTTCCACAAAAAATTTTGATGCGATACCTTTATAACAGTGGTTATTATTATACTCTTCGCAAAAATGAAGAGTATATTGTATTTGATCGGCACATTTCTAAATCAGTAAATATCGCTCGTAGAGAAAAAATTTTTATATCGTTATGTTAGTGAACGAATTCTGAACAACTTTCAAAATGTCCGTCTGTCTGTCCGTCTGTCCGTCCGTCACGTTTCTTGTAAGCACGATAACTCAAGAAAGAAAAATCCGATTTTATTGAAAGGGCATAGCAGGATAAGCATGTGTTAGGTGCCCCCGCACCAATCGGGTCGAAATTTTTAGCACAAGTTGATAGTAGTGTTAGATGAAATTTCCAAAAATGTAATTTTTGGAAAACCATTTTTACGGGAGTTATGGGGGTAAAAAGAAAAATGGAAAAAAATTTTTTTCTCGAGAACGGATAAACCGATTTTCATGAAAAAAATATATGTTATGGCTTTTGATGGTACAAATGTGGTAAATAATTATTGAGTCCATTTGTAGAAAAAAAGTGGTGAAAAATTTTTTTCAAAATAAAAAAAAAATTTTTTTAGGGGATGTTCTAGAGGCACACCCACCATTTTCTTCCAAATAAATGTCTATATGCCCCTTTAAAACATATCAAATTTTCATAGCGATCGGAAGGGTACAACATACTCAAAATTGATAATCATTGGCAGACTGAGGGCGGCGCGTAGTCTTTGTAATGAAGCATTATAAGACGACTTTTTTGTAAATATTTCGTGCAAAGACGAGATTACCTTCTCCCCCTCGTTTCCGAGGGTGCTGAATACGATGCAAGTGGTGGGAGAAGTTTTTGACCGCCGCAACCCCCTGCAACTTTTTCGAAAATTTTTTTCAAAATAATTTTTTTTTATGGGATGTTCTCGAAGAATGAAGACTAAGAGAAATCTCATCAATATAGAGTAACCTGATTCGTGAGAGGCAAGAGGATTCACGCAAAAAAGTCAGCCCGAATTGTGAGAGACAAGGGGACTCATAATAACCAAGCACCTCGACTAATGCGAGGCAAGGGAACTTAAAATAAACAAGCGCCCCGACTAGTTAGAGGCAAGGAGACTCACGATAAATAAACACCCCGACTCGTGAGAGGCAAGGAGACTCACAATAAACAGGCACCTTCACTAGTGAAAGGGACTGTAACCTCCTCGTAGTGGACTTTGAAAACTAGTTCTTTCGTAGGCTGACTGCAGATGTCATCATTGCAACATGTTCAGATTTTCAATCTAGATTTTGTTTGACCCCACAGTTGACGTCAGAGAATTTTTGCGCCACACTTCTTGAAGTTTGATACTGATTTAAATGCTAGAGTTGTAATGGCCGCCAGTGACCGTGGTAGTAAGATGTAGTAAGGAAACGCTAGTCTATGTAATAAAGGCAGAAATAGTGTAAATATTTCTTGCAAAGACGAGAATACCTTCCTCCGTCCGTGTTGAACACGATGCAAGTGGTGGGAGAAGTTTTTGACCTCATCTTATGGATCTCTTTATGTATTCTATACGAGTCTGGGGAGTGATTTATCAATGGGTTATACTTGAAATAACATGGAAGATGGTTATAGAGTAAGATGAGTCCAGACAGCAGGCCAGGGGGTGGAAAATCATTTTTTATCAAATAATTCGGGTTCAAACGCGTTTCCCCCGTTTTTGCTGATCATGGGAAAAATATTCATTTTTAGCTTCAACCCCTCTTCATTTCTCAAACGGTGAGTGAGGGGTGATTTCTGTTTGAGGGGGTTGGAGCTAAAAATGAATATTTTTCCCGAAAATGGTATACGCATTTGAATCGAATCATTTGAAAAAAAAACTACACCACTACACCCCTCGGGAGGGTTTAATCAACCCCCTAGGCCTGCTGTTTGGACTCCACTTACTCTATAACCCCCTTCCATATTATTTCAAGTATAGCCCGTCGATAAATCACTCCCCAAACCCGTTTATATATGAAAACATAAAGGGACCCATAAGAGGGATGGTCATTTCAGGAGGTTGCGGCGGTCAAAAACTTTTCCCACTACTTGCATCGTGTTCAGCACCATCGAAAACGAGGGGGAGAAGGTAATCTCGTCTTTGCAAGAAATATTTACAAAAAAGTCGTCTTATAATGCTTCATTACATAGACTACGCGCCGCCCGCAGTCTGCCAATGACATATAGGCATTTATTTGGAAAAAAATGGTGGGTGTGCCTCTAGAACATCCCCTAAAAAAAATTTTATTTTATTTTGAAAAAATTTTTTGACCACTTTTTTTTGACAAATGGATTCAATAATTTTTTCCCACATTTGCACCATCAGAAGCCATAACATGAAAATCGGTTTATCCGTTCTCGAGAAAAAAAAAATTTTCCATTTTTCTTTTTACCCCCATAACTCCCGTAAAAATGGTTTTCCAAAAATAATATTTTGGGTAATTTCATCTAACACTACTATCAACTTGTGCTAAGAATTTCGACCCGATTGGTGCGGGGGCACCTAACACATACTTATCCTGCTATGCCCTTTGGAGAGTAACTTAGTGTTAGCTAGAGGAAGAATCCTATTGTTTTTTAACAAAATAGATTGGTAAATAAAAAAGTTATTAGTAATTTAAAATTTAAAAAAATATTTTTTACATTTTTTTATGGTTTGTAATAAATAGAAACCTTGCGAAATGTTATTTCCCATCACCATTTTTTTTTTAATACATTTTACTAATGTGTGTTTCCTAATAATCACAATAAATTTTCTAATGGTATATATTACACTCATTAACAATTTTAGTAATAAGAAATGGTGGTATAGCGGCAAGAGTTTCGTCTCGCAATCCAAGGCGAGTACATCGTGGAGAAAGAGACTACGGAGAAACTACGTAAAAATCATTTTTTAAAGTGCCAAAAATAAATGTGAGACCACCTTTAGATAGCAAGCTTAGAAAAAAATCATCGAGTGATAAAAAGACTTGCCATAGAATTCCTGCGGCTGCTAGCTGCAGTAATATTGCATCTCAACTTAAAAGTGACAAAGACACTAGACGTTCTACCTCTGTAAGCGAGAGTGAGAAAGACGCTAAATTAAGTTCAAGTGAGAGAGACAGTGATAAGGACACAAACATATTAAAACCTAGTTTAAGTGAAAAGACATTAACAAGTGACTCAAATAAAGAACATCTCTCCGATACAGATTCGGAGAGAGAAGACTCTGTTGCCAAGAAGTTAAAAAAGGACACTAAAATACTTGTGAAGTCAATCGCAATCAAAAAGGCGAATAAAAATCCATTGCTCAGTTTTTATTCGTTCAGTAAATCGTCTACTGATAAGGTGAAGACAAAAAAATACGAGCAAATAATAAAGGAATTCAAAGCTCCTAAAGAATTCCAAACATCTGAAAAGAAACATACCAAATCTAAAAAGCCTGAAGAAACGCTATTAAATATCAGTCAAAAACTTTTTATTGATCAGGAACTGGTAGATAAAGGATTCGTGAGCGAATACGATCATAACCCCTCTCTTACATCAACCCCTGAACCGATCAACCCTGAAATAAATATACTACCCCCTCAGGAAACATTAATGTTACCTAAAAACCCTGAAATAATTACCAAAGACATAGATACACAAAAAAAAGAACTCGATGACCTCCAAGCCACCGAGGAATTAATTTTGAAACTTATTAAAGAAGGTAAAATAAAAGTTACTTCTCAATACATAATTGTGGGTAACAAAATTGTGGGTCAAACATAAAGTTCCCGTGATAGGGAGCGAAAAGCCTTGAAACAAACTACCGATAGTCACGATGATAGTCAGGTGGAACAAGGAGAGGATCAAATGGACACCTCACAATCGTATTCACAATTAATTTACCCTAAAAAACGCCGTAACACAATATCTAATCTTCTAACAAACAAAGAAGACACAACAACAACTAAAAATCGCTTTGACAAATTACCCGAAGTTATTGACGATGCCGCAACTTCAATAAGATAAAAAGCTACAGGTGCTACACCTAAAAACAAGCAGAATGAAATACAACAGACCCAATCAATACAATTAATTCAACGAACACAAAATCAACAAAAACAATCTGAAAAAGAAAAACAATTCAAAAACCCCCCGATCGTATTAAAAGGCACATCCAAAGATCACACTAAACTAACAGCGGAATTAAGGAAAAATATTACTAAGGGTTTTTATATAAAATATGCCCCTCGTTCTACCCTTTTATACATAGCTGACAAAAACGAGTATCTCCACTACACTAAAAAACTTAAGCAAGACGAACAGCTTGAGTTCCATACCTACACCTTAGCTGAAAACAAAACACATGAATTTGTACTACGTGGCATGCATGGCAATCCAAACATAGAAGATATTAAAGAAGACATTGAGGACAACCACGGCATAAGGGTTGTAAACATTTTTCAAATGAAAACAAAGTATACTTTATTATATCTAGTCGTATTCGAAAACAGCGTTACGCTTCGTGAACTCTCAAATAAAATCAAATACATATTATATACAAAAATAACCTGGGAAAGAAGGAATAATGAGCGATAAATAACACAATGCAGACGCTGCCAGGGATGGGGTCATACAGCCTCGAACTGTAACAGAAATCCCAGATGTGTCAAATGTGCAGGAGAACATTTGACACAAAATTGTCCAGATAAAATTGTTGAAAATCCTAAATGTGCAAACTGTGGCGGTCCACATACAGCATCAAATATTATATGTAACGTTTATCAATATCGCATTGAACAGATAAACAAAAATCAAGCCGAAATACAAGCGAGAAACGTTCCAAAACAACAATATACACCAGCCCCGGTGCCGACTACTAATCCTTGGCAACAACGAGCCGACAGAGCAGCGAGAAACTTAGAAGCCGCTTTACCACAAGCACCTCCCACTCAATCCGGTGCCCGGAATAAGAAGGAGGACACCGTGCCCAGTACTAGTAGAACTGCTGACACACGCATACAAGGAGCTGCCTCGGCGGCTGGTAATGTTTTGGGGAGTGATTTCCAGGCTCTCATAAAAGAAACAAACTTAATAATTTGATTAATTTACAGGAGACTATTAGGGCGATTTCACATCTAAATTCACTTTTGGAGGCCGTTTCAGATCCATTCGAAACGATCGCGATTATTCAACATTATACACAAAACATATTGCCTAATTATAAGATTAGGAATGATTAATACAATCGTATGGAACTGCAACGGCCTCCAAAATCATTTAAACGAAATGAAACATTATTTATTTTCAGATAAAGTTGATATAGCCGTGATCACAGAAACTAAACTTAAACCTAATATTAAAATAAATATTTCCAACTATAACATTATTAGAGAAGATAGATTAAATCGCAGAGGAGGAGGTGTGGTGACTATAATCAAAAAGGACATTCCTTACACCTCTTTGCCGACTCTACAATGTTCCATTGAGAACATTTCCATTAAGCTTATTGACAATACAGTGATCACGGCTGTATATAACCCTCCCTCAAACAAATTCAAGAATGCTGACCTGAACACATTGCTCGTCCCCCACGACAAGGTTCTTTTGATGGGGGATCTAAATTCTAAACATACTACATGGTATAATAGGCATAACAATACTAATGGCAACACACTCTTTGAGTACTGTCAAATGAATAGCATTGCGGTAATATCACCGGAATCCGCTACCCATTTTCCCTCAAATAATATGTCATCTACGACAGATCTCGTAATAAATAAAAACTACCAAAACTTCATTAATATTTCCTCTCTACCTCTTCTTTCCAGTGACCATAACGTACTTCAACTACAACTACAAGACACATACAGAAACATAACAGACAGACAGACGTATAACTATCAAACCACAAATTGGCAAAAATGTAAAAATATAATAAACAACAATATTATCATTAATAATAATATAAATTCGGAAGAAGACCTAGAATCCGAAATACAGAAACTGACACGTACCATACAATACGCTAGAGGCAAGACAACAAAAATTACTACGCTGCGAGCCAGACAAGAAACAATTCCTGAAGAGCTTAAAACTCTAATAAAATTTAAGAACAAGATAAAACGTCGCTGGCAGCGTAGTAAACGTAACACTGACAGACTCCGACTTCGGGACCTGCAAGCAAACATAAAGCTAAAATAGTCAGAGAGCTGAGGCGTGGAACGAAAAAGTCTCACGCCTCACTCGCAAAGACAATACACTTTGGCGAATGACAAAGTTGCTAAAAAATAAATTTAAAGAAATTCCTACTCTTATAAAGGACAATAAATCCTTTGTCAAAGACTTAGATAAGGCAGAACTGCTTGCAGGTCACCTCCAACAAACAAACACAACACCTAACGTAACGGACGAACAAGAGAACATAATCAGACTTGCCAGACAGATCCCTTCCCGCTATCCTATCCCACCTCGAAAATTAGCAAAATTACAAACAAATCCCACTGAAATTATTAAAATATTAAAAACACTCCCAAATCTAAAAGCTCCCGGTCCCGACAACATTCCCAATATCTTACTCAAAAACCTTCCCAAAAAAGCCCTTGTACAACTCACCCACATCCTAAATTCGGTGATTAAGTTGCAATGTTTTCCTGCATCATGGAAACTGGGGATCGTGATCCCCATCCTGAAGCCAAATAAGCCGCCGCATGATCCTCGCAGCTACCGACCCATTTGTTTGCTTAACACTATGGGGAAAGTGGCTGAGAGGGTTGTGCTGCGGCTTCTACACAAAAAACTCGTGAAACACCGCCTACTGCCGGTGCAACAGTTTGGTTTCAGGGAGGGGCACAGTACAACACTTTCTCTAGTAAAAGTGGTGCAGGATATAATTGACTCGTACAACAAGAAGCAGTGTACTGTCATGTTGCTATTAGATATTAGTTATGTGGCATAACGGGCTAGTCTACAAGCTACAATATGTTTGTGGACTGCCTGGGTATTTAGTTGCCCTCATCAAAAACTACCTTTGGGACCGACGAGTAATGGTCCGGGTAAATAATACTCATTCAATGTCATGTAGAATTTCTGCGGGGGTAACTCAAGGGTCCGTCCTCTCGCCTGTACTATTCAACCTCTATATATCTGATATTCCTACTCATCCTTCCACAAATCTCCTTCTATACGCCGACGATACAACTATCTACGCCAACAGCTTTTACGCACAAGCACACAAAAAATACGATACCATACTTTAAAGCTACTAGACTATTACAAGCTGTGGAAGGTTATGATTAACCATTCCAAATCGGAAATCATAACCTTCCACAGAAAACTCACAAACATACGGACTATTACAAAACTAAAACTTGACAATAACGATATCTCTGAAAAGAAAACAGTAAATTTATTAGGACTGACACTTGACACTCGACTTTCTTTTGCACCCCATATAACCAAGGTTATAAATAAAGCCTATGTAGCACTGAGCAAACTATATCCGCTGGTGAACAGACGCAGCAAATTATCGATAGAAAATAAAATTTGCCTTTACAAGGCAATTTTCAGACCCATTTTAACCTATGCCTGTGCGTCGTGGAATTTAATTTCCGACGCACAGTGCCTTAGATTGCAAAGAACCCAAAACAAATTGCTACGTCTATTAACCAATTCACCTCGCTATATCACCATCGCGGAGCTGCATAGGCTTACGGGGGTGCAACTGATGCGTGAACACATTGACGAAACTGCACAAAAATTCTTTACCTACAAACTTACTAACTCACAACTAACAGAAAATATTGCGAATATTAGACGACAATATAACATACAACACACACATAAATACATTTACGAACGCCTTCCACTCTACGATATCCCTCTGACAGACTGACCATAATCCCCCCCATAAAACACACACTTCCCTGAAAAACCCTTCCCCTTAAAACCACCTTTCTTACTACCCTTTCCTTCTACTTGACCCCTCGCAGAAATCTATCCCATTTAAGGATTTGCTCTTTAGAGTAAATGCCCGTTTTTATACTCTGACACCTGCAGCAGGGTTTTTAAGAACATTTTCCCTGCATATTTATTATTACCCTCCCCCCTCATTGAAACTAAATAAATTATTGAGATGTGAAATCCCCTGATATCTTTCTCTTTAATATGGTTAAGCTACCTAAGGACCATTCATATTTATACAAACATATTCTGGAAATCTCACTTGCCAAAACACCCGGCCGTTGTGTCACTTTTCGTGTCTAGCACGCGATCTGTGACGCAATGCTATATCTATGATTGTAAAATGAGATAAATGAGATACAAATGAAATGTTAACCTTAGTTAAATAGAATAAAAAAAATACACAATTTGGCAATTTGGCAAAGGGTTCGATCCCTCACATCGTGATTTTTTTTTTCATAAATTTTTTTTTCACAACAAAGTTGGTATCACAAAATTTAGAATGTCCAAAAACTAACATTATTTACAAGAAAAATGCGAAGAGTATCCTATAGAATGTGTAACAATTATATAAAAAGCTCAGTAAATCGGCGAAGAGTATAATGCTTCCTCTAGTTTTTAACTATTATTATAATTATTTTGGTATACTAAATACAAATATTTATTTAAGTACCTATTTGTTTCTCAGAAATAATGATACCTTAATTTATATGTCTTTTTTTTGTAATAAAAAACTTCTACGACTAAGAGGATCATGAACAACTACGAAAAGAATAATGACTAATACACTACTAATTATATCCAAAATAATTTATATTCGAAAGAGTTTGCAAAGATTCGACAATTTATTTGTGCAGATATCGAGCTCTTTTAATAATAAAATTAGATTAAAATATATTAAAAAGCAAAATCTAGCCGTTGCGTGTTCCAACTCTAAAGTCTTTAAATAAATATTCTCAAGAAGTTAGTGGTCCAATGAGTTAAGGCGTTGTTGTACAAGTCACACAACCAACCCCTCTCTATTCCCTCTATTTATTTTGTTTTTACCTTTTTTGTTCCTTGTCTATTTTTTGTCTCTAAATTCAGTCTCGACAAATAAATTCTTAACAAACCAAAATTTCACATAACATTATACACTTTTAACTATTCACGACACTTTCCTGGCGTCAGGAAGACTACCAGAGTGAAATTGTCTCAAACGGGTTTTTTCGTTGAGTTTTGTTTTCCCGTGCCAGCAATCAAAATTTTTAAGTGTTCACGTGTGCGCGAAATCGATAGTTTTTTACAGTTTTAATTTTAATTATTTTTAAGTACCCTTGTGTACTACGTTATACGATACCGTTAAATTTAAGCCTTTTTCCATTAGGCAGGAGTTTTAACTCAGCAAATAATTTTCGTCACCGCCAAACCGGACCCCCCCCCGCCCAGTCTCACACCCACCTCGGCGATGTTCGCCGTGGTTGTCTGGCTGGCTCCGGGCCGGACCCCGGAATGGCGCATTATTGTACCTTGTGAAACATTAATAAATGCTTGTTGTTGTACAAGTCACGAGGTCGGCAGTTCGACCCCTGCTCAGCTCGTTTTTTTTTGTTAAAATAATTGCGAAAAAATTTTTGTTTTTTTAAGGGTAATAATTGCTTATAAAACCGATATACGAATATATTTTTTCCAATTTTAGGTCTGTTTAGACCATTAAATATTGTAGAAGACGATATTATATCTTTACCGTTTTTTCTCCAACACGTTTCCTAGGTTTGTATAAGTACCTCAACTATAAAATCTTAAAACAGTTGACTTCCCCCCATCGCTCATCAAATTTGAGATCAGAAAAAATTTTGTTTCGGATTTTTAATTATAGTTTTTAAGTACGTACTAACATGTGTTACTTCAGTGGCCGAGTGAGTTAAACCGTTGACTTCCAAATCAGAAGGTTGGACTCGCAGCGGCTCGACCCCTGCCGACGACAATTGGTAAAGGTAAGTAAAATAAAATGAATTTAATAATTTAATACAATATAATTTGCAGGCAACCCTTGTGAGAAAAAAATTGGAGTGATGGTAAACAATATTAGATAATTAATTAGATATGTTAATGTAAATAAAATATACGGATGGCTAGCAAACAAATTCATAGGACAATATTTATTTAAGCATTAATTACTTCATTTTTATCAAATAGACTACTAACTAGTCACGTCATTTTCACGTGCCTTTGCTACCTGGGAAAACATACCTGAAATGTTCTAGGAACATTTAAAAGACTCCACTTTGTAATGTGCATAGCACATTCTATGGTAATGATTTTCATGTTGTGAGAATATTCTCAGAATATTGAAACGTTCCCAGCAAACATTATGTGCACCTTCCTAGAATATTTCTGTGCTGTGTGGGCAGCTTCGTATTTTATCCACCGCCCAACGGTGATTTTAGAAAAGTGCGGTAAATGACAGTCTGTGACATAATACCGAAATAAATTCTTAAAAGGTTTTAGTGTTATTGTGCTGTGAATAGGTAAAAGATCATAGAGGGAAAGTGTTGTGTTAATAGTAATTTTTATTAGCGGTATGAGCAAACGAGGTGGAATCGTTTGCGCTGTTGAGGAATGTCCAAGTAGTCTGACGGGAAAAGACATTAATTTATTTAGAATCCCCAAAGGTATTTTATTATTGATGTAAATTATAAGATTTTTCCAAGTAATTGTAAACCTTTCTTCTTTTAAGGTCCGTCTTGTGGTTGGAAGCATGCGATCGTGGGGATTTGGCAAGTAAAAGTTCAGCCGAACTTTATATTAATTTTAAGTTGTGCGCACGACAAATATGTATCAAAATAATCAAAATAGATTGCTACCAACAGCACTACCCACTATTTTCTCCCAACTTGTTAGTTTAAAAAGAAAAAAAATAATAATTTCCCAGAACAACCTATCAGTAAGAAATTACAGATTTTCTCAGGCGAGACATTTTATTGATTTCAATACATTTTGTGACTTTATATTAAGAATGCAAATGTTCGTAGAGATAATTTTATCCAGTTTACTTTAATAGTTTTAATACCCATTATAGATAGAATTTATCGAATAACGTTATTGTATTCAGCCTGTGTAATGTTTGTTTATAAACATGCTGTTTAAATTTCCCGCCAAAATTACCAACAACAAAATGGGGAAGGTCACAAAAAAAACATCAAGGGCGGTGTTAAGAGTGCCACTTCTGGTAGTTCATTATTCTGTGGCAGAAGTGACACTGGCTAGATAGTGTGTAGTCTTAATATTCATCATAGCGACCGACATAGTCTGAGTAAGACTATCTCTATCATAAGCTAGTGTAGTTTCTGCGTTAAGCCACAGTATTTGTCGTGGAGGCGTCATGAACTTAATTAATTGTTTTGCATCGCGTTAATTCAATTCAAAGCGACAAACGCTGTACTGAACGCTGTGTCAACTGAACATCAGAGTGACATGTAAGCATTGATTGTTGAAACACCAGTTGTCAGTTAATTGTCAAAGTGACAACCGTCGATTAAAAGTCAAAGCGATGAATGTCAATTATATTCAATACCAACTGTCGGTCAAAGAGAGTTTATAAAATTAGACGTTAGTCAAATTTCAGATTTTTTTAATTTATTTATTTAACGTCGGCCTATTTCCGCTACCAGGGCCTATCCACCGACGCCAGGAGAAGAGCTACCCCCAACCTGGAAATTTTTCCGAACCTCTTCCCTTAAGAGTAGGGATCTTTTACTTGCCTTTTTTGCATACGAAATTTGTATTTAAAAATTATGAAAGACATTTTGTAAATAGTACAACATGTAAGTAACAACTGTGAATTTTTTCGGATTTTTTCATACAACGGTATTCGAGAAAATTTTAAAAAACGAAAATCAAAAAACCCCCCACCATTCCTCCAATATGGCGGCTGCAGGCTTGAAATTTTGGGAAAATCATATTTGTGAGCCCCTTCAAATAGTTGATAACAATAGTACTACTAGGAGTAGAACGCACTCTTTTTTTGTGTTGAGCCCAGGATTCGCAAACTGGGCGAAACACAAAAAAAGGCATTCTACTCCGTGTAATATATACTATTTTTTCTTCAAGCGTATTAAAATGCAAAAATTCATTTATTTATCATAAATGTACAAATATTCAAACTACAGTCTTACATCACAGAATAAGGAACTACCAGAAGCGGCACTCTCAGCACCGCCTTTGATGTTTATTTGTGACCTTCGCCATTTTGTTGTTGGTAATTTTGGAGGGAAATTTAAACAGCACGTTTATAAACAAACTTTACACAGGCTGAATACAATTACCTTATTCGAAGAATTCTACTTATAATGGACATTAAAACTATTAAAGTAAACTGGATAAAATTGTCTCTACGAACAATTGTATTCTTAATATAAGTCACAAAATGTATTAAAATCAATACAATATCTCTCCTGAGAAAATCTGTAATTTCTTACTGGGAGGTTGTTCTGAGGAAGTATTAATTTTTTTTCTGTTTAAACTACCAAGTTGAGGAAAAATAGTAGGTAAGTGGTAGTAATCTATTTCGATACATATTTGTCGTGCGCACAACTTAAAATTGTTATAAAGTTCGGTTGAACTTTTACTTGCCAAATCTCCACGATCGCATGCTTCCAACCACAATACAAAGAAAGGTTCACAACTACTTGGAAATATTTTATAATTTACATCAATAATAAAATACCTTTGGGAATTCTTAGGAAACATAAATAAACTAATGTCTTTTCCTGTCGTACTACTTATGCATTCTTTAACAGCGCAAACGGTTCCATCTCGTTTACTCATATCGCTAATAAAAATTACTATTAACACAGTACAATAACACTAAAACCTTTTAAGAATTTATTTCGGTATTATGTCACAGACTGTTATTTACCGCACTTTATTGTTTTAACCTAAAACAATAAATGAACTGACGGATGTACTAACAACAAAATGGCGGCAATGGAATTTTGGCGGGAAGCTCAAGTGTCGTTTCTGGTAGTTCTCTTTTCTGTGCTTACATGTTGACACAATATGACAAGTGGCTAGTGGATAGCGCGCCACCGGTGGCTTTCGAAACTAACATTATGTTACTAGTAAAACAATGTCCACTACGGTGGCGTTCGGTACTAACATTTTGTTACTAGTAAACAATGTCCTACTTCTACTTCTGTTTTTGGTGACATAATTTAAACATTTTAATACGCTTGAAGAGAAACAAAATTTTGTTTGGGGGCAGATTTTACAAGCTTATCCTTTCAGTTGACGTATCCATTGTCATATTAATTATTTTATCTTTGCTTTGAACGTTTTCGATTCAAAAACTGTCTATAGATTTTTATTTGATATAGTGAACGTTGCTGGGTTTACTTAAAGTCAGATTTATCAATATTCCCTTCATGTGTTAATATAATAATTTTATAATATTGAATACGGTCATTTCATTAATTGGAAATAAATATTTGTCATTGCGATTCCCACGATATAATGTTTTAATGTTGAATAAACCCTGTAAATTTGAAAATATCTTCCTTGACTTTTATTGAACCCTGGAATCACTCCACTGTTTGCTATCTGAGTACAATAGTTTTAAACTATTGTAAAAATATAAATCAACGTTATAGATTTTTGGCGCCCGAGGAGGGACTCTTTTAAAGTCAATTAAAAGAAAAAAAATACTTTCGAGTCAATTTAAAGAGAAATCTTCGATTCAGTTTGGAAGAACTTTCAAGTCATTTTGAGACAATTTCTAGTCGCTATCAAACTTTTGAGTCATCTTAGAGTGATTATCAAGCCACTGTTGATAATTTATTATTATTGAATTGATATTAGATAGGTTTCCATAATAGAGTATTTATTCCTTAAAATACTACTAGTATTTTTCCAGTATAATAGTTAGGTTAATATTCGCGAAAATAAAACAAATGAACCCAATAGGGATTTACCTTCGATACACACAAATTCACCAATATGTGACAGCGATTTATATATCATGAAAAACCGCTGTTACTTTACTATATAAACTTTTCCTTATACGTGAATTCCTTTGTATCGAAGGTAAATCCCTATCGAGTTCATTTGTTATATTTTCGCGAATAAGTGTTAATTTTTTTTTCTAAGTTTGGAAGAAGAAGATAGAATCTCATATCCGCGTACTGAATGGATCGATAAGGTAAAACGAAGTATTTAGGAAGTTAATGGTATAGGATCAACAAAATCTCAACGTTTGACGCATTTGTGCAGAGTTTTTAATTAAACTTTGTTAAAATATTAATAAGTTTTTTTCTATGCAAAGTCAGTATTATATGTAAATTCATTCTATGTAGTGTAGATCATGTATGTTCAATGGGCGCGAAAAAGTTCTGTCAATTGTAAGCTTTTGTAGTCATGTTAAAAGGTTAATAAAGCTTTTGTTTGGTCAAGTAATGAAATTATTATATCAATATTAAAAGGTTATGGGCCCAAAAGACTCAGTAATAATAATTAAATAAATATTCAAACACGTAAGTACTATATCTATAAGAATTATAAAGTGAAAAAGATAACCTAAAAGAAATGGCATCAAATGAGAATGTTACTGTATTACCTCAACTGAAAGATGGAATGAATTTTGCAAACTGAAAATTTAGAGTTAAATTGTTACTGGAAGAAAAAGGTATAGCAAACATTTTGGACACAACAATTAGAGATGAAAATAGCAAGTTAGATCCAAAAGCCAGATCAATCATTGTGCAATGTTTATCAGATAAATATTTGGAGTGCATAAAAAAGGGAAAAACTGCCAAAGAAATGTTAAGTAGCTTAGAAAGCGTATTTGAAAGAAAAAGCACATTTAATAAATTACATTTACGACGACAATTACTAACACTGAAATGTACAAGTAACGAAAAATTACAGGATCATTTTTTAAAATTCGACACAATAATAAACAATATAGAACCAACCGGTACAAAAATGGAGGAAACTAATAAGGTGTGTCATCTTTTACTTACAATGCCACAATGTTATGAAAATGTCAGCCATAGAAACAATGAATATAGAGAAAGATATTAACTTGGAATTTGTGAAGTCTCATCTTCTAGATGCAGAAATTAAGCAGGAAGATAAAAGTAATAAATCCACAAAAGATGAAGTTGCATTTAGTGTACCAAAACAAATAGAATGTTATAAATGTCACAAAAAGGGCCACAAAGCAACAGAATGTCGAACACGAATACCAAATTATCGAGGTAGAGGCAGAGGATATCAGCGAGGACAAGAGCGAAACAGTCAAAATAATTACCAACAGTCCCACTTAACTCAAGATGATGCATACAATTCTATTGCAATTAATGCTGAAAATGCTGAAATAAGTAAAACTTTTATAGAATTTATTATAGATTCAGGTGCAACAGAAAATTTAATAAAAGCAGCATGGAAAAATACATGAACAAAATAGAAAAGTTAGCAAATGACATCAATATTAAAATTGCGAACGGAGAGACATTACGAGCAAACAAAAGAGGTATAATCACAATATTTAGTAGAGGAAGAAAGATAAATATAGAAGCATTATTGGACTATTTCATAATATAATATCAGTGAAGAATTTAATAAATGAAAATTTTAAAATAGTATTTAACAAGTATGGAGTTAAAATAATAGATGGTATGCAAGAATGGAAATCCAAACAGACAAATGGATTATTTACATTGCAGGGAAGAATATTAATTAATGAAGAAGTACATACAAACATTTGTAATAATAATAGTAATATATGGCACCAACGATTAGGACACTTAAATAGAAACGGCTTGAAAATAATGAATTTAACTGCATTAAATGAAACTTGTGAATCATGCATGAAAAGCAAATTAACAAGACTACCATTTAAGTCACAAACAAAACCTAAAAGTCATGGAATTGGGGAACTAATATACACTGATATAATAGGACCTATTACACCTATTTCAGAAGAAGGATACAAATATTTTCAAACAATTACTGATGATTATTCTCGCTTTACGAAAGTATATTTATTAAGACAAAAGTCAGAAGCGGCAGAGAATTTAATGAATTATGTCAAAGAAGTTAATACCCAAAAAGGAGTAAAAGTAAGAAGAATAAGATGCGATAACGGGGGTGAATTTTCGTCTAATATTTTTAAGCAGTATTGTCGAAACAAAGGCATTGAGTACACTCAACCGTATTCTCCTCAACAAAATGGTGTGTCCGAGAGATTTAATCGCAAATTATACAATAAAGCGAGAACAATGATGATAGAAACAGTGTTGCCAATACATTTATGGTGTAAAGCAATAATGTGTGCAGCATATCAACTCAATCGATGTCCATCTACAGCCATTAATAATAGAATACCTGTCGAAGTATTTAAAGCAAAATTGAATCTAAATGAATTGAAAGTATTCGGAGCAAAAGCTTGGGCTGTAATTTTGCCGAAAAATCGTAAATTAGAAGAAAGAACGCAAGAAACTAGACTGGTTGGATATGCAAAAAATGGATATAGACTATGGAATGCGATAACTAATCAAATTATAATATCACGTGATGTAAAATTTGATAAATCACAAATAACATATAAGGACAATAAAACAGAAACAGAAAGTATGAACACAAATCTTAAAATAGTATATGAAAAAAATGAACATGAAGAAGAAGAAATTACAAGAAAAGAAGAAGATATAAGAAAAGAAAGTGTAAATGGAGAGAATGAAGTAATACAAAATGTACAAGTGATTACAAGAAGCGATAGAATAGTACGAAAACCAGAACATTTAAGTGACTATAAATTATACACAGCTATTTGTTTAATAGCAGAAGAATATCCTAAAACATACGAGGAAGCGAAGATACCAGCTGGAAGAGAGCAATAGAAACTGGAAGCGCATAGAAAAATGAATATATGGGTAGTAACTACTTTACCAACAGGAAACAGAGCAATCGATTCAAAATGGATATTTAAAACTAAGGAAGACGGAGTTAAGAAAGCTCGTATAGTTGCTAGAGGATTTCAAGAAGATAACAATTTTGACAATAATTATTCACCTGTAGCCAGACTAACAACAATAAGATTATTACTAGCACAAGCAGTACAACAAAATTGAAACATAAAACAATTAGACATACCAACTGCATTTTTAAATAGTGAAATTGATAGCGAAGTATATATGAAAATACCACGAGGATTAAAGCAAGAAGAAGGGAAAGTTCTAAAGATGAATAGAGGCCTATATGGATTAAGAGTAAGCTCAAAATGTTGGAATATGAGATTTAATCAATTTGCAAATGAAACCGGATTAAGAAGATCTAACAGCGATTTTTGCCTATACATCGGGAATCATGTTTGGTTAGTAATATTTGTGGATGACATATTAATCACAGGAGAAGAAGAGGAAATAAATACACTCATAAGAAATCTAAGAAACGAATTTAATGCTAAATATATAGGAGACGTGAGCAAATTTCTTGGAATGGAAATAGAAAGAAATGAAAATGAAATGACGATAATGCAGAAAAGACAAATACAAAAAATTATAGAAAAATTCAATATGATAGATTGCAAAGGAGCAATAACACCCATGGTCAAAGGATTTCAAATAGATATTATAGATAGATGAAGAAGTAAAAGTACCTTATAGAGAATTAATCGGAAGCTTAATGTTTGCGAGTACCAGATATATCATATGCTACTAGTTATTTAAGTCAATTCCTGGATAAACCAAAGAAAAGTGCATGGATCGAAGCAAAACGAGTTTTAAGATATTTAAAAGAGACAATAAATTTGGGATTAACGTATACAAAAAGTGATGAAAAAGTATTAGAAACATATTCAGATGCTGATTAGGCAAATAGCAAACAAGACAGGAGAAGTATTAGTGGATCTGTAAGCCTGTATTGTAGAAATACAATATCATGGTTATCAAGAAAACAAGCATGCGTATCGCTATCGACCGCTGAAGCAGAATATATCGCTGCAGCTACCAGCGTATGTGATTTGATAAATATTCAAAGACTGTGTGACGAATTCGGAGATCCTATAAAAGGAATTCTTTATGTCGATAATAGAGGAGACATAGATATGACTCAATCATTTGAAAATAGTCGAAGAACAAAATACATAGACATTCGATATCATTTTATTAAAGAGTTAGTGACAAAAAGGCAAGTGATAATACAATATGTTGAATCGAAAAACAATTTAGCAGATATGTTTACCAAAAGTTTAACCAATGAACATTTTAATGAACTTAGACAACAATTAAATATTTTGTAATTTGATAATTTAAAATATGTAAAATTATTAGAAACGATTTTTAGTTAAAAAAAGAAAAACTAAAAATCGAGGAGGAGTGTTAAAATATTATATATAAGTTTTTTCTATGTAAAGTCAGTATTATATGTAAATTCATTCTATGTAGTGTTGATCATGTATGTCCAATGGGCGCGAAAAAGTTCTGTCAATTGTAAGCTTTTGTAGTCCTGTTAAAAGGTTAATAAAGCTTTTGCTTAGTCAAGTAATGAAATTATTATACCAATATTAAAAAACTTGCCATAGCAGATTCGAAGACTATATGCAGAATTTATTAAGAATTTTCTTGCCGTAGCGGATGTCGAAGACAATAAAATGGATCTAGAATCTAAATCCTAAATGATCGTTGTTAACAATGAGTTACCGATGAATCGTATATTATTGTAGACAAGGTTAATAGTGAATCGTAAATGATCGTAGTCACATATAATAGATTACTGTTGAATCGTAGATTATCATTGTCACAGTAAATGGTGAATCGTAAATGATCGTAGTCACATATAATTGGACAGTCACAATGGAGGATGAGAGTCTGAGCTACTCGTATAGAAGCCTGGTGTTGTGGTAGTTTGAAAGCCGAGTTTTTTTTTTAAGAGGAAGAAGAAAAGAAATCTAAACTATGTCAATGTCAGAAGGAAACCCAGAATCAAGATTATCAAATTCAGAAAACGTCAAAAGTTTTTAATTGTTTGTTAACTTTATAAGACCGTTTAATCAAATGGATAGACGTTCAAGCTATGACGAAAGTTACTTCAAAAAGTAATAATGCGAATAATTGAAGCAAGAGTAATTACCAAATTCGTTTGTCTCCGTATAATAATGTTATACAGTAATATATTCCAAATCTTCATGTCGGAAGCTGGAATTAAACATAGATTCACTCCAGTCTATTCTCCCTAAAATAACCCAGTAGAACGGGGGACGGTAGCTCAGTGGTTTAGCGCGTCTGGCGCGTCTAGCTTGCATACTGGCGTACCTAGCGAAGCAGGTTCAATCCCCGCTCACCGTGAAATAATTTTAATTATAAAATTATCCCCAAGAAGTGGTTCGGACTCCACTATAAGCTGTAGGGCCTCGTTTCTCTTTACCTAACACAAAATCGTTCTAGATTTTCAAGGAGTTACTTCGGTGACTTGAGAAGCGGTTAAGAAAACATTTCAAGAAAACATTTTAAGAAAGAGTTGTGAAACCGCCCAATATTGCGAATCGAATCATAGAAGATGGGATAGATCTTTACATGATTCTACAGGATTGCACCTACATTTTGAGTTTTGGTCAAGCACTCAAAATACTTAATGGATTATACAAGGAAAATATAGCGGATGATGATCAAACATCGAAAGAAGTTCATACTCTCCAAGATGTTGATTCTCAAGAGAATAGGTTACATTGTTTGTACGATTCGTATGATTTAGTTCGAATCAATTTTTTAAAGGCTTATGACATACAAAGTCATTATAATTAAAAAAAAAAAACGAAAAGAATATAATTTCAAGATAGGAGATACGGTAATGAAACCATATCACATATTGTTTTGTGGTACTCGAGAATTTTTCTTCCAAACAGACCCCAAAATGTTTTGATTTTTTTTTAATCATATTTATGAGAAGTTCAGGTATATTTTTCAGAAACGTTCATGTGAAAGATGTCACATTTGAACAATGATTAATATTTGTTTCATTTTTATTTAGGAAAATGGTTCTAATACAAGTGACGTCACGAAAGCTATCTGGAGAGAGCAATAGAGCAAGGAAGACGCCAGATAAAGATTCAACATGGAAGCGGTTCCAAGACCGATGTGACAAGTGCCAATTGATTGATCTTGTTGTCAGCCATGACGATTTATTGTTTGATAAAAAAAAAATATTATTTTTTTTTTACTAAAGTAAACCCAGTCAACCAAATCTAGTACCTATTATATAATCATTAGATAACATACGTTCCTTAGTAAGTAACAGTTATGTCCAAAGTAGAGTCCTCGTAGAGTACCAGCTCTGACCAATGTCAGCACTAAGAACTATTAGTGTTATATAATATTTTTGTAAGTTTGTTACATTACTATTACTAAATATTTACAAAACAAGTGCATAACTGTTATAAATTTATTATATATCTTTTATAAATTAGTTTAATAACGTATATGTAAATACCGAGTAAGTTTGGGTTCTTTAATAAGTAACAGTTATGTCTCAGGTACGGTAATTATAACCCAGACAGCACACGATATCCTCAGGATATCCTAGTATAGTCCCGCTGTCCCAGATTTGGGATTATCCCATAGACATATCCCTAGGTCATCCCAGGGATGACCTGATTGGATATTAATATCCTGTAGAGATCCAAATTATGGATATCCTAGGGATATCCGAAACTGATTTCCTACGGATATCCTGACGGGATGTCGCTATCCTATAGGTGTACAAAATATCTATATCCTACGGATGTAATACAATTGATATCCATGGGTTTTCTTGTCCAGTTTGCCCACGGATATCCAAACAGAATCATTTTTGCCATCTTTCTTAAGAAATGTGTTAAAGCGTTAAGTGTTAAAACATGGAATTATATTTATATACCTATTATTAAACAAATTTAACAAAAAAAAAAAAAATTAAACCGCGGACTTCTTTAATCATAGTTTAAAAATTTCCCGTTAGTGGCGCTTCAATCGATGTTCGGTATCTTTCCTCTGCTCTCACAATCAGCTGTTTACAGTTTATTAGTGACCGTGAATCGATTTGATTTTCTGTTCTAAAAAAAGCTAAAATTAGCAAATATGGGTATTTTACAATTGAAAAAGAAGTTGACTTTGTGTGGTGCTAAAAAGAAACAACTTGAAAGGTGGTAAGTATAAATATTTTTTACCTAACCTTATACTTTTTATTTGTGCAGCTTAATTTTGTAGAAAGAAAATATATTAAATGAATCTTTGTTAAAGATTACACTGATGGAGACCAAAAAAATCTTTTCCAGACGCAAATTTATTTCAGCCTTTAGATAAATTGAAAAGTGAAAAAGTAATACATTATGGTTGGTTGCAAGGAAGATTTTTGCAATAAAAATAAGGCAAAAAAAGGGAAAAAGAAAGGAAGAATATTGGTTATGAAGTTGTTCATCAAATATACAGTGGCTTTTAAAAATTATAATTACTAAAATATTCAAGCAAGTGTTGTGCCGTACAAAAAAAGTCAGTCAGGAAATTATATTTAAGAATACTTAATGTTTCTTTTTCTGAAATAATGCAGTCATCCTGTTCGTGTCTACAGCGGGCACTGTTGGTTATTCCGCTGCCTGTAAACATATTTGGACTTGATATTGTTTATAATATTTCTCAATTACAGGTTAGTATTTTCAAAATGTCATGTATTTTCTCAATAAGTATCTTCTCTTTCTGGAGTATATTTTATATAATTGCGATTTTTGCTCATTTCTCAATATGTTTTTTTTTTATTTTGATTTTTATACACGGCGAAGGGCACTTGTTTATTATATTATTATTGTGTTAGAAAGTAAAGTTTACAACATATTGCAAAACTAAATTGCTACCTGCTTTCGCTCATAATTGGGCCATTTTTCGAAGTAAAGCTACCACTGCTCAACCAGGGCACACAGACAATAACACAACAACCACTCTCTTCAACTTTGCCATCTGCTGCAGCTGAGACTCGAACTTAGGAGAGATAAACTTAAGCTTTGAAATTTTAAAATTCATTGAGAAACTTGGCATTACAGTAAAGTTATTAAAACTATATCATTTAGAAAAAAATAGTTTAAATCTGCCAACAAATAAAAATTTTAGAGAGTGCCCCGCTTTCAAATGGGTCACTCTGTATCTAGTATATATTTGTGAAACAGAAAAGCAAGATTCTTAAACTTACAAAACTACTGGATGAAATGTAAAAAAAAACATTTAGTGAATTGTTTTATACTATATCTAGATAATATCCGCTGATACATATTTTTGTTTTATTTTGTTTCATTTATTTTAAAATAATAAAAATATTGATGATAACCAGTCTACTATTTTTTATATACTACTGTAATTACCCTCTATAGCTATTTAATAAGTTTTTAAGTTCTCTGGGTATTTATATCACCAACATCTGTTTAATTAATGTAAAATTAAAAAAGTGATGTGGGATACTTCACGAGTTTTACAAAGGTGAGTCATCGCCAGCATACAGGGTGTGCCACTTAAAACTCCCCAGGCTTGTAACTTTCTTATTTTTTAAACGACGACCATGTTGGGCACATCAAATTGTAGATATTTTTAGGGCATTTAAACATGTGTAGATTGATTAAAAATTTTAAAAAAATTGTTAAGAAAGAAAACTTAATTTCCTTGAATATTTTTTTACCTCACCCTGTACATGAACTGCGTTAATGTTTTCTTATAAAGGTTTTAATTAGCTTCAATTTATGTTATTACGTCATATTCGAAATTCTTTTTGCTTTTAGAGAAAGAAATTTAAAACACTTTCTGATTCCAAACTAACTTTTTTTAAAATAACTTTGAAAAGAATGTAAATAATAATTTTATGTTTTATTTGTAAAAGACATATCACAAACAATATTCAACGTAACAAAACAGTAACAAGAAACAAAAGAAATAAATATTTTTAAAAACAAACTTATATTAAAATGTACTAAATAGGAAATTGCAAAATTTTTATTTTTAAAAATTTTTTATTTTAATAACATAAATTGAAGCTAATTAAAACCTTTATAAGAAAACATTAACACAGTTTATGTACAGGATGAGTTAAAAAAATATTCAAAGAAGTTAAGTTTCCTTTCTGAACAATTTTTTCCAGAAAATTGTTTTTAAATCATTCTGTATGCATGTTTAAAGGCTTTAAAACTGTCGACAATTTGAAGTGCCCAACATGGTCATCGCTTCAAAAATAAAAAAGTTACAAGTCTGGGGAGTTTTAAGTGGCGCAACCTGTATAGTGACTGATATCGACGAATTAAAGGACATCCTTGGGATGTCTGAAAGTTCTTCCTCAGGTTGTCCTAAGCTCAATTTGTACCTCCTGAGAATGGCCTAGGCAAATCTTACGATCCTGAAAATCTGCCTTTTAGCTCTCCATGGGATGTCTTTAGGTAATGCCTAGATATTGCCTAAATATATCCCAAGGATATAAGAAAGTGCATCCGCAGGCTGTTCTTGGGAGATCTGAAACAGTCTCACTTGGACTTCCTAGGGATGTCCTGTGGAAATCGGGGACATATCCTGAGGATATCTGTTTAAACCTAACTTCATATCCTGAGGATGTCCTGTGGATAACTTTGTGCTGACTGGGAAGATACCAGTACTCATTTATTTATGGAACTCCTTCATTCCAGTGACTCATTATTTATGATAAATAGAGATACCAACGATCTGTATGCTTCAGAATTGCCCGTTTACATAATGTATGGGAAGCAATTTACTTACTGTGTGCTGCGTCGCACAGTGGCGAGAAATGACAGTGTTCCACCCAAATTACCCTAGAGGTCGTAAATTTTAAGTTATTGAGACATTCTTTTTTTTTAAATGTTCGTCTTGAATTTACCTATCGATCCCTCTAGCCGGATTTTGAAATTTCATTTTTCATTTTTTTAAATTTTATATAGAAAATCATATTTTTACAAAAAATACTGCTTTTTTCTATTAAATTTATTCTAACGGGCCGTAAATTTGAGTTTTCGTAACAAATTTTTCTTTAAAATCTCCGTCTTTTAATCAGCTATTGATCTGTCTAGATGAATTTTTGATTTAGTTGTTGACAACTGTCAAAATTACTGTCAAATATAAAAAAATACGATTTTTAGATAAATAATTCATACAATAACAGGTTGGTGTTCAGAAAAATATATATAGTGTTTTCAATGTACCTGGTTCCGAAGTTGACAGGAAAATATGTATTTCTAAATTTGGCAGCTGCCATAATTGTCAAATTTCCAAAGATAGATGGAAGAGCTTATTAATTTTAAAAATACCCTGCAAATGTATAGAAAAATAGATATATATATATTGTTTTTGATCTGTAATTGGCAGGAAAATATGAGTTTTAAATTTGGCAGCTGTCATAATTGCTGTCAATTTTCAAAATATTTAATTAATTTTAAAAAATGCACTATAAATGTATATAAAAATAGATATATATTGTTTTTAAACTGCCAAATTTAGTAGTTGACAGGGAAATATGGTTTTTAAATTTGTCAGCTGCCATAATTGCTGTCAAATTTCAAAAAATAGAAGTTAGAGCTTATTAACCTTAAAAATACCCTGTGAATATATAGCAAGACGGATGCAAATTGTTTTTAATGTACCTGGTTCCGAAGTTGACAGGAAAATATGATTTCTAAATTTGGCAGCTGCCATATTTAAAAATAATATTTTTCTGTCAATTCATAAATTAGGAAGATAAAAAATAATATATATTAGTCTATACATTCAAAGGGTATTTTTGAAATTAATAACTTCTAATCTGCACACCTTAAAACTTGACAGCAATTATGGCAGCTACCAAATTTAAAAATTATATCTTCCTATTACTTACGAAATCATATAGATCAAAAATAATGTACATCAATTTTTCTACATATTTATAAGGTATTTATAAAATTAATAAGCTCTTACCTCCATGTTTTGAAAACTGACAGCAATTATGTCAGCTGCCAAATTTAAAAATGATATTTTCCTATCAGTTACGAAATCAGACAGATCAAAAATAATATATTTTTCTATACATTTGTAGGGTGTTTTTAAAATTTATAAGCTCTTATTTTGAAATGAGACAGCAATTATGACACCTGCCAAATTTAGAAATCATATTTTCCTGTCAACTTCGGAACCAGGTACATTAAAAACAATTTGTATCCGTTTTGCTATATATTCACAGGGTATTTTTAAAGTTAATAAGCTCTAACTTCTATTTTTGAAATTTGACAGCAATTATGGCAGCTGACAAATTTAAAAACCATATTTCCCTGTCAACTACTAAATTTGACAGTTTAAAAACAATATATATCTATTTTTATATACATTTATAGTGCATTTTTTAAAATTAATAAGGTGTTACCTCTATATTTTGAAAATTGACAGCAATTATGACAACTGCCAAATTTAAAACTCATATTTTCCTGCCAATTACTAAATCAAACAGATCAAAAACATATATATCTATTTTTCTAGACATTTACAGGGTATTTTTAAAATTAATAAGCTCTTCCATCTATCTTTGGAAATTTGACAACAATTATGGCAGCTGCCAAATTTAGAAATATATATTTTCCTGTCAACTTCGGAACCAGGTACATTGAAAACACTATATATATTTTTCTGAACACCAACCTGTTGTATGAATTATTTATCTAAAAATCGTATTTTTTTATATTTGACAGTAATTTTGAGAGTTGTCAACAACTAAATCAAAAATTCGTCTAGACAGATCAATAGCTGATTAAAAGACGAAGATTTAAAAAAAAAAATTGTTACGAAAACTCGAATTTACGGCCCGTTAGAATAAATTTAATAGATAAAAACAGTATTTTTTGTAAAAATATGATTTTCTATTAAAAATTAAAAAAAATGAGAAATGAAATTTCAAAATCCGGCTAGAGGGATCGATAGGTAAATTCAAGACGAACATTTAAAAAAAAAGAATGTCTCAATAACTTAAAATTTACGACCTCTAGAGTAATTTGGGTGGAACACTGGCATTTCTCGCCACTGTGCGTCGGTGGTCAATGAAATTTAGGTTATCCCATATCTCTGTATTGAAACATGGGGCGCAAGTCATACTTTAAGGGCATGACTACCAAGACTAATTGAAGACGTCTTACGAAAAAAAAAAAAAATTCAATTGAAATTCACGAAAAAAAATTTCCTCACCTCGACTGTACCTATATATAGTTATTTTATGAAAATATTTGACACTCATCAAAAACTTTCGATTTTTCATTTACATTTTAAACTATAGAATTAAGAGGATAATCTGCCCTAGGACAAATAATATTTTCATTGATATATATGAAAAAGGTTTATACGGGTGGGCGTGCCCCTTTGACCAATGAAATATGCCGTCTACGTAAACAGGCGGAGATTGTGTAATATAAGAGAAATAGTTCAAATATATTTCTGTCGTACAGAGTCGAATTTCGCGTTGGGTGCACAAGAATTTTTATTTAAAGTAATTTGAGTAGGAAAACTGAATGCGGTTGTAGTGATAGGCAGTGGTTTTTAATTAAAAGAAAAACTATCTGTAGGTATATAATGTATATTTACAGTGTACAGGGTGTCCTAGTTAACGCGTTATGTCCGATTTTCTCGGTAGTTTTTGAGATAAGTATTTTTTTCCGGGGAATCGATGCCGCTAAGAAACATAATTGAACATCAAAGAAGAATTGATCGGATCATTTATGTTCTTAATTGACTATTAAAGGAAAGTAAAAAAAGGCATGTAAATTTTAAATATCACTTCCGGTTTACATGGCAATGGCGTTCTTTTTCTTGAAAATAGAATATTAATTACTTCCACATCTAGTGGAAGTATAGTAACAAAAAAATTTTTGAAAATTTTTATTGTTCAAATAGGCTTAGACTGTCATGAAAGGTCGCCATTTTAAGTTTCAGAGTAAAAAAATGTCTGTCTGTCTGTCGGTCTAACTTTTTTGTGCGCACGATTACTCTGGAACCGTTTAAGATATTGACTTGAAATTTGGTACACGTATGTACTTTAACGGGATGTGGAACTAAATTATATTTCATCGAAGGGTTGGGGTGTAAATTGGGGTAAATGGGGAGGTAAACAGGCAAATCAAGCAGGTAAGAGTCCGTAAAATTGGTATTTAGTATATATAAGAGAAGCTAAGGTCTCAAAAAAATTTTTGACATTAGCTACCCCCATTACGACCCCTACCAATTTTTTAAGGGGACGAAAAAAAAGTGTGATTTAGTGTATGTACAAGAACCAAAAACCTCAAAATATTTTTTTATTTCATAGGCCAAGAATTTTTATTGAAAAATTACCAAAAATCCTCGCTATGTTGGGGTAATTTCTATTACGAATAACTGGCAAAATAAGGATACATATATTACTTCCACATCCAGTGGAAGTATAGTAACGACAAAAAAAATTTTAAAAATTTTTATTGTTCAAATAGGCTTAGAATGTCATGAAACGTCGAGATTTTAAGTTTGAGCGAAAAAAATTTCTGTCTGTCGGTCTCTAACTTTTTTTTTGTGCGCACGTTTACTCTGGAACCGTTTGAGATATTGACTTGAAATTTGGTACGCATATGTACTTTAACGAGATCTAGAACTAGATTATATTTTCATCTTGTTCCGTCGAAGGGTTGGGGGGTAAATTGGTTACCATAAAATTGGTATTTACTATATACAAGAGAAGCTAAGGTCTCAAAAAAAATTTTGGCATTAGCCACCCCCATTACCACCCTCACCCCATTATTAAAGAGGATGGAAAACATTTTTGATTTGGTTTGTGTACAAGAACCAGAAACCTCAAAATATTTTTTTACCTTATCCACCCCCACTACCACCCTCTATCACCACCCCCACCCCACTACCGATGTGGGGTATCGTTTTATGGGTTTTTGAGGTAAACGATTTCAAATATTATATTATTAAACAATTATTTCCACATACAACATTTTTTCGTTGTGAGTGACTTAGATAGAAAATCTGGATGTGGAAGTAGTGATTCCTTGGGCAGCGGTTTTTTTTTATTGTTAAATTAGTGTACAATATCGATAATTCTATCATTTCCAATTGAAATTAAAATTTTGTGGACATGCCTATTGAAAGTCGCATTTCGGAGATATGAACTTTACTTTGCTTTTTTTAAAGGAACACTCCATATATGTACCATTTGGAACGCCATAAAAAAAGCTTTGTATTTATAATATAATACATGGTGCTTATCTTAAACAAATTTTGTCTAATTTACTATAAATTTACAATTTATCAAATTAGCCTTGGAAAACAAAAGTATGTAAATTAAAATAAACAATATGTTAGTTCTGTCTAATTTCACTTTATTTTAAATAAAATGGAGAATTTCAATAATTGATACAGTGTGTTTCACTCGAAATGGTAACACCCCAATAACTTTTTTATTTTTTTTTCCGATTTGAATCACATTTTACTTAAGTATAGAACAAATTAGTATCTACTTATGACCAGAAAAACATTCGCCTCCTACGGTACCAAAGCCACCTGCGGTACCAAAATATGTGGAGAAAATCGGAAAATAATATTAGGCATTTTTTTATCGGAAAATTTTGTTAATAAAACTTGTTCAGAATTGTCCAAAATGGCCAAAATTTAATCAAAATTAAAAAATGAAAAACTTGAAATTTTAAAAATTTTGAAAATAATTATTTAAAAAAAAACTGTAAATTGCTTTACAACTACCTGGCAGCCTGGGTTTAATTTCAAACAAAATTGTCATAGTACAGTTTTCTAAACGAAAAAACACAAAATGATATTTTCGGACTTGCGACATTATTTTAATAAAAATTTATATATTTTTTATTTTGATTAAATTTTGAAGTTAAGGTTTCTGAACAATTCTGAACAAGTTTCATTGACAAAATTTTCCAATAAAAATATGCCTAATATGATTTTTTGATTTTATCCGCATATTTTGGTAACGCAGGTGGCTTTGCATTTGTAGGAGGTGAATTTTTTTCTGGTCATAAGTAGATCCTAATTTGTTCCATACTTAAGTAAAATTTGATTCAAATCAGAAAAACAAATTAAAAAGTGAAATACACTGTATATATTTTTCGGACTACCATGACTTAATGTAAGAAAATATACTATAGTTTTTAAGAAAAATACTGTGTCATATATCATTGAAAAGATTTTTCTATGGCCTTTCAAATGGTGTAAAAATATATGGGGGTGTTCTATTTAAAAAAACCAAGGTAAAGCTCATATCTCCGAAATTCGACTTGTTTGAGTTGTTTTGCTGAAATGATGTTTGGAAAATACATGTGATATCTCATAACTTTTATTTTTGAACTTATTTACGTAACTCCAAAAATAAAGAAGTTAAATGAGGTTCTAACGTTTGCACAACAACCCTGTACTGTTGACTATAATAAGGAACTTTAGTCTAGTTAATATAAAAAACACGTTCTCAAATAAATTAAACATGTTCTGATAGAACATATTAATAATAATAATTTTTTGTTTTTATGTCTTTGGTGTTTTTCAAAAAAAATTGCCGCCCTTGGATTTTGCCGCTATAGCCTCTATAGCCCCCCCCCCCCCTCCCTAAATCCGCCACTGACTGCGCTCCGTCAGAAACCCTAAAATACCTATATGCATATTTGGAGCATATTTAATGTCTGATATATCAAAAAATATTACAACTAGATCTATCAATCTTTATATGTTTGAAATAAGGGATAAAGGATCTAAAAGAATATGTAAAAATATACAGGGTTTTCATTTAAAAAAGCAACCTTCATTGTTATATCACGTAACATATGCAAGCAATTGTTTTTTAATTGCATTTAAAAAAATATGTATACAACCCTACAACTCTTATACGAAACTTTTTTATCTCCAATAATAACATAAATAAAGGGGGGGTCAAAATATAGTTATAATTCGCCCGCTGTCTTGGATTCTAAATTTTTACCAAAAATTCGCAACCCGCATCCCCGAAAATCCCGAGATATCGATTTTCATTCGAATAGGACCACAGATGACGAAATTCATCCGCCATCTTGGATTCCTAAATTTTGACCAACAATTCGTAACCCGCATCCCCGAAAACCTCCAGATATCGATTTTCAGTCGAATAGGACCACAGATGACGAAATTCATCCGCCATCTTGGTTTCCTAAATTTTGACCAAAAATTCGTAACCCGCATCCCCGAAAACCCCCAGACATCGATTTTCAGCCAAATAGGACCATAGATGACGAAATTCGTCCACCATCTTGGATTCCTAAATTTTGACCAAAAATTTGTAACCCGCATCCCCGACAACCCCGAGGTATCGATTTTCAATCGAATAGGACCATAAATGACGAAATTCGTCCGCCATCTTGGAGTCTTAAATTTTGACCAAAAATTCGTAACCCGTATCCCCGAAAACCCCCAGATATCGATTTTCAGTCGAATAGGACTATAGATCGCGAAATTCGTCCGCCATCTTAGATTCCTAAATTTTGACCAAAAATTCGTAACCCGCATCCCCGAAAACCCTCCGATATCGATTTTCAGTCGAATAGGACCATAGATGACGAAATTCGTCCGCCATCTTGGAGTCCTAAATTTTGATCAAAAATTCATAACCCGCATCCCTGAAAACCCCCAGATATCGATTTTCAGTCGAATAGGACTATAGATCGCCAAATTCGTCCGCCATCTTATATTCCTAAATTTTGACCAAAAATTCGTAACCCGCATCCCGGAAAACCCTCCGATATCGATTTTCAGTCGAATAGGACCATAGATGACGAAATTCGTCCGCCATCTTGGAGTCCTAAATTTTGATAAAAAATTCATAACCCGCATCCCCGAAACCCCCAGATATCGATTTTCAGTCGAATAGGTCCATAGATGACGAAATTCGTCCGCCATCTTGGATTCCTAAATATCTTAGCAGTATGAGATTCCTCGGGAAACCTACGTCAGACTGGATTTTGAACCATAAACTTATCTCAGAAACTGCCGAGAAAACCGAGCATAGCGCGTTGACTGGGACACCCTGTACATTTTGCTTGGCAATATTTTCGAATAAATTGATTTCTGACCTAACTAAAAACCGAATTCAAATTTTCATAATAAAATTTGTAGGAGTGTTTATACAAAACGGTCCTCTCTATTTGGCACCTTTTATTTATGTATTAACATTTTCAAGAATTTCATCTATTAAATCATTCCTGTAAGATAAAATAATTTATAAATAAATTTAAGATTACAATTACCACAACTCCTAAATGCTTCCCTGGCAAGCATTCATTCGCGTCTGGTCTCCATGACAACAAGTTCCTCCCTAAAGTCTGAGAGCGTGTAAAGCTATGCGAATGCCGAGGCGAGTGCCATCTATTGACGGCAAAATTGGAAACTATTTATTGAATCTATGTTTGAAAATTAAGAGGTTATATTTTATCCACGTAATTAATTAAGGACTATCTAGGGCGTCACGATTTCGTTTTTTGTAAATTCCAATTTTTCGACGTCGATTTTTTCGTTGATCACGTGTTTTTGATTAAAGCAAAAAATTAAAAACGTGACGAACTAGAATATATATTTTAATACATACGTACAAAATTTGAAGTTTCTATCTTCAAAAATAAGCTGAATAATTCGTTTCTTCATTTCACTGACCGCAGATTATACTCTTAAAAGCCATCAAAAGGTGTCGTTTTGTATAAAATCGTAATTTTCTTAATGAAATTTGATATCTACGTTGACCAATTCTCTTCATTACTGAGGAAAATAATTAGAAAATATACTTTTTTCAAAAATATTAGCAGGTCAAGGAAAAACATTTTTCACGAATTTCTATTGCAATTTTTTTTTATATACAAAAACTTCTTCAGTTGGTATTTATTCATCAATCATGCCTAAAAGTGCAACTTGGTCCTACGCATTAAATACAATCTATTGGGTTAACCTAAATTTCACAAGCCTAATGCAGAGATTATCCAAATTAAAATAGTATATCTTTGTACAAATCAGAAATAGACATTATGGAAGTTGGTACAAACATTTTTTTAGAACTGCCCATACATGCATACTTAATATTATACATTCATAATACATTTTCCCCAATTTACAATAATTTGTCAGTCTAAAAAATAATATTTTTGCCGGCTTTTGTAGATTTTTGAATATGGTAATGGTAGAACAATAAAATGAGAAATTTTTATTTATTCGGAGTATACTTGAGGTTCATTTTTTTTACACCTTAAAAGCAAGCAATAATTACCATAATGGAGAAAGTGTATATTGTATGTTATTAGCACTTCTTAAAATTTCGTCTTAAATTTACAATAACAATTCTTATACGTTTTAATTTGAGAAATAATCTGTAGATTTCACAAATTATTTTATATAAATGCAAACACACAAGATAAAAGTTCCTTAACATAACATATCGTTCTTCAAACTTTATCTCTATCCCTATCAGATTTAAAAATAAACAAAATAACCTTGTGATCATATATTCTTTATTTAAAATGTTAAATTAAAATTCATCTGCAGGTATTAGAACATAAATAAAATGTATTCAAACATAAAATGTAACTATATAAATATAGTATCTATCTATTTAGCCAGCTTCTTGACATCTCTTGAGTATTGTTGTTTTCCTTGCCTGAACCATTCAGCACAGATTTCTTCAAAGTCTTTGTTAAATATGGAGGCAGCCACACCTAAATACATATCTAGTATACATATTGAGACTTCAATATTATGATTGTATCTACAGTGTGTCCCCGGATGGAGTTGACGAGGAAAAATATCTCTATTATTGATTTTACGACAAAAAGTTATTCTTTATAAAAAATTCTGCTTGTCGAAAAAATGAATTTACCATTTAAAAATCTTAGATCAGATGTACCGGGTGGTAATAAATTAAGAAAACATCAAAATGCCTCAAAAGAGAAGTACCTTTATTTATTATTTTAGACAAAATGTTTATAAAACAAAGTTGTTTATAATCCAAAATAAAACCCAAATACAAATTATGAAGTCTAAATTTTGATTTTTACAATTATGTCAACTTACATTGTTTTTCAAACATTAACATAACATAATGACATTAACTTCAACGACTGTGGAAAAACAATTTATTCTACATAGCCTCCTCCAACCTCAACACATTTCACACCCTGTTAATAAATTCACCACAGACCTTACGAATGGTTGAGGGTACATTCACTTCATTCACCGCGTCTTGTATTCGTGCTTTTAGTGTTTCTCGATCATGCGGCAGGTCATCTGCATACATTTTCAGTTTTAAAACACCCCACAGAAAAAAAATCGATTGCTGTAAGGTCTGGTGGTCTTGCAGAAAAATTAATTGGAGCATATATTCATCTGGCTCCGAAGTGATCTGTCAACCACTGCCGTACCAAAACTGAGGAATGAGCTGGGCAACCGTCTTGCTGCCAAAAAATGTTACGCCTTACTTCCGGTTGCAGAGTGTTTACATATGGCAATACAAAGTTTTCCAAAAGGTCCAAATAAACATGCTGATTTAAATTTTCTTCTAAGAAATATGGACCAACGATTCGATCATAAAAAAATCCCACACCATACATTCACTTTTTTATAACGTTGACTTCGTTTGTGAATGACATTGTTTGGATTTTCAAAAGCCCAATAACGACTGTTTTGTGATGTGATGGCCATTGTTATAAAATGTTGCTTCGTCAGTAAAAAAAAACATTCTGTGCAAACTTCTATCAACGAGGTAATTCTCACCGACCCATAAACAAAAATCCAATCGCTTCTCTTCATCTTCATTTTCAAGTGTATGTCTGAACCTTGGCTTAAACGGTCGAACTTTGTTTTCCATATATATTCTCTGTAAATGACTTTTACTTCTAGTCCTTGTGAGAGTTTCCGTAAAGATAATTTCGGGTTTTCTATTACTGAATTTATTGCCAAAAGTGTTGCCGCATCGTCTTCTGGTGGAAAAGGTTAATTGCATATCGATATGAGACGTCTCCAATCCCATAACATTTGATCAAATAAATTCTTGCTTGTTTGGTAAACATTTTTTAAATAATCAACAGAACACTAGTAAATGCACATGTAACATAGTAATATTCTGTACAATGACGTTTGTCAGTTCAATATTATCCACGGCTCTTAATTTGAATTCTTATTCATATTAATAAATTCAACGTAAAAAGATAAACATAATAAATACATAAAAGTCAAAACACAGACTTCATTATTTGCATTTAGGTTTTTATTTTGGATTATAAACAACTTTGTTTTATAAACATTTTGTCCAAAATAATAAATAAAGGTACTTCTCTCTTGAGGCATTTTGATGTTTTCTTAATTTATTAACACCCAGTACATCTGATCTAAGATTTTTATATGGTAAATTCATTTTTTCGATAAGCTGAATATTTTATAAGGAATAACTTTTCGTCGTAAAATCAATAATAGAGATGTTTTTCCTCTTGTCAACTCCATCCGGGGATACGCTGAATTAATTAATATTACTATTATAATTACTGAGTGCACAGTACTTTTTGTAACATTCTTTTGCAGACTTAAATACTTCCCAGCTAGTTACCACAATACACCAAAAGTAGTTTTGCAGTCAGCAAGAAATCACAAACTAATCAGAGCTAATATCCCACATAGCACGGGATGTCCTATGTATATGCAGAAAATGTACATAATATGCAAAAGTATGTCTTTTGTACATCTTGAAGATACTAGGTATGTACACGTATGGATGTCCATGGTGTACATGTACCAGCGACATTCCAACGATGTACATTCCTACGATATCCCTTGATGCATGTCACAGGAATATCCTTGCATGGACGTGCCTACCACATACATAATTGTACATACTACTAGTACACAACATATATGTTATATTAAGGATAAATACCGTCAACTAGGGACAAAATGGAGTAACAAGGAAATACAAGTCAATTGTAGAAGGCTCCCAATATAAAAAACTCCCTTTGTATAACTATATTTACTTCCAATTTCCAAGGGCATCTGTGACTTCATATATTGTCTTAGTTTATATGGCAAAAAGATGAATATAATCTTATTATTAGTTGTCTTTAAATTTAGCGAAGAAACAGAGGTTTTAAGACTTCTTTATGTAGGTAAAGTCTATAATCATATTTGTCATTAATTAACTCGTAGTATATTATTTTAATATAGGTACCCAGACAGCACCGTATATTCTAATAATATTCTGTAATTATGCAAAAGAGAATGAATATATTCTTATTAATTCTGGAATAATCCTGGAATATATATATAAGATAACGGATTATTCCAGTAATATAATTTTAAATATATACCAGGAATATTCACCATGAATATGATAGTAATATTCATTTTGGAATATATATATTCCCTCCTGGGTCAAGAATAATCCATGAATATACTTTGAGAATGAAAGTATAATATTAATTGTTACTCAACCAAATCAACGTTTTATAAAAGCTTTTAATTTTTTCTGTAAAATGTAACTTAAATATATGCGTGTTATTATTTATTTTGATTAATAAAAATATTTAATATGATTATAATGATTATATTATACAATGATATTATACCCAGTTTTAAACAAAAGCTCAATCCATATTTTTGTTATCAGGTTATCAGGTTTGAGCAGTGTAGCCAAGATTAGACTTCAGAAATAAAGCCATGGACGTATATAGTGTTTTAAACTACCCGCGATTTTTTCCTGTTTACTATTTCATAACATAACCTCAATATCAGAATTTACGTGCTTTAATCGTTTGTTATTGTTGAGCACAGATCAAATATTATATATACTGATATTGTTGAGATACTTAAGTGTTTTTATGTGTAGTATAAGTGATAAGTGACCGATGAACAATAAGTAAGTACATTAATCTTTTTTATAGGGAAAATTTAACAGGTCATCACGCCACTTGTACATTTTCTTACTAATATGAAAAAAAAAAAGGGGGGGATAGAAATACTACTGGTACTGGCGCAGCTTCATAGAGAAGTTAATAGAATTCTAAAACTCTATTAGACCATAATACTGATGATATAAATCAGAGACAGTTATTGCAGTTGAACCAAAGCTTACCAACAAATTCTTCACATTTACAAGAAAGTACTTATATCATAGCATCAGTCAAAATAATTTCCAAACTTTTAATCATAGTACTGCAGGCACCATGAACTTAATAAGTAGTGTTCATTTAGAGACTATTGTTAGAAGTAATGTTTCAAATAGTGGCAATGAAAGTAATTTATTGGAAAGCGATTCTGGCGAAAATTTTAATTGTAGCGCTAGTTTTGATGAGCAGCATGACAATGACATACAAATTTTTCATCGAGCACTACTTCTAGTCAAGCATTTGTGCAGCAACACGATCAAAATTCAAATTAAATTATTGATAAATTACGTAACTGGGCTGTCGCACATAAAATTACTATACTTCCTAGATTATGTGACTTGCAAAAGATACCTAGACTTAGAGGCAAAGACAAATAATTTGTAGTAACTTTTATTACAAGTTTTCATTTTAATCAATCTTCTCTATTATTTTTTGTAAAAGGATATTAATTACTTGTTTGTATTTTTTTTTTCTAGATTGATAGTATGTGTAGATTGGGTGGTAATAATTACAAGGAAGGTTCACGCTACTTTATGAGTAAAGTAATGAGTGTGGACTTAGCCAAGCTTTACAGTTTACACGGACACAAAGACAAAAAAGTGTTTTCCAAAACAGCACTTTTCGCAACAGTTACAGTTAATTATTTATACGGTTCGGATATATACTTGCTTAAATGAGGAATAAGCCTGTAACTCTCTATTTTTTTGCACGATTTGAATATATATATATATATATATATATATATATATATATATATATATATATATATATATATATATATATATATATATGCATTTGTATCGTGTCTGCCTCCTTACAAATTTGTGGCGCCCGCACCTCCACTAGAAATAATATAGATAGATTAGTTCTGTTTACATATACACAACCGCCAAATTTCACTTACCAAGGGCACGCGGAGAGGGGAAAGGATTTTTATCTTTTTTTACATACACTTTTTTGTTCATACGATTGGTATGTTTACACCTCGTTATATAAATAGTACCTCTCTGACTCAATGTATTTAAAACTGTTATATATAACGGTAGACTTTGCCTCCTTCGAGGTTGCCAGACTTCTATAGTGTAAAATGCTCTAGCGCTTGCGCAATTAGTTGCGCTATGCAATCGTGTGCGTTTGTTATTATGATGATTCATATTGTGTAAGTTATACTCTATCAGATTACATTGGTGTTTTACCCGATAATGTGCGATTATCTGTTTTAAAATGAACCGTTCACGCTAAATATCTATTGTAGAATAATATATGTAATTCAAAATATGTTCTTAAGGGAATTATTATTACTATTTAAAATGCTTTTCAAAAGACATCACTGAATCAGTTCAATTACTTCCACGTCCAGTGGAAGTATAGTAACGACAAAAAAATTTTAAAAAATTTTTATTTTCCAAATAGGCTTAAAATGTCATGAAACGTCGAGATTTTAAGTTTGAGCGAAAAAAAATTCTGTCTGTCTGTCTGTCTGTCTGTAACTTTTTTTGTGCGCGCGTTTACTCTGGAACCGTTTAAGATATTGACTTGAAATTTGGTACACATATGTACTTTAATGAGATCTAGAACTAGATTATATTTTCATCTTGTTCCGCCGAAGGGTTGGGGGTAAATTGGGGTAAATTTGGGGTAAATGGGTAAATCAAGCAGGTAAGAGTCCATGAAATTGGTATTTGGTATATACAAGAGAAGCTAAGGTTTCTAAAAAATTTTTGGCATTAGCCACCCTCATTACCACCCCCCACTTCCTTATTAAAGGGGATGAAAAAAAATTGCGATTTAGTGTATGTACAGGAACCAGAAACCTCAAAATATTTTTTTACTTCATCCACCCCCCCACTACCACCCCCCTATCACCACCCCCCACCCCACTACCGATGTGGGGTATCGTTTTATGGATTTTTGGGGTTGAGGATTTCAAATATTATATTATTAAATATTATCAATTATTTTCACATATAAAGTTTTTTCTTTGTGTGAGTGACTTGGATAGAGAATCTGGATGTAGAAGTAGTGATTCCTTGGGCAGCGGTTTTTTGTAACACAATTGTTACGTATTAGTCCACGTAAATTAGATATTTTAGAAGAAATAATTTATGAAGTAATAATATTTGGGATACGTAATCTAGATAGGGTTCGAAATAGATACCCGAATAGTTCCCCACAATTTAGGGGTGAAACGTCCGTAATGATTATGAATAGAGCTGCTTCGGCCATATTACGGGGACTTAACGCTAAGTTTTTCACTTTTATCTTGTAAACCGTTCTTCGAAAGAGAAAAAAGTATAGGAAATAAAAAAATCGTCATGTTAAATTCTGCATAAAAAATGTACTATTAAACTTGTAGCTTATCCTCACCTATTTCGCGCTAACAGCGTCCGAACAGAGGCGTAGTTTGGGGCGCAGAGGTAAAAATCCATCCTATTCCAAGTTTGACTCCGAATATCTTAAAACCGGTTACTTTAACGAGAAAAATGCTCAGGAATGAATTTATTGAGCAGAATTTTCTCTATTAGATGCATATATAGAGGGTTTTGTCGCAAGCAGTTTATGTATTTTCCCCTTCTTTGCAATTATATTAGAGGATAATCTGTACTGTTCACACAAAAGAAGATTTGGAGTCATATTTCAACTCTGAGCTTGCTTCAATTCCACTTCTTCTCTCCAATAAGAAAGGGTTAATGAGGAAAATTAAGAAATCATCTGTATGATATTTTCAATGCTGTACGAGAGAGGCCAATAGATTTTTCCGATTGCCAGTTCATTGTTGATGGCGGCAATTTGATTCATCGTGTAGTATGGCCGAAGCAGCTTTATTCGTAAACATTACGGCCAAAAAGTGACTGTAGTGTTTGACGGATATGCTGACTGCAGTATGAAGAGCATCGAAAGACAGCAGCGTCTTTTGAAACGCATTTCACCGGAAATTGTTTTTCATGAGAACACGCCACTGATTGAAACGCAAAATAAAATGATAAACAATCTCACAAAAAGGAACGGTTTATTTCGCAATTGGTGGAGAGATTTAAAAACGAGGGAATCAAAACAATTACTGCTGTAGACGACGTTGACGTACTCATAGTTCAAACCGCCTTAAACGAATCTCATGGAAACGATACAGTGGTCATCCTCGGACAAGATATTGATCTTCTCGCATTGATTATCGCTCTCGCACCTGAAGATAAAGATATCCGTTTCTTAAGAGAGGCTCAGAGATAAATAAAAAATAAAGATTACAGTTCTCGTGACTTGCAGTCCTCGGAAGTTTTAAAAAGCTGTATGGCCACACGTTCAGTGGATGCGATAACACTTCAGCTTTCTTTGGTAAAGGAATAGTGCAAACGGTGGAATGCGTCAATAAAAGAAAAGATCTCGAAGAGGTTGTCCGTATATTCAACAACCGTATCTCAACGAAAAAAGAAATTACATCTTTGAATCATCAAAGATTTATTATCTTCAATAAGTTAGTCCGCCAATCTAGTACTACCGGGATTCTACGAAGACTGCCAGCGACATCCGAGGCATTACGTCAACATTCTTACAGTGTATTTCTCCAAATTCATGTTTGACGAGGAGAAAACTTGGAACCAACGGAATGCAGAAAAGCAGAAAATAATATAAAATATTTCAAAGAGATGATATACTTAAAGAAGTAAAATGTTCAAAACTTAATCATTTTGGAGCAAAAATGTAAATATTTCCCTCCAGCAAGAGAAAAATTTTTGAAAAGCATTTGAGATGACTCCAACAAACTATCATTAATTAGTATAGCAAAATTTATGATTAACCAACAAATACATTCTAGAGTTTTGGTCTCGAATGCTTTTTAAAACATTTTTATTTCTTGCTACAGGGAAATATTTACATTTTTGCTCCAGAATAATCTAGGTTTTTAAACTATCTTTGGAAGGTGGAAGATTACACTGGTCAACATTCAGTTTGAAAAAATACACCGGACTCTACCTAGGTACCCAGGGGTTTTGGGGTCGCTGATTCCGTTGCCGAGGTCGGTTAAGCTCTATCACGTCAGGTTCAAGGTCAGTTGAAGGTCAACCTAAGAAAAGCTTTTTGAAAAAATCTAAAAAATTCACACATAGGCTCTTGGGGGGTCTCTGAGTCCGAATCCGATGTCGGTTGACCTTTATCACCTCATGTTCAAGGTCATTTGAAGGTTAAAGTAAGAATAGGAGGTGAAAAAAATTAGAAAAAATTTATACGAATGCTCACCTGCCTACTTATTGTCTGTTTATCTGTCTGCCCTTATACCTGCACACCTGTTTGTTTGCTTGTTAGTCTGTATTTATCATCCGCCTGCATTTTCTCTCTGTCCATCTATTTGACATCCTGCCTTTCTGTCAGTAATTCTGTCTGACTGAATGACTAAATGTTTCTATCTGACAGTCTGTCTGCCTCCTTGTCAGTTTGTCTGACTCAGGAAACCATTAAATTACTTTGACATTGACAGGATTGAGCTCAGGGCCGGTTTTAGGTAACCGGAGGCCCTAAGCTCTAGGTATGTTTTTCGTTGAAACTTTCTCTTCTAATAAAATAAACGTGCATATCTGCGTATGAAATCTGAGTTCTGAGGCCCCCTAAATGCGAGGCCCTAAGCTGGCGTTTACTCAGCTTATAGGCAAAACCAGCACTGATTGAGCTCCAAGTGAGTGAAGCCAACGCCCGTGGTACTCTTTACTTGCATGTTCGCTCTGCTTCTGCAACTATACCTAAAGGCCATCCTTTCACAGAAGAAAATAGGTAGGTGATTCATTGAGTTAAATATATTTGCACTGAGATAGCCGAAGAATCTTCATGTGCAGCTAAAGCTGGCGGACGAATTCCGGCTTGAAATGACCTCAGAATGACCTTGAAATGACCTCTGGATGCCTCTTTTTTTTAAGGGTAAGCGAACGATGGATTCGGACTCAGCGACCCGAAAAACCTGTGTGAATTTTTTCAGATTCTTTCAACCCCTTTTCTTACTTTAACCATCAAATGACCTTGAAACTGACGTGATAGAGGTCAACCGACATCGAATGCAGACCCAGCGACTCAAAAAACCTATAGATTTTTTGACAGCTTCTCCTCTGTTTTTCTCAAACTAACCTTGAAATGATCTCCGGATGCCTTTTAAGGGTAAACGAACACCGGATTCGGACTCACCGATCCCAAAAACCTATGCATGAATTTTTTCAGATTTTTTCAATAACCTTTTCTTAGTTTGACCTTCAAGTGACCTTGATACTGACGTGATAGAGGTCAACCGGCATCGGATACAGACTCAGCGACCCAAAAACCCTACATGTAAATTTTTTCAGATTTTTTAACAGCTTCCTCTCCGTTTTTCTCAAATTAACCTTGAAATGACCTCCGGATGCCTGTTAAGGGTAAGCGAACACCGAATTCGGACTCAGCGACCCCAAAAACCTATGTGTAAATTTTCTCAGATTTTTTCAATCACCTTTTCTTAGTTTGACCTTTAGATGTCCTTGAACCTGACGTGATAGAGCTTAACCGACCTCGGCATCGGAATCAGTGACTCCAAAAACCCCTGGGTACCTAGGTAGAGTCCTGTGTATTTTTTTAAACTAAATGTTGGCCTGTGTTATTATTATTCTTTTATTTTCTGCTTTTTAGACACCCCCCCCCCCGATAAAAATCGTCTTCTAATTTTTTTTTTACTTTTACTATATAAGGCCAGCAGCAGTGACAAATAGTGGATTAAGGGCAACTAGTTACGTTAAGGAATGTTCGTGTCCTGTTAAATACCTTTTTTAATTTGCTCTAAGCTATAAAGAGGTACAAAAATATTTGTTTCTGAACAAAATAAACGTTTTTTTATTCCCAAATTGAAAAAATTTAAAAACCCATTGATCTCTAGAAAGTATTATTTCTGCGTATAAAAGTTATTTATATTTTTAGTAAGATAATTTTAGTTACCATATCTATAGATGTATTTAGGAATAGTATGCCTCTTTACTATGTTGCCAAGTTTAGGAGGCGATATCGCTACTTTATTGTAAGGAAGCATTTAATACCTATATACATCAAGTGTTTAAAACAGCAGCGCCACCTGGTAAAAAATGTAGTGGACTATGGTGTATGTTTACATATGTTTATAGGTATTTTCCGCCTCCAAAAAAAGTGTCGTTAAATGCTTCTATCTCTCTATTTCTTCCCTTTTTGTCATAATCTTATATGCGCACCAATAAAGCTGATCATTATTGATAATAATGAGTCATGAATTTACTAATTATCAAGACATTAGCGATGAAAACAACACAAAACGTCTCCGCCTCCGAAATCGGAGGCGAACGCGTAAAATCGGAGGCAAACACCACCTAACCATATAACATTCGGAGGTGTATGAGTACTAAATGCATGTATATATATATATATATATATATATATATATATATATATATATATATATATATTCACATACACGGCCTCCTGCGAAGCGTTTTTTCACCAAAAACAATAAATCATATTAGCAATTTTTTTTAAAAACAGATATGATATATCCTTCTATTTTGATTTTTTTAATGTAATTTTTTTTCTTTCATTTTGATGAAACTTACTATCGAGACATATGGCATGCTGAAGAAGAATCAACTTCAAATAACTATTTGAAAAGAAATCGCTAATATGATTTAGTGTTTCTTGGTGAGAGGAGGGGAGCTGAAGTAAAAACAAATTCTGAATCCTTTGGTTCTTGTACACACACTAAATCACAATTTTATTTTTTTCACCCCCTTTAATAAGAGGATGGGGGTGGCTAATGCCAAAAAATTTTTTGAAACCTTAGCTTCTCTTATATGTACTAAATATCGATTTTATGGGCTTGATTTACCTATTTACTCCTATTCAACCCAATTTATCCCTCAACCCTTCAACGTAATAAGATCAAAATATATTCTAGTTCCAGATCTCGTTGAGATACATATGTGTACCAAATTTTCAAATTTTTTTTTTGCGCTACTATACCACTGGACGTGGAAGTAATTACAAAATACAAAAATATGAGTCCACTCTTGGTTTCACCATTCTTCAATATTCAAGTTTAAATTCTAAATAAAAATCCTCTAAAATGTTTTCTTTTGTTTTAGAAACGATGAAACGGACAGAAGTTTAGTCTTAAGATAGATTCAAAATATAAATATGTTCATTAAATATAAATAATTTAATTAAAAATTCTTCAATATTTTCAATATTTTATTTTCCCATATTTGTAGAATTTTTAGGAAGAAGGCACTAATACGCAAGGATGAGTGGAAAGTTTTCAGGTGATTACTGTTATTATTTTACATTTTAATTTTTATATAATTTAAATCGAAAAGTAAGATAATCAAGCATCAAGCTGAAGGAGCTGCTATAAACAATTGCGAGCGTCTTCCCTCATCCAGGTGCGTTGTGATGATGTATTAGTTTTATTTCTGCTTTTACCAAAAGTGACCCACGTATACCAGAGGGCTTCAATACATTCTCACGGGAATATTCCTGAAACCAGCCTAAGGGAATATCCTATATAAACCTAGATTATTCCAGGAATATAAATATATATTCCAGGCAAAAGCTGTGAATATGTTTGAAACATATAAATATTTCTAGATTATTCCTGGAATAATTTGTGAATATTCTTAAAGGAATAATCTAGGTTTATGTAGGATATTCCCATTGGCTGATTCTAAGAATATTCCCTTGAGAATTTATATATTCACGGCCTATTCTAAGAATGATTCTTTATTCTCAAGAGTATATTCCAGGAATATTCTAAGATTATATTATGCTGTCTGGGTATATTATGCTATTTTATTAAACTCTATACTTTTAATTTTTATAATTATAAATTATTTAAATTATGGAATAATTGAACATGCTTGTGATATTACTCTACGAATCCGTTGAATTATCTGTGGCACACACTGTCACAGTTAAAAAAAGATGCCATCATTCAATTCATTTTAGCTAAAGAGAGACAGACAAATCATGTTTTCATGTTGACAGTTTTAACTTTTAAGGTTAGAGCATAGCGTTCAGCTTTCAGCGTTGGAGTTTTGCATTGGGGTTGTTCGATCAAGTTTGCTTTATTTCATGTTTCTGAGTGTTCTGTGTTTATTATGTCAATAAGTAAAAACTATATTTCAGTATATTTACATTAATCACAGTAGATTACAGCGGCGATTGCAAAAAAATAGTGTACTTACCTACGTATCATGTGTCGAAAGTGTTTTCACTGGATTCGCATACTCGCAAGCTTCCAGGGCAATCCAAGGGCTCAATTCTCGAAATTATTTTAATGGGGAACAGGTATTTTATTATTTTTTATTTTATTACGTTTCCTATCTACTTCTCTTTCCTTTCTCTTACTAAGTCGAGAATCGAGCCCCAGGACTCGCTTGGCGGCTCGCCCTAGAATTTGCTTACTTGTCCAGTAAAATTCAATTCTCGAGACTTTATACGTAAATAACTATTTCTTTCACAGATACCCATTTTTTGGTAGTATATTTTTTAAGATCACTCTTTAAGAATAAAAAAGAATAAAATAACAAGTGTTAGTTTTAATTTTATTGTTGTTCATTTATTCTCTAGTTATGAGCAGAGCTATTTATATTGTGAGCTTACAACTTGAAAATGTTGAATATATTATTAAACAAAGTATTCTAATTACCAAATTCTTTGACACGATGCGAGGACAAAAGTTGCAGAAATAAAAAATAAATAAATTTCAAATAGATTTTTTTGTTTTAATAATTTTTTTATCCATGTCGACAAGGAAGTTAGTAAGTAGAATGTATAAAAACATTTTTCAGCAATTTCAGTTTATTTTATTTTAGGTCACAGAGTATAACTAAATTATATTAACCGACTCGAAAACAGAAAACATCTTATAATATTAAGAAAAGTTGTTACTCTTAAGGCGGTCTTTCATAAATATGCTATAAGAAATGGGTATGGGTGAATAAAAATGTAAAAGGCGTAGCGACGCTCAATGTCACTGATAAATGAAATGTACCTGAAGTTTCGAATGTTTTCTTGAACGAATTTCATATGAAAAAGAAAAATTATAAGCGTATATACACAGGTAGTTCATACATATACGTATGTACGTCCCACGGATATGTGTGGGACCTGTCAGAGCGGGACAAACGGATATACTATGTACGTACATACGATGTACACAATGCTATTTATGTACGTCCCTACGATATCCATGTGAGTACATCATTGGTATATACATAGGATGTCCTTATGCTATGTGGGAGAGGTCGTGATGCTCAATGTCGCTACAAAGTGATAAGTGCAATTCATAGGAACCACATATGTATATGAAAATAATGTACATAACATATCCATAGTAAATATATAAACATGTGCATCAGAACGTATTATATGGACAGCAAATGAACCAATTATGAATATACATATAATGTACATGTGTACTTCATGCAGGCTACAAGCGTACGTACATAGGTAGTTCATACGTATATATATGTACGTCCCACGGATATGTGTGGGACCTGTCAGAGCGGGACAAACGGATATACTATGTACGTACATACAACGTACACAATGCTATTTATGTACGTCCCTATGATGTCCATTATCCATGTGTGTATATCATCGGTACATACATAGGATGTCCTTGTGCTATGTGGGTAAGCACCGTCTAACGTGGTCAGCTGACCAAATCTATTGTATATTTGCCCATATTGGAACAGCACTATTAGAAAAGACAAATCAAGTAACCTACTCACTCTACTTACTACTTACCGAGGGGTAACTCACGTGAAAACAGTGGTACGAAATATTGCCCCTCGGATCGTCTCAGATCACCTATATATTACCTCGGATTGCCCCAGATCGCCCGTTGATCACCTCGGTAAGGGACGAAATGGTATAATCTTTAAAATAGTTTCAGATACTTTCCATTGCTCTAAAGAATACAACCATACACAGATACCTATAGATGACCAAACCGTTATTATCTCGTGTACAATCTGTTGTAAAAGTGGCAGATAGGGTTGTTCATGAAAAAATCAAAATGCTATATTCAATACCAACTGTCTCTCAAAGAGAGTTTATAAAATTAGACGTTAGTCAAAGGGCATAGCAGGATAAGCATGTAAAATCTGCCCCCAAACAAAATTTTGTTTGATATCAACTATTTGGAGGGACTTACCCTAAATATGACTTTCCCAAAATTTCAAGCCTGCAGCCATCATATTGGAGGAGTAGTATAGGTTTTTTTGATCTTCGTTTTCTAAAATTTTCTCGGATACTGCTGTACGAAAAAATCCGAAATTGTTACTTACATGTTAGACTATTTACCCATTTTTTTTATAATTTTTAAATTCAAATTTCGTGTGCAAAAAAATTGCAAATTTTTGCACACAATTTTTTGGCACTTTAAGAAAGAAGGCCACCCTGAATTTTTCATCATAAATTACTCATTTATCAAGGCCTATTTTCAATTTTTTTCATATTTTTAAAAGATGTGAAAGATAGTTAAAAAGACGAGAAACTGCATTACCGACCATTCTCTTATACGCGCCTCACTATCATTTGGACTCGTGTCTTGTTAACAAGTATACAAGGTGTTTCATTAATAATTGGACAGACGCTAACTTGAGAATCCTTCGTCCAAAATATGAAGATTTGACCTGAAACACTTAGATAAAATGTGCCTCCTTACTGAGAAAAAAAAGTTGTAATTTTTTTTCTTTTTTTGCAATATCTCACCTACCTCTTGGACCGATCTTTTCCCAGTTTGGTAAGAAAACAATTTTTAAACTAAGAAACAATAATAATTTATGTATCACATCACGCTAGCCCATGGAGGGCGCCTCATGAGATATACCTGATGATGAATATTTTTCTCTTTTTTTTACGAAACGCAGTGGCATTTTTTACTAGAAAATCTCAGTCATTTCTACGTAAAAAAAGGTACACTTGATAGAACTTGATAATTCCAACAGGTTTCGAAAAAACTGCTGCATAGATCTCAAAAATTCTTTGAAAACAAGCCCAATTTGAAGAGGAGAAATTGTATTCATTGAAAAGTGTGCTTTGGTGACATCTTAGTTCTGTCAAAATGTCAAACCAATGAAATTATACGTAAATGACAGAACTAAGACGTCACTAAAGCACACTTTTCAATAAATACAATTTTTCCTCTTCAAATTGGGCTTGTTTTCAAAGAATTTTTGAGATCTATGTGGCAGTTTTCTCGAAAACGGTTGGAATTATCAAGTTCTATCAAGTGTAGCTTTTTTTACGTAAAAATGACTCCTGCGTGAGATATTCTAGTCAAAAGTGCCACTACATTTCGTAAAAAAAAAGAGAAAATTATTCATCATTAGATATAGCTCATGAGGCGCCCTCCACGGACTAGCGTGATGTGATACATAAATTATTGTTTCTTAGCTAAAAAAATGTTTCCTTACCAAATTGGGAGAAGATCGGTCAAGAGGGAGTTTCCCAGCAAACCAAACCACATCATTTTAATATAATGATGTGATTTTTGCAACAGTCACGTAATCATTCTTGTTTGGAACCACGTGGAAATGCCGTCACAGTGACACTAAACGGCCGCACTCAGCCACGTCGTCAAAAGTGACTTCCTTATTTTCCACTTTTCAGCCACATCAGTACCACTCATTTGTGATATAGAAATGATCATATTGTGTACAAAAAATATATATTATAACAACTTGAATGTTACCGCCCAATTACTTTTAAAATAAATAAAAAGAATCTCTATTGCAACAAATAAATCTACTTTTATATTACGAAAAAATAGCTCCATTGAAACTTAACAATCATTGATTAAAGATTAATATTTTATATCCGGCTCCAATAAAAAATGATGAATTTTTGAATAAATTATGTTTCCTCATTGAATTTTTTATTGTTTTTTTATCGAAAAAAATTATTTCATTAAAGTCGACTGACATTTTATACCTTGTGTGTGATTTTACATTCTGAACAACTTTTCTCATTTTTTTTTTTTCATTTTGAAAAATAAAGGTGAACATATATCATTTCTTAAATATTTGTTTCAAAATCCCCCTGCATACCTAAAATTATTTTCGTTGCATAATATACATAGTTACATATATAATTAGCTGTATATGAGAATATAATTTTAGATATACAGGGTGATTTGTAAATAAGTATTTAAGAAATAAGTACACCTCTATTTTTTAAAATGAAAAAAAAAAAAATAAAGAGAAAAGTTGTTCATGCCGAATGTAAAATCACTACACTAAGTATAAGACGTCAGCCGACTTTAATGAAATAATTTCTTTGATTAAAAACAACAAAAAATTCAATATGAGGAAACATAATTTATTCAAAATTAATCATTTTGTATTGGAGCCGGGTATAAATACAAATCTTTCATCGATGATTTTTTAAGTTTCATTATTACATTGAGTTATTTTTTCGTAATATAAAAGTAGATTTATTTGTTGCAAAATAGCTTATTTTAATTTATTTTAAAAGTAATTCAGCGGTAATATTCAAGTTGTTATAATATACATTATAAAGCAACACAATTTATTTAAAATTCATTTTTATTTTAATGGCTTACTTCAGACAAAAGATTTCATCAAAGTAGCCTGATATTGCTGAAATTTTACACAAAAAAGTATATTTCACATTCGCTTTACTTACCTTTTCCTTAAATTTTTCTTGAGATTTCGGAAAATATATAAAAAGGCAGTTCATACATAATTGTTTGATATTTGCTTATATATCACATTTGCACATATCCCTAGATATTTTAATCGTTTTATAGCACATATTTATATTACTCACTAAAGTGCGGTCCCAGAATATGTCTCTGAGTAAAATAATAGAAATTAGATTTAAAAATATAAAAAGTATTAAATGAATTTGAAGTGATCAATGAAACAGACATTTCCGAAACTATATATATTCAAGATATGATTACAGGTAGGTACGCCTTATAATAAAAATTCACCTAGCTATTTCTTTCTTGATCTTCTTTGATCCCTATAACGGATTAAGTGTCACAATTATCTCATAGTCAAAGTGGCTGGAACTATTTTTCATACCACATCTAAAAATTTATAAAAAATTAATTATCACAGTTTAAAAATGTTTAATAAGATTTGGTGTCATTTATGTCAGTAAAAATGAAGTAAAAAAATATTTTGAGGTTTCTGGTTTTTGTACACACACTAAATCAAATTGTTTTCATCCCCTTTAATAATGAGGTGGGGGTGGTAATGGGGGTGGCCAATCCAAAAATTTTTTTATATATAAAATTTAGTATATACAAGAGACCTTAGCTTCTCTTGTATATACTAAATACTTATTTTATGGACTCTTACCTGCTTGATATACGTATTTATCCCAGGAACAAGATGATAATATAATCTAGTTCTAGATCTCGTTAAAGTACATATGTGTACCAAATTTCAAGTCAATATCTGAAACGGTTCCAGAGTAAACGTGCGCACAAAAAAAAGTTACACAGACAGACCGACAGACAGAATTTTTTTTTTCGCTCAAACTTAAAATCTCGACGTTTCATGATATTCTAAGCCTATTTGAACAATAAAAAATTTAAAAATTTTTTTTGTCGTTACTATACTTCCACTGGATGTGGAAGTAAAATTAAGCAAAAAAAAAAACTGAAGGTGAAGTTTCTCATTACCGAAACGAGTATTTCAATATGAAATAATAAAGAATAATTTTTTTCTTATAGAGCCTTATTATAGCTACAGAGAAAATTGGTAAAAACAGCAGGTCGTACAATATTCAAATGCAAAATGTCTAAGATTATATAAACTTACCATCTTCTCTCTCATTATACTGCCACTGCCAGAAGCCTCAATAATTGTCTATTATCACATTCTAAAATAGAAAAAAATTTATAAGTACCTAAATTATTTCAGTTAAATAGAGAGGATTAGAGGGAAAAAACTGATAAAGTTTTGAAACTTGGCAGAAATGTTCATTAAGGCCCACTGTTTAAACATACTTAAAGTCGTCAACTCTATCTCTTGCGCTCGCACCGCCATCTTGAAAAAATGATGCTCAGATTAAGTTTTTGTTCTTATATCTCCCTAACAATTAGATATATCGAAATTAAGTATCCAATAAAAAGTAAAGCTTACAATTTTCTCTATAAAAAATGTAATATAATTTTTTACCGTATCTGTTATTATCATCTTCTAAAATAGGAAAATTACATTTGATCAACACATTTCTAAACCGGAAATAACTCGTAAAAAAAATTAAATTCATATTATGTTAATTCTAGAATTCCCAATAACTTTAAAATATCCGTCGTATATCTGTTTGTCAGTCTGTCAGTTTGTCCATCTGTCTCTCTGTACGACACTTTTTGTGAGTATGATAATTTAAAAGAGAGAAGTCAGATTTTATTGAAATTTGAACAGTAAGTTAATGTTAACTAAAGGAAGAACTCTATTGATCTTGAAAAAAAATCGATTAGTACATATAAAGGTTATAAAACATTTTATGAAAAAAGGGCAAGTGAAGAGTGTTGTAACACCTTTGATAAGTTGCTAAAAATACAGAGATACTGCACAGTGTACTGACAATCAAGATGGTATCATCGGAAGATCATTAAAATTGCAAGTAGGTATGTCGCTTAAACCTACAATCATAACATACTTACTGATCGATTTTTTTTTTTAACGATGGGGTTCTTCTAATTTATTGTCCAAATTTCAATAAAACCGGACTGACAGAAAAGACTTTTGACAGTTGTCCCGTATTTTATGACAATGATATATATTTATTATATACGAGTGATATTCACAACTGTTGAAACGTGTCGATGAAATGCATATATCACTTTTTGTACAGAATTTTATAAGCTTTATTTTTTATATAAACCTAATTTCGATATCGCTATTGGTTAGAAAGATTTAAGCAGTAAACTGAATCGGCCCGCTATTTCTCCAAGATGGTGGTTCGAACGCAACAGTTCGAGCTGGGGACTTTTAGTATGTTTATTAGTACTAATAGTAGGTAAGCCTTAATGAACATATTTGCCAAGTTTCAACACTCAGTTTTTTTCGTCAAACGTCGAAATTTGTTCTAATTTGACTGGAGTATTTATACTATAGATAAAATTAGATAATCCTCGGATTCGGGTACTAAAATAATATACTAGAGCAAAATAAAATGATGGGTAATAATTAAACCAAATACCATACAATATGACTGCATTTTGTCGTCAATTATCAGTATTTAAATAAAAAATAACCTAAATATTCTCTCTATATATTTATATTTTATTTATCTCTCTTTTATACTATTTTTATAAATATAATGAAATTAGCTTTTTCCCCTTAAATTTTAATGGCGTCACCAAACATGAAAATTACAAGCAAGGTATAAAATAAGAATACAACATTTCATAGTAACAATGTAGCTAATACAAGCAGGTACTTACTTTACGTAAAAACGTGTTGATATTTACCAAAAAAAAAACTAAAAGCATTAAAACAAAAGTAACTGGAGATGACAGATGACTGGAGACTGGAGAGTACAAAGGAATTAAGGAAATGCCAGTAGTAGTACTAGACTAGTGGCGCTGTCGGCGGTGGTCGCTATTTAGTAAGAGATGGCGATAGAAAAGTGGGTGGTGGCTCAGTTAGTTACATCCACGTTTTAAAATGTATCATTAAAATAATGTGGTGACTGTGGACATCACAATCTCCACTGACATGGACAAACGGTCCAAAGAGTGTCATCACGGTGATGTGATGCTTTGCCATTTACAAAATCCACTAAAATGTGAGTGGCTATAATGTGGATGTGGCAGAGTGTGTTTACTGGGTGAGATATCGTCGGTTAAGAGTGTTAACCTGCTAACTCTACTTTATGCTCAAATAAGATGGTATTTAAAAATAGCGGTCTTGTTACATCTTTGTGCAAAGCCCTTTACTCCGAATTGGACTCACTATTTACGTGATATGTATATCTGCTATCTCCCGAACCTGGTTTGTATCACCGAAACATTGTTATCTTCGTAAAAAATAAACTTATGCATATTGTAGATAATATATAGATAAAAAAGTGTAATTTACATTTTCGTCCAAAATAATTTCTTGGTAGAACTATAATGTTTCTCCTCTAGCCTCCTGTAAAATTTGCTTTTATGGAATTAGCAGGTTAACACCCTTAACCGACGATATTGCAAAAAAAAGAAAAAAAAAATTACAACTTTATCTCAGTAAGGAGGTGCATTTTATCTAAGTGTTTCAGGTAAAATCTTCATATTTTGAACGAAGGATTCTCCAGTTAGCGTATGTTCAATTATTAATGAAACACCCTGTATACTTGTTAACAAGACATAAGTCCAAATGATAGTGAGATAAGAGAATGGTCGGTAATGCAGTTTTTCGTTTTTCTTCCACATTTTTTAAAAATATAAAAAAAAATTGAGAAGAGGCCTTGATAAATGAGTATTTTACGATTAAAAATCCAGAGTTGCCTTCTTTCTTAAAGTGCCAAGAAATTGTGTGCAGAAATTTGCAAATTTTTTTTGGATACGAAATTTGCATTTAAAAATTATGAAAAACATTTGGTAAATAGTACATGTAAGTAACAACTGTGAATTTTTTCGGATTTTTTCATACAACGGTATCCGAGAAATTTTTTAAAAACGTAAATCAAAAAACCCCCCACCCTCCAATATGGCGGCTACAGGCTTGAAATTTTGGGAAAATTATATTTGGGATAAGCCCCTTCAAATAGTTGATAACAAACAAAATTTTGTTTGGGGGCAGATTTTACAAACTTATCCTGTTATGCCCTTTCAGTTCACGTATTCATTGTCACATTCATTATTTTATCTTTGCTTTGAACGTTTTCAGATTTTTATTTGATATAGTGAACGTTGCTGGATTTACTTAAAATCAGGTTTATCAATATTCCCTTCATGTGCTAATATGATAATAATTTTATAATATTGAATACGGTCATTTCATTAATTGGAAATAAATTTTTGTTATTGCGATTCTCACGATATAATGTTTTAATGTTGAAAAAACCCTGTTAATTTGAAAATATCTTCCTTGACTTTTATTGGACCCTGGAATCACTCCGCTGTTTGCTATCTGAGTACAATAATTTTAAACTATTGTAAAACTATAAAAGCAACGTTATAATACTTACAATGGATTTTGATGCACTGAGAAATCCTTATTAAATTCTTATCTAAAAGTAAACTAATAATAACCCTTCAAATCTTATAAAAACCATATACTAATTATTTCTTATAAAATGTTATAAAATTCATCCCTGGTTTCCTGATGAAACATTATTAATTTTACCGCTATTGGAACCATGAACACTCTCTCACTGTCAAATTAATAGTTGTAAATCATTATTAATACTTTTTAATAGGTGCCATAAATCCTTATTAAATTCTTGTACAGTGCATGTAATTGCCCATTAAGCATGTACATTCACGTAGTGCGAGAGATATGACAACACAGCAGAGCAAACTCGCCCGTCGGCGAAGATCTCAGCTCTCAGTTATTTCATTTCAGCCAGCTGGCACACGCGATGTTGTAATTCTAACTCCCTATACCTAGCCCGCCACTACACACACTGTATAAACTAAACTGATATGGACTCATGAAGTTTTATAAAAATAAGGAAAAATGTATTTTTATAAAAATGTATAATAATGACTACTAGGAACTCAATGGTTTATCTTTTCAATTTCATTACTCTTCAGATCCCATAAAGACTCACAAAAGTATTCGGTGTAATATCTTATTAATATGCATCCTTATACGTTCCCATTAAATTCTTATATAAACTAAACTGATATGGACCCATGAAGTCTTATAAAAATAAGGAAAAATATATCCTTATAAAAATGTATAAAATGCCTACTAAGAACTCCTTGGTATATCTTTTCAATTTTCTTACTCTTCAGATCTCATAAAGACTCACAAAAGTATTCGATTAATACCCTATTCATACTTTTTAATATGCATCCTTATACGTTCCCATTAAATTCTTATACAGTGCGTGTAATTGCAGATTGGGCATGTACTTCCACGTAGCGCGAGAGATATGACAACCCAGGTAACAGCAAAACTCGCCCGTCGGCGGCATAGATTAAAGAGTCGGCGCTAGACCATTGAAGCATCCCCGTTCTCAGTTATTTCATTTCAGCCAGCTGGCACACGCGATGTTGCAATTCTTACTCCCCATGCCCAACCCGCCACTACACACACTGTATAAACTAAATTGATATGGACCCATGAAATCTTATAAAAATAAGTACAAATATATCTTTATAAAAATGTACAAAATGTCTAGTAGGAACTCCTTGGTATATCTTTTCAATTTCATCATTCTTCAGATCCCATGAAGACTCACAAAAGTATTCAATGTAATACCTTATTCATATTTTTTAATATACATCCTTATACGTTCCCATTAAATTTTTATATAAACTAAACTGATAACCTCAGATCTTACAAAAACCATATACAAATTGTTTCTTATATACAAAACTCATATTTGGTTTTACTGCGATCAGATCCCATGAATACTTACCAAATTAAAAGTTGTAATGCCATATAAAACTGTTTTTACTATAAACACTTATAGAAACATACTAATAACAACATGGGTATTCCAACTCAAATATGACTCCTTTAGATACTTATTCATTCCAATATAATTTCTATATGAGAAAATTAATGTACTGCATAAAACCTTAGAAACCAGATAGGTTCTTATGATTACCCATAAAAAATTTATAAGTAGCGCGAGAGATATGACAACCCAGGTAACAGCAAAACTCGCCCGTCGGCGGCATAGATTAAAGAGTCGGCGCTAGACCATTGAAGCATCCCCGTTCTCAGTTATTTCATTTCAGCCAGCTGGCACACGCGATGTTGCAATTCTTACTCCCCATGCCCAACCCGCCACTACACACACTGTATAAACTAAATTGATATGGACCCATGAAATCTTATAAAAATAAGTACAAATATATCTTTATAAAAATGTACAAAATGTCTAGTAGGAACTCCTTGGTATATCTTTTCAATTTCATCATTCTTCAGATCCCATGAAGACTCACAAAAGTATTCAATGTAATACCTTATTCATATTTTTTAATATACATCCTTATACGTTCCCATTAAATTTTTATATAAGCTAAACTGATAACCTCAGATCTTACAAAAACCATATACAAATTGTTTCTTATATACAAAACTCATATTTGGTTTTACTGCGATCAGATCCCATGAATACTTACCAAATTAAAAGTTGTAATGCCATATAAAACTGTTTTTACTATAAACACTTATAGAAACATACCAATAACAACATGGGTATTCCAACTCAAATATGACTCCTTTAGATACTTATTCATTCCAATATAATTTCTATATGAGAAAATTAATGTACTGCATAAAACCTTAGAAACCAGATAGGTTCTTATGATTACCCATAAAAAATTTATAAGTATCTATAATTTTGAAATAGGATTTTTTGGCAGGGTACCCATAATATTAGTTTAAGCGGTACGCATAAAAATCTGACAAATAATGCAGAAAGCAAGTCCTTTGTCATGTGTGCTTTGTATATTTATAGAAGCAATTTGACCCGCAGCACCTTGACCCCTGACCTCATAGACAAAAATGGCAGCCATTTTCAAAATTCGGGTAAAATATTTAAAAAAAAAAAGAAGAATATATCCAAGACTGCTTTCAAATCGTAAGTGAACGCTTTAAGGTTAGCAAAATGCAACAAAAATCGTCATAGTGCAAAAATAATAGAATTTGTTTAAAAACTCCGGCGGCTATTTTAAACTTTAACATTTTTTAAAAATAATGCAATATGTCATGTGGGATATCGTTTGAGTATAATTTGAGGTCGCTGATTCCAATGGAGATGTCAAAAAAATTAAATTCTAAAGGAATTATAACAAAAATACAATTCTGAAGTTAGAAAGATGGCTTTTATTAACAAAATACAAAATAAAATCACTCAGTTTCCTCGTCATCGCTACTGGAATCATATCGCTTGCTGCAACAAAAAAAAAAAAATCAAATTAACAAAAAAGTATTTTAATAAATGTAGTAGGCCCTATACCTTTGGTTGCTACATTTTCCTTTGCATTTCTTGCAGTTGAGGGTGCATAGGCAACGCATGGTATTGCAATCGCTTGAACAACCGCATTTTTCTCTACAACCTTGCCAGATTCCTGGCAATTTGGACCAGATGGGCTCTTATCCATTTTCAGTAATTTTCCACCCCCATTCACTTGGCTCTGGTGGACTTTCCAAAACATCAGCTCTGCCCCAGAGTTGACCTCTGCTTGATATGCTGCTCTAAGAGTGTGCTGTTTTAAAGCACCAGCTGTTGGTGGAATTAAAAGTAGGGGGCGGTTTTCCGTTCCAAGAAGATGTTTGCGTGTATGGTTTACACGCTGACATTCCTGGTCCCAAATACCATAGAGATATGTTGCATATTTTTCCAAAATAATATTTATTCGCTCGGTAGGGGGTAGACCTGGGCTAGCAATATACTCAAATGCTTCTATTATATCATCACCATCGAATTCCTTGTAGGTTGGTTCTTTACCTTTTGATGTAAAAAAAGAAACTGTATCACACCCAGTGAAGGCGTGCATATCACGAAGAGCCTTGGATTTATTTTTCCCCAAAACCATTGCAATATCATGAGCTGCGATGTATCTTTTATATTTTCCTCAGCCATATAGTATCCACAAATGCTTTAAACCTAAAGCACGTAGGCTGTGAAAAAATGATGCACAAAGTACTACAACATCTGTATCTGCACAACGAACGACGACATTTTGGGCTCCATACTTAACTGCGTCCTTGACATGCAATATTATTCGCCCATCTGCCTCTTCCATACTATCACAAGAAATATTATTAAGAGAAGATAAACATTGACTAGATGCATGTATTTCAGTACCAACATTCGTGACAATTTTTAAATCTCCATCGTTATTTAAAAGGTCTGAGGCGAGATAGTTATAACTCCATTTTGTTTAGGTCCTGCTTCAGATAATTGTTCCAGTCTTTAGGGAGAACACCTGTAACAAGCAATAAAAATATAATTAATAATTTCCATAACAGCCTAAGTATTAAAAAATGGATAGCGAAAATCCATAAAAAGATAGTATTTATACCTTTTGTTGGTAAATCCTGGCGACGTATTCCAACTCCTCTTGAAAATCTACTACCTGCTTTAATGCTGTTTTCTTTGTACAAATCCCATACTAAATCTATGCGCGATGAATGCAGGCTGTTAGCAAGATTTGTGACATAGTTCTTTGTTAGGCCAGAATATTCTGTAAAGGTCACCATACTTGGATGTGGTTTTAGAAGATGTACCAGCATACCCCCATCAATTATTACAACATCGGCGCCATCTGGTTTTTTGCATGGTTCACAGGTCCCTTCCAAAACTGCTATTAAAAGCACTTTATCCCCGGAGCGCATTTCTCCTCTGATTGACAAAGATGGTGGAAAATTCTGGTTTTCATGTTCAAAGAAAGCATCAAGATCGAGAGAACGGGCTAAACTGATTATAAACAGTCGAGAAAAGCTGTAAGTCCGTTTTAAGCTCTTTAGTAGTTTCTTTCTTTTTAAGAGTTTTTTTTTTGCCATAAACACTTTTAAATTTGCTGTTTTAATTGGTGAATACAAAGAGGAAGGATCGGATACCAGTCTTTCTTGTACAAAACCGTGATACAAGTTCTCGCCAACTTTTTCAACATTCTTAAGTGCATAGTCCTTCCTCTCCAACTACCACTCTGGTATCTAAGACATAAAGCTCACTTCCTTTGTCTTGAAAAGGGTTGCCATACTGCAAAAAACTTTCCTTTAAAGCAGTGCATTTCTCAAGAAATACTTTTTGGAACCTCGGATATTGTTCATGATGTTAAGGTGTCTTACTACTTTTAGAACTGTTTTCGTGAAACTCTGAAATAATACAGGATACATCAGGCCCTCCAATAATGCACCTTCTTAACGATGAAGGATTTTGTGTCAAGCCTAAAATTCTACCACTTGATTTAACCATAGCGTTGTTTTGCTCGTGAGCCTGATCAATTCCAATGGCTGAAAACGGTTAATAAAAACGCGGAAAACGGGTTAATACTTTTACGTGTTTTTTTTTAGTTACCCATTTAAATAAATTATTTACTACTATAATACCTTGCAAAAATTCCTGTAAAATCTCCGGGGCTTTGATTTTTAATTGTAACATATCTTTAAGATGCACACAGAGCCAACGTGAATAGTTTGGATGGTCTAAGGCAAAAAACCATGGTATCATGCCTCGCAGAGATTTTACGTACATCTTAAAGTCTCAAGTTCGGACAGATTTTAGAAAAGTAAGAAGTAGTACTTTCATATTAAGTACAGTAAGCCAAAACTTCACCATTGGAAATGAGGATACCGTTAATATCCACTCATTAAGTGACATTTCCTCGTCGGGGTTTGCAGCAAGGTATGCTTCTTTTAGAATGGAATAAAGTATGGCAGCTGTATATTGATGATGAGCTCGAGATTTTGTTATATGTGATACCTGTAAATTGAAAATAGTATTATAAGTTTTAATTTTGATCTCAACGTAATGAAACGAAGTACCTTAAGAAGAGCTTCTGCGGACCCTGAGGGAATTATTTCAGAATTAGATAGCACACCCACCCATCCAGAGCCTTCAAGAAACTGACCCAGTACTCGTAAAAAATTTTGTTCTATATGCAGTGGTCCAAACATTGCAACGCAAATATTTTCTCCATATAAATCTGGCCAATTCCATTGAACAGTTTTTATCATAGCATACAATGGCTGATCAGCACAGAGTACTGACACGTTGCTATTATTACCATTTATAAGAATAATAATACGCTAAATAATGTCCATAGTGTGTTTAATTGTGGAAGCAGAGGTTGATTTTTCATAAAAAAGTGGAAGCATTGTACTAACTGTACACGGAACAGGGTCGGCCAATACGCTAGCGTTAAAGCCTGCCCATGATATGTTAAGTAGATTATCACTTGCTGGGGAGTTAAATTGCTCATGGATGTAATTAATCCACCCTTGCTCGGCATGTAACCAGTCATTGTCTGAAAAAAAAGAAAGATAAATTACTTCAAATTATTTTAAGAAGTGTGTAAATTACCCAAAATTTGCATTTCAGAGGCCACTTCGGTAGGGCATGAAGTAGGTAGTGGATGTTTTCAACGAAGAATGCATTCAGGGACTACTGCAAAATCATCTGGTAAACTTAGCACTAAGCGACACCCCGGTATCTCAACCTGCTGGTAGTTATACTCAAAAGTCCCGGAATAGCCATCCTTATCTTTATTTGGCATTTGAAATATTGAAATTCCAGTACCATGAAATGATCCAACGCTAGTTGTACTGGATGGATTATGATCAATATTATCCACTGCCGCTACAGTAAACAAACCCTTTTTGAGTTGGGAAGGACAAACAACTCCTTCTTCCCTAGCTCTACCTACAACCATGCGCGATAGCTGAGAGGTTATTTCTTGAACTCTATTTGATGAAATGCAAATACCATAATCTTGCAATTCATCAATGTGCTTCTTTTCACGACTTTGTGCATATATTGACAGCCCCAAGTAAACAGGTAGTGGAGGCTCCAGCGTTCTCTTGTGCCTTACCACATTACCCTTGAGAACAGCTTGACGCATATTGAACATAACCAACTGGCATATACTAAGTGCAGGTTTCGATGCCCGACAGTCATTTTGCACAGCGGATCCCCACAGAAGCATATTAACTAATGCTAAAAATGCATTTGGAATTGATTTTTCTTCACAATCTTTTTCAAATTCTCCTTTAAATGCAAATTGAGATGAAAGTATAGTGTTCCTTACATTTTGTACAAACCTATTTACTGCCAAAGCGTCATCATCCTGATCAGAGTTATTAATGTTGTTCATAACATTTAAATTATTAGGTAAAAGAATATACTCGTTTCCAGATTTATGCTCCTTTAAATCCGTAAAATGCATTAAAAATTTTTGACGAAAACGTTGCGTCTGAACTTTATCTTCTAGTTCTCGACCAGGCAACTGAGTTAGTCTTGATTTATAGAGCGTTCGTAACTGACCCATACGAAATACACAATTGTGCTGAAGCCTTTTCAGTTCACCTTCCATGTACATTAAAAGATCTGCGAACGCTAATCATTCGCATGCAATTTCTTCGTCCACGTCATGTTCCTTTTTGCTACTATTTTTTTTTTCTTGCCGCAGTGTACAATCTTGATAAGCACAATCGATGGTACCTACCTTCCTGAGCTATAAAATCACCCTGAGTATACAAAACGGCAAGAAGCTCCGTATCGCACAAAATTTCAGCATAGGATTTGATGGTATTATAGAAGTCAGGTGTTTCAGAGAGGTGAAGAGGTTCCTTCTTGGTACCTTCTCTTTTACAAATAAACCATTTTATTTCCTTAGATTTAACAATCTGAACTTTAGATCTAGTAGTTTTGGGAGATAGCCGAGGTTGATGCTTCATTTATACAAAGTTCGGGAGGTTTTTCTGAGAGGTGTTTAATTATTAAATCAATTTTGTTCCCACCATACTTTAAAGCACACTTCTTGTGCCATTTTGCTTTATTTTCCTGAAGGGTTATTTGTATTCCTCTGCCATCATCAAGACATGAAATCGAATATTTACTAGGGAAAATATACCTATACTTCATAAGTCTGCTCAGATTTGCATCTATTGACCTTTAACCTTTACTTCTTATACCTATGTTGGGGTTATTTACAGAGCAGACCAAATTGCCTCCATGTTCTTGACAGAAACAACATTTACTCCAATCAATACATTCTGAAGCAGGCACAGACTCGTTTAAAACTACAGGCACTGCTGCTTTTACTTTTAATTTAGTTTTTAATCTTCTCATACTTCTCTAAAACTTTGAAAAAAGAGATTTGAATAAATTGTTTATAGTCGTTTTATTTATGATTAAAAACTAATAAAAACAACAAAAAATATTTACGATGAGCATCAACTGTTACGCGTTAATATAATTTTCCGCGCCTAACAAAAAGAAAACACTAAAACGCAAACCACACAAATATACACGTGTCACGTTCGCTTTCACAGCCACTTTAACGTCTGCGGAGGCTTGTACATAACATAAAACATCAGAAGCGTGCTAGGCAATGCAAGATGGTGGGGGGTGTTTATTTCTTTTCCAGCGTTGCCGGATTCAAAAAACATCTAGCAATATGGGAAAAACAATAATGCTTGGAAGTTGTATCATTTTTTTTTGGTCGGGCAATAACAGGGTTCAAAAACCAAAATGGGTGCCTTAAGAGTTTAATGAGATGACACTTAACTATTTAGACTCTGGCACTACTATTTAGACATTGGCATTCTACTCCCAGACATCGTAAACAAAAATTGCACCCCAATTATAACGCAATTTTTACATCGTAATAAAAGTTCCTACTTTTTACAAATTGGCCGCCATTTTGGATTTACATGTCCGGAAATCGAAGTGCTGCAGGTAAATTTAATACAATGAATGTGCACAAATCACATGCAAATTTTCTTGCTTTCTGTATTAACCGTCAGATTTTGCCGATTTTTTCGATGTGCCGCTTAAACTATATATCCAATTATTTTTGCCATAAACGAATTTTACAGGTTTTTTGTATTAGTAGAGATTTAATTTTTTCCCCGCTAACGGTAGGTTTTTCCTACGGTAGAGATATTATAAAATTCAAATCAAGTTACTTTAGTCCAAGTTTATTAAAAAGCCCAGTGACTGAAGAAGTGAGATCGATTCTTTCGTATTATTTCTGCATTCGTCCTCGCATTCGCCATTATAATATAGAGTCATCAAATAAATTAGAGTTAAAAAACCTCGTTTTCTCAATATTTGCATGACCACTTTCATTATCTTTGTAAATAAAAATGAGGCAGTACATAAACCAAATGGAAGGCATGTAAATTCATAAGTTTGATTTTGAAAACAAAACTAAAGATATTTCCTATATTTTTTAATAATGAGAATAGCATAACAGGCATCTTTAAGGTCTAAGGATAACAGTTTTTCGATATTAAAGACTTTGCCGTTCTGTAGTTATCTATTTTAAAATGAGGAGGCGAAATGAAAGATTTCAAGTCTTTTAAATTTAAAATAAATCTAAAGGTTTTATCAGGTTTAGGAAGTAAAAAAATTTGGGATATAGTCTCCCTTTTTTCGAGAGCACCTTAAAAGTTTGTCAATAGGAACCTGATACAATTTAATATCGTTTTTTGATAAGTTTTTTTGACTTGGCTTGTAGACTAATATGGCCTTTCTCTAAAAGGATACAGTAAATATATAATACATTGTAAAATATTTTTGTCTTGAGTAATTGCTGACCAATTTTCGCTAATTTTAGCCTACCAGCATAAGCATGTGTTTGTACCTCTATTGACGGCGTGGATGATTCTGCCCTCTCTCCTCTCTGTCGCTTGGCGTCTGTACGGCGTTGTTGACATTGCGTAATTTGCTCGTTGTACGGGTTGGGTTAATTACTTTAGTCGTGTTCGTATTCCTGGGCGCTGCTAGTTTAAAAAATGTTTATGCATTGTAGATGGACCGGCTACAGGCTTGAGTGACTTTGGTTTTGCTGCCAATGCCAGGATAGTTTTCTTAACGTTCTGGGCTGCCATGCATGTATCTGCAAAGTCCTTACCAAATAGATGGTTGTTTTTTGAATGGATGTGTCAAGATGAGATCTAATTGCTAATATTCGATGGATAGACATCAAATGGTGCGCATTACCTAGTAGTTTTGCACTATTCGCCATCGTTGTGTTTTCCTTTCCAAGAGCGCAGCGCCTTAGGATATGCGTTAGCATATCCTAAGGCACTTCCTAACCCGATTTCTGTCTGAATTGGAGCTTTGACAGTCATCTTGTACATTTTGATCGGGTAAAAGATAATTTACTTCTTGATTTAATATAGGGGCCGATAGGTTCAAATCATTTTCTGGAATCCTTATTGTATCTATTATATTCTCTCGATTGTCTTTTTGTAAACCAGTAGTCAAGTCAGGGGCGTAGCGAAGGGGGGGTTATGGGGAGGTACGTTACCCCCAACTTTGTCAGACTTGGCGAAAGTTGGGTAAAAGTTGTAAATTTGAGATATAAGTTAGTAATTTTTATTTCGATGGAAAACAATTTTTTTTTATTTTTTCCCCCATACCAGCTCATCAAATTTTTATTTTTGTGGAAAATTTTTTTTATATTTAGTCACGTTTTTATTTCAAGATAAGGACGTGTGACTTAATCACTATTTATTGCTAGACAAAATAATCTATGCCTAGCCTCCGATTTGGCAAAATATTCAAAACCCATCCCCGCAGGGACATGGCGGATTGAACATATATCATGTGTCTCAGGATATGTATAGTCCAACCCTCGCAGGGCATTACGACTAACATAATTTATCCATTCAATCCCCGCAGGGCATTAGGATTGATAATTTACAGGAGTTGGGAATTTTACAGTTGTTGTTGCCTAAAATAATAAAATTTTTAAAATTTTACTTGCAGTTATTAAGATGATTGAGTATTTTCACTTTTACTGATTTGAGATCGTCCAGAGATCTCCGCTTTGATGAACGTGGTATTGGTGATAAGGCACACACAAACACACAACCGGCACTTTAACACACTAAAAGCGTAATGAAGTAGCTCGGGGTCTGAGCAAGCCATATGAATCATGGTTTGTTTATCTTTCAACGACTAATGCACATAACACATTGGAGTGCGTTACTACAGGGTGTTCTATGAGGACCGGACCAGGAAGTGTAAATTACCAGGATGTTCTCGTATTCCAGTATTTACGACTAAAACTCTGCGACGCCGACGGTTATATTTTCATAGAAAATTTCTATGGTGATTTTTTTGGAACACTACGGTTGACATTTAAATCCGGACAAACCACATAAAATGCCATAAATACATTAATTAGTAAATAATCACAATCCACATATTATGCTGGAATGTACGCCTCACAGCGGTAAGCATAAAGATAAAACAATTTCGGAAGCGTAGCTGAATAGGATGGGCCGAAAAAACACTTGTTTTTATTTTTCGTAGGGTCTTCCGGTTGCAATGGTGCGCCAGTCTGAATTAACTTTTTTTGACCTCATCCGTGATGTTCCTTAATAGTGGAGGAGGAGAGATATTGGAATTATCCCACCAAATCATGTTGACGTAGACTATTGCTTCGAAGATGAGTTTTGGCATCGTGAAGTTTCGAATAGTTTTTCCCTTTGAAAGTGATCGAGCTTTCAACACTCGGCGAAGTCCCAGTTCTTTGATATGTCTTCTTTCATCTACAATCATTTCAAGGATCAAATTTTCGGGGTGAGCAAAGAAATCGTTTCGCTCAATTACTGGGTTGATGACTGTAAATGTTGAGTTAGGTGCCGTGATGTTCTGATTTCAAAAACTATCTTTGGACCATCTGAGATTTTTACTGGTTTTAGTTTTGAACCAGAGAAACATGTAACATTTCGAAATAAAATGTATAAACTGCCTAATTTCATCAGTAGGTTTTTATAAGCTCACTTATAATCTGACAACTCTGTTTGCTGGCATCAACCATTTTGAGTGTGAAAGCGGACCAGGATCACGAGCTGCTAAACATTCTAAAATTGTACCTAACTTTGTGGCAGCAGAAATATCAGATAGGTATAATTAATTCTTGCTTTTCTGTCAACTTGAGGAATGGGAGTCTCATATAGACTAACAACTGGATTTACAAAGCTTCCCCTTGTCACACTCAGGCTGTAGAACGGTGTGTCAAACTTGTGAACGAAGCGACTTAATAAATTACGCGCTGACGCAAGAGAGGGCTCCATTAGGATGACCCTTCTATCATGATCTATTACGCTAGAATTTTCCCAAAAATTTGACTTTTGAATAACAAAATTAGAAATGATAAATATACAGGGTGTTTGGTAGAGGGTGTGCCAAACAGGAATGGTGGGTAGGTGGGGCCATTTAGAAGTTAGTTAGCCCCAATGACCTCTATCCAAAGTATCACCGTTTTTGAGATATTATTATTATTATTTTAAATTTCCCTCAAATCAGCCTTTTAGCGTGTATAACAATTTTTTTATGGTTGTAACAGTTCAATATAATTTTTGTTATTTTCTGCAATGTATCTGTGTTCTAACAAAAGCATATGGGATGCTGAAAATTAAAGAAAAAAATTATTATGAGCTAACAGAGTCCCCAGAATTGGTAGAAAGGATCATAAGGTTCAACTTTCCCTTGCATTTGCAAAGAAACGAAAAGCTATCAAGATGTTCAAATGCTTTCAAAAACTTCTCCCTTTAATGCCGTTTTTAACCGTATGCCACATGCAATAAAATCTTTTTAAATAACATGAGAAAATTGGTATAATAATGAAAAATGAATTGAATTGAAATAAATTGAAAAATGTTAGCTCATAATAATTTTTTTCTTTATTTTTCAGCATCTCATATGATTTTGTTAAAACGCAGATACATTGCAGAAAATAATAAAAATTATTTTGATCTATTACAACCATAAAAAAATTGTTATACACGCTTGAAGGCTGATTTGAGGGAAATTTAAAAAAATAATAATAATATCTCAAAAACGGTGATACTTTGGATAGACATCATTGGGGCTAACTATACCTATCCACCATTCCTGTTTGGCACACCCTCTACCTGTATTTACCGTTTGGTTACTAAAAATGAAAAAGTAAAATTAGTAGAAATTGCGAAATATTGCCATTTTTACTGAAAATTGGGTTATTTGAGCTTTTTCCGCAAACAATAAATATTTTGAAATTACAAGTTTTAAATTTTTTTCTAACTCCTCATGCCCCAAGCTTCACATTAGCACCAATGGCGTTTCGATAGTAGTGAGTTTAGTAATTATAAAAAATTGACGAAAAACAGCCAAATTTAGCCATTTTTCAAAACTTTCAATGCGATGCGATTTTGCCAGCTAGGCGATAGGCAACTTTTTCGAAGTATAGCGATAGGAAAATAAAAAAAAGTGTTTTTTCGGCCCACTCTAATACTGAATTTGCTCGCCTCACGTTGTCAGCTGTGGTTTTGTTGCAAAATGTAATACAGTGTTATTTATTGATTTATACACATTTATCATAAAAATTGATGCTAATATTTGTTTATTTGTATTTTGCTTTCTCATTTCCAAAAAAACGGGGGTTGGAATATTATTCTTAAGGTTGGAATTAGGATTCGTGCTTTATATAAGGGTTTTTTAAATTTATTCTGATACAATCACCACATAAAATTAAGGTACTTACATGTCTAATATCATGTATACAGTTGCCATATCAAAATATGTATGTATTAAATTTTGTGTTTAATATTAGTAGAAAAATTTGCCAGAACAAAATTTCAATTCTGGAAATATTTCTACAAAGAAACTGGAAGACATTTTATATATTAATAAATGAAATAAATTGTACATAGAATCCTGTAAACAAATACTTTAAAAATTCCCTAACCAGTATAATATATGTAACAACTGAAAAAATCATTAATTCTGTTTCAGGTAAGTAATAACAATGAGTACCTGTAGCCTAGACGTATGTAGTACTTCCTTTAAATCTAACTACAAATCACGATATAGCGTCCCAAAGAGTTTTGCAGGACATACGATATTTTCCTGAAATGAGTGTTTTCCACATAGATTCGATAAATGTATTAACAAATATAAAACCAAATATAAATGTTTCAAAATGTTAGGCATCTAACACATGGTTCAAATAGGCGATATAACAAATAGCTAGTCGGAGAATCTCTATTTTAGACAACTTCTTGTCTGGAGGTAAAGTTGGAAGGAGCTTCCTAAGTTCGGCAAATGCAATGTTAAATGCTTCGACCCTTATTCTTTCTCGTGTTGCATGTGCTGTTCTATATTTTTGTGTAGCTCTGCGACGTCTCCGACGCTCTTCCCGACTTAATGATCCCATGTCGCTGTTTTTTTCCCTGAAAGGAAAAATATAAATAAAATATACTTTATATAATATCTAATACCTAACTAATAATATGTTCAATCTAATATCTAATGGTATGTACAATCGTCGCCACCTTAAAATCATCATCGCACAGTGACACGAATCGCACATTTTTCGTTCAAAATTATCTAGAGTGTATCGATCCATTTTTAATTTAAGAACAAAAAGCCCCAGTTAGTTGTAAATATATTTTTTATAAGTAAAATTAGGCAAGTACGTCCCTGTGCTACATTAAAGTCAGCCCAAGATAGGCCTAAAAGTAGTATATCGAGAGTAGGCATATTGTCACTTTCGACATTCCGCTTAGGTGCGTAAACTAACGTCTTTCTCCCACCTTTGGGGAAGGGGGTAACGAGTAACGGCTTTATCGGGAGAGAGGGAAGTAGAAGACAAAAGTTTGTCACGGCTCAAATGAGAATTCTGTAACTCATTACATTTAGTTAAGTTTCAAATAGATTCAAGTATTGTGTAGATTCCACCATGCCGTCTGGTTATGCTATTCTCCAATAGATGGCGAAGACTACAACGAATTCTAATTATTTAATTTTTGATTAATTTGCATTTGCATTTTGCAATATGATAAGTATAATTCCTTTGGGTATTGATATTTATGCGTATTGATTGATAGTATTATTTATACATATATATATATATATATATATATATATATATATATATATATATATATATATATATATATATATAATATACGTACCCGGTTACCAATACCAAGCCCGGTACGTTGCACAGGCACGTTGCGACCCTCGCGCAGATAGAAGTAATTAGAAGAACTTCTATTCAGGTATTCTTTGATCATCGCAGAACAGTCGTATTTGTGCTCAGTCACACTTGTAATATTTAAAAAAAAAATTACCCCCTCCAGGGACTGACAAGAACAATTAAAATGTATAAAGAAGTATTGTCCCATTAAAAATAATTATAAGCGTTCCAATGTTCAGAAAATCACACAGTTTAGATATCTTCCCTATTTTTCTTAGGATGTTTACCTTTTTGCATCCCCCACAGGAATAAAAAAACTCTGAAAGGTGCAATGTGTCATGGCATATAATAAATACCGCATTTAAACCATACTTCAATTCTATGCATATAACCAATCACGCTGTTCATTGTAAGATAATTTTTTTTAATAAGTGGGTTTTTACCTAAAAGTATCAGTAACAAATATTCTGAGTAGAAAACTGCTCGTGCATTTACAATGCTATAATTGACTACGCACTTATTATTCGTGTAAGAAATGTCGGCGTCTTTGGCGGTGTGGTAAAGGTCAAAGGCGTCGACGTTTTTCAAAATGGCGACGTTGTTATTAAAAAAAATGTGTAGACGCACATTGCTTCGGTCACAACTTCCTTGTTTTTTATGCTACAGAAACAAGTAAAAAAGCAATTGAAAGCTTAATTAATAACCTATTATTTTACCTATTAGCATCCTTGACGTAGGTGTCACAGTTTCTGAGATATTTAACTCTCACTCTAAATAATTATCTTATGAACACTTGGATGCCTAATGTGAACTTAAATGTCTCCGAAATTATTAATCCTACATCAATAAACAAAAAATATAGTTAATTCCCAGTTTGTACTTTCTCTAATTGGTCTGTAACATTTTTTCGATAAAGTAATACTTTTCGAGATACTTGACGAAAGCAGTTTGGAAATACCTTTTTTTAAGCTAAAATCGCAATTTTGAAGTCGTTGTAACTTAAAAATTATCAATTTATGTGAAAAATTGAATAGAATCTTTTCTTCTTAAAATTTGATTCTACTTCAGCTCCAATAAATATATATATATATTTTAAGTGCCACCCCCTTAGAGGGGGTGGCATCCACCTCCTATAAATTTCAGTCATAACTTCTTTATTTCTTATGCTACAGGAAAGAGTAAAAATAATTTGAAAGCGCAATTAATTGTCTTTAATTCCATTTCTTAGCATGCGTGACGTAGGTGTCACAATTTCTGAGATATTTAACATTTAAACTGCATTTTTCATCTTATAAACGTTCGGACGCCATTTGTAAACTTTCATGTCTCCGAAACTATTAAATCTATGTAAATAAATAAACAAGCGAAATTCATTATCAGTTTATGAGCTTTATTTTTGGTCTCCACCCATTTTTCAATAAAGCTTGGAAAAGGAAAAAAAATTACGTTTTATCGAAAATACCTTTTTTTCTAAAGTAAGTGCTGTATACAAACCAAAAAAATTGAGCATCGACGTCATGCTATATCTTAATGAAAAACAGTGTTTGAAATTCCTTTTTTTTTAATTACTGTCTAATTACAGTAACAAAATGGCGACATTGTTATTAAAAAAATGTGTAGACGCACATTGTTTCGGTCATAACTTCTTTGTTTTTTATGCTACAGAAACAAATAAAAAGGAAGTTGAAAGCTTAATTAATAACCTACTATTCTACCTATTAGCATTCTTAACGTAGGTGTCACAATTTCTGAGATATTTAGCTCTCACTCTAAATAATTATCTTATGATTTGGATGCCAATTGTAAACATAAATATCTTCGAAATTATTAATCCTACATCAATAAACAAAAAATATAATTAATTCCCAGTTTGTACTTTCTGTAATTGGTTTGTAACATTTTCTCGGTAAAGTAATACTTTTCGAGATACTTGACGAAAGCCGTTTGGAAATACCTTTTTTTAAGCTAAAAAAGCAATTTTGAAGTCGTTATAACTTAAAAAAACTATCAATTTATGTGAAAAATTGCATAGAACCTTTTCTTCTTAAAATTTGATTTTACTTCAGATCCAATAAATATATATATATTTTTCAAGCGCCACCCCCTGTCGAGGGGTGGCATCCACCCCCTATAAATTAGCAAGCCTCCGCACAATATAGAAACTTTTCTGTGCAGCATTTACTATTATACTGCCAAAAATGAACGAAATCCGTTCAATATGAGATTTTTCCGAAGTTTTGCATATTTTTTACCTCTAGGTACTATACTAAATTGGCCTATGATAAATAAAGTATCATTAGAACAGATTAAAAGAAAAGAAACCCAAAATACCTGGATTTTTAAAAGTATTACCCATTAAAAAATATTGTTATCTTATCGAATTTTTTCGATTCTAGTTGAACGCCTGCACGGTTCTTTTAAAATGTTGAATATTCTAATAGAAGCGCTGGCAACGATGCCGGGCTTCGTAAAATGCACCAACTACATACATACATACAAACGGGCTTCGTATAGATAGTAGTGTGTGTTGGGCTTCGGATAACCTGAGAAATATATATTTTTGTAAATGTTAAATAAAGTTACCCCTCTTCTATTGCGCGGTGTATATAAATGTTTCCATGATATATTTGGTAATATACACGCGTCTAACTGCAATAAAAGACTCGGGCTTCTGAGTGCCTGTGCAACGTACCGGGCTTGGTATTGGTAACCGGGTACGTATATTATATATATATATTATATATATATATATATATATATATATATATATATATATATATATATATATATATATATATATATATATATATATATATATATATATATATATATATATATATATATATATATATATATATATATATAATATATAATATACGTACCCGGTTACCAATACCAAGCCCGGTACGTTGCACAGGCACTCAGAAGCCCGAGTCTTTTATTGCAGTTAGACGCGTGTATATTACCAAATATATCATGGAAACATTTATATACACCGCGCAATAGAAGAGAGGTAACTTTATTTAACATTTACAAAAATATATATTTCTCAGGTTATCCGAAGCCCAACACACACTACTATCTATACGAAGCCCGTTTGTATGTATGTATGTAGTTGGTGCATTTTACGAAGCCCGGCATCGTTGCCAGCGCTTCTATTAGAATATTCAACATTTTAAAAGAACCGTGCAGGCGTTCAACTAGAATCGAAAAAATTCGATAAGATAACAATATTTTTTAATGGGTAATACTTTTAAAAATCAAGGTATTTTGGGTTTATTTTCTTTTAATCTGTTCTAATGATACTTTATTTATCATAGGCCAATTTAGTATAGTACCTAGAGGTAAAAAATATGCAAAACTTCGGAAAAATCTCATATTGAACGGATTTCGTTCATTTTTGGCAGTATAATAGTAAATGCTGCACAGAAAAGTTTCTATATTGTGCGGAGGCTTGCTAATTTATAGGGGGTGGATGCCACCCCTCGACAGGGGGTGGCGCTTGAAAAATATATATATATATTTATTGGATCTGAAGTAAAATCAAATTTTAAGAAGAAAAGGTTCTATGCAATTTTTCACATAAATTGATAGTTTTTTAAGTTATAACGACTTCAAAATTGCTTTTTTAGCTTAAAAAAAGGTATTTCCAAACGGCTTTCGTCAAGTATCTCGAAAAGTATTACTTTACCGAGAAAATGTTACAAACCAATTACAGAAAGTACAAACTGGGAATTAATTATATTTTTTGTTTATTGATGTAGGATTAATAATTTCGAAGATATTTATGTTTACAATTGGCATCCAAATCATAAGATAATTATTTAGAGTGAGAGCTAAATATCTCAGAAATTGTGACACCTACGTTAAGAATGCTAATAGGTAGAATAGTAGGTTATTAATTAAGCTTTCAACTTCCTTTTTATTTGTTTCTGTAGCATAAAAAACAAAGAAGTTATGACCGAAACAATGTGCGTCTACACATTTTTTTAATAACAATGTCGCCATTTTGTTACTGTAATTAGACAGTAATTAAAAAAAAAGGAATTTCAAACACTGTTTTTCATTAAGATATAGCATGACGTCGATGCTCAATTTTTTTGGTTTGTATACAGCACTTACTTTAGAAAAAAAGGTATTTTCGATAAAACGTAATTTTTTTTCCTTTTCCAAGCTTTATTGAAAAATGGGTGGAGACCAAAAATAAAGCTCATAAACTGATAATGAATTTCGCTTGTTTATTTATTTACATAGATTTAATAGTTTCGGAGACATGAAAGTTTACAAATGGCGTCCGAACGTTTATAAGATGAAAAATGCAGTTTAAATGTTAAATATCTCAGAAATTGTGACACCTACGTCACGCATGCTAAGAAATGGAATTAAAGACAATTAATTGCGCTTTCAAATTATTTTTACTCTTTCCTGTAGCATAAGAAATAAAGAAGTTATGACTGAAATTTATAGGAGGTGGATGCCACCCCCTCTAAGGGGGTGGCACTTAAAATATATATATATATTTATTGGAGCTGAAGTAGAATCAAATTTTAAGAAGAAAAGATTCTATTCAATTTTTCACATAAATTGATAATTTTTAAGTTACAACGACTTCAAAATTGCGATTTTAGCTTAAAAAAAGGTATTTCCAAACTGCTTTCGTCAAGTATCTCGAAAAGTATTACTGTATCGAAAAAATGTTACAGACCAATTAGAGAAAGTACAAACTGGGAATTAACTATATTTTTTGTTTATTGATGTAGGATTAATAATTTCGGAGACATTTAAGTTCACATTAGGCATCCAAGTGTTCATAAGATAATTATTTAGAGTGAGAGTTAAATATCTCAGAAACTGTGACACCTACGTCAAGGATGCTAATAGGTAAAATAATAGGTTATTAATTAAGCTTTCAATTGCTTTTTTACTTGTTTCTGTAGCATAAAAAACAAGGAAGTTGTGACCGAAGCAATGTGCGTCTACACATTTTTTTTAATAACAACGTCGCCATTTTGAAAAACGTCGACGCCTTTGACCTTTACCACACCGCCAAAGACGCCGACATTTCTTACACGAATAATAAGTGCGTAGTCAATTATAGCATTGTAAATGCACGAGCAGTTTTCTACTCAGAATATTTGTTACTGATACTTTTTAGGTAAAAACCCACTTATTAAAAAAAATTATCTTACAATGAACAGCGTGATTGGTTATATGCATAGAATTGAAGTATGGTTTAAATGCGGTATTTATTATATGCCATGACACATTGCACCTTTCAGAGTTTTTTTATTCCTGTGGGGGATGCAAAAAGGTAAACATCCTAAGAAAAATAGGGAAGATATCTAAACTGTGTGATTTTCTGAACATTGGAACGCTTATAATTATTTTTAATGGGACAATACTTCTTTATACATTTTAATTGTTCTTGTCAGTCCCTGGAGGGGGTAATTTTTTTTTTAAATATTACAAGTGTGACTGAGCACAAATACGACTGTTCTGCGATGATCAAAGAATACCTGAATAGAAGTTCTTCTAATTACTTCTATCTGCGCGAGGGTCGCAAAGGATTATGGAGCGGCTCAGAGTAATTGCTACACTTTTTTTTGACATATAGTACTCATCTGAGTGTTTCCATCACTTTTTTGCCAGAAAGATACCGCTGTGCAGGGGTGAAAGCCATTTTCACCTCCGTAAGGGATGGAAAAGTGTTATGGTTAAGTGTTATTAATTATCATAATAATTGATACACCATATTTTAAGGCCTGCTGCTCAACTGATCAGTTCCATAACTTCTTTTCCATAAAGATACCGCTGTGCACGTGCCGCAGTGAAAATTATTTTCACTCCTCGGAAAGGTTAGAAAATTGTCAGGGATTGGCTCAGAGTCACAACTCTGTTTGAAATGTACTACTCATCTGAGTAGTTCCACAATTTTTTTTGATACAGGCTTACCGTTGTGCAACTCCCTCCCCCCCACCCCTTAGAAAAGCATTAGGGGGTACTTCAGAGTGATTTCTACACCGTCTATTAAAATTCTCTGCTCAATTGAGCAGTTTCATAATTTTTCTGGAAGAGAGATACCGCTGTGCAGCCGTGAAAGCGATTTTCACCTCCCGGAAGCGGTGCAAAATGGTGGAAGGGTGCGTAAATATTAGTCAGATCCTTCGACTGAGGTTTTTACCGTGCTGAAAGATATAAATAATTTTTTTTAAAATGTAGTTGTTGAATGTATACGAGCGGTAAAAAATGGTAAATGGGTGTGTTTTTGGGAGTTGTGCCCATTGGGACTTTTGATCTACAGGAACAGCAGAACAACATATCAAAAATTGGGGAAATTTAACGGATACTGGATTTTCATTTGTGATGTGCGGGATCCTTTGGAAAGTAAGTCAGTATTAGCTAGAGGCAGAACTCTAGAGTTTTTTTAAAAAATCGATCTGTAAATAGAAAGGTTATGAAACATTTTAAAAGAAAAATGTACGTGAAGAGTACCGCAACCTTTGACAACATTATAGGTTTAATTGCTACACTCGCAATTTTAATCCGCTCTCGATGATACCCACTTGATTATCGAAACGTTTGTTAGTTTACCATCTTTGTGTTTATATAATCTTATCAACGGTGTTACAACACTCTTCATGCGCATTTTTTTCTTAAATTGTTTGATAATCTTTATATTTACTAATCGACTTTTTTAAAACGCTAGTTCTTTGTCTAGCTAATACTGACTTACTGTCCAAATTTCAATAAAATCGGGTTTGTCTTCCTAAAGTTACGTGCTGACGAGAACATGATAGGCGGAGAAGCAGACGGGCAGACTAACAGATAGACTGTCAGACAGGGGACATTTCGAACGTTGTTCAGAATCCTATGGCTTACATAGTGATATGAAATTATATTCTCTAAGGGTGAGTTGTACGAAACAAGTTAAGCCATGTTCAGCTTGATCCAAAATCAGAAGCCAAGGTTGCGATTGTTATGAGAATGGTAACCATGGATTATGATCTTGGATCAAGCTGAACTTGGCTTAACCTATCTCGTACAACTCGACCTAAGAGCGATATTTACAGTTTTAGAAATGTGTTGATCAAATGCAATTTTCGTATTTCCAAAGATTATAATAGTAGATACGGAAAAAATGCACATACCTAACATTTATTGTACGGAACTTTACAAGTTTAATTTTTCATATAAACATAATTCCGATGTCTCTAATGGTTAAAGAGATATAAGCAAAAAACTGAATCGGAGCACCATTTTTCCAAGATGGCGGCTCGAGCGCACCCGTTTGAGTTCAGAACTTATAGTAGGTATGTTTAATAGTAGGCCTAAACGAACATCTTTCTGAAAATTATCAATTGTCATTTCCCTCTAATTTTCTCAATTTGACTGGAGAATCAGTCACTTTTTCGTAATATAACCTTGCGAATATTCTTTATCAAAAATCAAATGTCAAGCAAATAATTTCTATTATTTTAAATACGGTATGAAGGTATTTAACACAAAATAATATAATTAAGACAAAGTCAAGCATGTTTATTTCGTATAAATTTTGTTTATAATAAATATGTATCGATAAGAGAGAGAGAGATATATATATATATATATATATATATATATATATATATATATATATATATATATATATATATATATATATATATATATACCGGGTGACACAGGAGATATGTAACACCCCGTAGCATGTTTATTTAAAAAGATGTTATTTTGAAATTTGGTAGACCTATATAATGTGTGATTGTCCTTTTTTTAGTACAAACAAGAAATTTTTTCCACTTCCGGATTCACCGGAAGTGGCATCCACTTTGTTATTTTAAATGGCAGCCTGTATATATTTTTTTCCTATCTGGTTCTACCTAAATTTCTCTTTTCAACTATGTATAGCAAGGTGGCATTCATTTTTAAAATGGCTACTGAAAACCATTTTATTGCATTAAGTCAAGTTGGCTATGGTATGAAATGTAGCGGTAATTAATGCTTAGTGTGCTGCAATATCGAAAGAACCGTGGTACACAATTTTGTGTTTCATATTTGTTTTGTTCTAATCAGTAGCCGAAGAAACTTTGTACAATTTTTATATTAAAGAAAAATCTCTAGACTAAATTCACGACATCACAAAAACTAAGATAGAAACACTAATTTTAAATTTTACCCATTTGTAAAATATTTATTCATATTTCACTTTTACCAATTAGATGGCCCCCGAGGTGTCCGGATTTTACGCCACTTGATTTTTTCATATGGGGCCATCTCAAGGAAATGGTTTATAAAACTCCACTGCAAAATAGGGAAGACTTAAAAATGAGAGTTAGGTTAGAAATAAATTAGTTTACTGAATTGCAGTTAGAAAATGTGCTTAGAGATACTGATTACAAGAATTCGACGCTGCAGGGAAAATAATGGCCAGCATTTTGAGATTCTTCGAAAACAATTTTATTTAAAAGCAAGCAAAATCAGACATAACAATGAATTGTATTGGGTAAAAGTGAAAGATGAATAAATATTTTACAAATGGGTCAAATTTAAAATTAGTGTTTCTATCTTAGTTTTTATGATTTCGGGGATTTAGCCTAGAGATTTTTATTTAATATAAAAATTCTACAAAGCCTCTTCGGCTACTGATTAGAAGAAAACAAATATGAAACACAAAATTGTGTACCAGACTTCTTTTGATATCGCAGCACATTAAGCATTAATTACCGCCATATTTCATTCCATAGCCAACTTGACTTAGTGCAATAAAATGGTTTTCAGCAGCCATTTTAAAAACGAATGTCATCTTGGTATACATGGTTGAAAAGAGAAATTTAAGTAGAATCAGATAGGTAAAAAATATATACAGGGTGCCATTTAAAATAACGAAGTAGATGTCACTTCCGGTGAAACCGGAAGTGGAAAAAATTTCTTGTTTGTACCAAAAAAAGGACAATCGTGCATTATATAAGTCTACCAAATTTCAAAACAATATCTGTTTAAGTAAACATACCACGGGGTGTTACATATCTCCTGTGTCACCCGGTATATATATATATATATATATATATATATATATATATATATATATATATTGACGTATTTTCGTATATATGATCTAGTATTTTAAAATGAAAACTTAAATACTTACTGTAATATTTTGCTCTCACATAAAATCTAGATTGGAAAAGGAAATTTATATAAAGGCGCCACCGTTTCCTGTGATCTTACGAATAACACACAAATACTAGCATGATTCACCAAAGGTGAGGACTCCAGTCAGTGTAAGTTCTTTTATATGCTCAAATGAATTTCAGAATTAATGCAAAATAATCAAGATGAAATAATAACAATTTTATTTTAAAGAAGGTAAATCAATGGTATTACAATTTACAAATCAGTTCTACCTTTATTCTAATAAACCTTGGCCTTTGGTTTTGAAAACTCGTATATAGAAATCTATATTATCAATTTGTACAAATCTTTACAATGGAATAAATTTTAAACTAGTAGTATTTGCTTTTTATTTATGTATAAATAAGGTACCTTTATTTCGTGACGCTAGGTTTCGATTCCACACGCACAGATGCCGCACTATTCACCGTCTTTCGTAGTCCGTGAATCCGTGGTGCATTAATCAAATCTGCCTTTCTGTCACCTTTGTGGTAATGAAATTTTGGTTTTCTTGCTGACTTGTTGCTGTTGTTTCTTTATGATGAATTTTAATGCTGAAAATGCTGGATTAATGGTAAAAAGGATTACTTGCCTTTTCTCCAGGTAAGTCAAATCAGACAATTGAGTTCAAAAAATTCTCTCTTAACAAAGTTCTCCTAGAAACGGTCATTGTTTCATGGAATCATTTGTAAAATTTTGATTTATTTTCAAAATTTGGATTGCTTGATCTGTCCAATTAAATAATTTTGACTTAAATATTAAATAAAATTTTCTCTTCATACATTTTCTGCCTCTTATTTTGCTTGAAACAGATTCCTTATACTATACTGATTCTTTCAGTATCTTTTTTATGTAGCAATTCTGTGATTTAAGCCAGTTCCAAGGGTTGTGTAGTTTTCACAAAATTGCACTTTAAAGCGATTTTTAACAATTTATAGACATGGATTTACCTTTCCTATGTTATAAATTAACTAATTTCCTTATTTCTAATAACAAATTCACGTTTCAATGCGAATAAATACTAATATTAAAACTTCTTGTTTACAGGAGTCGTGAGCTGAGTTTATTCACTTCCAGAGCCCCTATTGGTATACCTGTCATACTGAAATCACTGTGGAATGTTCTTTGCAGTATTTTGTTTGAACTGACTGCATAATGAATTGAAAAAATCAAGTTTCTTAATACCTAATTGTTAAAATGACCAGTGGTATCACTTAACTTTGGTGGCTGGTGATGATATTTTAATTGGAAAGAAAACTGAAGCCTAAAACTGAAGGATAGGTATCCCAGTATAAACATAAGGTAATTGTCTTTGATTAGTAATGTTCATATTTTATAGACGAGCACTTATTTTTGAAAAATCTCACTTGTTTGCTTTTTAACGGTGCTCTTTTTTTTAAAGAGTCCTTATACACTTAGTGAGTGGTTTGCTCAGTGTTTATGTGTTCTTATTAAGTCCTTTCTTAATGTTTTCAAATGTTTTTGTCTATTTATAATTTTCACTTTATATTTAAAGTTAATTTGAAATATTTTGATTTTTAGATGTGGAAATTTACGTTTCCTGTTTTATGAAAGCTCTTCTACTATGAAATATTCCTGACCAACATGTGATTGTTCATTAATCCGAAACACTCTAACGATGGATTCCTTGTATCATTTTATCACCTTTTGCTTTTTGTTAAACAAGTCTAACTTCTCAAGATAAAGTGAGTTTTACAAAATTTCTTAAATCTAATTGTTTACATTTTTCAACTAACATACAATGTTTATTGTTATTATTTAAACTTGTTGAATCTAGTGAAAGCTACACTGGCAATGCGCTCACAATTTGTAACTCATACCAGTTTCTTGATTAGTTTTTCTGGTATTTTGCAAGTTTTTCATGCAAATTTGCAAATAGTAGTGTCGATTAAATCTTTTAACTAAATTTGCCTCTTTATCCTTTATATGAGACCGAAATATCACATCAATATATATATATATATATATATAGAGAGATATACATGGTCATATACAGGCCCGTTTCATAAAGTGAGCGGTTGTAATGCAGCCCGATTTGACGCTGTGAAGCCCGGGATCGGGCTCATCAACGTATCCCTGTGTATATCATCACTAAATGGCCACAAATCATGTCAGATTCCTTCCTACAAAATTTTGGGGTGGGCTTCAAAAAGTCATATTTTCATGATACACTTTTAGTTCAGCACTACTGTAATCATAATAATATAATAATATGACTTTATTTCAGGCGGAGTCTAGCCTTAGCTACTAGAATCTGGTGGAATACGAAACAACACACACTCTATATAAATTTAAATAACTATTAAAAATTATTATTTTTGAACAGGCATTTCTAAACCTTATTTACAAAGAAAAGAAATACGTATTTAACAAATATTACATAGTATAAAGTCTTTGTTTATCTCCAGGAAGAACATCCATTGAAAATAATTAATTTACAAAACACAAAAAACTGAATAGTATAGTCTGAAAAATAATCATCCACTGTCTCCGATTAAATAATATACATTTGTCTCTCAACAAGTCGAGATTTGGAGTAACTACAGAAGCGGTATGAGACAGCTAAGGTACTTTTTTCTATTGGTTGCGTTTGTCGTTTTTTTCTCTAACCTATCAGGGTCGATTTCATGTTGTCATGTGATTATTGTATTTTAAATTTTGTCCAGGTTTTTAATTATTTTCGCCAGTGTGCGTCACACCGAATCCAATACAATCAAGGTAGGTGCATGATGTTGTCAGACGCACCATGCAGAGAGACCGACTACAAATATAAATTCAAATAACCATTATAAAAACATATGTGTTCATTAATAAAAAAAAAAACGCTGCCTAAGAAATCACTACTTCCACATCTAGATTTTCCTATCCTTTTACAGCAAAAAAAAATGTCGATACTATATTTTCAATCCAATGCCCCCCCCCCCAAAAACTTCAACGGAATAAGATCAAAACATAATCTATTTCCAGATCTCATGATAATACAAATTTTGAGTTAACATCATGAACGGTTCCAGAGTAATGGTGCGCACAAAAAAAAATTACAGAGATTCTTTTTGCTGAAAGTTAAAATATCGACTTTCGTGACATTCCAAGACTGTTTAAAAAAAAATTTTTACCTTTATTACAATACTTGTGAGGTTAAAAAATTGATTCGAATAAAGAGCTTTCATTCATCGATTCTGACTTCACGAAGAAAGTCTTTAAGAGGAAATAAGAATCGAACGTTATCGAGCCATTACAACGATGCCAAATATCGGGCTTTATAACGTGCGCTAAGTATCAGTTATATAAGAGCCTTCGATATACAGGAACAGCGCCGCCTGACCCAGTAGTACTGAACTAAAAGTGTATATATATATATATATATATATATATATATATATATATATATATATATATATATATATATAGACATATGAAGCCCCAATACGAAGCCCAAAACAGCATATTCTGCCGCTTATTCGAAGCCCACAACACACATACGAAGCCCGCCCTCGGGCTTCGTAAAAATAAGCGTGTATAAAACCTAGACTATGTTATTCTCAACAAATCCCGCCAATTGGCAAAATTTCGCCCGGGCATCAAATTGCACCTCCTTTCTCTCAAAACATACGCGATGTAGTTGAACGAATAGATGTTCAGATGGCGCTACAGTTGTCGGTGTATAAGCGATATATACAGTGAATATATTTGACGCATTTTGCAATGCCCTATTTTATTCGATGCATTATACGAATCCCTAAGTCTTGGCAACACTGTACATCTGCTTGGTAAATATTATGCAGCCAACTAATGTGTTTGTATCTGTAATATTTTTGCTGTGGCAATGATAATTTGTGGCTATGACAATTAAATATTTTATGTTAATTGTGTTTATCTAATGGCTGACTTAGAACTGGACTCGTAACTAAATAATATTTATATCTCCTATAAGATGACAAAAAAAACTGTTGTTATTTAATAAAAAATCTATTGATACTTTTACTTCAACGTCCAGTGGAAGTATAGTAACGACAAAAAATTTTTTTAAAATTTTTATTGTCCAAATAGGCTTAAAATGTCATGAAACGTCGAGATTTTAAGTTTGACCGAAAAAAAATTTCTGTCTGTCTGTCTGTAACTTTTTTTTGTGCGCACGTTTACTCTGGAACCGTTTAAGATATTGACTTGAAATTTGGTGCACATATGTACTTTGACGAGATCTAGAACTGAATTATATTTTCATCTTGTTCCGTCGAAGGGTTGGGGGGTAAATTGGGGTAAATTTGGGGTAAATGGGTAAATCAAGCAGGTAAGAGTCCATGAAGTTGGTATTTAGTATATACAAGAGAAGCTGAGGTCTCAAAAAAATTTTTGGCATTAGCCACTCCCATTACCACCCCCACCTCCTTATTAAAGGGGATGAAAAAAAAAATGTGATTTAGTGCATGTACAGGAACCAGAAACCTCAAAATATTTTTTTACTTCATCCACCCCCCACTACCACCCCCGTATCACCACCCCCACCCCACTACCGATGTCGGGTATCGTTTTATGGGTTTTTGGGGTAGAGGATTTCAAATATTATATTATTAAAGTTCCATAAACAATTATTTTCACATACAAAGTTTTTTTGTTGTGAGTGACTTGGATAGAGAATCTGGATGTGGAAGTAGTGATTCCTTGGGCAGCGGTTTTTACTTTTTTACTTCACTAAGATTATATAGACTGTCTTTCTTTTCCGTGCGTTCAGCAGCAAAAATCGTAATTATAAATATAATTAATTTATGATTTTAAGTACACCTATACAGGGTATTAACTAAAATGTTGAGGATATTTCTAAGTAGATTCCTTAGCAAGAATTAAGGAAAATTTCTAGTATTAACTGTTCCAAAATTAGCCCTCCCTGGAAGGCTACCCCCTTTTAAAGGGGCGAGTCCAAATCTCCCCTACTTTATATTTGTTAAATATTTCCCATCTTCTTTGTTATTTCCGTTCATTTAGTTTACATTACTTTTAATCTGAATAATTTTGAGAGAAACGTATTAAATACATATGGAAGAAAACGGCTTATTTTTATGCATGTCAGGGTATTTTTTTTTTTAAGCAAGAAGCAAAAAGTTTTAAAATTTTCTGATGAAGTTATAAGCTAAGTTTCAACCGTTAAGAACTGTTGAAAAGTCATAAAGGGTGGTTTGTTTGATACATTTAAGAGATGCCACGGAGGATGAAAAGACTTTTGCATAAATATCATATTGAGTAAAAATTATTGATAAAAGCACTATAATGAGTCTGAAAACAATAATTTCAAACATTATTTTAATGCATGCTTTACAGAAGGACGCAATTATCCAGGAAAAGCTAATTTTAAAAAAGTTCATATGAAAGATCCGACTTTATTTTTGTCAAGTAATCTAGTTACTTGCCGAATATATGGTAGATATATATTATTCCGTAGTGTGGAAATAATAGTATATTAAGTATCATCAGAACGGTAACGGACGTTTACCGCCGAATACCGGTATAACCCTTAAGGTTCGCGATGCTTATACTGTTTTTTGTACAATCGTATTAAATTCCAATTCAACTAAAATAATTTAATTTCTACTAAATAAACGAAAAGTCAAAAGCCACGTTTATATTTCGTGGCAAGTACAACTTGTCAAATATGATATTTGTATTTTGACATTTCGTTTATTTACTAGAAATTAAATTATTTTAATTGAAGTGTAATTAAAAACGATCGTGCAGAAAGTAATGTTATTTTTTTTTAAATACATAGAAATGACCTTATTTTTTGTACTTATTTTTGTGAAATAACAATATGACAATACATGTCAAAACTCTAATTGTCAAACGTATAAAACGTGTATGAAACTTTTATAGTTTGTTAGTTATGGACATCGAAGACATATTATTAACCCCCCCAGAAATGCTAGAAAGTGCAAATATAGCAACTCTAAATTTACTTCCAGATAAAAGCAGAAAACTTCACGAGAAAACTTATGCGGGTTTTATTTCATGGTGCAAGAAGAGAAGCAGGTATCGCGCTATTCGGAATCGGTGCTATTGGCATATTTCTCCGATGTTACAAAAAGAGGCCTAATGAATTTGTAATTGTATTTTTGATATTTTTTAAGTTCCATATGTGTTACCATAATTAAATAAATAAAAGTAACACTTAGAATTCAATTTTGTGTTATAAAATAAAATAAGATTTTTTCCTATGTAATAATATACAATCAACGGAAAATTTATATAACTTACTCGTGTGTTAATCGGCGATTAATAATCTCGACAAATAATGCGCTCGCTACCGCTCGCACGTTAAAATGTCTCAATTTATTAATCGCTCTCATTAACATACTTGTTTGTTACATAACTATTATCTTATAGGTGTGTATTGTCTCTAGATATATGGTGGAGTGAGGTGAGAACAAATAGCAAAATAAATCATGTAGGTACTTATTTTATTTTTAAATTTTTAATTAATTTTATTTGAAAAGAAATTCTGTTTGAAAGGAAATTGACAATATTTATTTTATATTTATTGCGGAGAAGGAAAAGTGGTAGAAAACTTCATATTTGATTATAGAAAGCCATTAAATCAGTTTTCAGGGAAATTCATTCAAATCCAATCGGTTTTCTAATAACTTACTTTTTTCGTCTAAGAGCACCCCACACTATTGGAGTGAAAATAAATTTTGAATGAAGCTGTTTGGCTGCAGGAATTTTATTGTTTTAATTTGTTTTATGTATAATAACAAGTGCTATGAGCCGTTTTGGATTAAATGGGTCCATTGCTTATTGTAATATTTTAACAATTTACCTATTTTTAAACACTGAAATTTGCTGTTATTTTCATTAGTACCTCCGGTCCTAGTATTCGTATCGTAAAAATAAAAATAGCGAATTATTCGCAATAAAATCTTGAATAAGACTAGGCCTATGCAAAAACTAGATGATAGTTTGTTAATCAGTAAAAAAAATAAAAACCACCAAAAATTGCCTTTTTTGATAATAATTTAATAAGTATAACATAATAATGCATCAATTTTAACGAAAGTCAGTGGAACTAAGCCTTTTATTGAACTAAACCTGTGCTAAATTTTAGCTCAAAATAAATATTTTTGAACAAATCTCAAACGACTAAAAACCAATAATAATTTCGAAATTTTTATCGCTTATTGTTTAAGTGCAGTGACTCGTGTGCGGTAAATTTTTGTTCAAAATGTAGGTTTTTACATGTATTTTCCAACAGTGTTAATCCGTTTTTTCTTGAAATTTATTTATAATTTTCAAAGTTACAGTTGTAAACAAATTCAAATAACTCTGGATTTTTTTATGAAACCAAAAGCGGGAAATTAATTATGAAAATAGATGAAATATCTAACATTTTTCTAAAAAAATTAGTGATCTATTTGCATTTGGGGCCGAGAAACGTCAGTTTCTGTGTTTAGGTCGCTTATAAATAAACAAGTCGATATTTTTTCTAGAAATTTGGATTGATTGTTTTTCGATACTTATGTTTTTGTCTCCGCTGTTTGAAAATGAGTCGACACTATAATTTTTAGAATTACAATTAGAATAAAGCGGTTTTCACACATAGTCAATTTTTTTTTACTTTCTTATCCATTTTTGTCACGGAAGGGAAAACAAACCTAACCTGAACAGTTATTCTTATGTCTATGTACACAGTTTTGTAACTTTTCATTTTACTGATACAATAAAAAAATGCCAGTTAGTTATTTGAACCATCCTGGAAAAAAAAGTGCTGGTCGTCTTACACATTGAACTATCTTACGACTGAAGTATGATCTGTAAAACCATAATAAACCTTTAGAGCTATTTGGCGATTTTCGGATCTCTAACATAATTGCTAAAAGCCCGACTATCGGGCCTCTATCTTTTTTAACAATTGTGCTTCTGGATTGTTCTCAACTAGGTGAGACTAATATTATTGAAGAATAACCAGTCCAAATTTTAAGAACATATATCAATTTGCTTATTTATAAGCGACTGAGACGCAAACACTGACGTATCTCGGCCCCAAATGCAAGTAGATCATTATTTTTTTAAGAAATATTTCATCTATTTTCATAATTCGTTGCCTGTTCTTGGTTTGATAAAAAATCCAGTTATCTGAATATGTTTATACCTATAATTTTGAAAATTATAAACAGATTTAAAAAATGGTCTAAATGAAGATACTATCATTGTAAAATTCATGTAAAATACCTACATTTTGAAATAAAAATGTTCTACGAATCGATGCACTTAAACAGTAAGCGATTAAAATTTCGAAATCTTTTTTTATTTTTAGCCGTTTGAATAAATATTTTATGCTAAAATTTGGCACGAAGGTTTAGTTCAATAAAGTGCATAGTTCCTCCAACTTTCGTTAAAATGGATGCATTATTACGTTATATTTCTTAAATTGTCAAAAAAGGCAATTTTTGGTGGTTTTTATTTTCTTACAAATTAACGAATTATCAGAAAGTTTTTTTCATAGCCACTCGCTATTTTTATTTTTGCGATACAATTATTAGGACCGAAGATAATAAGGAAAAGAGCAGAAAATTTCAGCGTTGAAAAATAAATTGTTAAAATTTTTTGTACGCTGGACCGCTGAATTAAAAACTTCTCGGTGGCACTTATTATATCTACGACAAATTAAAATAATAAAATTGCTGAAGCCAGAGAATTCCTTATTCACCTATTTTGTTACTTAATTTGACTTCACTATATATGATTTAAAATGTTAACATATTTAAAAACTAAATTAAATAACTAAAAAATCAGAACGTGAAAAATTTATAATACTGTACATTACAGCAAACTGAGAAAGTATTAGTCACATATTTAAAATTACTAACTATAACAGCCCATTGTAGTGCCTGGCCGACCAGATGGTAGGTCGACACTTTCTATGAACTTCCCGCTAAAATTTTAGGTACCTACCTGATATATGTTCACTGGCCAGTACCACTTGTTTACGAAATGTTAAAATCCACTTTTAAACCATTTAGAAATATTGTCATATGGATTAAATTTCGTTTACTTCCCTCGCTAACCGAAGGGAAGTAGGGTATTGTAATCGTAAAAAAATTACCCTCCGAGATTTCTTTGCGTTTCAGACTATGCAGATTACGAAAATTAAAGCCATTTAATTCCATCAGTCTGTCTGTCTGTTGGCGCTATATCTACAGCTATATCTACAAGAGCCAGAAGTATGTATCTATTTCTAACAATACACATAACAATTATTGTAGTTTATAAGATATATATTGTGGGGAAAATATTACAAAACCATTTGACGCAGAAGAAAAATATTTGGTCGTTAGTTGACGCTACTGTCAACGAAGAATAGTGGACACCTGAAAAAATAATGAGGAAAAAAATGTGACGAAAGACAATTATATTTTGCGTGTAGTTAATACAACTGTCAGGGGAAAAATATGTACAGGGTGTTTACTCTAAAAAAATAATGAAAAAATGGATTGCGGACAATAATGTTTCGCATATAGTTAACACAACTGTCAAAGAAAAATATGAAAAAATATACAGGGTGGTCGCCCCAAAAATAATAATAAAAAATGAGACGAAAGACGATATTATTTCACATGCAGATATCACAACTGCCAAGTAAGAAAAATATGAAAATATAGAAAAAAATACCGAAAGAAGATTTCGCATGTAGGTAACATAACTGTCAAAGAAGAAAAAATATGAAAAATTTACAGGGTGGCCACTTTAAAAAATAAGAAACGACACAGTAAAATGATATTTGAAATGTAGTTGTCAGTCGTTATTGCCAGGAAAAAAATCTGATATAGTTTTTATAAGAAAAATATGCAGGGTCGTCATCCAACAGAAAAAATAATTCAGAAATAAAGTATCAATCAAGGTCAATCAAAGGGGGAAGAAAATTTTAGTCCGTTCCAATATGGTAGAAAATTGACCGAGAGGTGATTTTTTTTAAGATTAAGTGTTTTTTTTCCTGCTCTCCAAAAGTCAAATTTCGACGCTCGTTTTTCGCGATTAACTCAAAAAAACCGCTGCCCAAGGAGTCACTACTTTCACTTCCAGATTTTCTAACCAAGTCTCTCACAACGAAAAAATGTTGTATGTGGAAATAATTGTTTATGGAACTTTAATAATATAATATTTGAAATCTCTACACCAAAAACCCATAAAACGATATCCCACATCGGTAGTGGAATGGGGGTGGTGATAGGGGAATGGTAATAGGATGAAGTAAAAAAATATTTTGAGATTTTTGGTTCTTGTACACACACTAAATCACAATTTTTTTTATCCCCTTTAATAATGGGGTGGGGGGTGGTAATTGGGGTGACTAATGCCAAAAGGTTTTTGAGACCTTAGCTTCTCTTACATATACTAAATACAAATTTTATGGACTCTTACCTGTTTGATTTACCTATTTATCCCCCATTTACCCCAATTTACCACCCAACCCTTCGACGGAAGAGGATAAAAATATAATTTATTTCCAGATCTCGTTAAAATACATACGTGTACCAAATTTTAAGTCAATATCTTAAACAGTTCCAGAGTAATCGTGAGCACAAAAAAGTTACAGACGGACCGACAGACAGGATTTTTTTTCGCTCAAACTTAAAATCACGACGTTTCATGACATTCTAAGCCTATTTGAACAATAAAAATTTTCAAAATTTTTTTTGTCGTTACTATACTAAAGTGGAAGTAATTAAGACTTGAGAAGAAGAACGTTGACTACAATGTTGAAAGATATTTTAATTCTCTACAATTTCTACAAGTTATGTCTATTCTTTGTTCAAAAATTCGTTTATATGAAAATCGAATTTTGCGAAACTGTTTTCTTTTAAATTGCGTTCTAATAGAAAAGTTAATTTAAAGTTTTTTTTAAGCTTTTTAAATAATTAATTAAATGGTTTAGATGCCTACATTATTTTCCTTAAAAATAATTTATAACCTAAAAAATCCAACTTTATTGTAAAAAAACATTTTATACATTTATAAGGAAACAAAATATTAGAAATTTTTGTTGGAAAATAAAGTTTATTCAATTACCTTTCAACTGGGACCAACCGATTTCATTTACCCTAATTACAGCGTCTTCTGTAAACACCCCCTATAGACAAGGCCGACGCACAAAATCGATGAGTCATCAACACAAGACTGCAGTTTTGGTTGCTTCATAAAAATTTAAACAATTTATGTAGCAATATTAAATTTCTGCTATTTTTCTTATTATGGTCATAGTCTCCATATCGCAAATAATAAAAAAACTAATTTTAAATAAAAATAGACATAAAAAAACTTTCAGATAATTTGTTACCTTGCAAAAAAATAGGCACCATTAAAAATTGCCCTCTTCGTATAATTGGGGTGAAATTATGCCATTTATTGCTTTAGTTTTCAAGTTATGTTTACTTACTTTTTTTTGATAAAATAATAAAGTTAAAAACATGGTGCGTCTATTCAAATAATAAAGAAAATAAAAATTGAAAATAATTGTATCATCTACAAACAATTTTTTTCGTAAAGTATGTATTTTTACGTAATTGAGAATTACTTTTTCTGCACTAAAACATTCTTATAAACGATGACTTTCATGTTATTTTAAGTTTCCAACTGATCAGGTAATTTGTTGTAATACGCAGTATTATGTATTTCTCATATTCTAATGTTTTGGTTATTAATTTTAACGAATTATAAAATAATTTTTCCGCTCTATTTATACATTTTTTTCGTCATAATAATAGGACTATTAATTTTTTAGATAGATTTACGACTAAGTACTGTCTTGCTTCAAAGAGGTGTAGCTTTACCATTGCCAACAGTTCTTTTGACATTTACTGGACTATTCACGAAAACGCCATGTGCTTTGTAAGCACGATAACTGAAGGACCAAGAGTCCGGTCGTATTTAAATTTGGACAATAAGTTAAAGTTAGCTAGAGGAAGAGCCACGTTGTTATTAAAAAAAGTCCAATCTGCAAATACAACAGTTAAGACATCTTAAGCAAAAAATGCAAATATAAACTGTTGTAACTCTTGATAAGATTTGACAATAACAAAAATTCTGCAGAATGTAGCTAGAAGCTCTTCGCCAACCAAGCTAGCATCATCAGGAGACGATTAGAATTACAAATTTAGCAATTATATCTAGAAAAATCAACTTATTTTCAACAAACTGCAGAATGTCATATAGAATGTTTAACAGTTATGTAAAAACTTCAGAAAACTGGCGAAAAATAATATTTACATTCAGTTATTTCTTTTTGCTTTCTATTGACTTTGACTTTTATCATGTGGGGAGTTCCAATAGAAAAAAGAACAGTTACATTAATTCTTCAACGTTTTAATAACATTGTTCTATTTTCAAACTTCTCAAACAGTCTAGTTCACAAGTTCACGTGTTAATTCTTGATAAAGCTCGTAAAAATCTGGGCGAGGGTTCATTGAATTCGGAATGACGTCTACAAAAATGTGCAAAAGTTTCAAACCCGCACATAAACAATTGCAAAAGTTATAAACAAATTAAGATTGAAAAAACAACGACATTCGTTTTTTGCAAATAACTCGACAACTATTAATAGTTAAGAAATTAAAAGAAAAAGATTCTTAAAGAAATTTCCAATAAAAAACTCCCGGTACTCTATCTCTATTATTGATAATTTTAATTTAATGTTGAAAACAGGGCTACAATGCTCTGAAACCGACCGTAGCAAGTAAAAACATTTTTTAATATTATTAAATATTAATTTAGAAATAAAAAAAAATTATGGTATTATTTAGACACTTAAAGGAACAATTTCTCGTTGGAAAAAAAATTTTTTGCCGATTTTTCATAAAATGAGCCTATTGTTAATTTATACATTTTTTAGAGTTTGTGTTTGTTTTATATTTCAAGTCGGATAATTGTTAAACAAAAGCCACTAAAACTATTTCGCTCCGTGGAGACCCCATGTCAACTATACTTTATGGGATTATGACATTGCGATGATTTTAATTATTATGGTCTATTAGTTATTAATTATTTAAGCTAACAAAAAACTAAAAAATGAAAAAGAGAGGTTGAAATTTTTTTTTTATTAATTTTAATTATTATTACTGTTATTAAATTTAAAAATACTATAAGATTACATAAACTTTAAATTTTTGGTGCTATTTGTTTAAACAAATTTTATAGACAAATATATAAATTACGTATTTTTGAAAAACATTTTTTGCCATTTTATCTGTTATAAAATATTATGTGATTTAATTTTTTTTTTAACTGTTTACAGTCAATTTTTTCCTGTTTTCATTATTTAAATATATTATAAAAAAAATGATTCTTAAAATTTATTATTTGCAATTCTCTACAAGGGAAAATTTTATTTGTTTATTTATTAATAAACAACTCGTTATTAACAATCGCTGAACGTGTTTATATTTTTTTTTATAGAAAAAAAAACAAAAACAACCTTATACATAAACATGTAAAAAAAATATTTAAAATTTAAAATTCTATAAAAAAAATATTAAAAATTTTTATGTATACGGTTGTATACGTTATTTTTTTCCATAAAAAAATATAAACACATTCGGCGACTGTTAATAACAAATTGTTTATTAAATAAACAAATGAATTAACAATAAATAAAAATTTCCCACCTTGGAGAGAATTGCAAATAATAAATTTTAAGAATAAATTTTTTTCTTAATAATTTGCATAACTAATGAAAAAAGAATTAATTGATTATAAACCGTTAAAAAATTGTTTTAGGAATTTTTTTAAATCATTTTATAACAAAATGGCAAAAAATTTTTTTTTCAAAAATACGTAAATTATCTATTTGTTCATAAAATTTGTTTAAACAAACAGCACTAAAAATTTAAGGTTTATGTAATCTTATAGTATTTTTGAGTATAAAAACAGTATTAATAATTAAAATTAATAAAAATTTCAACCTCTCTTTTCCATTTTTTAGTTTTTTGTTAGCTTGAATAATTAATAACTAATATATTGTAACAATTAAAAACATCGAAATATCATAATCTCATAAAGTATAGTTGATATAAGGTGTCCATGAAGCGAAATAATAATAGATTTAGTGGCTTTTGTTTAACAATTATCCGACTTGAAATATAAAGGCAAACTCTAAAAAAATTTGTTAATTCACAATAGGCTCATTTTATGAAAAACGAGGATCCAACGGGATATTGTTCCTTTAAGTATCTAAATAGTAGGTACCATAATTTAAAAAATTTTTAAATTAATATTTAATAACATAAAAAAATGTTTTTACTTGCCAAGGTCGGTTTCAGAGCATCACAACGGCTTTGCGTTCACCGCGCGGATCTCTATTTTCAACATCAAATTAAAATTATTAATAATAGAGATAGAGTTCCGGGAGTCAGGAGTTCTTTATTGGAAATTTCTTCCTTTTTAAGAATCTTTTTTTTTTTAATTTCTTATATATTAATAGTATTCGAGTTATTTGCAAAAAACAAAACTCGTTATTTTTTCAATTTGAATTTGTTTATAACTTTTGCAATGGTTTATGTGCGGGTTTGAAACTTTTGCACATTTTTCTAGACGTCATTCTAAATCTAATGAGACCTCACTCATATTTTCACGAGCTTTATCAAGAATTAACATGTGTTTGAACGTGTGAACTTGTCTAAAAGAACAAGTACATAAAATAATTAATTTAATAATCATCATAAATTGAAAAATGTTTGTAAATAAGCATAGACAAGGTGTGGGCTTCAAGTAAGCGAGGAATATGCTACTTTGGGCTTTATTTTGAGGCTTCATATTTGTACAAAAAACCTATTTTAGTCAAACGTCAATAATGGAATGAATACCTTGTATCTGTTACCTATTTTGCATTAGAATAAATATAAACTATATCAATTATCATTTTTAACATGCATACCCTAAACATAATTATTTATATTAGGGCTGCCCCTTTGGTGCCATGCGGCCGTGACCTACAACAATGCAATTATATTATTAACACATCGACTACGCAATTATATTGTCGCACACAGTTATATCACTTAGTTAAAGAATTAGAAGAGAAGTGGCAACTATGTATGGCTTCGTGTAATCTGAAACATATATACATTTTATACAACGGGCTTCGTAATGTACCATAATTATAAAAGGCTTCGTATGACATGTCGTGTTGTTTTTAATCTGCATGTCCAAAAAAGTTCCCCCCTCTCATGTTGCTCGCGTTATTATTCCCACTTAAAACATTATTAACAGATGTACACACTATTTAAATTACAAATAAGGCTGGGCTTCTGGTACCCTGTGGTGTATGGTGGGCTTCGTTTCATGCGTACCGTACGTATATATATATATATATATATATATATATATATATATATATATATATATATATATATATAATATTATGACATTCCCGTTTTGTGTTTTAAAAAGAATAAAATCTCAATAACCTAGTGAAATGTGATGATTGTGCTTTGTTTGTAACCAGCGCTACATTCCTGTGTGTAGTTTGAAAATAAGGATATGTTAAATGTAATCAATTTTTTATTAATATTTAAATAGGTTTGTTAATTAATAATACTAAGGGAATTCTACATAACTAGGTAGTTTTAAGGAAATGTGTTAGTTTGAAATTAATATTATTTTGAAAAAATGTAAAATCCAGTAGGATAAAACATAAAATTTGGCAGAGGGAATTTTTGACTTTTAAAAAAAAAAGTTGTCACAGATTTCGAATAAGTTGTTAAAAACATATAAATAGACAAAAAGCAGTTAGAAGAAAAGTTTTCAAGAAGTATATCTTACGGGAATGAGAATTGGTATTATACAATAATCCAATAATAATAAACAGGAAGAGTAGAAGATAAGTACCAGGACATAAAGTTCCAATAGAAGGTTTAGAATATTGTTTGTCCAAGATTTTCAAGTTTAATAGGACAAGTGTATGAGCGGAAGGAGGAATATCTAATAATTTAGACACGTCGTCATTTCAAGGAAGGAAGAAAAAGTAAGATCTTACTATAAATTAAAATATTGAAATTGCATCACAAGTCTATAGCACAGATAATTTAAATTAATCTTAAGATATATTATTCATTACATATGTAGAATTTCCTATTGTTTAATATAAGAATTGTTTTTCCTGTTTACAAAGTGTAACGAATCCTTATTTTCAAACCCCACATATCTAAAATTTTGAACTGACTCCTGAGATAAGAGAGACTGATTGCAGGCAATACACAGTCGTATCGTGTTCACCATTAGGTTATACCAATAGGTATATGGCGCCCTAGGCAAATATTTAAATATTACTTTTATAAAATCAAATAAATTCTCACTTAAAATCTCTATTATCAAAAGGTAAGCTACTTAAAGCATTAAAGAGATATCAGAACATTTGGCGCCCAACGTGGGGCGATTATACAAAAGGAGTTAAAATCAAATATTTGTAAAACAGAGATTACGTTTACTTTGGTATTTAATTATAGTGTATGGAATTGCGTTCTGGAAAAGTAAGTACGATGACAGAAAACACTAACAACACAACACCTATCACATCACAAGTAGAAGACACTAATCCAACATCAGATACCAACACGACATATCAACAAGGGGACATGGCACCTACACTACCAGACTCCCACATGTTAACACAATTAATGCAAATGATGTCAGGACTTAAACAAGACATGCAAATAAACAACACAAAAATTGAAGAAAAATTAGAGGATATACAGGTGAACAATACAAGGATGGAGCAAAAATTGGAAGAAACAAGCACAAAAATACAAACAAAACTAGATACATTTAGGCAGGAAATGAGGGATGAAATGCAAGGAAAATTGGCTCAGATTCAGGAAGATATAAGAACTGAGGTGAGACAAGAGGTGAATGGCATGATAGAACGAGGTTTTATCGCACTGAATGAACAGGTTCAAGAACATAACAAGGTAATCAGCGATACCTTAAAAGAACAGGAGAAAAAGATCGAAACAAATATGAAAAGGATACAAGAACTGCCCAAAACCGCGACACAGGGAACACAATATATCACACGAAAGGAAAATGAGATATATTTTTACGGAGATTCGCGCATACACCCACAAATTTTCATCACACGTATCAAACAAAATTTACAAAACAGACCATCAAACACTACAGTTAAGCAATATATTCAAGAACGACTACGTTATGACGCAGAGCTTTGGTTTGAAATGGTCCAGGAAAGAATTGATACATTTGAGGAATTTGAGTCACTTTTTATCAAACAGTATTGGGGCGAGTACAACCAGAGAAAGGTACGCTCCAATTTATTTAATGGAAAGTATAATGAATATGAGGGTATATCAAGGGAAAAATACATAATAAAAAAGATTTATAACATTCGGTATCTTGAGCCGAAGTTCACTGAAGATGAAATGGTGAGATACCTCGCAAGGCATTTTAGTGATGACATTCACAAGGTCATTGTCACACAGCGGATAACTAATCTTGAAGGGTTAATAGAGTACTTGAGGGACATCGACGAATTTAATATCGGGTGGAGGAAAACAGCGCCCCGAAATTACAGTGACAACCGGACGTACTATGACAATCGGAAAAATGATCGTGAAAATATGCGATACAATAATAACGATAGGGACAATAGATTCAACAATTATAATAAATATTATGATAACGGCGGAAATCAAAATTACAATGAAAATAGGAACAATAAACCTAAGGATCAAAGGGAAACGTTTAACGAGGAAAAAAGACAGGTCAGGTGGGAAGATTGTCGAAAGGTACAACAAAATGATCAGCCAAGAACTTACGCGCACGTTGCAAACTTAAACATACAAAAAGATGAGACAAAAAACTCCAAAGCATCGGCCTCGGAAATAAATCAAATCAGGACGGTAGCGCAGGTGCAGGATCAACCGTCATATCGAAATTAATAAACACAAACTTGACAGGAACAACTTATCAACATATGCGAGAATATATCAACACGGACAATGATAATAGGTTAACGGAAAATACACATCTGAACAATTTGCCGTTAGTAAAGGTAAAGATAGAAAATATAGAAACCAATGCTCTTATTGATATGGGAGCTGAACTTAGTTTGATTAACGAAAATTTTATAGAAGCGCATAGAGATAAATTTAATAATAAATTAATTAGAATATCAAAAATAAAATTGGTAGATATAAATGACAGAAAAGTTGCGGAATGTGTCAAAATAATGCAATCTAAATTCATCATTCAAGATGAAGAATTTCAAGGGGAATTTGTAGTTATTCAAAATATGAATTTTAACATGATCATCGGAGAAGATCTGTTGACAAAACTAAGGGCTAAAATTGACATGGGAAAGCGTCTCATGAAACTGGAAGGTACAACGGTACCTATTTGCAGTAAAATAAATGAGGATATACAGAGTAAAATGATACCTGAATGTAGAAATAAATATGCGGAAAACGGCGCACCAGCTGAAGATAAAAATAACAAACGAGTCAATATCAATACAGTGGAAATGTATAAAACAAATAGTATGAATGAGCCCGAAGATTTTGATATCATTTGTTCTCCGAAATATGAATTTACGGTTAAAAAGTTATTAATTCGATATAAATCCCTTATAAATTACGAATCGCGGATAGCTACAGGCTATGTCCACAAGTTAATAGTGGATGAAACGAAACCATTTAGATGCAAATCGTACCCAGTGCCATATAATTACAGAGCGCAAGTTAAATTTGAAATTGAAAACATGCTCCAAGCAAAGATAATAGAATCAGCTAAAACAAATTATATTAACCCATTAGTTATTGTGAAAAAGAAAAACAATACAATTCGATTATGTTTAGATGCTCGTATATTAAATCAAATTACAAAATCTCAATTCGATGCACCGCAAACTATAGACTCGATGTTAAACAGAATTGGTAAAAATACGATTTTTACAAAACTAGACTTAAAAAATTCATTCTGGCTAATTCCTTTGGATCCAGAATCGCGAAAATATACAGGTTTCAGTGTCGATGGTCACATATTTTAATTTAAAGTTGTTCCATTTGGATTACAATCGGCTTCTTCAGCGTTGGTCAGAGCGATGCAAGCCATTCTTGATAAGTACGAAACTTTCTGTTTTCATTACATCGACGACATACTGATTTTTTCTGAAAACATAGAAGATCATATCGAACATTTAGAAATAATATTAGAAGCTCTAGATAGAGCAGGGTTGAAACTAAATTTAGACAAATGCGAATTTTATCAGCAAACTGTCAAATATTTGGGGTACAAAGTAGGCCAAAAGGGGATAAGCATAGGGAAAGAAAGAGTAGATGAGATAAAAAACTATCCAAGACCTGTTAATTTAAAAACTTTAAGGGGTTTCTTAGGAGTACTAAATTATTATAAAAAATTCATACCACGTTTGTCGGAACTAGAAGTACCGTTAATAGAATTATTGCGTAAGAATATTAAATGGGAGTGGAATGAAAGGCGCGAGACAGCTTTTAATCAACTAAAGGACAATTTTCATCAAAACTTATTACTACATAGTCCAGATTTTAAACTTCCTTTTCTAATAAGGACAGATGCGTCTGATCACATAATTGCGGCAGAACTTACTCAAATCCAATCGGGAATACAAATACCTATATGTTTTATATCAAGGATACTTAAACCCTATGAGCGAAGGTACTCAACGAGCGAACGTGAGATGTTGGGCGTTATTTTCGCTTTGAATAAGTTAAAATTTTTCATTACTTCTTCACACTTCATTTTAGAAACTGATCATTCAGCACTCTGTTTTCTCATGACAAATCGCTTCGCAAATAGTAGAATTTATAGATGGTCCTTGTTGATACAAGAATATTCGTTCACGGTTAGGCACAGAGCTGGTAATGAAAATATTACAGCTGACTCACGAGAAACAGAGTATTGAATGAAGACGAACTAAATACATACACAATCGCTTTAAATGTATTATCTCCTATGGAAACACTCTATACATCTGAAATAATATTAAATAGCCAAAACAGACTGTCAGATCTACAAAACATACTTCATTCAAACAACACATATAAAGGTTACACACTGAAAGACGGGTACATCATAAAAACAATCATGTCCGAAGAGAAATACGTAGTAAGCGAGACATTAGCGAGAATAATCTTAAACGACATACACATTCGGTACGGACATATTGGGATAAGAAAAACATGGCTAATCTACAGGGAAAACTTTTATACACAAAAAGATCTACACATCACAAAACAAACTGTTTCAAACTGCCACGAATGTACACTTGCGAAACACAAAAATCACACAAATCACAATACCCCATGCAGTACAATCACACATCAAAAATTAGAGTTGATTGCAATAGACTATGTAAGCAATTTGATACCAACCAGGGGAGGCTATAAGCATATTTTTGTCATAACAGATTTATTTTCAAAATTTATTAAAACATATCCTACGAAAAAGTGTAACACAAAAACAACAATAGCGTTACTGGAAAGATACACAGAAACGGTGGGTATGCCAGATAGAATTTTAGCAGATAACGCTACCTATTTTAATAACGGGCGATTCAAGAGGTATTGGGAAAATAGACAAGTAAAGGTCATTTTCACCACTATCAGACATGCAAGAGCGAACATAGCTGAGCGCTACATACAAGAAGTGATTAGATTTTTACGCATAGCAACGCAAGAAAAACATACTAATTGGGTATATCACGTTCAAATGGTAGAAGACTATTTAAATAACGTTCCGAGTACTGTAACAGAAATATCTCCGATAACACTGATGTTAGGAAAACATCCAAATCGTCCTTGGATACAAGAGTCTGAAATAGATTTAGAAAGAGTTAATGAAATGGCTAAGAAGGGTATAAGGAATAATGCAAGGAGATACTTAAAAAGGGAACGAGATAAAATAACGAAAAAGGTCAAGTTTAAAAGAGGGGACCTAGTAATAGTAAAAAGCTTAAGATACACGAACTATAGAAAGGAACAATGCGCCAAGCTCATGTATCCTTTCGAAGGTCCATACAAAATAAACAAAGTACTCAATGCAAACACTTACGAACTTAAACACCTCGCGGGAAACTTAATCAGGGGAAAGTTCCACATTGAGTTACTTTATCCTTACACACCAGGTCAAGACAGTAGAAAAACTGTGAATGTCATATCTGGTTTGCAAATTTAAAAAAATTATTTGAAAGTTTAAAATTTTATTTAAGTTGGTGGGGGAATATTATGACATTCCCGTTTTGTGTTTTAAAAAGAATAAAATCTCAATAACCTAGTGAAATGAGATGATTGTGCTTTGTTTGTAACCAGCGCTACATTCCTGTGTGTAGTTTGAAAATAAGGATATGTTAAATGTAATCAATTTTTTATTAATATTTAAATAGGTTTGTTAATTAATAATACTAAGGGAATTCTACATAACTAGGTAGTTTTAAGGAAATGTGTTAGTTTGAAATTAATATTATTTTGAAAAAATGTAAAATCCAGTAGGATAAAACATAAAATTTGGCAGAGGGAATTTTTGACTTTTAAAAAAAAAAGTTGTCACAGATTTCGAATAAGTTGTTAAAAACATATAAATAGACAAAAAGCAGTTAGAAGAAAAGTTTTCAAGAAGTATATCTTACGGGAATGAGAATTGGTATTATACAATAATCCAATAATAATAAACAGGAAGAGTAGAAGATAAGTACCAGGACATAAAGTTCCAATAGAAGGTTTAGAATATTGTTTGTCCAAGATTTTCAAGTTTAATAGGACAAGTGTATGAGCGGAAGGAGGAATATCTAATAATTTAGACACGTCGTCATTTCAAGGAAGGAAGAAAAAGTAAGATCTTACTATAAATTAAAATATTGAAATTGCATCACAAGTCTATAGCACAGATAATTTAAATTAATCTTAAGATATATTATTCATTACATATGTAGAATTTCCTATTGTTTAATATAAGAATTGTTTTTCCTGTTTACAAAGTGTAACGAATCCTTATTTTCAAACCCCACATATCTAAAATTTTGAACTGACTCCTGAGATAAGAGAGACTGATTGCAGGCAATACACAGTCGTATCGTGTTCACCATTAGGTTATACCAATAGGTATATGGCGCCCTAGGCAAATATTTAAATATTACTTTTATAAAATCAAATAAATTCTCATATATATATATATATATATATATATATATATATATATATATATATATATATATATATATATATATATATATATATATATATATATATAAATATATATATGAAAAATACTAGGTTCGCGGGTTGAACCGCGTCTGAGATTATTGGGGTCTCGACGTTTCGGCTCTCACTTTGGAGCCATTTTCAAGAGAAAAAGAAAGAATATAAAGGGATATAGGAAGTTTAGGAAGGGTAAGGAATGGTTCGAGTCCGGGGCCTCAATCTGCCTACTCCCCAGGTCGAACCTTGGTTCGTCTCTAAGATCTCAATCGCAGTTCTTAGAGAGAGAATCCCTTAAAAAAATGATCCTCACACAATGGAAAATTATAGACCGATAGCACTTTACTTTACTATATATATATATATATGAAAAATACTAGGTTCGCGGGTTGAACCGCGTCTGAGATTATTGGGGTCTCGACGTTTCGGCTCCCACTTTGGAGCCATTTTCAAGAGAAAAAGAAAGAATATAAAGGTATATAGAAAGTTTAGGAAGGGTAAGGAATGGTTCGAGTCCGGGGCCTCAATCTGCTTACTCCCCAGGTCGAACCTTGGTTCGTCTCTAAGATCTCAATCGCAGTTCTTAGAGAGAGAATCCCTTAAAAAAATGATCCTCACACAATGGAAAATTATAGACCGATAGCACTTTTATCTGTATTCTCCAAAATTTTTGAAAATTCATTTGCGATAAGATTACTTTCATTCTTAAATAAACGCCATATTTTAACACCAAGGCAATATGGATTTTGCAAGAATAAATCAACTCAGGATGCTGTTCTCTCCTTTTATGAAAAAATGTTAAGTAATTTTGATGATAAATTAAAATCAGCTGGCATATTTTTTGATTTGTCGCGAGCCTTTGACACCATGAATCATAACTTATTATTAAGAAAACTAGAAATATATGGAATTCGCGGTCCAGCTTTGGATTGGGTTAAGTCTTATTTATTGGATAGAACACAGACTGTTAAAATTAATCAAGAGGGGGTAGAATGTTTTTCAGATAGTGTTAATGTGTTAACGGGGGTACCACAAGGTAGTGTATTGGGCCCATTGCTGTTTATAATATTCGCTAACGACCTAGTAGCAAGCATAAATAATTGCTTTTTAACTCTTTTTGCAGATGACACCTCCTCTATCATAACTGCTGCTAATGTAGATCAATTAAGTAAAAATGCTACTATGTGTGTGGATAAAATGTCACAGTGGTGTCGTACATATGGCTTAATACTAAATCAGCAAAAAACAGTATTTTTAATGTCTTCTCCGATTGGTACAAAGTTGGACTTTAGTCTTCTGATTAGAGGTAGTCATAACCTCCATCAAAATAATTGTGTTAAATTCTTAGGCATACAAATGGATAGTAGTATGTCATGGGAAAACCATATCGATAATTTAACAAACAAATTAGCTGGTCTAAACTTTGCACTACTCCAAATGCGAGACTCTGTTGACACTGACACCATGAAAACATTTTATTACGGTTGTGTTTACTCGGCCTTGCAATATTGCATATTATGCTGGGGAAACAGTTCAGCAATAAAAAATGTGGTCATTTTGCAGAAAAGGATAGTTAGAAGCATGTTTAAACTTACATACAACACATCCTGTAGAAATTATTTTAGGCAACATAGCATACTTACTATTTATTCTATACAACGTGATCTACCAGGACATGCGGAAAATTTAACAGTAGGTTGTCCCCACCGAAAGGAGTAAAAAAATGAAAAATTTTTTAAAAAATAACCAAAAAAATTACCTTATTTTTTTTGTAGGAATGCGCCGCCAATGACTTCAACTAATGTAACGTAACGCGGTACAACCATATCACTTTATCAGACTTGGGATTGACACTACTGACAGCAAAGCTCGATAATAAGATAGAAGTGACTTTTGGTTTTAATCAAATCACACTACAAAAATACCGAAATAAATCGAAGACGTTGATCTTATGCTGAAATGAAAAGCAGATATACGAGATATTTAGTTAAACCGGTCAATGACACGACCGGAAGCAAAAAACGCGGCTGTCTAGGGGTCTACACACGATCCAGTGGCACGGAGCCAGCTTTGTCGGCATGCTTTGAACTCATTCGTAAAAGTGAATTGGTCCGCTGGAATTCCAATTATCTTCAAAGCGTACCAACAATGTTGACTACCTGCCGCTCGATCGTGTGTAGACCTTTTTTTGATCTCGCCGGCCGGCTCACTTTTTATGCCAATTAAGAAAATGTAAACAACTCGAATACGTCATTTCGCCAGTAAGTTCGTCGACCTCTTCAGAATTAGGTCAGGACTTACTCAACATCAGTAGTGTACCTTCGCAAATTGACTAATAATTTAATATACTAAATTACCTCAGAATCCTTTAAAATTTTGCAGGGGCTTTCCCACATTGAAGACTAGCACACCATTTTATTTTCCGCATTTCTTGGTAGATCACGTTGTATACATTTTGCAGTCTGTATGTTTTTTGAGAAAAAATATTAACAATCTCTTAAAATGTGGTGATATTAATAAATACAACACTCGCTCCGCAAATAACATCTTTGTACCTTCATATAGATTAGAGCAGAAAAAAAAAGGTCCCTTTATTAGTGGAATTAAATTATATAACCATCTCCCACAAGCTATAAAAGACGCTAGCAATTTTTCATCATTCAAGAGACTTGTTAAAAGACATTTAGTTGAGCACTGTTTTTATTCTTATGAGGAATACTACTTGTCTGATTAAGATCCTTTTACCTTGTGGTTGTAAATGTTTTGATTGTTTGTCATATAGTATATATTTGTATTTTACTCTAGCTATAGGTATATATGTGTATTCTGTGTATGTAATATTATGTACATATGTACATATTATGACGCTAATTATTTTTAAAAAAAATTATATATTATTGTTGACAATTCCAACACTGTAATAGTCTTATGGAAATAAATACATTATTATTATTATTATTATTAATTCCCTGCAAGCTTGGGGGTAGTTTTTAGTATTTTTTACAAGCTTTTATTTAACTTGCAATGTTTGTTTGTTTGTATGTATGTTTGTTTAGGTGAAATCTTGCAACTGAATTTTAAAATAGTTATCCCCAACCGATTGAGCTGAAATTTTGCAAACACGTTTAGTTTGGATGACAATGCACGGTTAGCAAGTGACATCATTCTAAATACAATATGGCGGACTCCCAAAGATGGCGGACCAGTTATTTTTTATGCACCCCCATGATATGGGTATCAAATGAAAGGGTTTGCTGAGAAGAATACGAAAATAAAATGACGTCATTCCAAATCCAATATGGCCTACTCCCAAGGATAGCGAATCAGTTACTTTTTAATCCACCCCCGTAATGTGGGGATCAAATGAAAAGATTTGCTGAGAGGAATACGAAGACGTCATTCCAAATCCAATATGGCGGACTCCCAAAGATGGCGGACCAGTTACTTTTTATGCACCCCCATGATATGGGTATCAAATGAACGGGTTTGCTGAGAAGAATACGAAGACGTTATTCCAAATCCAATATGGCGGACTCCCAAAGATGACGGACCAGTTATTTTTTATGCACCCCCATGATATGGGTATCATATTAAAGAGTTTGCTGAGAAGAATACGAAGACATCATTCCAAATCCAATATGGCGGATTCTCAAAGATGGCGGACCAGTTATTTTTTATGTATCCCCATGATATGGATATCAAATGGAAGGATTTGCTGAGAAGAATACGAAGACGTAATTCCAAATCCAATATGGTGGACTCCCAAAGATGGCGAACAAGTCATTTTTTATGCACCCCCATGATATGGGTATCAAATGAAAAGGTTTGTTGAGAAGAATACGAACATAAAATGACGTCATTCCAAATCCAATATGGCGGACTCCCAAAGATGGGCGGACCAGTTATTCTTTATGCACCCCCACGATATGGGTATCAAATGAAAGGATTTGCTAAGAAAAATACGAAGACGTCATTCCAAACCCAATATGGCGGCCTCCCAAAGATGGCGGATCAGTTATTTTTTATGTACCCCCATGAAATGGGTGTCAAATGAGAGGGTTTGCTGAGAAGAATACGAAAATAAAATGACGTCACACTAAATTCAAAATGGGGACGCCCCAAGATGGCGGACAAAATTTTTTAGTATTAACATTATAATTTGATCGTATAGTGTATTCGCTCATACGTTGAATTCTAAGAAATGAAGGATTCGGTTTAAACTATAAGTTTTATATCGGATATGAACGACGCAATGAATATATAAAACTAGTTAAGGTGTAGCTAAAAATTTAAAAATAAAATTAAATGAAAAAAAAATTTAAAAACAAGCTTTTATTTAAATGCTCTAAGAGGAAGGAAATAAACTTTAAATTAAGTCAAACCCATCAATTTATTATATTATACAATGTATATGATACAAAAGCTTATCGCGAGATTTACCTGTGTAAATAAACAAGAATACAATATATGACTTGATCTTGACACAAGTAATTCTAAGAAAAAATGTACTTATGTATTTCATAAAATAAATTTACACAGGTAAATCTCGCGACAAGCTCTTATATCATATAAATTATTGTTAATGTAATGAATTGATGGGTTTGATTCAATTTAAAGTGTATTTTCTTCTTTTTAGAGCATTTAAATAAAAGCTTGTTTTTATAAAAAAAAATTTCATTTAATTATTTTTATTATTCAAATGGGCTTAGAATGTCATGAAACGTCGAGATTTTAAGTTTGAGCCAAGGAAATTCTGTCTGTCGCTCTGTCTGTAACTTTTTTTTTGTGCGCACGATTACTCTGGAACCATTTAAGATACTGACTTGAAATTTGGTACACGCATTTTGACGAGATCTGGAACTAAATTATATTTTAATCGTATTTCGTTGAAGGGCTGGGAGATAAATTGGGTTAATCGGAGGGCAAATAGGTAAATCAAGCAAGTAAGAGTCCATGAAATTGGTATTTAGTATATATGAGAGAAGCTAAGGTCAAAAAAAATGTTTGGCATTAGCCAGCCCCTTTACTACCTCACCCCATTATTAAAATAAAATTGTGATTTAATATGTATACAAGAACCAAAGCCCTTAAATTATTTTTTAGTTCATCCACCTCCACTACCATCCCCTACCTCCACCCCCGCCTCTCTCTACCGACAGTGGCGGATTTATCTGGGAGGGGGGTTAACGGGGGTGGTAATTACCCCACCATGAATTACATAGATATAAAAAAATAAGTTTTGATTATAACAAAATACTAGTAACGGATTTTGTTATTTGGTCAATGCATTTTGCAAAGTATAAATTAAAAGTGTTACTGCTTTTAATTAGTTGTTTTTCAAATATGATTAAATCTTCGAAGGAAAAGTTTCATACACACATTTTTAACTTTAAGAGAAGGATAGGATTTTGCAGAGTGAGAGGGAAATCTGCGTTTATTTTCGGTTTATTATAAATATTTAAAAAATCATAAATGGTATAATCTTTAAAATAGTTTCATATGCTTCCCATTGTTCTAAGGAATACAACCATATACAGTTTTTATCATAAATGTTGTACATAGTTAAATGCCATGCTTTAATAATGAAATTAGGAACTAGGGTCTAGTTCACAAGTTCAAAGCCGCGTTAATTCTTGATAAAGCTCATAAAAATATGAGTGAAGGCTCATTAGATTCGGAAAAAGGTGCAAAAGTTTCAAACTCACACATAAACAATTGCAAAAGTTATAAACAAATGAAGATTGAAAAAAAAATAGTTTCTTTTTTTTTTTTCAAATAACTCGAAAAATATTTAAGAAATTTTAAAGAAAGGTTCTTAAAGAGGAAGAAATTTCCAATAAAAAAGTTCTAACTCCCGAAAATCTATCTCTATTATTAATAATTTTAATTTAATGTTGAAAATAGAGCTCCGCGCGGCGAACACTAAGCTGTTACGATGCTTTGAAAGCGGCCGTAATAAGTAAAAATATTTTTTTGTTATTAAATATTAATTTAAAAGTTTTAAAAAATATGGTATTATTTAGACACTTAAAGGAACAATGTCCCGTTGGAAAAAAAAATTGTTTCACCGATTTTTCATAAAATGAGTATTGTTAATTAACAAGTTTTTTTTTCTAGAGTTTGCGTTTATATTTTAAGTCGGATAATTGTTAAACAAAAGCCACGAAAATTGTTTCGCTACGTGGAGACTTTATGTCAACTATACTTTATGGGGTTATGACATCGCGATGCTTTTACTTGTTATAGTCTATTAGTTATTAATTATTTAACCTAACAAAAAACTAAAAAATGAAAAAGTGAGGTTGATCTTTTTTTTGTATTAATTTTAATTATTATTACTCTTTTTATATTAAAAAATACTATAAGATTACATAAACTTTAAATTTGTATTGCTATTTGTTTATACAAGTACAGTTCTGAATTTAAAAAACTAAAATATTTCACATTTCCGAAGGTCAGTAGAAAAAATCATATGTTCAACACGTTAGAAAAGTGTTTTTTTTCCAAACAAAAAAAAAAACAAAAGCAAAAAAAAGAAATTAATGCAAACAACAATAAAAACAAAAAGATATCTAGGTTAAGCCCTAATAGTTTAATACTTGTTAAAAAAAAGAAAAAAATTTTAAAAATCGAAAAACCAAAGAACAAAATAGTAAGCTTACCTCTAGGGGGAAAAATGTGTCTTTAGGACAGTACACAAAAAAAAATAATAATGATAATGATAATAAAAAGAATAAATGGATAAATAAATAAATAGTCGGCAACACTGAGCTGTTTTTCCCATATGCGACGCATTTTTGACTATGCCTAATAAGAAAAACACTTTTCCTAACTTGTACAAATAGCTATTTCATAAAATGTCTTTATCAAAGAACGTTTATAGTCTAATGGGGCCCTACTCAAATTGTATAAAAATTGGTCTGAAAATTGAACAAATATCACACGGCTCTAAGGCCCGCATTAGACTATAAAAGTTATGTAACAAGGATCTTTTATAAAAGATATTTTTATATTTTATATTTTTATATTACTTTATAAAATATGGTCGATATTTCATAAAATTATAAAATTTGGTCTATTACACCATCACATTTCTCATAAAAGATCTTTGTCAAAGAATTTTTATAATCTAATGTGGGCTTAAGACAGTTTTGTTAACATTAACTTCAAAGTATTGATTTCCTCATGCTCTCCTCTATCGGCGAATCCACCCATTATTGGAAATTTTGTCAAAAATATCTATTCAGAATAAATTAAGACTATAACAATAAAAATGTCGGGAAAATTTGACAGGATGTACCTAAATTAAATTAAATTAAAAAAAACATTTTTAAAAACAAGCTTTTATTTAAATGCTCTAAAAAGGAGAAAATAAACTTTAAATTAAATCAAACCCATCAATTTATTACATTATACAATTTATATGATATAAAAGCTTGTCGCGAGATTTACCTGTGTAAATTTATTTTATGAAATACATACATTTTTTCTCAGAATTACTTGTATCAAGATCAAGTTACATATTGTATTCTTGTTTATTTACACAAGTAAATCTCGCGGCAAGCTTTTATATCATATAAATTGTATAACGTAATAAATTGATGGGTTTGATTTAATTTACAGTTTATTTTCTTCTTTTTAGAGCATATAAATAAAAACTAATCAACTATGCCTTAATTAATTTTATATATTCACTGCGTCGTTCCTATCCGATATAAAACTTAAGGTTTGTTTAAACTGAATCCTTCACTATTTCTTAGAATGCAACATATGAGCGAATACACTACGATCAAATTATAGTGTTAAAACTAAAAAATTTTGTCCGCTATATTGAATTTAGTGTGACGTCATTTTATTTTCGTATTCTTCTCAGCAAACCCTTTCATTTGATACCCATATAATGGGGGTGCATAAAAATAACTGGTCCGCCATCTTTGACAGTCCGTCATATTGGATTTGGAATCACGTCTTCGTATTCTTCTCAGTAAACCCTTTCATTTGATACCCATATCATGGGGGTGCATAAAAAATAACTGGTTCGCCATCTATGAGAGTCCGCCATATTGGATTTGGATGACGTAATTCTATTTTCGTATTCTTCTCAGAAAACCCTTTCAGTTGATGCCCATATCATGGGGGTGCATAAAAAATAACTGGTCCGCCATCTTTGGGAGTCCGCCATATTGGATTTAGAATGACGTCACTTAACTAGCCATGCATTGCCATCCAAACTAAACGTATATGCAAAATTTCAATTCAATCGGTTGGGGATAACTGTTTTAAAATTCAATTGCAAGATTCGACCTAAACAAACATATATACAAACAAACATTGCGAGTTTAATAATATTGGCGCTGTTCTTTGCAGGAAAAAGTTTATGAAAATAATAATATTTATTTCTTTCTTTATTTTCTTCCCATTGGGGCTCAAATCTGCAAGACCAGTTCTGTTCTTAGGTCAAATTTTCAAGAGCCGATCCTGTCTTTGTTCAATGCGTATGCTGACGAACGTCCTGCGCAGATTCAATTGGAGGTCAACTTATTAACACAGCATTGCTCCTCTATTTACTATATATATATATATATATATATATATATATATATATATATATATATATATATATATATATATATATATATATATATATATATATATATATATATATATATATATATATATATATATATATATATATATATATATATATATATATATATATATATATATATATATATATATATATATATATATATATATATATATATATATATATATATATATATATATATACGCGTAAAATCACTAAGTGGCACCAAAAACTAAATTGACGTCCTCGCACCCAATATTTTCCCGCTTAATGTGAGCAAGTGGCTCCCTATATATTTCCTGCATGTAAATGCGTTTTGGCACCGTATATATTGAGAAGACACTTTTTCTTTAGATACTCACCGTGTTGTTTAATATATTTAGGATTGCTAGCGCGCTCTGTAAAATAAGCAATTGTTTTGCTTGCCTTTTTAAAACGTATCACAATATGTGCTATATCTGTGGTGTAATTGCAGAAATAGAGGAAATAAGATGATAAATAATTCTCAAAGAGTGAGCTAAATAATTGTTATTGATGTTGACTCATATCATATACTGTGTTTAGTTTTAATTTAATCTAAAAAAATATTTGAAAAAAAAAGACAAGTAGATGCAGGTTAATTAAAAATAATTATTATTTATTATTCAGTGGTGATGAATCATTTAAGAACACGTTTAATTAGAATATAAATTTTAGTTATTGTAAAATACACTGTGTATTTGTCCATATGATATACCAATAGTAACTGACGTCTATTATTGACTAATGTCAAAGCGTGTCGCTAAAAATAATATAATCGTTTCCTTCAAAAATTTTTAAAATCACAAAAATATGTATCATAAAACAAACAGTGAATAAAATATCATTTTCATAAAATAAAAATTTCAATTTATTTACAATCTTTTGGTTCCAAATATTAGATTATGAAATATGTAGTGTAATAGGTAGTATGATTTAAAAATATAACTTATTACCTTATTTTGTATGAACTATTATTACATACGGTAACGTTGGATTTCAACGCTTATATATTTGGTTGAATTGTACTATTACTTTAAAGGGTTGCGGTCTGGCGGTGCCGTGCTTAAAAAATTGATTTTGTAATTCAACAATTTCTCCTACATCCCTGTACCAATTGAAAAAATATTTGTAGTCCCGTCAATGAATGGTTTCTAGAGGTAAATGCCGAGATCACAATTTTTGACTTGAGAGCTGTGTTTGGACTATTTAGAAGGTAAACATGCCAAAAGTCCCCAAACGTAGGAGGTGGAGAGGCTGCAGAGGGGCACGAAGAAGGTCTTGGTTCTTAGTTTTTCGCTCATATCTCGAAAACGGTTAGCCCTAATCAAAAAATGGCTATATGGAAAATTGCCGACTAAATTTTCTACAATAATGTTTCTATTAATTTTTTTCGTATCTGTTATGGTTCAGTAATGAATTGTATATCTTTTGACTGTAGTCTAACTTTATTATAAATTTATTATAAATTAAAAATAAATTTTAATAATCATCGTAGAAAAAAATTTCTTGTACAGATATCCATTTTACAGCAGACTGAACTCAAATGTCGAATAAAAAATGTCTTTGCGTCTGTAAGTGTGTGTGTGTGCGTGTATATGTATGTGTGCATGTATACCGTTTCTTATAAATATGATAACTTCTGTTAAACTTAAAAATATTTAATTACAATTCGGAACATATATAAAACAGCATATTACAATAATCCCTACTGAAATTGGGCCATATCTGTAATACATGGTGATAACTAGAGGCCTACAAATTCTCACTTCAGATTAATCTTATTAAAAATACCATGTTCCATATTTTAGGATAACATTGATATATATATCATATAATTTAATAAAGTTGGTTTGCCTATTATACACCCGGTATATTGCGGTGTATAAATTTTATACATCTTATTTTTGTTGCTTAGTAATATTTTGCTCTGAAATTAAAATAAAACCTATTTTACGTATGAGAGTTTGTAGGCCTCTGGTTATCACCATATATTACAGATATGGTCCAATTTCAATAATGTAATATGCTGTTTTACATATGTTTCAAATTTTAATTAAATATTTTTATTTAAAGTCTAATAGAGCTTAGCGTATTTACACGCACACACACACTTACATACGCAAAGACATTTTTTATTCGATATTTAAGTTCAGTCTGCTATGAAACGGATATCTGCGCAAGAATTTTTTTTCTACGATGATTATTAAAATTTATTTTCAATTTATAATAAATTTATAATAAAGTTAGAATACAGTCAAAAGATATACAATTCATTATTGAATCATAACAGATCCGAAACAAATTAATAGAAACATAATTATAAAAAATTTAGTCAGCTTTAATTTTGCATATAACCACTTTTTGATTAGGGCTAACTGTTTTCGAGATATGAGCGAAAAATCAAAAACGGGGACCTTCTTCGTGTCCCCCCTGCATCCCCCCACCTCCTACGTTCGGGGACTTTTGGTATGTTTACCTCCTAAATAGTCCAAACACAGCCCTCAAATCAAAAATTGTGATCTCGGTATTTCCCTCTAGACCCTCTTATTGAACGTTCATTGTCAAGGCTATTGCTAATCTTTTAGAGAATACTTCATAGAATTATACTGAAATATTGAAGTCAACAATTTTTTTTTTTTAATTTTCACAAAAGAAAAAAAATTTTTCCTTTCGTTAGCTTTCAATAGCCTAATAGCATTCGATAAAGTTGCCTCTAGAAGCCTACCAAAAAATTATTTTAGTCGGTTCAGGGATCTAGGAGAAATGGTCGTTAGGTTCACGTTAACTTTCACACAAACTAAATCTAAGGGCGCATTATATGTACATTTTTCTGAAAAGGCATAAATAAAATCAGGTAGCATGGTATCGTAATCAGCCCCAATTTAACACAAAAGGTTAAATTGAGGTTGATTACAATAACATTATACTTAATTTTATTTTATGCCTTTTCAGAAAAATATACATAATAATACGCCCTTAGATTTAGTTTAGGTGAAAGTTATAAAGTATATGGACCTTTAGCTCTTCAATTTGTTAAACGCTGCTCGATAGGTTGTTTACAGAGTTATCCCATTCTCTAGTCTATAAAAAGGACAAGTGCCCCTAATAAATAAAAGTTTATATTATATTATCTTAAACCAGTTACGGGTCAAATGGGTAGGTGCATCAAAGTTTTGTCAATTTTCCATTCATAGAGTTATATTATAAATAGGTCCGTCACATCAAATCTTGGATCTCGGTACCAAATTAATTGGCGTATCCCTACCCCTTGTACCCAAATGTTAATTAGTTTAATATTTTTGCATTTCGTTTCCTAGTCTAGCCGGGCTCTGGTATTACGGTACCTACTGTAAAATAAACTATGTATTTGTGTGTGGCATACCGAGTGACAGAAAGAGCATATAATGCCCCGTATTTTTTTGTATTTTTAAATATAAAATGTTCAAATTAGGGTATGTTTATTAATGTATAAATGCGCTACTTTTGGTGTACCACACGTTTTTTGAAGTGAAACTTCTGTGGGCGCGTTAGACACTTCTCAGTAAGGAGTGATTGATAACAAAAGGTTATGGTAACGAAAGTAGTTACGAAAAGTATGGGCAACGTTTAGGTTAGGCTAATTATTTTTTAAAAATGATGCAATCAATTGGCCTAATTTTTTTACCATTTTTATCATTACATATTTGTTAACAGTAACTGTTAATATGAAGGTCAAATTTTAATAAATGTAGGGTAGAAGATATGGATTTTTCTTTAATGCCATGTCGACAGTGAAACATTACATTCATTAATATAGCGAGAAACTTTTATCTTTTGAAATTGATACTAAAAATATCAAGAAGAAATGAAGATGAAGGATGGAGACAACTTTTTGAAGCGAAACTTCTATGTGCGCGTTATGCATTTTTCAGTAGGGAGTGAATTTGTACTATAAAATGTTTATGCGTGCTTGCAGTAGAAATCTTACTTTTACTGTGTGGTCCAGGGCACACAATTTTTTTTTGGGTTATTTCCAAATTAGCCGATGTTTGCAACTTTTTTACAACTTATTTTTAATGGTAACTTTTCTTTCGTAATTTCAATGGGTAGTTAAATTTTCTTTACACTCCTTTTTTCGAATTTAAGAATGGCTGAGAGAAAATAGAATTACAGCAATGTCTTAATAGAAAGAATGCCATGGAAAAAATATGTAATCGTAAAATTTTAACAAGCCATGGAGTCTACAAAAAATGTAAAATCACTGCATTTTCTTTAATTCAATATGCAAATTTTAAATTTTAAAAAATTATTGAAAATAAGGATTTTTAAAATATTTTTTTAAATAGAAGTCCTCATTTTCTTTTGCATTATTTGTTTGTAATATGTGTTTTCTGTTTAATTTTATTTAAATAACAGAAAATTATATAAAATTAATGAAAGATAAATAGTTTCTAAGAAAAGTTTAAGATGAACAAGATTCCAGAAAGGTTCAATGTAGGTTTGAAAAGGAACAATGAGGTGACAAACACGTGTTCATAATAAGACACAAAAGAATTTACTAGGATATCCACTTTGACTGAATTTTAAAGTGAATGGACCACTGCATATTTGCTATTTTAAGAAATATTTAACACCCTTTAAACTAGATAGTTGGCGGGAATTGTGGGGTAAAAAAATCATTGTGTACCGTACGGTAGAAGTAAAAATTCTACTTCAAGCACATTACGGTAAAAACATTTTATAACACATCAAAAAGTTGCCTCCATTTCGTTAGGTACATAATTTCGTTACATATTTTAGAACATATTTAAATTCCGGTTAGCCGGTTATATGCATTTTTATTTACCAATTAACCGGTTATTAAAATTACCGGTAAATCGCATTGTCCATGTTTGCAACTTTATTATTTTCTCAAAGTTTCCTTTTAGTACAACCTAATTTTATATTTTCTGCAAAAAGGTAGATATTCGGAGATTCAAATTATAGAAAAATACGGAGACTTCCATTTAAAAAATGTTTTAAAATGATTTATTTTTAATAATTATTTAAAAAATTAAATGGCGGAAGCTATTACTTTGTGATAATTAATCATAATGAAACAGATGAAAACACTTTTATTTATTTTTTATCACTAATTTATTATAACTAAACGTTACCTACTGCAGTTTCGACAACTGTCATTTTCAAACTGCTGAAATTATTTAAAATTTAATTTTGTGTTTTAATATTTAAAATTTACATATTATTTTAAAGAAAATGCAGTGATGTCATTTTTCAAAATTTTTTACGCACTGTTCATTTAGAAAATATATTTTTAAGAGACTTCTTCTCAATAATTCTTTTAAAATTTAGATTTTTTTATAAAAATTTAAAACTGGCGTAGTAACAAATAAAACGCAGATGTATTATTGTTGAAAATTTTCTTTGCGCTGTTCTACGAAGACTCTGTGGCCAGCTGAATTTTATTGCTTGACTATTTTTCCTATGGCTTTCTTTCTGCTGATAGAATAATGGCTTTCCAATTAAAAAAGTAAAAAAATTGCAACTTCCGGCTTTACTCTAGAACCTTGTGAGTCACTTCTTATTTCAGCCCCAATTCGATATGTACGTCCTCTAGATTTTGAGATGTGTTGACATAGACTTTTATAGATATAGACTTCAAATAATAAAAAATAATTAAAAGGTGTAAGGTGTAGGAACCTGGAGGGCCATTCGTGGGCTCATTTAATGAATTTTATTTAGTAGTTGTTACTTCTTGTGGATAAAGTACCTATTTTAAAATTAGGCAATGTTGAAAATTTCAGAAGAATCCGATATGTAGTCCTCGAAATATACGACTTCTAAAGAGGGAATTGGAAGCGTGTTGCGACCAACATCGTGACCTCAGAGGATAGGAAACGAAACAGTCGCGCAACATATCAAAGCTCGTGCATTCTGCTTGAGATCGTCGAGTCTTTCTCTGTGCGACTAGCTTTGTTCCTATTAAGTGACGTCTAGTTCGAGATTCGACAAGGCGGAGTCGTCCATGTTTATATATTTTTTTTTTAGCGATTTACAAAAATCCAGTTTTTTTGCACATGGTCTTAGAATTTTAAGATGTTTCCGATAATCAAATAAAAAATGAGCCCATGACCCTCATCTGACATTTCACTATACAGGGTGTCCCACGGTAGTAAACTAATGTCGATGAGGGCAACTCGGCTGAAATATTCTCTAGATGATGGCACTTCCGGTTATACCTACCGGAAGTAGATGTCAACTTGCTTATTTTAAAGGGGACACCCCATATATTATTACATTTTTGGATTCTACGTAAAATTCTAGGCCGATTTTGTGTATCATGTATTTTACCTAAGTCTCTCTGTTTTTGACATATTTCAATTTTTATGTCAAAAATGACTCTGTAAACGTCATTTGCCCTAAAAGAATTATCAATTTTTCCTATAAGGAAGCCTTTATTATGTAATTTGCGTCGGATTATTTGTTGAGAAAGACCTACTTTAATAGTGTTTTTATAATATTCTGATAAGTATTAATACAGAGTGTTGAAAAAATAAGAATAAAAATGAAATTGAGAAAACTGTCAAAAATCAATTTTTTCAAATGGAACTCCCAGTTTTTATAATCTTATCTTATTTAGCATTAAGAATATGGATAAGTTTGTGTATGGATGTCTATTCAGAAATTTTTTAGGTTTCGAAATATTGCCATTTCAATATTTTTATATGGGGATTTTGCTATGGATTTTAAGTTCAAATACTCTTAGTTGCTATGACGGCGTTGGGTGCTAAACAAATGTATGTAGCTATCACTTACCATTTGGCAAGTATTAATTATCATACCGGGCACTTAAATTATACGCACGAGGATTATTTAAATTTGTTTATGATCTATGGAGAATATAACAAAGTTTTATCAAGAACATGTGAAATATTTGGTAATAGATATCCAGAGAAACGAAAACCGTCTCCTAAGAGTATTAAACGAATAATGGAGAATTTTAAAAATTTTGACACCGTAAAGGCAACAATTCATAGCAAAATCTCCATATAGAAATATTGAATTGGCAATATTTCAAAAACTAAAAATTTTCGGAATAGACATCCATACACAAACTAAACCTCATTATTAATGATAAATAAGATAAGATTAGAAAAATTGGGGGTTTCCCTTTGAAAAAATTGATTTTTGACAATTTTCTCAATTTCATTTTTATTCTTGTTTTTGAACACTTTATTAATACTTATCAAAATATTATAAAAACACTATTAAAGTAGGTCTTTCTCAACAAAGAATCCAACCCAAATTAGATAAGGCTTTCTTAGAGAAAAAATTGATAATTCTTTTAGGGCCTGCAAATGTCATTTTTGACATAAAAATTGAAATATGTCAAAAACGCAGAGACTTAGGTAAAATACACGATACACAAAATCGTCCTAGAATTTTGCGTGGAATCCAAAAATGAAATAATATATAAAATAAGCAAGTTGACATCTACTTCCGGTGTAACCGGAAGTGCCATTATCTTGAAGAACATATTTTAACCGAGTTACCCCCATCGACATTAGTTTACTACCAAATTTTCAAAATTTTACAATGTCTACTTTTCTAGATATCGATCGTCGTAGTTCATCGTGGGACACCCTGTATAGGAAAACATTTGTTTAAAAGATCACGAACACAACACGCAAAATATAGCGATGCATCATTTTTCTGATAAAACTGAATTGATGAATGGCAACTTAGGTCCCTTCTTCTTCAAAGAAACCCTTAAGAGAGAATAATATTTACAATTTATGCAAAATGATCTCGTTCCTGTATTTGTAGCAACTTTCTTTTTCAACAATCATTTTATAACATTTTCAAACATTTCCTCAACAAGCATGATCCTTATCTACCAAGTAATAATCTCTTTCAATTTCCGCATGTAAAAAAGAATCTTTCTCAAAAAATATTGGTTGTCATTTTTAAGAAATATTGCCTTATATTTATATCTTCGGAACTATTCAAAATATTGAGATATGGTTTTCACCATCCATTTTGTTTTCTTTTCTAATTTTGTAGTTTTATCTTTTCTTTTCAACTTCCGGTTATATCGGAAATAGATATGCCCATTCTCAGACATAGGACAACTTTGTTATTTCAAATTGGGTATCTGTTAGTAAACAATATCATTACGTTACGCTATTGAAAGGTTTTTTCTGTATTAAGCATATTTTCTATTCTAATGTTTCCTCAAAACAATACAAAAAAGAGACTGAAACGTGATTAAAAAAATTATGCATACAAATTAACATGCTTGGTGAATTTTTGTAGAATTATATTTGAGATTTAAATGGCATTTTCTCAAAAATGGCACTCATGAAATACATTCAAATAACTTTAAAAGCTTAGTTAATTATTATTATAGTGTAACAAAAAGTTAAATTAGGGTCGATAACGATGCCATAAAACCTAATTTTATTTAAGCTTCTTTTCAGAAAAATTACCTAGATATAAACCTATGGATTTTGCTTGGGTAAAGGGACAAGCACTCGTAATAAATCAATGTTCAATATGCATACTGTATAGGGCACAGAGATTTAAAAGCATTACTCTCTTTAAAAATATTTAAAACAATCAATTGGAATCATGAATCATTAAGTTGGGCGGTACCGGGAACGTAATTCGACAGTTTCTGCTATATCCCTGAACCGATTAAAAAAAATTCTGTCGGGCTTTTAGATATAACTTTATAGGTTATTGAAAACTAAAGAAAAAAAAATGTTTTCTTGTCCAAAAATTAAAAACATTTTTTTTTTGTTGACAATAGTCTGGTATAATTCTATCAGGTTCTCTCTAAAAGCCTATCAAAATATTTTTTAAATCGGTTCAGGGATGTTAGGAGAAATTGTCGAATTATGTAATCATTTTCTTAAGCACGCCACCGCCAAGGGGAATATATTGTTTACAGTATACCATTAGGAAGTTGTGACGTAGTCTGTAAAGGATTCAAATAGAATAAAATTTGGAAATCCAATTAAAACTTAAGTTATTATTTGTGCATTTTTTAGAATTTCTCAAATTCGTCTTTTCGAAACTTATTAGCAAGTAAAATAATGACATTTTCAAAAATGCCTCTTTTTGTAAGTCATTAGTAATCAAGTTGACGTGTAAATAAATTAATTTAGAACAAGTAAATGAACTTAACAAGTTATTGGTAATAGTTAAGGAACGAGACCCTCGAATTATGCAAAATAATAGAGACTGCGACTGGCAAACACATAAAAACTAAAGACAAATTCTTATGTAAAATGACCTTCCAAATTCGATTAAGAAGGTCACGGTTCGGTTCGGAGTTACGAAATCTGAAGAAATCGCGCTTTTCCACTTTTTTAGGAAATTTCTCGAAAATACAATACTTTACATTTCTCACATCATATCACAACTTTGTTTCTAATTATTGAATCGGCTTAAAAATTGGGACGTAATCTAAAAGACAAAATGTCTGCTGCAAAAAAATATACATGGATTTTCAGTACCGGTATTCAAAAGGCCTGTATCTAAGAAACTTTGGCATTTAGTACCAGTATAAGAGAGCGAAATGAAGTTTAAGGTCTGAATTAATTTTGGAGAAACAAAAAGTTGTTGTTTGTAAAAGTTTGGTGGCCATTGAAAGGTAAAGCGTTGTACGCGCTGCTTTCAAAGTGGCGATGTCATGCTTAGAAAGATGACTTCGTAATTCGACAATTTCTCCTACATCGATTGAGAAAAAATTTTGATAAGCTTTTAGAAAAAACTCGATAGAACTGGAGTATTGAAAACTCAACAATATAATTTTTTTATTTTCATAGAAGAAAAATATGTTTTTCCTTTAGTTTTCAATAGCCCAGTACCTACCATCATTTTCTCTAAAAGCCCACAAAAAATGTTTTTAATCTGTTCAAGGATGGGAAATTGTCGAATTACGTCAACGAACACCGCTCACCTTAAATTCTGGATTTCCTTAAGTGGAGTAAAATTAAAAATAGGGAATTATCTCACTATGGAAATTTTCTTGTTTTAACTTAAACTAAGTAAAAATTACAGAAAGTGTAACAAAAATTTTGGATTAAGCCCCGGAAGACATTTAAATAAACAAAACAATGTTTAAAATTCAGTTATTCATCTTTTTTCCTAGCTACCTCTGGTTGTACAGGTCATACCGCAATAAACAACAAACTAGAAGGTTCATTATGAAATTGCGACGAAAACTAGATGTCATCTCGTCAATTTGTCGAAAAAATTTAAAACAATTAAGATCGATAGTCTTTAAACAGTTGACGGTGACTTAAGTAATAATGCATATATTTCAACGAAATTTTAGGAAATAACGCTTCTAGTAAAGCTAAATCATCATAACGTAATATCAAGCCGAAATAAGACGGCTATAAAAATAGCAGTCGAAAATTGTATAGTCAATTGTAAATGCAACAAGTCGCACAACAACAATTTCTTTGTTCCAGTGTAGCTTTTCTTTAAATTATCTTCTTTAAACAAATGTAATTCTCTATCAAAATTCTATTCAAAAATGAAAGTTATTATGCATCAAAAGTACACAAAAAAAGAAACAATTAAAAAATTATTTTTTTTCTTTACCCATAGGGAGCAGAGATATCAGATTTCGTTTGCTCGAAAATATGCATTCGTTTAAAATATAGCCTTTTCAATATCACTGAAAAGTGCATGAAAAAACTTCCATTCTGAAAAAAATATATGTTGTTCTACGACTCATCCACTTGAACAATTGACAATTTAATTTTCAACTTTGTTATTCTTTTGTTGTCGTCGTTATTTTTTGGACTTGAATTTTGGCAGGATGATTTATCTCCACTAAAATTATAGAGGAGAATAAGAGATAGTAGAAATGTATGCATTATTACGTTATCGTTACTGTTAATTGTTTAAAAATTATCGATCTAAATTGTTTTAACTTTTTGACTTTTTGCACGTTAACGAATTGACAAAAAGGCAGGTTCGGGTTCATCTATTTTTCCTCTCAATTTCATAACGAACATACTGTTTTTTATTTATTGCAATACGACCTATATAACTAGAGATGTTTGAAAACTGCGAAACAACAATTTTGAACATTTGTTTAAACAAATGCCGTCCGGGACTTGAATATATTCGAAAACTTTTGCTACACTTCTTGTAGTATTTACAAGTTCCAATAGAAAAATTATTATTGTAAGACAATTCCCTTTTAGGTGATCTGGACTTTTAGATTTATTCTATTAGTTGCCAGATAAGCGTAGGAATTGCGCGTCAGAGCACCAGCGCCGCATGGTTTATTATGTTCATGGTCCTTTTCTCACTTACTACACGAAAACAGTCCAAATAAAAAAATTCCCCATTCTATTAGATATACTCGGTTACAGTGTGCACTTATTTTGAAAAATAAAAAAGTTGCCTCGATCCACATTTTTGCACTGTAAACTACACAAGAGTGGCAACGCTTCCATTAATTTTCATTTATTATTCAGTCATATTTTCAAGACAAATTAATTTTTGGGTACACCGTTGGAATACGAAAAGTAATACTAAGATGATACTAAATAGTAATACTAAAATATCAAGTTTTTGCTATAATGAAGGTCGGATACAATATATTGTATAATATATCGGATTGGAAACATAAAAAATGAGAAAATTCCGATTCGAAGCGCGACCTCAAAAATGTATGTTGTGAGGTGTTTTTACATAAGAATCAACTGTCTATTTTGTGTGTTATAGAGTCACATAGCATGTGTCGAATTCAGAGAATTCGTTTTCCGACAATGCAGAGTATTCGGAAATACCGGTCTGGTGCTGAGTCTACATGCAAAAGTACGAAAGAAATTTTATATAAATATATGTCGGCTAATGCTTTCTTATGACGGCCCTTTGAAGATGGTACCCGAAAACTGATATTCTGCATTTTCAATTTTCTTCATTTAAATAATGGTAATGAAAATTAATTAACAATGAGATTATTGGGACTCTGTTTGACTTAATTGTTACCTGAAAACTTGAAGCAAGCCTACTACGAGATGTTTTATTCAGATAGTGTTTTCGACGATGTCGTATCAAACTTATTAAAACGATTTTTCCCACAAACGGTTTATTTTTCAACTAAAATGAAACAGGACCTTTTTTTGTATTTTTAGTTAGTGCCGTAGCTCAATTAGGAAGCATTTTCGGAGATTGTGACACTTCTTTGCATATCGAATCTGCATCATAAGTGTGTCACCGATATTTTCGGACACCCTGTATAGAATATGATTAAAGTGCAGCTAAAGATTTTTAGTTATATTAAAAATTGCGAAACAATGGTAAATAAATCAGCAAGCATTAGATATAAATTAAGGGAAGTCATAACATATTTCTTACCTGTCTAGGAATTTTGCCTCAATAGGCAATTCACAGAGCCATAATATGATAAAGGGGTTTGTAGATTTCAAAGCGAGAAGTAAGGTAAACTACGGATGGCTACTTTGTGGACACAAGTTTTAAGAAAACGATTATTAGGGGGGGCATTGTGGCATATAACATAAATGTAATATACTTTGATTTCTTTACAATTATTAATATTCTGTGTAATGTACCAAAGGGTAGAAAGGACATGTATAAAATATTTTATAATTGTCAGTTTAAACTTACAATTATATATAATTGTCACTTTAAACTTACAATTATGTATAATTTCAACTTCAAACTGACAATTATATATAATTGTAAGATTGAACTTGCAATTATACATAATTGTAAGTTTAAAGTGACAATTATAAAAATATTTTCGTACAAAATATTTTTATAAATGTCAGTTTAAAGTGACAATTATGTATAATTGCAAGTTCAAACTTACAATTAAATATAATTGCAACTTTAAACTTGCAATTATATATAACTGCAAGTTTGAAGTGACAATTATCTATAATTGTATGTATCTAGCCGTAGAAAAGCTGAGGTGCCAGAAAGTCATTTTAAACTTCAGGAAACGAGCCCAAATGGATGGTGCCACTAAGTACAGTTAGACATCAGTGGTTGGCGCGCCCTCTGCAGATTATACGGTTCAACCAAAATCTAGTTTTTATAGAAAAATGTACTAAGTGGCTCCATCTTGAAATTTTGTAAGAAGGATAGTATGATGTTTAGACGTTCAAATATGCGATAAAACGTTCTGGCACCTCGATCTGGTGCCAGAACGTATATATAGGTGCCACTTCGTCCATATATATGTGAATTTGGTGCCTGAACGTACAGTTTTAAATATATACATATATATATATATATATATTTGTCCTGCAAATAATGCTGCGTCCGTACATGTGCACGATACCATACACTGCTGCGTCCTGTACAATACTGCGTCTGTATACCGGACGCAGTATTGTTTTCCCGTGTTATCTTCAACAAATCTCTGAAATGGTCGATTTTCAGCACCTCAAAATGTTCTTCGTCTTCTGGGTTATATATAAACATAGAAATGAGTTCTGTTTCGTTTCAATTGAGCAAAATATCGACCCGAGTTTTTTTTGGATTCGGACGCAGTATCATATGTTCCGTAAAACTAAAAGTATATTTTTAGTTCCATCGAATTATGTTTGGGGGCGCATAGATTTGTGAACATAAATATACTTCAAATATTCTCTATTCAAAAATCGTATAATGCTGCGTCCGAGATTTGACAACACCGGCGCTATTAAATATCCAGTCATTCTTTCATGCTTACTTGGAAAGCCGGAGTTCGGGCGAGTGTAAAATTCTTGTGAACATTTATATAAGTTTACAAGTAATTATGTTTCATATTTAAACAGTTATCTTCTTACTTATAATCTGAATGTTTTTATCACAGAAATTTATTTTCAGGAAATGAAATTAATTTCAACGGAAAATAATTTACAAATATTTAGTAATATATAACCATAAAAACAATACCTCCTCCAAAATTAAACTGGTAAGCCGTTACTTTGTGGTAATTAATTATGATGATATAATGAAACACCAACATTATTTTTTATCGCCAAATTATTGTAACTTGCACCTTACTGCAGTTCGGCACTCAACGTGACATTTTCAGATGATTAAAGTGAATGAACATACAAAGGCAGTCAGTCTACAGGACATTATGCTAATTTTATAGTTACTGTTTTGAATAAGGAAATAGGAGAATTACAGACAATATTGTGGATGTAAATAGGATTAGAAATATTAATAAAATATTGTAGGTAATATTCTAGGTATGCTAAGTCAGGAGCAACAAAAATCTATGACTAATATAAACTACTTTTGGTTATTTTATTTACTCTTATTAGGTTATATACTAATTAATGAATTGCTTTTGAACAATTAATAGTATCCATAAACAAATAGCGTGAGTTATAATGAGTGAGTTATTATAAATCACTAGGTGATGCCAATCACCTGTATCATTATGCCTAGTCTATCCAATCGACGTAACGCGCTTCACGAAGGTGTGGCTCTGTCCGAGAGAAATCCTTAAATTAAGTTAAATTTTACAGTTAATTTTATTAATAAACAAACTGAGTACCTAATTAAAACAAAATTTTCTCAATTTAATATTTATTATTATAATCGTAGATAAAGTATAGTATTCAACTTGCGGTAATGGTAATAACCCACTTGACGAATTACAGCACTTGCCTGCGGCTCATGCTGTAAACTTCATTTGCGTGAGTTATTACCTACATTACCGCTCGTTGAATAATATACTACAAGTTCATCAAATAGTGTGGTTTATTATAAGTCCAATAACTATAAATAGAACCATTATTATACCTTTTTGTTTGATAAAAAGGGAGGTTGAAATTTTAGGTTTTTCCAGAAACGGTTAGATACATGATGCATGAAATTTGGCAGAAATATTTTTTGTTGAAATCTATTAGATCGTGTTAAGACGAAATTTCGATTTTCATTTTTTGAAGAGGTCAAAACGGGGGTGATAGATGGTTTAAAGCGCACCTGTATTTTTGAAATCGCGTAAGTCAGAAACGTGATTATTCGAGCGATGGACACTTCTGAGGAAATAAGAAGACACGCACGTATTTGACGGTTTTCAAAAAGAGACCTCCGAATGGGTGAACGGGGAGGGAGAGGTTTTTTAAGTCTTCCGGAAACGGTTAAATCCAGAATCATGAAATTTGGCATAAATACTTTTTATTAGAATCTATTAGACACGAGTAGGACGAAATTTCGATTTTCACTTTTTAAAGTGGTGAAAACGGGGGTGGTTGATGGTCTAAACTCTTTAGATCTCCGTATCTCTGAAATCGCGTAAGTCAGAAACGCGATATTCCAGCGATAAGCTTTCCTGAGGAAATAAGGAGACACGTATTCGACGGTTTTTAAAAAGAGACACCGCGAACGAGTGAACAGGGAGAGGGATGTTTTAAGCAGGAAAATTGACACATACCCGCCCATGTGTTCTATTGTGGATTAAAATAATTATTATTTCGTTTAACTCGCTCTAACACAAAAAAAGAATAATGGATTGTTATCAAATTGCGATGTGCAGTGGGTTTCCCCGAGTACTATAGATGCGCAGTGGGTTTCCTCGAGTACAATGGATGCGCAGTGGATTTCCTCGAGTGCAATGTATGCGCAGTGGGTTTCCCCGAGTACTATGGATGCGTAGAAGGTTTCCTTGAGTGCGCAATGAATGCGCAGTTGGTTTCTCCGGGTACCATGAATGCGCAGTGGGTTTCTACGAGTATTATAGGTGTGCAGTGGGTTTCCTTGAGTACAATGGATGCGTAGTAGGTTTCCCCGAGTACCATGCGTACCATGATCCTCAATTTTAAGCAAACTTTGATTTAAGAATGTTGGGTTATTCCTATTGTTGTGTTAAATTTTGATTAGTTTAGAGTCGTTTGGTTAAGATTGTTTGGTTGTAGGGAACACGGTTTCAAATTCATGTCACCTTAAAATGGCTATAACTTTGCGAGGAAACATCATAGATGGCCATTCGAAAGCTTATTTTAAAGAGGAAGGATGTTATTAAATGATATATTTATTAGAAATAAGCTGAAAAATTTTTTGGGTTCTAGGCGCAACTTCAAAACTTGCTAAAAAAGTCATTTTTTAAGTACTTAACCTCAAATATTTCAAAATCCTGACGTGATGGGCCAATTCTGAGGCCAGATTCGGATTCAGCGTGTAAAATTACTTCAGAAATGACCTTAGCTGCACAACAACATTCATGACCTGTGTTATTGAACTGTCAAACTGGATAATATAAGTTATAAAATTACACTGATAAGGGATCTTATCAGTGTAATTTTGTTCTGATTGGTTGTTTCAGCACACGTGATTAGAAATTGGCGAATTGAATTGCTATTTGAGCTAAAAATTTTCAACAAGTTTTTATTTCCCAGTCAGTACCAATAAAAAGTGTTAAGCTCTCGGAATTATTATTCAATGAAAATTGTATTGAAACTGTCTTTGTTTTATTTAGAATTAGGTTATTATTTTGAGACCAATGTATGATTTCTTGATAAAATCTTTCAGTGTTTTTTTTTCTTCAATTAGGTTGTTGCCGGTAACTAGAATGTTTGTATCATCAGCATAACAGATCACATGAACATTTGGTATCTTTTATTGATGGCTGACCACATAGTTAGTAAATATTATATATAAAAGTGATCCCAAAATTGACCCCTGTGGAACTCCTTGTGTAATATCACAAATATTACTTTCAACTCCACCGACCATTTTTACAATTTGTGTCCTGTTGTCTAAATAGGAGGAAAATATTTGTAAATCAGTTAGTCGAATACCGTATAGTGCTAGTTTGGTCTTAAGCAGCTGATGGTCTACCAAATCAAGAGCTTGTGAGAAATCTTCGAAAAGACCCACAACTGATTTCTTGTTGTCTAAAGCTTTAATGATTTTGTGATGAAAATCACACAACGCAGACTTGTTGCTTTTGTTTGTAGTGAAACCATGTTCAGCAGGAGACAGTAACATATTCCGATGTAAAAAATCTGATAATTGCTCCTTGAGATGAAGTTCTAAAATTTTAGAAAATCTACATAGTAGACTAATGGCTTCATAATTATTATTATAGTCATTTGGATCTCCCTTCTGGTATAATGAAGAAACTATCGCTCTTTTAAATTTACTGGAAAATATACCTTTCTCTATAGAAATGGACCGCTTATCGCATATTTGCATTTTTTATCCAAATTATTAGAAATGTCATGACCACTAGAGTTTGAAGACTTTAATTTATTTACAAGAAGTTCAACATCCTTAGTTGAAACTGTAGATATATAGAAAATAAATCCCCTCTTTTTCCAATAATATTTGGTTTCTGGTTTAGAAAAGAATTAAATTAAATTAATTAATTAAATTGATATTAAATATGAGTACAAAAACTTTTATCTTCATAAAAACAGTTTTTAAAAATTCTACCGCGGTAAAGCGTTGAAGCCATTTTTTTTTACTAATTTTGGGGTGTTGAAAACGAATCCGTTGCCAGTTTTGCCAGCCTAGGGAGCACATTTGGGCGCCATAAAGTGAAGGTTCTCATGTTCCCAACCCAAAGTCATTTAAATAATTAAAGAATTTTTTAATTTAAAAACAAGTAATATTTTCTGAATAGTGATACGCACACCTTACACCCCAACCCCAAAAATACAAGGAATATTCAGAGGTGAGAAATATTCATCTAAATTGACTAAATCACCTCATTATGATAGAAAAACATCAAATTGGGTGATTAGGGATTTCTTTTGCAATTAAAACCAATAAAAACTCTTAAAAGATAAAATCCACCACCTTGATTGGTGGGGATGGGTGTAAGAGTATTCAGAAGTAATAATAACCTGATAATAGCTATTTAACAAGGAGTAATATTGTAACTATACACCGTTCTTAGGGTGGTGAAGGGTGAGGGAAACGAGGGGGAGGAATGGTGAATTTAGAATTTTTGCTTCTTTCATTACTTACCTAATGAAACTGAGTATCTTGAAAGAATTTCCTGCACTAAAGAATAACTTTTTGTTGCAAGCTATAATATCAATTTCAATGCCACCCCCCAAATAAGAGTTATTTTTTACTGTCTTTCCGATGTTTTTAGCCAAATCGGATGACAGATTCGTATTCAGCACCCCAAAACTAGTAAAAAGATGGTTTCCATACTTTACCGTGAATGGGCCAAAAAGGGGCTCTCCCTCGCGTTCCCCTCACCTTTCACCACCCATAAGAACGGTGTAAGTTACAATCTATAATATACGATTATTTATTTATTTAAAAAAAAAACAAAATTCCTTATTAAAAGACTATTCCTTATTAAAAGGCTATAAAGGCTAAAAGGTTATAATGTGATTACTTCTGAATACTCTTACACCCATCTCCACCAATTAAGGTGGTGGATTTTGTCTTTCTTTATTGGTTTTAATTGCGAAAGAAATCCCTAATCACCCAGTCTTTTGTATTTTTATCATACTAAGGTGATTTAATCAATTCAGATGAATATTTTTCATCCCTGAATATTTCTCACACTCTTGGGGTTGGGGTGTACGGTGTGCATATCACTATCCAGAAAATATTGTTTTTTATGTTAAAAATTCTTTAATTATTTAAATGACTTTTGGTTTGGAAAATGAGAATCTTCACTTTATGGTACCCAAATGGGGGTTGTTTTTAATATGTTCCCGAGACTTTTCGTTAAAACGGGTGAGGATTCGTTTTCAGCAGCCCAAATTAGTAAAAAAAAAGATAGCTTCCACACTTTACCACGGATGGGCAAAAAAAGCCCTTTTTTAACATTGTTCTTTACAAAATAGTAAATCCGAATTCATTTATTATCAAACACATTTGTACTTCAAGAAATGTATTTTTCAACTTTCAAGACTAAAACGCTTATCATTCGAGATATGTGCAAAAAGCAAAAGCAAGAAGCATATGCTCTCCCTTCTATTCTAAGGTGAACTCATCGCTTAGTGAAAGAGTAAATAAAAATGAATATCTATCCAAAATTCCATTGATCTCCTAAATTTAGCATTTTATATTGCAAATTTGAGGCTACTTTTAGTGCACAATTGAAAAACTGATCCTAAAATAATAATCGACAGAAAAATCATATTTCGAATTTTACTGACATTTAGAAATAACTGACGGCTATCGATTTGTTCTACTACAAGCTCAATAAAATTATTACGGTAAATATGACAACCGCGTCGGACGCAGTAATATGCTAAGTTTCACAAAAAGTAGTCATCTCGGACGCAGCATTGTATTGAAGAAGAATGAAATTATTCTCGGACGCAATAACGTGCTGTTTTTGAAAGGACGCAGTATTGTCCTGTATATTAAACTTTTTTATTTCTTGAGTTATTCCAATTCTAAAACCAGATATTAACTGAATTTGGTTAGTAGATCCAATATACTTCATTAGATTTGAGCTAACTAGCGTATTTCTGGGAGACGCAATAAGGTTGGCTTGTGAAAGGACGCAGCATTGATAGCGGGATGTATATATATATATATATATATATATATATATATATATATATATATATTTGTCCAGCAAACAATACTGCGTCCGTACATGTGCACGATACCATACACTGCTGCGTCCTGTACAATACTGCGTCTGTATACCGGACGCAGTATTGTTTTCCCGTGTTATCTTCAACAAATCTCTGAAATGGTCTATTTTCAGCACCTCAAAATGTTCTTCGTCTCCTGGGTTATATGTAGACATAGAAATAAATTCTGTTTCGTTTCAATTAAGCAAAATATCGACCCGAGTTTTTTTTGGATTCGGACGCAGTATCATATGTTCCGTGAAACTAAAAGTATATTTTTAGTTCCATCGAATTATGTTTGGGGGCGCATAGATTTGTGAACAGAAATATACTTCAAATATTCTCTATTCAAAAATCGTATAATGCTGCGTCCGACATTTGACAACACCGGCTAATAAATATCTAGTCATTCTTTCATTCTTACTTGGAAAGCCGGTGAATTCGAAATATTTGTAACTTGCACCTTACCGCAGTTCGGCACTCAACGTGACATTTTCAGATGATTAAAGTGAATGAACATACAAAGGCAGTCAGACTACAGGACATTATACTAATTTTATGGTTACTGTTTTGAATAAGGAAATAGGAGAATTACAGACAATAGTGTGAATGTAAATAGGATTACAAATATTAATAAGATATTGTAGGTAATATTCTAGATATGCTAAGTTAGGAGCAAAAAACCTATGACTAATATATACTACTTTTGGTGATTTTATCTACTCTTATTAAGGTATATACTAATTAATGAACTGCTTTTGAACGATTAATAGTATCCATAAACAAATAACGTGAGTTACAATGAGTGAGTTATTATAAATCACCAGGTTACAGTGCCAATCACCTTTATCTTCTTGCCTGGCCTGTCCAATCGACGTAACGCGCTTCACGAAGATGTGGCTCTGCCCGAGAGAAATTCTTAAATTAATTTAAATTAAATTAAATTAAATTTTACCGTCAATTATATTAATAAAGAAACCTAATTTAAACAAAATTTTCTCAATTTAATATTTATTGTTGTAATCGTAAAAAAAGTATAGTAGTCAACTTGCGGTAATGGTAATAACTCACTTGATGAATTACAGCACTCGCCTGCGGCTCGTGCTGTAAACTTCATCTGCGTGAGTTATTACCACTCGTTGAATAATATACTAATAAGTTCATCAAATATTGTCAAATAGTGTGGTTTATTATAAGTCTAATAACATAAATAGAACCATTATTATACCTTTTTGTTTGATAAAAAGGGGGTTGAAATTTTAGGTATTTCCGGAAAGGTTAGATCTAGATGCATGAAATTTGGCAGAAATATTTTTTGTTGAAATCTATTAGATCGTGTAAGACGAAATTTCAATTTTCAATTTTTGAAAACGGGGGTGGTAGATGGTTTAAAACGCACCTGTATTTTTGAAATCGCGTAAGTCAGAAACGTGATTATTCGAGCGATGGACTCTTCTGAGGAAACAAGAAGACGGTTTTCAAAAAAAGACCCCCGAACGGGTGAATGGGGAGGGGGAAGTTTTTAAGCATTTCGGAAACGGTTAGACCCAGAAGCATGAAATTTGACAGAAGAACTCTTTATTGGAATCTATTAGACACGAGTCGGACGAAATTTCGATTTTCACTTTTTGAAGTGGTGAAAACGGGGGTGGTAGATGGTCTAAAGGCGCAGTTACACGCCGCGTGGTTTGCCGATCCACGAACCTGGTGCGTGGTTCCACGAACCTGGTACCGTGTACCGTGTATCGACAACTAGATGGAAGACGCGAGCCGACGCGAGCAACGTCTCCCGAGTCGCAAGCCATGCCAAGTTGCCTATGTCACACGGCGCGTGTTTCGTGACTCGCCGAGCCAGGCTCGGCACGCGCCGTGTAACTGCGCCTTGAAGGGTACCCGTATCTCTGAAATCACGTAAGTCAGAAACGCGATATTCCAGCGACAGGCTTTCCTGAGGAAATAAGGAGACACGTATTCGACGGTTTTTAAAAAGAGACGCCGCGAAAGGGTGAACAGGGAGACGGATGTTTTTAAGCATGAAATTTGACAGATACCCGCCCATGTGCTATGTGCGCAGTGGGTTCCCTTGAGTTCAGTGGATGCGCAGTGGGTTTCCTCGAGTGCAATGGATGCGCAGTGGGTTTTCCCGAGTACCATGGATGCGTAGAAGTTTTCCTTGAATGTAATTAATGCGCAGTAGGTTTCTCCGGGTACCATGGATGCGCAGTGGGTTTCCAGGAGTACTATTAATGCGCACTGGGTTTCCTCGAGTACAATGGATGCGTAGTGGGTTTCCCCGAGCACCATGGATGCGCAGTGGGTTTCCTCAAGTGCAATGGATGCGCAGTGAGTCTCTCCGCGTAACATGGATGCGCAGGTTGTTGCCGGTAACTAGAATGTTTGTATCATCAGCATAACAGATCACATGAACATTTGGTATTTTTTGTAGATGTCTGACCACATAGTTAGTAAATATAATATATAAAAGTGGTCCCAAAATTGACCCCTGTGGAACTCCTTGTTTAATATCACAAATATTACTTTCAACTACACCAGCCATTTTTATAATTTGTGTCTTGTTGTCTAAATAGAAGAAAAATATTTGTAAATCAGTTCCTCGAATATCATATAGTGCTAGTTTGGCCTTAAGCAGCTGATGGTCTATCAAGTCAAAAGCTCGTGAGAAATCTTCGAAAAGACCTATAACTGATTTCTTGTTGTCTAAAGCTTTAATGGTTTTGTGATGAAAATCACGCAACGCAGACTTAGTGCTTTTGTTTGTAGTGAAACCATGTTCAGTAGGAGACAGTAACATATTCTGATGTAAAAAATCTTATAATTGCTCTTTGAGAGAGTTCTAAAATTTTAGAGAAACTACATAGTAGACTAATGGCTCCATAATTATTATTATAGTGATTTGAATCTCCCTTCTTGTATAATGGAGAGACTATAGCTCTTTTAAATTTACTGGGAAATACACCTTTCTCTATAGAAAGGTATATTATATAACATAATGGACCGCTTATCGCATATTTACATTTTTTAACCAAATTATTAGAAATATTATCATGACCACTAGAGTTTGAAGACTTTAATTTATTTACAAGGAGTTCAACACCCTTAGTTGAAACTGGAGATAGATATGATAGAAAATAAATCCCCTCTTTTTCCGATAATATTTGGTTTCTGTTTTAGAGAAGAATTAAATTAAATTAATTAATTAAATTGATATTAAATATGAGCGCAAAAACTTTTATCTTCATAAAAACAGTTTTTAAAAATTCTAACGTGGTAAAGTGTGGAAGCCATTTTTTTTACTAATTTTGGGGTGCTGAAAACGAATTCGTCGTCCGTTTTGGCGAAAAATCTAGGGAACACATTAAAAAACAACTCTTATTTGCGTGCCATAAAGTGAAGGTTCGTTCTCCTTTTCCCAACCAAAAGTCATTTAAATAATTAATTAATTTTTTAATTTAATAAACAAGTAATATTTTCTGAATAGTGATATGCACACCGTACACCACAACTCCAAAAATGTGAGAAATATTCAGGGGTGAGAAATATTCACCTGAATTGACTAAATCACCTCATTATGATAAAAAAAACATCAAATTGGGTGATTAGGGATTTCTTTTGTAATTGAAATCAATAAAAACTCTAAAAAGATAAAATTCACCACCTTAATTGGTGGGGATGGGTGTAAGAGTATTCAGAAGTAATCACAATATAACCTGATAATAGCCATTTAACGAGGAGTAATATTGTAACTATACACCGTTCTTATGGATGGTGAAGGGTGAGGAAAACGAGGGGGAGAGGTGGTGAATTTAGAATTTTTGCTTCTTTTTTACTTCCACATCCAATGGAAGTATAGTAATGACAAAAAAAATTTTAAAATTTTTTATTGTTCAAGTAGGCTTAGAATGTCATGAAACGTAGAGATTTTAGGGTTGAGCGAAAAAAAATTTCTGTCGGTCTGTCTGTAACTTTTTTTGTGCGCACGTTTACTCTGGAACCGTTTGAGATATTGACTTGAAATTTGGTATACATATGTACTTTAACAAGATCTGGAACTAGATTATATTTTCATCTTATTTCGTCGAAGGGTTTGAGGTAAATTTGGGGTGAATAGGTAAATCAAGCAGGTAAGAGTCCATAAAATTGGTATTTAGTATATACAAGAGAAGCTAAGGGCTCAAAAAATTTTTTGGCATTAGCCACCCCCATTACGACCCCCACCCCATTTTTAAAGGGGATGAAAAGAAAATGTGATTTAGTGTGTGTGTAAGAACCAGAAATCTCAAAATATTTTTTTACTTCATCCACCCCCATTACCACCCTCTATCACCACCCCCATCGAACTACCGATGTGGGGTATCGTTTTATGGGTTTTCGGGGTAGAGGATTTCAAATAATATACAGGGTGTAATCAGTTCCATGTCATTAAAAAAAAACTGGTAATGAGGACCGACCAGACAAACAAAAAACCTTTATGACCCCTAGGGGCACTTTGAAAAAAAACTGACCCATTTCAACAATTTGAATATTAGGGTAGGAAACATTTGAGAACCACTGCCTTTCTGGGTCAATGGACGTGTAGTAGTTCCCAATTATACAACTTTTAAATTGACATAAAAAAGTGCAAAGATTACCGACCGACTCGTTTTCGCCGGGCGGTTCAAAGCAAATAAGGGCGGCACCTTTGATGACCACCTCAACCGAACCAATTATAAAAATGTAAATAATTCGTTATCTCTTTTTGCAGAACTGCAAGAGCAAATGATGGGCATAGAAGTTAAACACAGCATTTCTTTACATGTGTTTTTTTAATTTAGAACAAAATATTGGAGCTTTTATTGTTGTTTATAATTTATCAGATTTAAATGTGATTTATTAACATTTGTAACCTAAATGAGTGTTCTGGGTTAAAAGCTTAAAGAGTGAATAATTATTGCATGACATTGGGAAATAAAGAGTTAGACGTCTGAGATACGATAACAGAAAATAATTATGTGCATTTTAAGTTAAGAAAAAATCTGATTTATTTAACGAATTGCCGATCAGGTATCTGAAACTAAAATATTCGATAAGTCTAGAACTTACCAATTTTGTTGATTTAGTTAAATTGTTCGAAATGGCTTCCGTCTGCATCAATACACTTTTCGGCACGTCGAACTAAGGACATACGCACTCCGTTCAACACAATTGGTAAATTAGGATCATTTTTTATGGTTTCCATGCACATTAAAATACCACACTAAAGTTGTTAAAAAAAATAATAATAAAAATAAAAACTTGGTCCAAAATCCAAAAAGTAACACAAAAAGGACGAACAAATATTGTCTGTACGTAATCAAGAACTTAACGACTTGAACGGTAAGTCAATAAAATAAATCTTAACTGTAAATACGTGGCCTAAAATTCAAAAAGAACGAAAACGACGAACGGGTTCGATGTGTGTACTTAATGAAGTGCCCACAGAAACCAAAATATTGCACAAGAGGGAGTATAGTTTTCTTCAGATCTACTAAGCACTCAGAAAACGCCGACGTCTTTCACCTTTACCGCAACGCTAAAGACCTTACCTTACCTACTTTTAAAAATCCATAAAGAAGTATGATTATCAACTTGTATCCTCGCCAAAGCGCGGTCTCTAACAAAGGAGCGCGATACTTTGAAAAAGCCGTATTAGCGTATTTGATGGTTAGAGGCGCCGACATACGCGAAGATAAAAGCCTATCCCAATATTATAGCAGTTCTCAAACAATTTATTGAAAAATTTCGAAATTTTTGTCTATTTTTTTTTTATATGGGTTTTAGACCCCCATGTAATATGTTATATAAGGTTTTTTGTTCGTTTAGTCGTTCCTCAACACTAGTTTTTTTTAATGACATGAAACTGATTACACCCTGTATTATTAAAGTTCCATAAACAATTATTTCCACATACACAATTTTTTCGTTGTGAGTGACTTGGATAGAAAATATTGATGTAGAAGTAGTGATTCCTTGGGCAGCGGTTTTTACTTACCTAATGAAACTGAGTATTTTGAAAGAATTTCCTGCACTAAAGAACTTTTTCTTGCAAGTTCTAATATCAATTTCAATAAGAGTTGTTTTTTTACTGTCTTCCCGATGTTTTTAGCCAATTTGGATGACAGATTCGTAATCAGCACCCCAAAATTAGTAAAAAGGTGGTTTCCACACTTCACTGCGGATGGGCCAAAAAAGGGGTTTTCCCTTGTTTCCCTCACCCTTCACCACCCATAAGAACGGTGTAAGTTATAATATGTAATATACGGTTATTTATTTATTAAAAAAAAAACACGAAACTCCTTATTAAATGGCTATTATCAGGTTATAATGTGATTACTTCTGAATACTCTTACACATCCCCACCAATTAAGGTGGTGGATTTTATCTTTTTAGAGTTTCTATTGGTTTTAATTATAAAAGAAATCCCTAATCACCCAGTTTGATGTTTTTTTGTCATAATAAGGTGATTTAGTCAATTCAGATGAATATTTCTCATCCATGAATATTTCTCACACTTTTGGGGTGTACGGTGTGCTATTACTATCCAGAAAATATTAATTGTTTTTATATTAAGAAATTCTTTAATTATTTAAATGACTTTTGATTTGGAAAATGAGAATCTTCACTTTCATGTGTTTCCGAGACTTTTCGCCAAAGCGGGTGACGGATTCGTTTTCAGCACCCCAAACTTAGTAAAAAGGGTGACTTCTACTCTTTACCACGGATGGGCCAAAAAGCAATTTTTTTTAACATTGTTCCTTACAAAAGAACAAATCCGAAGGCATTTATTATTAAACACATTTGTACTTCAAACTTCAAGAAACGTGGTTTTTAACTTTCAAGACTAAAACGCTTATCATTCGAGATGTGTGCAAAAAGAAAGAGCAAGAAGCATATGCTCTGCCTTCTATTCTAAGGTGAACTTATCGCTTCCTGAAGGAGTAAATAAAAATGAACATCTATGCAAAATTTCATTGATCTCCTGAATATATCATTTTATATTGCAAATTTAAGGCTACTTTTAGTGCACAATTGAAAAACTGATCCTAAAATAATAATCGACAGAAAAATCATATTTCGAATTCTACTGACATTTAGAAATAACTGAGAGATTTGTTCTACTACAAGTGCAATAGAATTATTAGGGTAAATATGACAACCGCGCCGGACGCAGTAATATACTAAGCTTCACAAAAAGTAGTCATCTCGGACGCAGCATTGTATTGAAGAAAAATAAAATTATTCTCGGACGTAATAACGTGCTGTTTTTGAAACGACGCAGTATTGTCTTGTATATTAAACTTTTTTATTTCTTGAGTTATAACAATATTTTAAAACCAGATGTTAACTGAATTTGATTAGCAGATTCAATATACTTCATTAGATTTGAGCTAACTAACGTATTTCTGGGAGACGCAGTAAGGTTGGCTTGTGAAAGGACGCAGCATTGATAGCGGGATGTATATATATATATATATATATATATATATATATAAGGTATCCGTTGGCATCCTACCTAATAACGTTCTCACTTGGCATCCACTAATATACACACTGATATACACAAAATTTATTTAAAGGCTAAGTTAGCATCCTACCTATTTTACGGTTTAATTGGTGTCCTTATGAATATTTTAATCGATGCGTAAAATGACACCCGAATATAAAAATTACAGGTTTAACTGACTTCCGGCGGCGTTGTCAGATGTATGCTATGCTGCTTTATTGTATTTGCCTAGAAGAATATTATTACAATCTGCAGTCTGTCGACGTATAAGTAAATAAGGAAATCTCATCCTGTGAGAATACTAATTTGTGTCACAATTTAAGTTTCGAAACATGAAGTTCGCGTAAAAGTGAATTACTTTTTATTTGCTTATAATTGTTATAAAACATATTCTTTATGGGATTTGGCAAACAGTAGAAAAAACAATCTGTATGAACTAAAAAGAAAATCTATCTGCAAAGATTGGAAATTAATTTTGTAGATAGTTTTTCTTTTTAGTTCTCACAGATAGTTTTTTTCTGCTATTTGTCAATTTATCAATTTTCTGTACGAGATAGGACAGGGTGCTGTAAAGAAATATTATTCAGAAAAATAAAACTGAATTTGTTAAAATTTTGCTCACTTGCAAAGTGACCCTATAAGGGTAAAGTTGGAGTATCACGTATTTTTAACGTTTATTATTATTTATTTGAGTTCTCTTTTACACAAATTATTATTAATTAATCACCTTCTAGATTGTGTTAATATTTTAATGCTTTTCAAATGTATTAGACAATTATAATTTATTAAAAAAATTATATTTTGCTATAAATTTGTAACATTTCCAACTTTTTTAAAATTTCACAATAGTTCAAAGAATACGAATTAATAATTATTTTTTCAATTACACCCCCCATGAGAACTATTGGGCCTCAAAATGACCCCATAAGGACAAAAGTAGAGTATCATGTATTTCTAGCATTTATTGTTATTTATTTGCGACTCTTTTTGCAGAAATTATTTTTAATTAGTCTCAAAAATGTTCTTTATTTTAAATATGAGCAGAAAGCCGATGAAAAGTTCAAAATTTCTTAAAACCTGCACAACCCTAGCTCTATTCTGAAGAAAGTTGGCAATAAACAGGAATAAGTTGCCTAAATAATTTGCAGGTTTCATTAGCAAACTCTTAATAAACAAAATTGTGAAACTAAAAAAAGATGGAAATGCTACAAATTTGTAACAAAACGTAATTGCTTAAATAAATTATAATTATTTAAGTAAATTAAAATTTAAACAATTTGAAAAACCTTAAAATATTAATAGTTCAGTAAAATAACAGTTAATATTTTAGTATATCGGACAAAATTCATAAAGTTTTGAAAATTGGTAGAAATGTTAAGAATAGCATAACAATTATTAAACCAAAAAGTTCCCACCCTTAAATAGTGTGCTTCGTCCCCCAGGAGGTCGCTTCTGCGATTATCTCGGGAACGGTGCACTTTTTGATAAAAATGCCTATATACAAAATTGTTCCTTATAAAATTCTGTATCAAAAACTCTACATTTTTTTCCACTAAAAAGTAATACTACCGTGGGAAATAAGTCGCACACATTAAGGGTTAGTTCCAGTTAACTCGTTTCCCACCCTCAGGCAAATACAAGCCAACAAGCCTGACGTAGTCCTTCTCGACCATCAACTCAAGACAATGTTCGTCGTGGAGTTAGAATAACATTTTCTTGAAGGAAGAGGAAAAACGGACAAAATATCGAGATTTACTCTTCGAACTCCGCAGACTCTATCCAGACCATACTGTTAAGATAGTGGTACTGATTATAGGAGCCCTCGGTGGAACGAGACACACACACCGCTTTCGGAACTGAAGATCATACCGGCATGCCGAAATTCGGCAGAGGTTTTAGCCGGCAGAATGCAGAAGGCCGTCATCCTCGGTTCATTACGTCTGCTCAGGGCACACGATTCTCGGACCCAGTGTCACTAACCCCACGGGTGTGGAGAGTGGCTGCCGGTACTACCAGCTCCCCTCTGTGAGGGTCGGAGCCACAGAGAAGAGTGACTGGGTTTTAATAAAAATAATAATAATAATAATAATAGTAATAATAATAATAACTAATAAGGCAACTTTATACCAGATTATTAATACAGTTCCAGAAGGAGACCATATTTTCGAAAATAGTGGGTATGTAATTGATAGATACTTGCTTCGCCGCTTAATATGGCCAAAAAGAGGAGAATTTAATAACATTTACAACGCTTACGTTAGTTACATAAGAAAACATTACGGTAATAGAGTAACTGTCGTGATAGGTGGTTATTTGGAGAATGTACGAAGGCGGTTACTTCAAAGAACCTGTCCTGAAATTATATTTCATGAAAACACTGTTGTTTCGGAAACTCAGCAGAAGTTCCTTAATCATTTGTTTAACAAAAAACGTTTGATTGCAGAACTAGTAAAAAATTTAGGAAATAAGGAATTGAGGTATTCGTTGCGCCGATTTATTAATAGTACAAACTGGTATCGTAAAATGTTATGAGTGCGACACAGCTGTTGTCGTAGGCAGGGGCGTGCTGGGCCGCCGGGACATCGGGCGTATGCCCGGTGGCCTACGCCACTTGGTGATCCGCTGGCCTGACGTCGATATGGTTTTATTTTATATTGTGATGTTTTTTTTACTACCTAAGTATATGAAATTGGCTTAGGCCTGGACTGCTCTACTATCTAGTCCAGGCCTGCATTGGTTCTGCCAGCACGCCCCTGGTCGTAGGGCAAGATACTGAGTGTCCTTCTTATTGATTTTTCTCCCTCAAATAAAGACATTAAATTTTTTAAATAAAAACAAGGTAATACCAGCAAAACGGTTTACAGTTCCAGAGATTTACAATTCTCAACTTTTTTTAAATGAAAAAAACAATATTATTTGCACACGCCATAAGCGGTTGCGACACAACCTCAGCGTTTTTTTTTCCAATGGAAAGGTTAATGCAATCAATGTGCTTAATAAAAGAGATGACTTATAAGACATCGGGCAAACTTTTAATAATGAAAAAGCTAGTCATGAAGAAATTGCAGACGTAGGAGAGCGATTTGTTCTAGCTCTATACAACTCTTCCTCCGCAGAAAAAAGTCTAGATGTATACAGATTCATGTCTTTTAACAAACTTGTTAGTAAAGCGAACAATACTGTAATGTTATCAATCACGAACTTTTCCTACAGCTCGGCAACACTCATATAGCGTTTTTTACCAAATTCAAACCTGAAAAAACGTTACGCTAGAAGCTACTGATTGAGTACGGGGACGGTAGCTCAGTGGTTTAGCGTGTCTAGCTTGCATACTGGCATACCTAGCGAAGCAGGTTCAATCCCTGCTCATCGCGAAATAATTTTAATTATAAAATTATCCGCAAGAAGTGGTTCGGACTCCACTATAAGCTTTACCTATTACAAAACCAATCTGGATTTTCAAGGAGTTACTTCGGTGACTTGAGAAGCGGTTAAGAAAACATTTTTTAAGTATGGAAGAAAGTCGGCGGTATATTAAAAGAGCAGGCTTACGTTGGTCCACAATGTGTTATCATTGCCACGAACAAGCATGCATGAATGTCGAATCTCTGAAAGACGACGAAGATTACTTAACGCAGGTAACCTTCTAATAATTAGAGGAGTAGGTATACAGGGGACACCATGTAAAAAAACGCGCCTTACTTAACCTCTGGAGTGGCGTGCCAATAAGTACAATATACAATATTCTCGCTTCTTTAAAAATTGCGATATTTTTTATGGGTGAGAGGGCGGAAACGCTACATTTATTATGTTTTTAAGTGGAGTTTAATAGCTATTGCTTTAGCGTTAAGCATTGAACTTTAGAAGTAGATTATAGTAAATATTACAATTTATTGTGTTCACTGGAATTAACCCTTAATGTGTACATCTTATTTCTCACGGTACTATTAACTTTAGGAAAAAATCTGTAGAGACATTTTTGATAGAGAATTTTATAAGGAACAATATTTGTATATAGGTATTTTTATCAAAAAGCGAACCGTTCCCAACGTAATCTAGAAAACCTCAAAACAGGGATGGAAGACACCTCCTAGTGGACGAAGCACACTATTTAGAGGTGGGAACTTTTCGGTTTAATAATTCTTATGCTATCCTTAATATTTCTACCAATTTTCAAAACTTTATGAATTTTGTCCGACAAACTGAAATCTGACTAATTCACAACTATTTCTATAAAAAAATCTCAAATAAACAATACTCATTCTGAATAGTTCTTTCTAAGATTTTGTCCTATCTCTTACAGAAAATAGTATATTGTGTATTTAGGTGTGAAAGCAGTACATTCCCGGACGACGATGCATCGAAGTTCGGGAATGTGCTTTCACACCGAAATACGCATACTATTTTTTCTGAAATCACAATCGATATTATTATAAATTAAGGAATCTGTATTAATGCATAAAATTTTTTCATTAATGAATAACATTTCTTCATTATAATCTAACATTTCTTCATTACATTTCTTCATTACAATCTAACTGCTTACTAATAAATGTAATTTTGATGTATGTGTAAGTGTAAATGTAAGTTTGATTGTTTGTCTGCGTGTATTTATTTACTGTCAAAAATATACATAAAAAAACATACGGGAATGTTACTTTTTCTGAAATCGATCGGCAATGTCTAAATTTTAGGCGCGATTTCAGAACGAAAAATGCACAATTTCAGTATTTTAGTCCGTTGCTAAGAAACTATCACAATACAGACTGGAAAAGATCCGTTGCCAAGCAATGATCAACAAAACCGTACGGGAATGTTACTTTCCCAGCCTAGGCCGGGAAAGTAACATTCCCGTACGGTTTTTAAGTATATTTTAGACACTAAATACACGCAGACAAACCAACTCACATTAAAATTGCATTTGTTAGTAAGCAGTTAGATTGTAATGAAGAAATATGCATTAATACAAATTCCTTAATTTATAATAATATTGATTGTGATTTCAGAAAAAATAGTATGTGTACTTCGGTGTGAAAGCACATTCCCGGACTTCGATGCTTGTTGGCCTCGGCTAGCGCCTCGGCCAACAATTTGCATCGTCGTCCGGGAATGTATTGCTTTCACACCTAAACACACAATATACTATTCCCGGCCTATGCCGGGAAAGTAACATTCCCGTACGGTTTTGTTGATCGTTGCTTGGCAACGGATCTTTTCCGGTCTGTTTTCTGATATTTTCTTAGCAACGGACTAAAATACTGGAATTGTGCATTTTTCGATCTGAAATCGCGCCGAAAATGTAGACATTGCTGATCGATTTCAGAAAAAGTACTTTATAAATGAGAGAAATTACTTTTTTTTGGTAAATTTCCAAGACATATGAATTGCACATTTAATCATGCGTCGCTCCCTGGCACACTGTATATGCTTTCTTAGAAAATGTAAGGCTCTTACTGAAACGAGAAATTGGAGATTTTTTAATTTTTAAAACATAATAACATTGAAAATATCAACTTTATGAAAAAAATTATCGAACATTTCTTGTTGGAAATCGATAAAAAAATATTTAAAAACATTGTTTCATTGAAAAAATGTAATATTTCCTTTTGTTGTAAACAAAATTGTTTTAAACAATATCAGACCGGGTTACCGTCTGGTAACATGGATGCTCATAATCAGTAGTGTCTCCAGAACTGATTCCAACAAATAAACTGCGTCCGAAATGTATTCGAAACTCATACGCCCATACTGCCTGCTATATAACTAGACCTCCCAATTTTATAGACCAGTAACAATTTCGTAAAAAAAATGAAAATCGGCAAAGAGTCCACGGTGTTTCATTTCTACATAAAAACTTTTAAAAAGTCAAAAACCATTCCAATTTAAAAATATATAAATGACTAAGTTTTAAAATCTAAAAAGGAAGTAACAGGACAAGCTTTACTTGAAAACGTTTTTATTGAAAATAAAATTATATAAAAAAAATATTTTTAAGAAAAAGCTTTTATTTGAAAAACTGTACTAAAAAGTAAAAATAATTTTTTTAAATTCATACACCTGTAAACCAAAAACTTTGCGGACGGTCATATAGCACTATTGCATAGTTACTTTGCTCAATTGACCGCCCCCAAAGCTTTTGGTTTCCAGGTGTATGAATTTTAAAAAATTATTTAAACTTTTTAGTACAGTTTTTTCAAATGAAGGCTTTTTCTTAAAAATATTTTATTTATATAATTTTATTTTTTACTTTTTAGTCTACTTATTTTACAGACAGACAGACAAAACCCTTTCATTTGATACAAATGGCAAGGGAGTCGTGAAGAAAGATAATTTGCCATCCTAGGGCGTCCGCCATATTGGATTTATAATGGCGTTACATAGTTTATCGTATTTTACTCATCAAACCCTTTCATTTGGGGTTGTGAAGAAAAAGGCGATCTGCCAGCTTGGGACGTCCGCCATATTGAATTTAGAATGACGTCACATTGTCTATCGTATTTTACTCGTAAAACCCCTTCATTTGATACCCATATCAATAGGGTTGTGACTAAAAAGCCGGTCCGCCATCTTGGGACGTCCGCCATATTGGATTTAGACGGATAGTGGCTATACTATGTTACATTGTCACCGGACTTATACACGTGTGCCAAATTTCAAAGCTCTAGTATAATAAGAACTAGTCGAAATTCAGCTTGCAAGATTTCACCAAACATACATTCATACATAACACATTGCAAGTTAAATAAAAGCTTTTAAAAAATGAATACAACACAAATATTTAGCATTTATGAAAATGTAAACATACGTATCTCAAACCAAAATAATACAATAATGGTAAAACGAAACAAAAACCGAACATCAACTCTTAAAAGGAAATTTATTTTCTCTGTCTATATAATCCCAGGATTATGTTATGTGTACTTTGTAGTTCTAACACATTATAGTGTAGGCAAATTAGCATTCTGACTATTTTTCTGACTAGTTTATCGAATGAATGGATTTTCACGAAACTTTGTGGATTCTGTTCGTTTTGAAGACTAGATCAAACTCCAAAAAAAAAATGGCCGCTAATATTGCCTCGCAATTTTTATAAACAATGATCTTGTTGCTAATTTGTTAACTAGTAAAATTGAGGTAAATTAAAAAAACAAAATGTCTTTTTAGATAATTTTATGAAAAATAACAACTTTTTACTCTCGTAAAATTTTCGAAAAATGCATATTTTCCGAGATATAGCGGTTGAATTTTTCCAAAAAGGGTTGAAGGTGGAATAAAAAGTGACGAGAAAAATCCATAAATTCGAGTGAATATATTATTAAACTACAAGACTTTTTTTCCTTTATGACTTTTTCCTAAAGTGCACTCTGTCCAAGTTTCCTGGAAAAAACCGAAAAAAAAAGGTCCTTATCGGAAAACGGAAAATATCGTAAACTATGAAATTTAAAAATCTGGAAAAATTCAAACGTATAGGTTAATACATTCTTTAAAATTTTGCTCTCTTCTAATTTTTTTGTAACGTACATATTTTCCGAGTTTTCAACAGTTTTTCACTATCAAAATGTATCTAAATTTTTTCATGACACAAAATGCATGTAATCTCTAAAATTGTAATTAATTTATATATATTTAATAGAAAAATATCTAATTTATGAAGAAAAGAAAGAACGAAAAAATTTCTACTGCTGTCTCGTAAGCAAATATTAAACCACCTTTACCCTTTCAAATAGAAAGACGTAAATTGGACTGTAAGTCGATGAAGTCTACTTATTTTGAAAAATAGATAATTACACAATGCACATCCTTTAAAATATCTGTAGAGAAAATGTTTATGAATTTAAAAAACCAAACATATGGTTGAAATTAATATATTTCGGAAAGGGTTTTCTACAATAGAGGCCTTACCCCACAAGCGTCCATAATAAGACGCAATAAAACTGTGTTTCAGAAATACCAATCCTTCATTTCAAAAAGACAAGTCAATTAGTTTCAGATACAACCCATTATTGTCTGTTTAACCGAAACTAGAATAACAGACTCCGAAACTGTAAAAAATTACCAAATATAAGCCACTTTTCGAGCGGCTTTTACACCGTTATTGTAATACATTCTGGCGATTAAGTAAAATGCTAGAATCTCTAAAACGATTATTTTTGTGTAATTTTATAGCAATGTGTTTCAGATCTTTTTATAATACATACACGTAACAACTATTAAGTTAGTATCTTAAACCGTCCCACAGGAAACGTGCGTACAAAAAATACAGACAGACCGATAGATACAATTTTTTTTTGCCCTCAAATTTAAAATCTCGATATTTCATGACATTCTAAACCGATTTCAACAAAAAAAAAATTGAAGTTTTTTTTTACGATTACTATACTTCCAATCCACTATTTGGATGTGGAAGTAAAATTTACAACTCAAATCATCCAATGTTCCAAATTGGGATACAAATTGTGCGAAAATTATTAAGTAATTATAAATACTGATTTAATGAAGCTAAAATATTATGACATGAGGGTTTATTGATACATCTGAAAGTGTATTTTAAATAAAAAGAAACATTTCTTATTATAAAAACACAATTTGTAATGTTAAATGTTAATAAAATTGAACATGCCTCAAGTTTAACAACAGGTAGTTTTCTTTATAGTAGTGTAAAATGTTATAAAAAATCTGAGGCCTTTGCTTCTAGTAGGTATACTTATTCACCAAAACTACACTAACATTTTTCTTTGTATGTCTTACAAAACATTTTTTGTAATAAATATAAAATGTTTTTTTCCATGATTTTATTTTAAGGATAACTAAATGAACTATATTTCACAATAGAAATATGAAACATTTCATTTCTTGTTTCTTATTTATAACAAATTCAGATAAAACATACATTATTTTTAATGAAAATATATGTCATTTGATTTATTACTTCCACATCCACGTAGTGGAGTGGAAAGATGTACAGGGTGCGCCACTTAAAACTGCCCATACTTGTAACTTTTTTATTTTTAAAGCGATGACCTTGTTGGGCACATCAAATTGTAGACATTTTTAAAGCCTTAAACACGCATACAGAGTGATTTAAAAAAAAATTTGAAAAAATTGTTAAGAAAGGAAACTTAATTTCTTTGAATATTTTTTTACCTCAACTTGTACATGAAATGTGTTAATGTTTTCTTATAAAGGTTTTAATTAGCTTCAATTTATGTTAAAAAAAAATTTTAAAAATAAAAATTCCTATTATTTAGTACATTTTAATAGAGTTTGTTTTTAAAAATATTTATTTCTTTTGTTTTTGTTGCTGTTTTGTTACGTTGAGGATTTTTTGTGATATGTCTTTTACAAATAAAACATAAAATTATTATTTACATTTTTTCAGTTATTTTAAAAAAATCAGGAGTCGGAAGGAGTGTTTTTAATTTCTTTCTCTAAAACCAAAAATAATTTCGGATATGACGTAATAAACATAACATAAATTGAAGCTAATTAAAACTTTTATAAGAAAACATTGACGCAGTTCATGTACAGGATGAGGTAAACAAATATTCAAGGAAATTAAGTTTTCTTTCTTAACAATTATTTTAATTTTTTTTAAAATCACTCTGTACACATGTTTAAATGCCTTAAAATTATCTACAATTTGATATGCCCAACATGGCCGTAGTTTAAAAAATAAGAAAGTTGCAAGCCTGGGGAGTTTTAAGTGGCGCACCCTGTATAGTAATCTTAAAAAAAAATTCAAAATGTTTTTTGCTGAAATAATAAATGTCATAAAACGTCGAGATTTTAAATTTAAGAGAGAAAAAAATTCTGTCTGTGTGTCGGTCTGTAACTTTTTTGTGCGCACGTTTTCTTCGCAACGGTCGTCTAAGATACTGTCTTCAAATTTGGCAACCATATGTTCCATGACGAGATCTGGTACTAGATTATGTCTTGCGCTAATTCCGGTGAAGGGTTGTGAGTTAAACAGGGTAAATAGGGAAAAACAATAAAGCAAGCTAATAACAGTCCAGAAACTTAATTTTTAAAATCTTCTATTTAACTTCATTTTAAAAGCTTTGTGCGGTAGTTAGCATGTTTTTGTCAAATCGTGCAACCAAAATGGATCCTGGAGGTATTGTTTAATAGTGGATTCGGCGGCGCCCGGAAAGATTCGAATATGGATTTGGCAGCGCCTGAAAATTGCCTTGGGTCACCTTGGTGTTTAGCCGTTCCCGAATATGGATTATGCAGCGCTCGAATATAGATTCGGCGGCGTTCTAATTTGGATTTGGCAGCGCCCGGAAGTTACTTTGAAATTCGGCAGCGCCCAAAAATGGATTCAGCGGCATCCTAATATCGATTCGGCAGCGCCCAGAAATTACCTTGGTATTCATGCGCGCCCGAATATGGATTTGGCACTATCTTAATATGGATACGGAAACGCCCGGAATTTGCCTTCGTATTCGGCAGCGTCCGGAAGTTCTGGAGGTTTGGCTAGCATTCGGCAACGCCCTTTTATTAAAATTCTGTGACCAATTATTTCCACATACTATGGTCAAGATGTTTTCCTTTAAAGAGACTTGGATGGGAAATCTGGATGTGGAAATATTGATTCCTTAGGCAGCGGTTTTATTCCAAAAGCTACAACAAATTTTGAATGATTTATTTTATCACAACTCAATTGAGAGTAATACTCCAATTTCGATTTTCATAAAAAAAGTAATCTTTTAACAAATAGCCATAACTTTGACAATTTTTATTGTAGAAGAACCGGAATGTATTAAATTGAATTACCTTTCAACGTTGTAATAACCAATTTCAGACCCTTCGGTTTTTAAGTTATTCACGAAAAATACGTGTTGAAATTTGACATTTAGAAAGGGACGAAAAAACACAAAACCTTAAAAAAATAATATCTCGAACAATCTTTGAACGGGACTAATCTGAAATTTAAGGAAAGTTAATTTCTTATGTTTCAAGTCGTACAAATAACAGTTTTTGACATAATTCGTAATTTTCAAGATATTTCCAGAAACCCATTTTTTAACGAATTGCTAGATACAACGAATCAAAAATCACGGTCATTTACATTCAAACTATACAAATTGCGCGGAGATATTAACAAAATTGTATGACTTTTATATCAACTTTATTATTCTAATTATAACATGTTGTTTGAGTGACCTATAATAATTAATATCACGAGAGAAATAGAAGTAAAAATTGTTGAATTACTTAAACACTATCAACGAAAAAACTAGCTCGAATTAAAACTAAAATATACTTTACGTGCAATATGTACAATATGTTTACTTAAAGTAAACTGCAATTAAATTTTAATTTTATTTATATAAATATATACTTTGGAAAAAACTTTGTTAGTTTAGATGAATTATAGTTTTACAGATATCTATGAACTTACATTTAAAATCACGAGGTGTAGATGCTCCAAACTGATTAATTTTGAAGCACAGTGGCAAGTGTAAAGTAAAAAATATATTATAATTTAAGCTATCAAACTTTATCGTATAATTTTTTCCATCTTGTTAGTTTCAATTCGACAGCTTTATCTTTAACGGTGTCTTAGTAACTCTACAACTCTTTCAACCAAGCATTTCTCTACAAGAGGTTGTTCTTGGGTCACCTACTATACTTTTCTTAAATAGAATCCAATAAGAAATCCAAAAATTTAAACAAAACGAATTAAAATAATCTCCAACATACACTACTAGTTCACAAGTTCAAAGACGTGTTAATTCTTGATAAAGCTTGTAAAAATGTGAGTGAGGGCACAAAGGATTCGGAATAACGTCTAGAAAAATATGCAAAACTGTCAAACCCGCATATAAACAATTGCAAAAGTTATAAACAAATTAAGATTGAAAAATAACGAGCTTCGTTTTTTGAAAATAACTCGAAAACCATTAATATTTAAGAAATTTAAAAAAAAGATTCTTGAAGAGGAAGAAATTTCCAATAGAAAAGTCAAAACTCCCGGTATTCTATCTCTATTATTAATAATTTTAATTTAATGTTGAAAATAAGGCTTCGTGCGGCAAACGCTAAGCCGTTACGAAACCGGCCGTAATAAGTAAAAATATTTTTTTATGTATTAAATATTAATTTAAAAATTTTAAGAAACTATGGTATTATTCAGACATTTAAAGAAAAAACAATCCAGATTTTTCATAAAATGAGCCTATTGTTAATTAACAATTTTTTTTAGAGCTTACGTTTATATTTCAAGTCGGATAATTGTTAAGCAATAGCCACTAAAATTATTACGTTTCCTTTAGACCTATACTGTACGAGATTATGACATTGCGATATTTTTAATTGTTATAGTCTATTAGTTATTAATTATTTAAGATAACAAAAAACTAAAAAATTAAAAAAAAAAAGGTTGACATTTTTTTTATTAATTTTAATTATTATTACCGGTTTTATATTCAAAAATAACATAAGATTACATAAACTATAAATTTTTAGTGTTATTTGTTTAAACAAATTTTATAAACAAATAGATAAATTACTTATTTTTGAAAAACATTTTTTGCCATTTTATTTGTTATAAAATATTAGGAATTAAAAAAAAAAATTTTCTTAAAAACATTTTTTAATTGTTTATAATCATTTTTTTCCTTTCTTCATTATTTAAACAAGTTATTAAGTAAAAATTTTAGTCTTAAAACCTATTATTTGCAATTCTCTACAAGGTGGAATTTTTTTTTGTTGTTAATTTATTTGTTTATTTAATAAATAATTTGTTATTAACAACCTCCGAATGTGTTTATATTTTTTTAGATAGAAAAAAAATTAAAAAAAACAACCGTATACATAAACACATAAAACAAAATGTTAATATTTCTTATAGAATTTTAAATTTTAAATATTAAAAATGTTTTTTGACATATTTATGTATACGGTTGTTCTGGTTATTTTGTTCTATCTAAAAAATATAAACACATTCGGCGATTGTTAATTAGAAATTGTTTATTAAATAAACAAATTAATTAATAATAAAAATTCCACCTTGTAGACAATTGCAAATAAAAAATTTTAAGAATATTTTTTTTCTTAATAATTTGTTCAAATGAAGAAAAACGGGAAAAAATAATTATAAACAATTAAAAAATGTTTTAAGAAAATTTTTTTTTTCAAAAATACGTAATTTATCTATTTCTTTATAAAATTTGTTTAAACAAAGAACTAAAAATTTAAAGTTTATATAATTTTATAGTATTTTTGAATATAAAAACTAATAATAATAATTTTAAAATTGATAAAAAAAAATGTTCAACCTCTATTTAATTTCTTAGTTTCTTATTAGCTTAAATAATTAATAACTAATAGACTGTAACAATTAAAAACATCGCAATGTCATAATCTCATAAAATATAGTTGACATAAGGTCCTCACGAAGCGAAATAATTTTAGTGGCTTTTGTTTAACAATTTTCCGACTTGAAACATAAACGTAAACTCAAAAAAAAAAATTAATTAACAACGAGCTCATTTTATGAAAAATCGGTAAAAAATTTTTTTCCAACGGGATAGTGTTCCTTTAAGTGTCTAAATAATAACGCAATTTAAAAAAAAATTATATTAATACTTGACAATATAAAAAAAATTGTTTTGCTTCTTACGATCGGTTTCAGAGTATCGTAACGGTTTAGCGTTCGCCGTGCGAAGCCCCATTTTCAACATTAAATTAAAGTTATTAATAGTAGAGATAGAGTTCCAGAAGTCCAGACTTTTTTATTGGAAATTTATTCCTCATTTTTCAATTATTAATAGTTTTCGAGTTATTTGCAAAAGACGAAACTCGTCATTTTTTTAAATCTTAATTTGTTTATAACTTTTGCACATTTTTCTAGACGTCATTCCGAATCCAACGAGCCCTCACTTATATTTTTACAAGCTTTATCAAGAATTAACACGTGTTTGAACTTGTGAATTAGACTAAATAAGATTCTTTTACATTAACATAATTTTGTAGTTTATCACGTATCTAAAATATTTTTGCTAATAACTTTTCTCTTACTTCTGTAGTTTAATTAAACTACAGAACACTATTTTACTTATAGCCTTGCTGAACCATCCTTAACAAAAGTTGTTTACAATCAAGAGGTACAAATTCCGTTCTCATTTTAACAGTTACACGAATTGTCTCCACTAAGTTTACTTTTTTTAGTAGTAATATATTCGAGCAAACAAACATCTGGATCAACATGTGGTATATAATAACCTACTTCCACGGTGTTGCCAGCTGACTAGATGCCATCTAAACCGCTTCTGTGGTCAGCAGGTATTCAAAATGAATATTTTCCGAGCGACAGGCACGGCAGCTAGTAACAAACCGCTGAACTAAAATATTCACTAGGGTGTTAAAATGGGTCACTTGACCTCCAACTTAAAATAAGTTTTAATGGCATAATACGACATCTACGATGCCCCTGCGTTAATATCTCTAGCAGGTCAGATGGCATCCGAATACCGGATGCCATCTGACTCGTGGATGCCAACTGAACCTAAAATTTTACATTGTGGGATGCCAACTAATACCTTATATAAATATATATATATATATATATATATATATATATATATATATATATATATATATATATATATATATATATATATATATATATATATATATATATATATATATATATATATATATATATATATATATATATATATATATATTTATCTACATGCAGTCACTCGGCCTCCACACCGTACATGGCCTACACCACCTATATACACGAAGTATTTAATTACATACTCTCAACAGTTAATTCAGCTTCCATTACCTTCATAGGTTTAATTGGTATCCTTTGTATAAGTTTTGTACTTGTTTATGTAACTGGGCCTCTTTTTAAACGTAACATGAGTTTACTGGGCCTCCAAACGGTGTTGCCACTTTTCCTACAGGTAATTTGCACTTATATTCTGCAATTGAATCATATATAAATAATTCCGTTTAAAATACACCATAGTTGTGTGCCATAAGGATTATTATCAGGCGATGGGTGTGAAAGAATGGAGAGAAACGGAATACCATATTGACAAGTGCAACAATTTAGAGGCATAGACAAACAAATGGGTTAGAAATTTAAGAAGTTTTTTGATACTATATTATGTTTTTATATTATAAAATAAATAATATAATATTAATAAAATAATCACCTAAGATTTTACGTATAGTACAGTCAATCTGTCATTTGACTCGTGAATAATTACAAGAAAAGATTTTCTTTTTTAAAAGCTTTTATTTAACTTGCAATGTTTGTATGTTTGTTTGTTGGTTTAGGTCAAATCTTGCAAGCTGAATTTCGACTAGTTCTAAGTAAGCTAGAGCTTTGAAATTTGGCACACGTGTATAAGTCCGGTGACAATGCAACATAGTATAGCCATTATCGGTCTAAATCCAATATGGCGGATCGGCTTTTTAGTCATAACCACCCTGATATGGGTATCAAATGAAAGGGTTTGACGAGTAAAATACGATAAACAATGTGACGTCATTTTAAATCCAATATGGCGGACGTCCCAAGATGGCGGATCTGCTTTTTAGTCACAACCCCGTTGATATGGGTGTCAAATGAAAGGGTTTGATGAGTAAAATACGATAAAGTGTGTGGCGTCATTCTAAATTCAATATGGCGGACGTGGGAGAGGTGGGGAAGGGTGTAGAAAGAGGTGGAAAGAGGTGGTAAAGGGGTGGGAAGAGGTGGGGAAGGGGTGGGAAGAGGTGGGAAAGGGGTGGGAAGAGGTGGGAAGGGTGGTAAAGGGGTGGGAAGAGGTGGGGAGAGATGGGGAAGAAGTGGGGAAGAGGTGGGAAGAAGTGGGAAAGGTGTGGGAAGAGGTGGGGAAGGGGTGGGAAGAAGTGGGAAAGGGGTGGGAAGGGTGGGAAGATTTGGGAAGAAGTGGGGAAGAGGTGGGGGAGCGGTGGGAAGAGGTGAGGAAGGGGTGGGAAGAGGTGGGGAAGGGGTGGGAAGAGATGAGGAAGGGATGGGACGAGGTAGGAAAAGGGTGGGAAGAGATGGGAAGGGGCGGGAAGAGGTGGGAAAAGGTGGGAATAGGGTGGAAAGAGGTGGAGAGAGATGGGGAAGGGCAGGGGAAGTAGTGTTAGAGGGAGAGGGGAGGGGTGGGTGGCGGTGGCAAATGAAAGAGTTTTGTCTGTCTGTTGGTAAAATAAGTGGACTAAAAAGTAAAAAATAAAATTATATAAAAAAAGTATTTTTAAGAAAAAGCTTTTATCTGAAAAAACTACTAAAAAGTAAAAATAATTTTTTTTAAATTCATATACATGGAAACCAAAAGCTTTGGGGGTGGTCAATTGAGCAAAGTAACTATGCAATATCACTATATGACCGCCCCTAAAGCTTTTGGTTTCCATGTGTATGAATTTAAAAAAAAATTATTTTTACTTTTTATTATTTTCAGATAAAAGATTTTTCTTAAAAGTACTTTTTTTATATAATTTTATATGTACTATAGAGGAGCTTGCCCTAATCATTAATTAGTGTTTTCCACAAAAATATCGTGTCTGCTACGGCCACTATGTTGAATAAATGACTGTCAAAATAGGTTTTTCTCAATTATCTGCTTTGCTATTAGTTTCACTAAATTGAGGTATTACCAATATTGTAGAAAGTGAAAAAAGCTACAACTTTTATTTAAACTATTTTTCTCTATTATTAATATTTTATGATTTACGGCCGTCAGATTGGCAAAAATTTGTGCTGCGCTGCACATTTTTGCAATTATCTCTGTCCCCGTTGCTCTTATGTAGTAATTGGTTATTATCAATATTGTAGATCATAAAATTTCCCAAATCTTTTGTTTGAACAATTTTCTTCCATAATAGTGTAGTTTCTTTAAAATAATGAGTTTTATTCAATTTTTTCGGGTTTTCACTAATTTGTCAATACAACAGTTTCATTTATTGCTAATACTTTTCGATTTACCCAAAAATGTGAAAATGTATGCTTTACTGTAGATTATTGCAATTATCTTTATTTCCATTGCTCCTACATAACAATTAGTTATTATCAATATTGTAGATTATAAAATTTCCCAAAGTTTTTGTTTAAAAAATTTTCTTGCATTATCAATTGTTTACACGTTACAGCAGCTTGAAAGCTTCATAGTTTTTTAAATTGTTTGAGTTCGCACGATGAGCACTTGCGGTGGTACTAGCGTTATTTATGCGCTCGAGGGAGGCTCAAGGAAGAGGAGATTTAATTCATCCTTGGGATTTGGGTAAAAGCAGATTTAGACAATCATATATTTTGATCCATTTTCTTGTTGAAAACTAACTTTTATATTTAATTAAATAATAATTAAGTGTTTTAACTCATTGTTATCAATTATATCAGAGTGCAATTGGTAGAAACTGATGATACCTAACGATAACAATTAGAGATAAAAAATATTTCTGAACAAGAATTTGTCACAAAATATGACCGACTAAATGTACACAGTGTAAATAAAACAAGAAATATCCGATTTTGCGAAGTATATTTTATAATTTAAAATGGTATGGCGGTAAGACATACATTGTGCTGTAGCTATTTGCAAACATAATTTGCAACAAAGAAAATTAAAAGGTAGACGTTGTACCTATATAACAGTTTTTCAAAAGGAAAACATTTGGTATCATAAACCATATGAATAGAATTCATTTAGAAGTGTAGAAGAGCAAGAATACTTAATACAAATGTCAGCCAGATGAGTCCAACATACATTTGGATGAACATGATTACACAGATGGTTTAAATCTGATGGTCTTAAAATGGTTCATATTTTGAAATTAAAAAATTAAAGAGCAAGTAACTAGATATACAACAAGTAGCAAGGTGTCGTCATTATGACGTCACTTTAAGGTGATCTGCCATCAGTAGACATCATTCGACCAGTTAATGACTTAATAATGACGTGACATTAGAGTCGTCATATTGACGTCATAAGAATGCTGTCAACTAGATGTCATTTTAGGTGTAGCTGTGGTAGGGTAACGTGGTGACGTCATTTATACGTGATTGTTAAATGATTCAAGTCACGTTACAAATTAATTAAGAAGTGAACATAAATATATTACAACTTAGCATTGCAAACAAAAAATGTCGAATATAATTAACAGTTTTTCATATGTTATATGAATTAGTTAAGAACAAAAAAAATATTTTTATTCGTATTCTGATTTAATGCACTAATACCCAGAAACTGAAATAGCAATACCTGCAGCCAAAACTTGAGAGACTTTATACAGAGGTGCAGGCTTGTTGTAACTTTCTTATTTTTTAAGCGACGACCATGTAGGGCACATCAAATTAGTAGATATTTTTAAGGCATTTAAAATGTGTACAGAGTGGTTTAAAAAAATTTTTTTTGAAAGAATTGTTAAGAAAGAAAAATTAATTTTCTTGAATATTTTTTTACTTCAGCCTGTACATGAACTGCGTTAATGTTTTCTTATAAAGGTTTTAATTAGCTGCAATTTATGTTATTACGTCATATTCGAAATTCTTTTTGGTTTTAGAGAAAGAAATTAAAAACAGTCCAGTCCTTCCAATTCCAAACTGTTTTTTTTAAACAACTGAAAAAATGTAAATAATAATTTTATGCTTTATTTGTAAAAGACATATCACAAATAATACTCAACGTAACAAAACAGCAACAAGAAACAAAAGAAATGAATATTTTCAAAAACAAACTTATATTAAAATGTACTAAATAATAGGCAATTGCAAAATTTTCATTTTTTAAATTTTTTTATAACACAAATTGAAGCTAATTAAAACCTTTATAAGAAAACATTAACACATTTCATGTACAAGGTGAGGTAAAAAAATATTCAAAGAATATTAAGTTTCCTTTCTTAACAATTTTTTCAAATTATTTTTTTTTTAAAACACTGCATGTTGAAGGGCTCTAAAAATGTCTACAATTTGATGTGCCCAACATGGTCATCGCTTCAAAAATAAAAAAGTTACAAGTCTGGGGAGTTTTAAGTGGCGCACCCTGTATACCTACATCAAAAGTATCGTATATCTTATACAGGGGATTTTTAAAAACAAAGGAATTTGAACCAGGATACACAGTAAACAGTATGTTTTACAGTGTACTATTGGCGCGAAAAATATCAACAATGATAAAAGAAATTTATTTTTCCTAGGGAAAATGTACCTAGAAAATTTGTCGTCTTAAAAGTGAATTGTTTCAATTAATTTGAAAAAATTGTAAGCGGCATTATAAATGCAGCGCACAATAGATACCTAAATATTTCAAGCTTCCTAGTGTCAGTTCATCCACAGCCGCATAACTCAACAACGAATGTCTCAAACATATAGAATTAGTAATCTTCAAATGTATTTCAGCGTTGCCAAAGTTGCGGATGTCGAATGAACCCCTACATGTACACAATTTTAAACACTATGAGATATACAGCAAACGCTTTTAGCGCACTTTAGTGGCAAAGGGCTGAACTAAATTTTATACGGCATCCAAAACTGAGGCAAGTTGACCTCCGTGAAGTTTTGGCGGCAAAATGTTTGTAACTAGATTTATAACCCTTCTTGACATTTTACAATGGGTGGTCACTGGGCCTCCGTATACCGGAGGCCCAGTGACCTCGGAGTCCCAGTGAACCGTAAAATTTACATGGCCGGAAACCCACTTATACCTTAAAGATATATATATATATATATATATATATATATATATATATATATATATATATATATATATATATATATATATATATATATATATATATATATATATATATATATATATATATATATATATATATATATATATATATATATATATATATATATATATATATATATATATATATATTTACATCTCCATATAAATATGACTTCCGGTATATGGTGCGTATATATGGCTTCCACCAGAAGGAGTAGAAATATATATATTTTGACTCATGTATATATCATCATTTGTGATTCACATCTCAGTTATCAGTCAGGAACAGTTTTCATCACATGAACAAATCGCGATGGATATGAGCTCCGACATAGAGTGCAGTGGATACTGCTTCCGACAATATATGGCTGATTACATTCTGCAGATATATAGCTTCCAAAATATACATTATTTTAGGATCTGCAGTGGATACGGCTTCCAGCAGTGTTGCCATGCATTTAGCCTATAGACTTTAAATTCTGCTTTATTTTCTTGGTTTTATATCTACATAATATGCAAGTGTTCATGGATAAATATGAATAGGTATAAATGAACAAAACATTTTGAGCTGATGGGTATTCATGTTCTGGATTTAGTTCCTACTTGATTTGAAATTAGGATATACCAATTGTTATTAAAATTATTTATATATATGGTATTTTAGAACCAATTTTCTAAGAATTGGCAAAAGTAAACTGCTTTTATTTTCCAAATTACAAAAATTTTGTATTAAAATCTATTGAATTTACAATTTTCGGAATAATCGACCCACAATGATTTTTTATTTTTTTATCGAAAATTAATAAATAAATACATCGTCAAATTAATTTCTACTTTCAATTTTTAATTAAATAAAAATTAGTATAAAAACAAAGACTTTTAAATATTATACTCATTCACGTTCATATTGAATGAGCCGTATGTTTGAACAATGTATTAATGAGTGAATAACGGGTGATCTGATCTGACTTTCACGGATAAATTTGGTAGGCTGGAAAAAACCGCCAAGTTATGACTTAGACGACCAATGACAAAAAGAAGTTAAAGATCTTATCTTTATTTTGGCGTAAATTTCATCCTTTAAATCGATAACATAACATTTTATAATTTGAAATTTTTTGATAAAGGTCATTAAAAAAATGTTAGATTGTATAAAAATAATAAAAAGAGTATAGGAGCAAGTACCAACCCTTGAGGTATTCCATGTTTTATAGTCAATTCCTCTGAATAACTGCCATTAAATTTAATACATTGTTTTCCTATTTTCGAGGTATGATGTAAGCCACTGTAATACTATCCCGGCAATTTCTTATTTTTTAGATTCAATACAAGTAGATCTTTATTATAATAATATAAATAATATAAAATATGTTATGTTGTAAACGTACTTTATATAATAAAAAAACATCTCTTCTTAAATTCATCTTTCTGACGCTGTATCTCTTTAAACATTAGACTTACAATAAAAACCGCTGCCCAAGGAATCACTACTTCTACATCTAGATTTTCGATCCAACTCACAACGAAAAAATTTTGTATGTGGAAATAATTGCTTATGGAACTTTAATAATATAATATTTGAAATCCTCTACCCCAAAAACCTATAAAACGATACCCCACATCGGTAGTGGGGTGGGGGTGGTAGTGGGGGTGGATGAAGCAAAACAATATTTTGAGGTTTCTGGTTCTTGTACACACACTAAATCACATTTTTTTTTCATCCCCTTTAATAATTGGTGGGGGTGATAATGGGGGTGGCTAATACCAAACATTTTTTTGAGACCTTAGTTTCTCTTGAATATACTAAATACCAATTTTCTGGACTCTTACCTGCTTATATGTGTACCAAATTTCAAGTCAATATTTTAAACGGTTCCAGAGTAAACGGGCGCACAAAAAAGTTACAGACAGACCGACAGAAGTTTTTTCGCTCAAACTTAAAATCTCGACGTTTCATGACATTCTAAGCCTACTTCCACTGGATGTGGAAGTAAAACGTAGGAAATTTTGTCGTCTTCAACTTTGTCTCGAACATTTTTCTCTTAGGATCGAGTGTTGCCGAATTATTTTGAAAACCAATTTTTTGCAACTTTCAATCAAGATGGCGGCTCCCCCTAGGTCGAAGCCTTGTATCTTTCATCAACAACATATATCAACTCTCCTGTTAGGTTAGATAGACATAGGATCTTTTCTCATACTTATCATAGTATTCATGTATGTTGTATAAGCAATAAATTAATTTAAAATTTTAATTGACTTTTAAAAAATTGCGGCTGGCAGTATGGTCCTTGACCGAACGCCTTAAAAAAAAACATATCAAAATCATTACTACTCCACCTTTTGCAGAGCAAAACCCCCCACTGATTGGACTATAGCCCATTAGAATAAAACGAAATATAAGATTTTTTTACCGTTGCTGTACTCCACTACGTGGATTTGGAAGTAAAACAAAATATGGAATTAAAATCGACAGGTTCGTTCAATAAATGGAACTTAAATAATACACATTTTTAATGGTATGAGCTTGCATTCTAAGAAAAATAGCATACTTATGTAAAATATCCTTAAATTTACTATAATAATCATTGTATTCATTTAATACTACTTTTTATTAGTTTAAATTGAAAAAAATTATAAACGTTTTTTTTTTTCTTTGATATTACTCAATATTACATCTGACTAAATGTACTGTCGTGAGCATTGGGCAAAAAAAAATAGGACAACTATTTTTTTCTACCGTAAATCTGTCTCTATTTGCACACTTGCAATGAATTTTGACAAATAGCCGCAATGTCACAAAAATTAAAGTTAGACGTACACAACTATATTTTAGCAAAAATAAGATTTGTCCCATTTTTTTTGCCCACGACAGTACCTACCCTATACTGGGAATGTAAATTTGATGGGTTCGTAAAATGAATAAATAAATAAATAAATCTTTGAGGGGGCTCGAAACTTCGGTGTGGCGCTGCCTCTGAAGTAGATTCTACACCAAAATACTTGAATATTGCTCGACTCGCGTTTCGCCAACCATGTTGGCATCATCTAGAGACCACAAAAGCATGTACTAAGTTTCAGCTACTTGGGAAAATGGTTAAAAAATATGACAGCTTAAAAATTTGACATAAATTAGAAAATCCTCTGTATATTAATAACAGAAAAGGCTTCAGAGGGTACATATGAAAGTGTTTTGGAATCAGCTCGACCTCCTCTATCGCCAGTTATGTACGGAACATTTTGCATAACGAATTAAAATCTGGGTCAAAATTTCATTAAAAGGACCAATATTTTTTAAGCTAACTCCGTAGATTTTTCATATTATCTAACGAATTTTAATCGGATTACACTTACACAGTCAGTGCTTTACAACTTTTTAAAAGCTTTTATTTAACTTGCAATTGCAATGTTTGTTTGTATGTATGTATGTATGTATGTATGTTTGTTTAGGTCAAATTTTGCAAGCTGAATTTCGACTAGTTCTAATTAAGCTGGAGCATTGAAATTTGGCACACGTGATAAGTTCGGTGACAATGCAACATAGTATAGCCATTATCGGTCTAAATCCAATATGGCGGACGTCCGAAGATGGCGGATCGGCTTTTTAGTCACAACCCCCTTGATATGGTTTGACGAGCAAAATCCGACAAACAATGTGACTTCATTCTAAATTCAATATGGCGAACGTCCCAAGCTGGCGGATCGCCTTTTTCTTCACAACCCCCTTGATATGGGTATCAAATGAAAGGGTTTGTCGAGTAAAATACGACAAGCTATGTGACGTCATTCTAAATTCAATATGGCGGACGTACCAATATGGCGGATCGCCTTTTTCTTCCCAACCTCCTTGATATGGGTATCAAATGAAAGGGTTTGACGAGTAAAATACGATAAACTATGTGACGTCATTCTAAATTCAATATGGCGGACGTGGGAGAGGTGGGAAAGCGGTGGGAAGAGGCAGGTTGGAAAGATATGGGGTAGGGATGGAAAGAGGTGGGAAGAGATGGGAAAGGGGAGAGGAAGGCGTGGGAAGAAGTGGGAAGTAGCGTTAGAGGGGTGAGAATACGGGAGAGGGAAGGTGTGGATGGCGGTGGCAAAAAAAAGGGTTATGTCTGTCTGTCTGTAAAATAAGTAGACTAAAAAGTAAAAAATAAAATTATATAAAAAAAATATTTTTAAGAAAATGTTTTTATTTGAAAAACTACTAAAAAGTAAAAATATTTTTTTTTAAAAATTCATACACCTGGAAACCAAAAGCTTTGGGTACGGTCAATTGAGCAAAGTAACTATGTAATAGCCCCCTATATGACCGCCCCTGAAGCTTTTGGTTTCTAGATGTATGAATTAAAAAAAATATATATTTTTTCTTTTTAGTAGTATTTTAAATAAAAGCTTTTTCTTAAAAATATTTTTTTTATATAATTTTATTAAATTTCTTTCTACTCCGCTATTTATGCGATATTCTCAGTTGAAATGAAGTGTCAATATATTTAAATTCCAATTTCGTATTCCTATCTATGATTTCGAAAAACCCCATGCGTAAACCTTAAGTAAAATACCAAAAAATTTGTTTTTAATTATTGTTCTAAAACACATCGAAAACGCCATACTAACTGAAAGATATTTTCACTAAAAATTCAAAATATTTATGATTTCGGATAACATATGTCTTAGTTGTATTTTAATAAGTATTTCTAAGCAATTGTAAATTGGTACTTGTCCTATAACAAAAACAAAAGTCGTTGTGGTGTAGCGAGTAGCAACAACGAACACTTTGCAGAGTCATTTGAAACGTTAAAAACACACAAGATCATACCTAATTTTCTAAATGCCATGTGATCCAAAGTTGACAATATTTACCGGAAGCAGTATCCACTGTAAAACTGATAGTATATTATACGGCATGGAATATACGGGAACCGTGGCGCCTTCGTTGATGTGGCCGCCTCGTCAATTAAAATATGCGGAAGAGTTCAAAATCCGAATATCTGACTTCCAGCTGAAATTAGCACAGCAGACAACTGAGGCACCATGGAGACGTTTTGCATTGGTTGCGTTACGGCTTCCGTATACGGAAGCCGTATCGCAGTCGGAAGTCGTATTGCATGTAAATGGGCTGTCATCGGAAGCCGTATCCTACACAGTCTGTATATATATATACATATATATATATTTCTCCTGCAAATAATGCTGCGTCCGTACATGTGCACGATACCATACACTGCTGCGTCCTGTACAATACTGCGTCTGTATACCGGACGCAGTATTGTTTTCCCGTGTTATCTTCAACAAATCTCTGAAATGGTCGATTTGCAGCAGCTCAAAATGTTCTTCGTCTCCTGGGTTATATGTAGACATAGAAATGAGTTCTGTTTCGTTTCAATTGAGCAAAATATCGACCCAAGTTTTTTTTGGATTCGGACGCAGTATCATATGTTCCGTAAAACTAAAAGTATATTTTTAGTTCCATCGAATTATATTTGGGGGCGCATAGATTTGTGAACATAAATATACTTCAAATATTCTCTATTCAAAAATCGTATAATGCTGCGTCCGAGATTTGACAACACCGGCACTATTAAATATCCAGTCATTCTTTCATGCTTACTTGGAAAGCCAGAGTTCGGACGAGTGTAAAATTCTTGTGAACATTTATATAAGTTTACAAGTAATTATGCTTCATATTTAAACAGTTATCTTCTTACTTATAATCTGAATGTTTTTATCACAGAAATTTATTTTCAGGAAATGAAATTAATTTCAACGGAAAATAATTTACAAATATTTAGTTATATATAATCATAAAAACAATACCTCCTCCAAAATCAAACTGGTAAGCCGTTACTTTGTGATAATTAATTATGATGATATAATAATGAAACACCAACATTAACATTTACTTTATTTTTTACCGCCAAATTATTGTAACTTGCACCTTACTGCAGTTCGGCACTCAACGTGACATTTTCAGATGATTAAAGTAAATGAACATACAAAGGCAGTCAGTCTACAGGACATTATGCTAATTTTATGGTTACTGTTTTGAATAAGGAAATAGAAGAATTACAGACAATATTGTGAATGTAAATAGGATTAGAAATATTAATAAGATATTGTAGGTAATATTCTAGGTATGCTAAGTTAGGAGCTACAAAAATCTATGACTAATATAAACTACTTTTGGTTATTTTATTTACTCTTATTAGGTTATATACTAATTAATGAACTGCTTTTGAACAATTTATAGTATCCATAAACAAATAGCGTGAGTTATAATGAGTGAGTTATTATAAATCACTAGGTGATAGTGCCAATCATCTGTATCTTCATGCCCTAGCCTATCCAATCGACGTAACTCGCTTCACGAAGGTGTGGCTCTGTCCGAGAGAAATCCTTAAATTAAGTTAAGTTAAATTTTACAGTTAATTTTATTAATAAACAAACTTAGTACCTAATTAAAACGAAATTTTCTCAATTTAATATTTATTGTTATAATCGTAGATAAAGTATAGTATTCAACTTGCGGTAATGGTAATAACCCACTTGATGAATTACAGCACTTCCTGTGGCTCAAGCTGTAAACTTCATTTGCGTGAGTTATTACCTACATTACCGCTCGTTGAATAATATACAAGTTCATCAAATAGTGTGGTTTATTATAAGTCTAATAACTACAAATAGAACCATTATTATACCTTTTTGTTTGATAAAAAGGGAGGTTGAAATTTTAGGTTTTTCCAGAAACGGTTAGATGCATGATGCATGAAATTTGGCAGACATATTTTTTGTTAAAATCTATTAGATCGTGTTAAGACGAAATGTCGATTTTCACTTTTTGAAATCGCGTAAGTCAGAAACGTGATTATTCGAGCGATGGACACTTCTGAGAAAATAAGAAGACACTCACGTATTTGACGGTTTTCAAAAAGAGACCTCCGAACAGGTGAACGGGGAGGGGGAGGTTTTTTAAGCCTTCCGGAAACGGTTAAACCCAGAATCATGAAATTTGGCATAAATACTTTTTATTAGAATCTGTTAGACACGAGTAAGAATAATGGATTGTTATCAAATTGCGATGTGCAATGGGTTTCCCCGAGTACTACAGATGCGCAGTGGGTTTCCTCGAGTACAATGGATGCGCAGTGGATTTCCTCGAGTGCAATGTATGCGCAGTGGGTTTCCCCGAGTACTATGGATGAGTAGAAGGTTTCCTTGAGTGCGCAATGAATGCGCAGTAGGTTTCTCCGTGTACCATGAATGCACAGTGGGTTTCCACGAGTATTATAGATGTGCAGTGGGTTTCCTTGAGTACAATGGATGCGTAGTATGTTTCCCCGAGTACCATGCGTACCATGATCCTCAATTTTAACCAAACTTTGATTTAAGAATGTTGGGTTATTCCTATTGTTGTGTTAAATTTGATTCGTTTAGAGTCGTTTCGTTAAGATTGTTGGGTTGTAGGGAACACGGTTTCAAATTCATGTCACCTTAAAATGGCTATAACTTTTCGAGGAAACATCATAGATGACCATTCGAAAGCTTATTTTAAAGAGGAAGGATGTTACTAAATGATATATTTATTAGAAATACGCTGAAAAATTTTTTGGGTTCTAGACACAACTTCAAAACTTGCTAAAAAAGTAATCTCAAATATTTCAAAATCCTGACATGATGGGCCAATTCTGAGGCCAGATTCGGATTCAGCGCGAAAAATTACTTCTGAAATGACAGCTGCACAACAACATTCATGACCTGTGTTATTGAACTGTCAAACTGGATAATATAAGTGAAAACGTCCCTAAGGGATCTTATCAGTGTAATTTTGTTCTGATTGGTTGTTTCAGCACACGTGATTAGAAATTAGCGAATTAAATTGCTATTTGAGCTAAAAATTTTCAACAAGTTTTTATTTCCCAGTCAGTACCGTTAAAAAGTGTTAAGCTCTCGGAATTATTATTCAATGAAAATTGTATTGAAACTGTCTTTGTTTTATTTAGAATTAGGTTATTATTTTGAGACCAATGTATGATTTCTTGATAAAATCTTTCAGTGTTTTTTTTTCTTCAATTACGTTGTTGCCGGTAACTAGAATGTTTGTATCATCAGCATAACAGATCACATGAACATTTGGTATCTTTTGTTGATGGCTGACCAGATAATTAGTAAATATTATATATAAGTGATCTCAAAATTGACCCCTGTGGAACTCCTTGTGTAATATCACAAACATTACTTTCAATTCCACCGACCATTTTTACAATTTGTGTCCTGTTGTCTAAATAGGAGGAAAATATTTGTAAGTCGAATACCGTATAGTGCTAGTTTGGTCTTAAGCAGCTGATGGTCTACCAAATCAAAAGCTTGTGAGAAATCTTCGAAAAGACCCACAACTGATTTCTTGTTGTCTAAAGCTTTAATGATTTTGTGATGAAAATCACACAACGCAGACTTGTTGCTTTTGTTTGTAGTGAAACCATGTTCAGCAGGAGGCAGTAACATATTTCGATGTAAAAAATCTGATAATTGCTCCTTGAGATGGAGTTCTAAAATTTTAGAAATTCTACATAGTAGACTAATGGCTTCATAATTATTATTATAGTCATTTGGATCTCCCTTCTGGTATAATGAAGATACTATGGCTCTTTTAAATTTACTGGAAAATATGGCTTTCTCTATAGAAATGGACCGCTTATCGCATATTTGCATTTTTTATCCAAATTATTAGAAATATCATGACCATTAGAGTTTGAAGACTTTAATTTATTTACAAGAAGTTCAACATCCTTAGTTGAAACTGTAGATATATAGAAAATAAATCCCCTCTTTTCCCAATAATATTTGGTTTCTGGTTTAGAAAAGAATTAAATTAAATTAATTAATTAAATTGGTATTAAATATGAGTACAAAAACTTTTATCTTCATAAAAACAGTTTTTAAAAATTCTAACGCGGTAAAGTGTTGAAGCCATCTTTTTTTACTAATTTTGGGGTGTTGAAAACGAACCCGTTGCCAGTTTTGCCAGTCTAGGGAGCATATTAAAAGCTTATTTTGGCGCCATAAAGTGAAGGTTCTCATGTTCCCAACCCAAAGTCATTTAAATAATTAAAGAATTTTTTAATTTAAAAACAAGTAATATTTTCTGAATAGTGATACGCACACCTTACACCCCAACCTCAAAAATATGAGAAATATTCAGAGGTGAGAAATATTCATCTGAATTGACTAAATCACCTCATTATGATAGAAAAACATCAAATTGGGTGATTAGGGATTTCTTTTGCAATTAAAACCAATAAAAACTCTTAAAAGATAAAATCCACCACCTTGATTGGTGGGGATGGGTGTAAGAGTATTCAGAAGTAATAATAACCTGATAATAGCCATTTAACAAGGAGTAATATTGTAAATATACGCCGTTCTTGGGGTGGTGAAGGGTGAGGGAAACGAGGGGGAGGGATGGTGAATTTAGAATTTTTGCTTCTTTCATTACTTACCTAATGAAACTGAGTATCTTGAAAGAATTTCCTGCACTAAAGAATAACTTTTTGTTGCAAGCTATAATATCAAGTTCAATGCCACCCCCCAAATAAGAGTTATTTTTTACTGTCTTCCCGATGTTTTTAGCCAAATCGAATGACAGATTCGTATTCAGCACCCCAAAACTAGTAAAAAGATGATTTCTACACTTTACCGTGAATGGGCGTTCCCCTCACCTTTCACCAGCCATAAGAACGGTGTAAGTTACAATATATAATATACGATTATTTATTTATTTAAAAAAAAAAAGCAAAATTCCTTATTAAAAGGCTATTATAATGTGATTACTTCTGAATACTCTTACACCCATCCCCACCAATTAAGGTGGTGGATTTTGTCTTTTTATCATACTAAGGTGATTTAATCAATTCGGATGAATATTTTTCATCCCTGAATATTTCTCACACTCTTGGGGTTGGGGTGTACGGTGTGCATATCACTATCCAGGAAATATTGTTTTTTATATTAAAAATTCTTCAATTATTTAAATGACTTTTGGTTTGGAAAATGAGAATCTTCACTTTATGGCACCCAAATAGGGGTTGTTTTTTAATGTGTTCCCGAGACTTTTCGTTAAAACGGGTGAGAATTCGTTTTCAGCAGCCCAAAATTAGTAAAAAAAAAAAGATAGCTTCCACACTTTACCATGGATGGGTCAAAAAAGCCCTTTTTTAACATTGTTCATTACAAAATAGTAAATCCGAAGGCATTTATTATCCAACACATTTGTACTTCAAGAAATGTGTTTTTCAACTTTCAAGACTAAAACACTTATCATATGTGCAAAAAGCAAAAGCAAGAAGCATATGCCCTCCCTTCTATTCTAAGGTGAACTCATCGCTTAGTGAAGGAGTAAATAAAAATGAACATCTAACCAAAATTCCATTGATCTCCTAAATTCAGCATTTTATATTGCAAATTTGAGGCTACTTTTAGTGCACAATTGAAAAACTGATCCTAAAATAATAATCGACAGAAAAATCATATTTCGAATTTTACTGACATTTAGAAATAACTGACGGCTATCGATTTGTTCTACTACAAGTGCAATAAAATTATTAGGGTAAATATGTCAACCGCGCCGGACGCAGTAATATGCTAAGTTTCACAAAAAGTAGTCATCTCGGATGCAGCATTGTATTGAAGAAGAATGAAATTATTCTCGGCCCCAATAACGTGCTGTTTTTGAAAGGACGCAGTATTGTCCTGTTTATTAAACTTTTTTGTTTCTTGAGTTATTACAATTCTAAAACCAGATATTAACTGAATTTGGTTAGTAGATCTAATATACTTCATTAGATTTGAGCTAACTAGCGTATTTCTGGGAGACGCAGTAAGGTTGGCTTGTGAAAGGACGCAGCATTGATAGCGGGATGTATATATATATATATATATATATACATCCACATATCATTATTGCGTCCATCAATTGCCCTTTTCCATGTATTTCTATGCTGCCGCTACCTCAGAATATGTTACAACGTTGCCAAATTTACGGACGCAATAAGGACGCAACATGAAAAGTTGAGTTTAGATATACGCCTTGATGTATATTACTCTAGCGGATTATATATATATATATATATAATCCGCTAGAGTAATATACATCAAGGCGTATATCTAAACTCAACTTTTCATGTTGCGTCCTTATTGCGTCCGTAAATTTGGCAACGTTGTAACATATTCTGAGGTAGCGGCAGCATAGAAATACATGGAAAAGGGCAATTGATGGACGCAATAATGATATGTGGATGTATATATATATATATATATATATATATATATATATATACATCCCGCTATCAATGCTGCGTCCTTTCACAAGCCAACCTTACTGCGTCTCCCAGAAATACGCTAGTTAGCTCAAATCTAATGAAGTATATTGGATCTACTAACCAAATTCAGTTAATATCTGGTTTTAGAATTGTAATAACTCAAGAAACAAAAAAGTTTAATATACAGGACAATACTGCGTCCTTTCAAAAACAGCACGTTATTGGGGCCGAGAATAATTTCATTCTTCTTCAATACAATGCTGCATCCGAGATGACTACTTTTTGTGAAACTTAGCATATTACTGCGTCCGGCGCGGTTGACATATTTACCCTAATAATTTTATTGCACTTGTAGTAGAACAAATCGATAGCCGTCAGTTATTTCTAAATGTCAGTAAAATTCGAAATATGATTTTTCTGTCGATTATTATTTTAGGATCAGTTTTTCAATTGTGCACTAAAAGTAGCCTCAAATTTGCAATATAAAATGCTGAATTTAGGAGATCAATGGAATTTTGGTTAGATGTTCATTTTTATTTACTCCTTCACTAAGCGATGAGTTCACCTTAGAATAGAAGGGAGGGCATATGCTTCTTGCTTTTGCTTTTTGCACATATGATAAGTGTTTTAGTCTTGAAAGTTGAAAAACACATTTCTTGAAGTACAAATGTGTTGGATAATAAATGCCTTCGGATTTACTATTTTGTAATGAACAATGTTAAAAAAGGGCTTTTTTGACCCATCCATGGTAAAGTGTGGAAGCTATCTTTTTTTTACTAATTTTGGGCTGCTGAAAACGAATTCTCACCCGTTTTAACGAAAAGTCTCGGGAACACATTAAAAAACAACCCCTATTTGGGTGCCATAAAGTGAAGATTCTCATTTTCCAAACCAAAAGTCATTTAAATAATTGAAGAATTTTTAATATAAAAAACAATATTTCCTGGATAGTGATATGCACACCGTACACCCCAACCCCAAGAGTGTGAGAAATATTCAGGGATGAAAAATATTCATCCGAATTGATTAAATCACCTTAGTATGATAAAAAGACAAAATCCACCACCTTAATTGGTGGGGATGGGTGTAAGAGTATTCAGAAGTAATCACATTATAATAGCCTTTTAATAAGGAATTTTGCTTTTTTTTTTTTAAATAAATAAATAATCGTATATTATATATTGTAACTTACACCGTTCTTATGGCTGGTGAAAGGTGAGGGGAACGCGAGGGAGAGCCCTTTTTTGGCCCATTCACGGTAAAGTGTAGAAATCATCTTTTTACTAGTTTTGGGGTGCTGAATACGAATCTGTCATTCGATTTGGCTAAAAACATCGGGAAGACAGTAAAAAATAACTCTTATTTGGGGGGTGGCATTGAAATTGATATTATAGCTTGCAACAAAAAGTTATTCTTTAGTGCAGGAAATTCTTTCAAGATACTCAGTTTCATTAGGTAGGTAATGAAAGAAGCAAAAATTCTAAATTCACCATCCCTCCCCCTCGTTTCCCTCACCCTTCACCACCCCAAGAACGGTGTATATTTACAATATTACTCCTTGTTAAATGGCTATTATCAGGTTATTATTACTTCTGAATACTCTTACACCCATCCCCACCAATCAAGGTGGTGGATTTTATCTTTTAAGAGTTTTTATTGGTTTTAATTGCAAAAGAAATCCCTAATCACCCAATTTGATGTTTTTCTATCATAATGAGGTGATTTAGTCAATTCAGATGAATATTTCTCACCTCTGAATATTTCTCATATTTTTGAGGTTGGGGTGTAAGGTGTGCGTATCACTATTCAGAAAATATTACTTGTTTTTAAATTAAAAAATTCTTTAATTATTTAAATGACTTTGGGTTGGGAACATGAGAACCTTCACTTTATGGCGCCAAAATAAGCTTTTAATATGCTCCCTAGACTGGCAAAACTGGCAACGGGTTCGTTTTCAACACCCCAAAATTAGTAAAAAAAGATGGCTTCAACACTTTACCGCGTTAGAATTTTTAAAAACTGTTTTTATGAAGATAAAAGTTTTTGTACTCATATTTAATACCAATTTAATTAATTAATTTAATTTAATTCTTTTCTAAACCAGAAACCAAATATTATTGGGAAAAGAGGGGATTTATTTTCTATATATCTACAGTTTCAACTAAGGATGTTGAACTTCTTGTAAATAAATTAAAGTCTTCAAACTCTAATGGTCATGATATTTCTAATAATTTGGATAAAAAATGCAAATATGCGATAAGCGGTCCATTTCTATAGAGAAAGCCATATTTTCCAGTAAATTTAAAAGAGCCATAGTATCTTCATTATACCAGAAGGGAGATCCAAATGACTATAATAATAATTATGAAGCCATTAGTCTACTATGTAGAATTTCTAAAATTTTAGAACTCCATCTCAAGGAGCAATTATCAGATTTTTTACATCGAAATATGTTACTGCCTCCTGCTGAACATGGTTTCACTACAAACAAAAGCAACAAGTCTGCGTTGTGTGATTTTCATCACAAAATCATTAAAGCTTTAGACAACAAGAAATCAGTTGTGGGTCTTTTCGAAGATTTCTCACAAGCTTTTGATTTGGTAGACCATCAGCTGCTTAAGACCAAACTAGCACTATACGGTATTCGACTTACAAATATTTTCCTCCTATTTAGACAACAGGACACAAATTGTAAAAATGGTCGGTGGAATTGAAAGTAATGTTTGTGATATTACACAAGGAGTTCCACAGGGGTCAATTTTGAGATCACTTATATATAATATTTACTAATTATCTGGTCAGCCATCAACAAAAGATACCAAATGTTCATGTGATCTGTTATGCTGATGATACAAACATTCTAGTTACCGGCAACAACGTAATTGAAGAAAAAAAAACAATGAAAGATTTTATCAAGAAATCATACATTGGTCTCAAAATAATAACCTAATTCTAAATAAAACAAAGACAGTTTCAATACAATTTTCATTGAATAATAATTCCGAGAGCTTAACACTTTTTAACGGTACTGACTGGGAAATAAAAACTTGTTGAAAATTTTTAGCTCAAATAGCAATTTAATTCGCTAATTTCTAATCACGTGTGCTGAAACAACCAATCAGAACAAAATTACACTGATAAGATCCCTTAGGGACGTTTTCACTTATATTATCCAGTTTGACAGTTCAATAACACAGGTCATGAATGTTGTTGTGCAGCTGTCATTTCAGAAGTAATTTTTCGCGCTGAATCCGAATCTGGCCTCAGAATTGGCCCATCATGTCAGGATTTTGAAATATTTGAGATTACTTTTTTAGCAAGTTTTGAAGTTGTCTAGAACCCAAAAAATTTTTCAGCGTATTTCTAATAAATATATCATTTAGTAACATCCTTCCTCTTTAATATAAGCTTTCGAATGGTCATCTATGATGTTTCCTCGAAAAGTTATAGCCATTTTAAGGTGACATGAATTTGAAACCATGTTCCCTACAACCCAACAATCTTAACGAAACGACTCTAAACGAATCAAATTTAACACAACAATAGGAATAACCCAACATTCTTAAATCAAAGTTTGGTTAAAATTGAGGATCATGGTACGCATGGTACTCGGGGAAACATACTACGCATCCATTTTACTCAAGGAAACCCACTGCACATCTATAATACTCGTGGAAACCCACTGTGCATTCATGGTACACGGAGAAACCTACTGCGCATTCATTGCGCACTCAAGGAAACCTTCTACTCATCCATAGTACTCGGGGAAACCCACTGCGCATACATTGCACTCGAGGAAATCCACTGCGCATCCATTGTACTCGAGGAAACCCACTGCGCATCTATAGTACTCGGGGAAACCCATTGCATATCGCAATTTGATAACAATCCATTATTCTTACTCATGTCTAACAGATTCTAATAAAAAGTATTTATGCCAAATTTCATGATTCTGGGTTTAACCGTTTCCGGAAGGCTTAAAAAACCTCCCCCTCCCCGTTCACCTGTTCGGAGGTCTCTTTTTGAAAACCGTCAAATACGTGCGTGTCTTCTTATTTTCTCAGAAGTGTCCATCGCTCGAATAATCACGTTTCTGACTTACGCGATTTCAAAAAGTGAAAATCGAAATTTCGTCTTAACACGATCTAATAGATTTTAACAAAAAATATGTCTGCCAAATTTCATGCATCATGCATCTAACCGTTTCTGGAAAAACCTAAAATTTCAACCTCCCTTTTTATCAAACAAAAAGGTATAATAATGGTTCTATTTGTAGTTATTAGACTTATAATAAACCACACTATTTGATGAACTTGTATATTATTCAACGAGCGGTAATGTAGGTAATAACTCACGCAAATGAAGTTTACAGCTTGAGCCACAGGCAAGTGCTGTAATTCATCAAGTGGGTTATTACCATTACCGCAAGTTGAATACTATACTTTATCTACGATTATAACAATAAATATTAAATTGAGAAAATTTCGTTTTAATTAGGTACTCAGTTTGTTTATTAATAAAATTAACTGTAAAATTTAACTTAACTTAATTTAAGGATTTCTCTCGGACAGAGCCACACCTTCGTGAAGCGCGTTATGTCGATTGGATAGGCTAGGGCATGAAGATACAGATGATTGGCACTATCACCTAGTGATTTATAATAACTCACTCATTATAACTCACGCTATTTGTTTATGGATACTATAAATTGTTCAAAACGTTGCCAAATTTACGGACGCAATAAGGACGCAACAAGAAAAGTTGAGTTTAGATATACGCCTTGATGTATATTACTCTAGCGGATTTTGCTTGAACTAAAATGTATATTTCACTTTCATTTACGAATAATACTGCGTCCAGTAAACTGATATATTTTCGCGCCATTCTTGGTTATTTGTAAAGATATTCAAATAAAAATTACATGTATCGATTGGTAATGTCGCGTTCTACCGACTGAAGTCACCCGTAGCTAAAAAAGGCGGTTGATTCAGAATTAACTGTGAATTACATTACTGCGTCCGATATTCGGACGCAATAATGATAAGAGGATGTATATATATATATATATATATATATATACATGCATTTACTTACGTATGTACTTATACACCTCCGAATGTTATACGGTTAGGTGGTGTTTGCCTCCGATTTTACGAGTTCGCCTCCCTATTTCGGAGGCGGAGACGTTTTGTGTTGTTTTCATCGCGAATGTCTTGATAATTAGTAAATTCATGACTCGTTATTATCAATAATGATCAGCTTTATTGGTGCACATATAAGATTATGACAAAACAGAGATAGAGAGATAGAAGCATTTAACGACACTTTTCTTGGAGGCGGAAAATACCTATAAACATATGTAAACATACACCATAGTCCACTACATTTTTTACCAGATGGCGCTGCTGTTTTAAACATTTGATGTATATAGGTATTAAATGCTTCCTTACAGTAAAGTAGAGATATCGCCTCATAAACTTGGCAACAGAGTAAAGAGGCATACTATTCCTATATACATCTGTAGATATGGTAACTAAAATCATTTTACTAAAAATATAAATAACTTTTATACACAGAAATAATACTTTCTAGAGATCAATGGGTTTTTAAAATTTTTTCAATTTGAGAATAAAAAAACGTTTGTTCAGAAACAAATATTTTTGTACTCCTTTATAGCTTAGAGCAAATTAAAAAAAAGTCTTTACCTTATTAAAATTGTATTTATTTAACAGGACACGAACATTCCTTAACGTAACTAATTGCCCTTAATCCACTGTTTTCACTACCGCTGGCCTTATATAATAAAAGTAAAAAGAAAATTAGAAGACGATTTTCACGGTGGGGGGGAAGGGGGGTGCTAAAAAGCAGAAAATAAAAGAATAATAACACAAGTCAACATTTAGTTTAAAAAAATACATAGGACTCTACCTAGGTACCCAGGAGTTTTTGGGGTCGCTGATTCCGATGCCGAGGTCGGTTACGCTCTATCACGTCAGGTTCAAGGACATCTGACGGTCAAACTAAGAAAAGGTGGTTGAAAAAATCTGAGAAAATTCACACATAGGTTCTTGGGGTCGCTGAGTCCGAATTCGGTGTTCGCTTACCCTTAGAAGGCATCCGGAGGTCATTTTAAGGTTAATTTGATAAAAACGGAGAGAAAGCTGTTAAAAAATCTGAAAAAATTTACATATAGGTTTTTTGGGTCGCTGAGTCTGTATCCGATGCCGGTTGACCTTTATCACGTCAGTTTCAAGGTCACTTGAAGGTCAAACTAAGAAAAGGTGGTTGAAAAAATCTGAAAAAATTCACGCATAGATTTTTGGGGTCGCTGAGTCCGAATCCGGTGTTCGCTTACCCTTAAAAGGCATCCGGAGGTCATTTCAAGGTTAATTTGAGAAAACAGAGGAGAAGCTGTCAAAAAATCTGAAAAAATTTATATACAGGTTTTTGGGTCGCTGAGTCTGCATTCGATGTCGGTAGACCTCTACCACGTCAGATTCAAGGTCATTTGAAGGTTAAAGTAAGAAAAGGTGGTTGAAAGAATCTGAAAAAATTCACACAGGTTTTTCGGGTCGCTGAGTCCGAATCCGGTGTTCGCTTACCCTTAAAAAAAAGGCATCCAGAGGTCATTTCAAGGTCATTCTGAGGTCATTTCAAGCCGGCATTCGTCCGCCAGCTTTAGCTGCACATGACGATTCTTCGGTTACCTCAGTGCAAATATATTTAACTCAATGAATCACATACTTATTTTCTTCTGTGAAAGGATGGCCTTTAGGTATAGTTGCAGAAGCAGAGCGAACATGCAAGTAGAGAGTACCGATAGATGGGGCATGCCCACCGCAGGTGAGTTGGGGCAGAAGTTCGGCGCGAATCACGGGCGTTGGCTTCACTCACTTGGAACTCAATGCTCAATCCTGTCAGGATCAAAGTAATTTAATGGTTTTTTGAGTCAGACAAACTGACAAGGAGGCAGATAGACTGTCAGATAGAAACATTTAGTCATTCAGTCAGACAAGAAGATAGACAGAATTACCGACAGAAAGGCAGGATGTCAAATAGATGGACAGAGAGAAAATGCAGGCGGATGATAAATACAGACTAACAAGCAAACAAACAGGTGTGCAGGTATAAAGGCAGACAGATAAACAGAAAATAAGTAGGCAGGTGAGCATTCGTATAATTTTTTTTCACCTCCTATTCTTACTTTAACCTTCAAACGACCTTGAACATGAGGTGATAAAGGTCAACCGACATCGGATTCGGACTCAGCGACCCCAAAAAACATATGTGTGATTTTTTTTAGATTTTTTCAAAAACCTTTTCTTAGTTTGACCTTCAAATGACCTTGAACCTGACGTGATCTCGGCAACGGAATCAGCGACCCCAATAACCCCTGGGTACCTAGGTAGATTCCGGTGTATTTTTTCAAACTAAATGTTGACCAGTGTAATCTTCCACCCTCCAAAGATATTTTAAAAACTTAGATTATTCTGAAGCAGAAATGTAAATATTTCCCTCTAGCAAGAAATAAAAATGTTTTAAAAAGCATTCGAGACCAAAACTCTAGAATATATTTGCTGGTTAATCATAAATTTTGCTACTAATTAATGATAGTTTATTGGAGTCATCTCGAATGTTTTTCAAACATTTTTTAAACATTTCAAAAATTTTTGTCTTGCTGGAGGGAAATATTTACATTTTTGCTCCAAAATGATTAAGTTTTGAACAAGTATATCATCTCTTTGAAATATTTTATATTATTTTCTGCTTTTCTGCATTCCGTTGTTTCCAAGTTTTCTCATCGCCAAACATGAATTTGGAGAAATACTCTGTAAGAATGTTGACGTAATGCCTCGGATGTTGCTGGCAGTCTTGGTAGAATGCCGGTAGTACTAGATTGGCCGACTAACTTATTGAAGATAATGAATCTTTGATGATTCAAAGATGTCTCTTTTTTGGGGGCTTTGTATACTGCTAGCGCGAATTTCTCTCCAGCACTTGTAATTTCTTTTTTCGTTGAGCTACGGTTGTTGAATATACGGACAACCCTTTCGAGATCTTTTCTTTTATTGACGCATTCCACCGTTTGCACTTCTCCTTTACCAAAGAAAGCTGAAGTGTTATCGCATCCACTGAACGTGTGGTTATACAGCTTTTTAAAACTTCCGAGGACTGCAAGTCACGAGAACTGTAATCTTTATTTTTTATTTTTCTCTGAGCCTCTCTTAAGAACCGGATATCTTTATCTTTAAGTGCGAGAGCGATAATCAATGCGAGAAGATCAATACCCACACAACGCATGGCTGTCCGAGGGACGTACTATGGCAAATCCCATTTAGTATTTGGGCTTGCCTGTGGACATCCTAATATCCCAGTTTGTATGCTTTTCGGCACTCTTTTGGTCATCCCAATGTCACAACTCAGTATCAGATAAAAAGTAGTACGAGGGATCTCCTGAAGAATATACCGGCGCTTGTACTAGGGACATACCAGGACATCCTGGGATATTTCGGGATGTCCTACGTATTACGAATAGGCTGAATACTGAAATGTCCCACGATATCCTACGGACTGCAAATAGATATCCACACTCAACTTAATTTTTCTGTTTCTTGGTGGAATTCTCTGCCACATGTTTTCTTCTAAAAGAATGTCCATAAAATCAACAAAACAATACAATTATCCAGTATTTTACTGGAAAATAAGCCCTACGCCTGTGATTTTTACGTTATAGGAACGTAAAGGTTATTTTCGAGTAAAATACTGGATAATTGCATTATTTTGTAGATTTTACGAACATTGTTTTAGAAGAAAACATGTGGCAAAGGATCCCACCAAGAAACATAAAAATTAAGAGAATGTCACAACTACCATTTAGACAATAATGTTGTACTTAAATTTTAAAAAAATTGTATTGTAAAAATTTTTATAATAATATAATAATAATAATATGCACAGTTTTGAAATATTTTTTCCTTATAACTTATAGTAGATTCTTTATAATTTCCTTATAACTTATACGTAGATTCTTGGGTTTCTGGTCAGTTAAAAAATAAAATATTATTTTCTTACGATTCGGTTTATTAACCATCGTCAAAGACACTACAATTTTATAAAGAAACAGAAATATTTTGTATGTATGGAATTAAATGCTAAATAATAATATTTTAATAATAAAAATAAGCTAAACACATTAAATATTTAAAAACATTTGTAATGTTAAAAAGCAAACTTCTTAGAAAAATGTAAAATAAATACCTATATTATTTTTGCAAATTTAATAATAGCCGAACGTGAATTTTTAGGATTCTCTATTCTCTTCTTTGCCTCGCTTCTCTCTTTTGCACTTGTCGGATAATCTTTTAACAGCTTCTCTGTTTCGTTTTCCATAATATACTCATTCATGGGTGCAGCTAAAATAAACGTAGTTATTATTATTTGAACCACTATTATTAACAAAATATATGAAAATTGGGAAAGATAAAAATAACAGAAATTATTGAAGGATAGCACTCAGTTAATAATAATAATTTACCGAATTATAAATTAAAATCCATAAAGTACACTCTGGCAAATAGAATTTCAAGATAAAAGATTGTAATAGGTCTCTGTATTTTCATGCAGTCTGTCCACCTGTGTTAGGTCTGATATTGTATCATATCTTTCTTTAAAAGTGTAATAAAAGTTTCAAATAATTAATTATCTTAAAGCACAATATTTACTTATTATTTTCATCCACAGTTGCTAGTTGGTTTTAAAATTATTAACTAAGTAGGCACATTATTTGTCGTCATTCTCAAATTCAGTTTCATCAGGTTTGTTGTCACCTGTGACAATAATTAGAGAATATTAATACTTTCACGTGATTCACATTTTCTCTCCAAGCTGATTTCAGTATTCAATTCTTGAGCCAAATTAATATTTTATTTTGTAAGTTTCTCAGTGATTGTAAAATACGGGAATTTGTATAAATTCTCATTTTTGTAGCTTCCTTTGGTATTCTGAAAGTATGAAAAATCTTATTAAATTTTCGTGGTTTCGAACACGACATTAATAACTAATTAAATATTCAATAATAATCAAATAAGTTTTTCATAACATGAAGTTTAATAGGTTATGTTATATTTTTATACATTTATACTCACTTTTTATAGTCTGGAATGAAGACACTTCAATAAAGCTGAACCAAACAGATAAAACACAAAGATACAACTTTAAATTATTTCATACAGCCACTAACAACAATTATTAAGTATTTAAATATTTGAAAAATAAAAACTAATAAAGCGTGGTTGCAGTGTGTTTGGTTTGGGCACTGAGTTTAGGGTATTTGTTTTGGTCAGTGTGGCCTGCCGGAAATCGAAATGGCGCTTTATTTAAATATATTAGAGACCTAATATGTATTGGGGTGCACTTTAAGGAGACTTAGGGCTCTTCATCAGATATCCGTTCTTAATCCAGATGTTATTCGACATAGTTAATGCCAAAATGGAACCTATTCAGGATAGCTCATTGACGTCCATAAAAGGATATCCTGGGACGTATTAAAATGGGCTGTCTTGAGGACGTCTTAAAATAGGATGTCCTAAAAGGTACATCCGTTTCTCTATTTATTTTACGTACTGGTATATCCAAGTACGTCAATTTGTCATCCTATATCCCGAATGTGCTGTGTGGGTATCTTGTCCGAGGATGAACACTGTATCGTTTTCATGAGATTCGTTTAAGGCGGTTTGAACTATGAGTACGTAAGCGTCGTCTACAGTAGTAATTGTTTTGATTCCCTCGTTTTTAAGTCTCTCCACCAATTGCGAAATAAACCGTTCCTTTTTGTGAGATTGTTTATCATTTTATTTTGCGTTTCAGTCAGTGGCGTGTTCTCATGAAAAATAATTTCCGGTGAAATGCGTTTCAAAAGTCGCTGCTGTCTTTCGATGCTCTTCATACTGCAGGCATTGTCAGCATATCCGTCAAACACTACAGTCACTTTTTGGCCGTAATGTTTACGAATAAAGCTGCTTCGGCCATACTATACGATGAATCAAATTGCCGCCATCAACAATGAACTGACAATAGGAAAAATCTATTGGCCTCTCTCGTACAGCATTGAAAATATCATACAGACGATTTCTTACTTTTCCTCATTAACTTTTTCATCGAAGAGAAGGAGTGGAATTGAAGCAAGCTCGAAGTTGAAATATGACTCCAAATCTTCTTTTGAATGAACAGTACAGATTATCCTCTAATATAATTGCAAAGAAGGGGAAAATACATAAACTACTTGCGACAAAACCGTCTATATATGCATCTAATAGAGAAAATTCTGCTCAATAAATTCATTCCTGAGCATTTTTCTCGTTAAAGTAACCGGTTTTAAGATATTCGGAGTCAAACTTGGAATAGGATGGATTTTTACCTCTGCGCCCCAAACTACCTCTCTGTTCGGACGCTGTTAACGCGAAATAGCTGAGGATAAGCTACAAGATTAATAGTACATTTTTTATGCAGAATTTAATGCGACAATTTTCTTTATTTCCTATAGTTTTACTTCCACATCCAATGGAAGTATAGTAACGACAAAAAAATTTTAAAAAATTTTTATTGTTCAAATAGGCTTAGAATGTCACGAAACGTCGAGATTTTAAGTTTGAGCGAAAAAAAAATTTCTGTCTGTCGGTCTGTCTGTAACTTTTTTGTGCGCACGTTTACTCTGGAACCGTTTGAGATATTAACTTGAAATTTGGTACACATATGTTACTTTAACGAGATTTAGAACTAGATTATATTTTCATCTTATTCCGTCGAAAGGTCGGGGGTAAATTGGGTTAAATTTGGGGTAAATAGGTAAATCAAGCGGGTAAGAGTCCATAAAATTGGTACTCAGTACATACAAGAGAAGATAAGGTCTCAAAAAAATTTTGGCATTAGCCACCCCCATTACCACCCCCACCCCATTATTAAAGGGGATGAAAAAAAAAATGTGATTTAGTGTGTGTACAAGAACCAGAAACCTCAAAATATTTTTTTATTTCATCCGCCCCCACTACCACCCCCACTACCACCCCCTATCACCACCCCCACCCCGCTACCGATGTGGGGTATCGTTTTATGGGATTTTCGGGTAGAGGATTTCAAATATTATATTATTAAAGTTCCATAAACAATTATTTCCACATACAAACTTTTTTCGTTGTGAGTGACTTGGATAAAAAATCTGGATGTGGAAGTAGTGATTCCTTGGGCAGCGTTTTTTTGTCTTTCGACGAACGGTTTACAAGATAAAAGTGAAAAACCAGCGTTAAGTCTCCGTAATATGGCCGAAGCAGCTCTATTCATAATCATTACGGACGTTCCACCCCTAAATTGGGGGGAACTTTTCGGGTATCTATTTCTAGATTACGCATCCCAAATATTATTACTTTATAAATTATTTCTTCTAAAATATCTAATTTACGTGGACTAATATGTAACAATTGTGTTACAAAATTAAACTGATTCAGTGGTGTCTTTTGAAAAACATATTAAATAGTAATAATGATTCCCTTAAGAACATATTTTGAATTACATACATTATTCTACAATAGATATTTAGCGTGAACGGCTCATTTTAAAACATTATCGGGTAAAACACCAACGTAATCTGATAGAGTACTACTTACACAATATTAATCATCATAATAACAAACGCACACAGTTGCATAGCGCAACTAATTGCGCAAGCGCTAAAGCATTTTACACTATAGAAGTCTGGCAACCTCGAAGGAGGCAAACTCTACCGTTATGTATAACAGTTTTAAATACATTGAGTCAGAGGGGTACTATTTATATAACGAGGTGTAAACATACCAATCGTATGAACAAAAAAATGTATGTAAAAAAAGATAAAAATCCTTTCCCCTCTCCGCGTGCCCTTGGTAAGTGAAATTGGGCGGTTATGTATATGTAAACAGAACTAATCTATCCATATTATTTCTAGTGGAGGTGCGGGCGCCACAAATTTGTAAGGAGGCGGACACGATACAAATGCACATATATATATATATATACATTCTCTTATCATTATTGCGTCCGAATATCTGACGCAGTAATATAATTCACAGTTAATTTTGAATCAACCGCCTTTTTAGCTACGGGTGACTTCAGTTGGTAGAACGCGACATTACCAATCGATACATGTGATTTTTATTATTTTTATTTGAATATCTTTACAAATAACCAAGAATGGCGCGAAAATATATCAGTTTACTGGACGCAGTATTATTCGTAAATGAAAGTGAAATATACATTTTAGTTCAAGCAAAATCCGCTAGAGTAATATGCATCAAGGCGTATATCTAAACTCAACTTTTCATGTTGCGTCCTTATTGCGTCCGTAAATTTGGCAACGTTGTAACACATTCTGAGGTAGCAGCAGCCTAGAGATAAATGGAAAAGAGCAATTGATGGACGCAATAATATGTGGATGAGTATATATATATATATATATATATATATATATATATATATATATATATATATATATATATATATATATATATATATATATATATATATATATATATATATATATATATATATAAGGTATCAGTTGGCATCAAACCTAATAACGTTCTCACTTAGCATCCACCAGTATACACATTGATATACACAAAATTTGTTTAAAGGCTAAGTTAGCATCCTACCTATTTTACGGTTTAATTGGCGTTCTTATGAATACTTTAATCGATGAGTAAAATGACACCCGAATATAAAAATTACAGGTTTAATTGACTTCCGGCGGCGTTGTCAGATGTATGCTATGCAGCTTTATCGTAATTGCCTAGAAGGATATTATTACAATCTGCAGTCTGTCGACGTATAAGTAAATAAGGAAATCTGAACATTTTTTAATTAAAATTTCATCCTGTGAAAATACTAATTTGTCACAATTTAAGTTTCGAAAGATGAATTTCGCGTAAAATTGAATTACTTTTTATTTACTTATAATTGTTATAAAACATATTCTTTATAGGATTTGGCAAACAGTAGAAAAAACAATCTGTGTGAACTAAAAAGAAAAACTATCTGCAAAGATTGGAAATTAATTTTATAGATAGTTTTTCTTTTTAGTTCTCACAGATAGTTTTTTCTGCTATTTGTCAAATTCTATGAAGTTCGTCTTGGAAATTTACAAAAAAGTTATTTCCCTCTAGTAATGTGCTTTTTTGTACGAGATAGGACAGAATGTTGTAAAGAAATATTATTAAAAAAAATAAAACTGAATTTGTTAAAATTTTGCTCACTTGCAAAGTGACCCTATAAGGGTAAAGTTGGAGTATCACGCATTTTTAACGTTTATTATTATTTATTTGACTTCTCTTTTACACAAATTATTAATAATTAATCACATTCTAGATTGTGTTAATATTTTAATGCTTTTCAAATTGTTTGGACAATTATAATTTATTCAAAAAATTATATTTTGCTATAAATTTGTAACATTTCCAACTTTTTTAAATTTCACAATAGTTCAAATAATGCGAATTAATAATTATTTTTTCAATTACACCCTCATGGGAACTATTGGGCCTCAAAATAACCCCATAAGGACAAAAGTATAGTATCATGTATTTTTAGCATTTATTGTTATTTATTTGCGACTCTTTTGCAGAAATTATTTTTAATTGGTCTCAAAAATGTTCTTTATTTTAAATGTGAGCAGAAAGTCGATGAAAAGTTCTAAATTTTTTAAAACCTGCGACACTCTAGCTCTATTCTGAAGAAAGTTGGCAATAAACAGTAATAAGTTGTTTAAATAATTTGCAGGTTTCATTAGCAAACTCTTAATAAACAAAATTGTGAAACTAAAAAAAGATGGAAATGCTACAAATTTGTAACAAAAACGTAATTGCTTAAATAAATTATAATTGTTTAAGTGAATTAAAATTGTTTAAACAATTTGAAAAACCTTAAAATATTAAGACAAACTGAAATGTGACTAATTAAAAACTATTTCTATAAAAAAAATCTCAAATAAACAATACTCATCCTGAACAATTCTTTCTAAGATACTGTCCTACAGAAAAAGTACTTTATAAATGAGATAAATCACTTTTTTTTTGATAAATTTCCAAGACATAAGATTTCTCGAAATTAAAATTCTGTCAATCAATTTCTACCACAGGTTGAACCAAAAAAATAAATTGCTCATTTAATCATGCGTCGCTCCCTGGCACACTGTATATGCTTTCTTAGAAAATGTAAGGCTCTTATTGAAAAAAAAGAACGATTTGCAGATAAAGAACTTTTTAATTAAATTAAAAAATTATGCTGAAATCCATGACAACTTTTCTTCGATATGAATTTTTCAAAAACCGTCGATGAAAAGTGGTCGCTATAAGATACAAAATTAAAAATCGTCAATTTCATTTTTTGGAAGTTCATATACAAGGTCTAAATACATTACAAAAAATTATGTATTTTAAAAAAACGTTTTTTTATTATACGTTAAGAACGTCAAAAACGAGAAATTGGAGATTTTTAAATTTTTAAAACATAATAACATTGAAAATATCAACTTTACGAAAAAATTTATCGAACATTTCTTATTGGAAATAGAGATAAAAAAATATTTAAAAATATTGTTTCATTGAAAAAATGTAATATTTCCCTTCGTTATAAACAAAATTGTTTTAAACAATATCAGACTGGGTTACCGTCTGGTAACCTGGATGTTCATAATCAGTAGTGTCTCCAGAACTGATTCCAACAAATAAACTGCGTCCGAAATGTATTCGAAACTCATACGCCCATACTGCCTGCTATATAACTAGACCTCCCAATTTTATAGACCGTTAACAACTTCGTAAAAAAATGAAAATCGGCAAAGGGACCACGGTGCTTCATTTCTACAAAAATACTTTTGAAAAGTCAAAAACCTAAACCACATTCCAATTTACAAAAATATAAATGACTAAGTTTTAAAATCTAAAAAGTAAATAACAGGGCAAGCTTTACTTGAAAACGTTTTATTGTAGAAAAAATGAATACAACAATAATATTTAGCATTTATGCTAAACATACATATTTCAAACCAAAATAATACAATAATGGTAAAATGAAACAAAAACCGAACATCAACTCTTAAAAGGAAATTAATTTTCTCTGTCTATATAATCCCAGGATTATGTTATGTGTACTAACACATTATAATGTAGGCAAATTAGCATTCTGACTAAATAGTTTACCGAATGAATGGATTTTCAGGAAACCTTGTGGATTCTGTTCATTTTAAAGTCTAGATCAAACTTCAAAAAATAAATTTGGCCGCTATTATTGCCCCGCAATTGTTATAAACAATAATTTTGTTGCTAATTTGTTAACTAGTAAAATTGAGGTAAAACAAAATGCCTTTTTAGATAATTTTATGAAAAATGACAACTTTTTACTCTTGTAAAATTTTCGAAAAAATGCGCATTTTCCGAAATATAGCGGTTTGAAAATAATTCAAAACTACAATTTTTAGAATTACATCGAATAAAGCGGCTTTGAGATTATAACACATATTCAATTTTTTTTTACTCTCTTAATTTTTGTCGCGGAAAGGAAAACAAATCTAAGCTGAACAGTTATTCTTTTATGTCTATGTACACAGCTTTGTAACTTTTAATTTTACTGATACAATAAAAAAAAAATTCGTAATTAGGATTTGAACCAGAGACGTTCGCATTCTGGAAAAAAAGTGCTGGTCGTCTTACACACTGAACTATCTTACGACTGAAGCATGATCTGTAAAACCATGACCTAACCTTTAGAGCTATTTGGCGATTTTCGGATCTCTAACATAATCGCTAAAAGGGCCTCTATTTTTTTAACAATTGTGCTTCTGGATTGTTTTCAGCTAGCTGAGACTAATATTATTGAAAAATAAAAAGTCCAAATTTAAGAATATATATCAATTTGCTTGTTTATAAGCGACTGAGATGCAAACACTGACGTATCTCGGCCCCAAATGCAAGTAGATTATTATTTTTAGATATTTCATCTATTTTCATTAGCTGTTCTTGGTTTGATAAAAAATCCACAGTTATTTGAAAATGTTTATAACTATAATTTTGAAAATTAAAAACAGATTTTAAAAAATGGTCTAAATGATGATACATTTTTTTAATACCATTGTAAAATACATGTAAAAAACTACATTTTGAAAATTAAATGTTCTACGAATCGATGATCTTAAGCAAAAAGCGATTAAAATTTCGAAATCTTTTTTATTTTTAGCCGCTTGAATAAATATTTTATGCTAAAATTTGGCACGAAGGTTTAGTTCAATAAAGGGCATAGTCCCACCAACTTTCGTAAAAATGGATTCGTTATACTTTTTAAATTGTCAAAAAAGGCAATTTTTGGTAGTTTTTATTTTCTTACAAACTAACAAATTATCAGAAAGTTTTTTCATAGCCATTCCTATTTTTATTTTTGCGATACGATTATTAGGGCCGAAGATAATAAAGAAAAGAGCAGAAAATTTCAGCGTTGAAAAATAAATTGTTAAAATTTTACGCTGGTCCGATTTAATTAAAAACTTCTCGGTGGCACTTATTATATCTACAACAAATTAAAATAATAAAATCGCTGCAGAGAGAGAATTCCTTATTCGCCTATTTTGTTACGTAATTTGACTTCACTATATATGATTTAAAATGTTAACATATTTAAAAATTAATTAAATAACTAAAAAATCAGAACGTGAAAAATTTATAATACTGTACATTACAGCAAATTGAGAAAATAATTACATATTTAAAATAACTAACTATAAAAGCCCATTGTAGTGTCTGACCGACAGATGTTAGGGTAAGTGGACACTTTCTAAGAAAATCGCGCCAAAAGTCTTTTACCTGTTAAATGGTTAAATGTTACGAAATGTTAAAATCTACTATTAAATCTTTAGGGATTGGCAATTTTTGATTACTTATTAATTGTTTGTTCATTTTGTTTTTTAACTGATTTGAGAATATTACTTTGCGAATTTTTCGATATCGGTATCTACACTATAATTACGTCTTATTTGATTATGTTTTTATGTGTTTGATAAAAGAGATTACTTCGCACAGGTATCTTTAAAAAAATTCGCTGAAGTTAGTTCTAGAATTTAATAAATAGAGAAATGGTTTCAAACTAAAATTCCTTACTTTACAGTAGTAACTAGAGATTTTAATTTAGAAATATTGTCATATGGATTAAATTTCGTTTTTTACTTCCCTCGCTAACCGAAGGGAAGTAGGGTATTGTAATCGTAAAAAAATTACCCCCCGATATTTCTTCGGATTTTCGCATTTCAGACTATGCAGATTACGAAAATTAAAGCCATTTGATTCCATCAGTCTGTCTGTCTGTCTGTCGGTCTGGTGTCTGTCTGTTGGCGCTATATCTACAAAACCATTTGACGCAGAAGAAAAATATTTGGTTGTTAGTTGACGCTATTGTCAACGAAGAATAGTGGACACCTGAAAAAATAATGAAGAAAAAATGTGACGAAAGACAGTAATATTTTGCATGTAGTTAACACAACTGTCAAGGGAAAAAATATGAAAAATATACAGGGTGGTTACCCCAAAAGTAGTAATAAAAAAATGAGACGGAGGACGATATTATTTCACATGCAGATATCACAACTGCCAAGTAAAAAACATTATTATTTGATATGTAGTTATCAGTCGCTATTGCCAGGAAAAAAATCTGATATAGTTTTTATAAGAATAAATATGCAGGGTCGTCTTCCAACAGAAAAAATAATTCATAAATAAAGGATGTCAATCAAAGAGGGAAGAAAGAGTACTTTGAATTTTAATCGTTAGTAGTTTAAAAAGTTCATTAAAGATTTTTTTTTGCTTTTTAAATGATTAATTAAATAGTGTAGATGCCTACATTATTTTCCTTAAAAATAATTTATAACCTAAAAAATTAAACCTTATTGTAAAAAAAAACATTTTATCCATCTATAAGGATACAAAATATTAGAAATTTTTATTGGAAAATAAAGTTTATTCAATTATCTTTCAAATGGGATTTCATTTACCAACCAATTTCATTTACCCTAATTACAGTGTCTTCTGTCAACACCACCTACAGACAAGGCCGACGCACAAAATCGATGAGTCGTCAACACAAGACTGACAGTTTTGGTTGCTTCATAAAAATTTAAACAATTTATGTAGTAATATTAGATTTCTGCTATTTTTCTTATTATCCCGGTCTTTGTCTTCGTATCGCAAATAATAAAAAAAAACAAATTGTGAATAAAAATAGACATAAAAAACTTTCAGATAATTTGTTACCTTGCAAAAAAATAAGCACCATCAAAAATTGCCCTCTGTATAATTTAAGAAATATAATGTAATAGTGCATAAATCTAACGAAAGTGAATTATGCCATTTATGGCTTTATTTTTGAAGTTATGTTCAAATAACTATCATTTTTTTTTATAAAATAATAAAGCTAAAAGCATCTATTCAAATAATGAAGAAAATAAAAATTAAAGATAATTGTATCATCTACAAACAATTTCTTTCTGAAAGTATGTATTTTTACGTAATTGAGAATTACTTTTTCTGCGCTAAAACATTTCATATAAACAATGACTTTTAGTGCAGTGCAATTAGTCGTTATATATAAAAAAGAACGGAACCCAGCTATAGTGAATGGATTTGAACAATTTTTTTTATTGGATTTCTAATGCCATAAAAAAAGTTTACCCATTGAGAATTACCGCAGTTTCGAAAATCCGTAAAAAAAAAATTAAAATTTTTTGGAATCCCAACAAAAATAAATTATCGGAAATTTTAAATATTTATTTTAAGAAAATAATGATTGTTATAGTTTTCTAGGTTGTTTATAAAGAATTTGTAAGAAAATGAAATTTTTTAAAATTAATTTGACAGAAGCTCCAAAAAGCGAAATAAACGAAAGAAACGTTAAATAATAAAAATACATCGAATTTTTTATAGAAAATAATTTATTAATAACTTTTTATTTTTTTTAATTAAAGGTAAAGAGCCCACCTTTCGATTAAAATCAATCCGAAAAGAGCCAGGTTAATAGATCTTATTTTATTTTAGTTTAACATAAAAGATGCGCTGCAGCGGAAACGCCGTCAACGAGAAATTTCGCGGTAAACTTCTATGATAGATGTACTAGGGTCTTAATTCTTTTTTAACTTTAAAGGTAAAGAAGCATACCTTTCGATTAAAATCAGTCCGAAGAGGGCCAGGTTAATAGATTTTATTATACTCTTCGCAAATACGAAAACGAAGAGTATATTGCCTTTGATCGTAAATATCGCTCGCAGACGAAAGATTTTCATATCATGGTGTTAGTGAACAAATTCTGAACAACTTTCAAAATGTGCGTCTGTCCGTCCGTCACGTTTCTTGTAAGCACGATAACTCAAGAAAGAAATATCCGATTGTACTGAAATTTGGACAGTAAATTAGTGTTTTTGAAGAAAATCGATCGGTAAATAAAAATGTTACTAATGATTTAAATTTGAAAAATTTTTTTTTTTTTGATTTTTGATTTTTTAATTGAATAGAAAAATCTGGTGAAATGATATTTCATTTTAAAATCTAAATATTTACATATTTTACAAATATACATTTCATAATGTAATATACAACCATGAAAATATGATTTTAGCTAGTGTCTTATAATGTAAAAATTTACGTTTTTTACGTGTAAGGTGGTGGTGTAGTTCTTACGCTTTTGACTCGGAATCCAAGGGTCCCGGGTTCGAAATCCAAATGGGTATGGTATAGTTTTCTTTTTATTTTTACTTTATTTTACACTGAGTATTTTACCAACTAAGTTCGTACTACAAAATTAAAAATGTCTAAAACTAACATTATTTACAAAAAACTGCGAAGAGAATCCTATAGAATGTGTAACAATTATATAAAAAGTTCAGTGAACAGTACGTTTTTAGCTTGGTTTATTTTTGTTTAACATAAAAAATGCGCTAGCGGTGGAAAAGCCGTCAACGACAATTTCGCGGTAAACTTCTGTTAGATGTACCAGGGACTTAATTTTTTTTTTAAATTAAAGCTAAAGAAACCTATTAAAAGTGGTCTAAAATGGGCCAGGTTATTCAATTATTTAATATTATTTGAGAAATTACGCTCTTGCAATGAGAACGCTGTCGTCTGTTTTGCGTTAAACTTCTATGTTGGATGTACTAGGGACCTAATTACTTCCACGTCCAGTGGAAGTATAGTAACGACAAAAAAATTTTTAAAAATTTTTATTGCCTAAATAGGCTTAAAATGTCATGAATCGTCGAGATTTTAAGTTTGAGCGAAAAAAAATTTCTGTCTGTCGGTCTGTCTGTCCGTAACTTTTTTTTGTGCGCACGTTTACTCTGGAACCGTTTGAGATATTGACTTGAAATTTGGTACACATATGTACTTTAACGAGATCTAGAACTAGATTATATTTTCATCTTGTTCCGTCGAAGGGTTGGGGGGTAAATTGGGGTAAATTTGGGGTAAATGGGTAAATCAAGCAGGTAAGAGTCAATAAAATTGGTATTTAGTATATACAAGAGAAGCTGAGGTCTCAAAAAAATTTTTGGCATTAGCCACCCCCATTACCACCCCCACTTCCTTATTAAAGGGGATGAAAAAAAAATGTGATTTAGTGCATGTACAGGAACCAGAAATCTCAAAATATTTTTTTACTTCATCCGCCCCCCACTACCACCCCCCTATCACCACCCCCACCCCACTACCGATGTGGGGTATCGTTTTATGGGTTTTTGGGGTTGAGGATTTCAAATATAATATTATTAAAGTTCCATAAACAATTATTTCCACATACAAAGTTTTTTCGTTGTGAGTGACTTGGATAGAGAATCTGGATGTGGAAGTAGTGATTCCTTGGGCAGCGGTTTTTTTTTTAAATGAAACCTAAAGAGCCCACCTTTCGATGAAAATCGGCCCGAAAAGGCTCAGATGACTTGTTGATATTATCATTATCTACGAATATATGTATTCAAAAATGTAAACAAACAATTTTTTGTTTCGCTCTATAGTTCTCAATTGCATTCTTATCAACTTTTTTGAATATAGGGCAAAGTTTTGGCCTACACCAAATTTGAGAAAATGTTTCTGTTTTAAGAGCTAGATTAAAGATAGTAGTCAGCGGTAGCGCGAAGATAATTGCGCAGTCTCTTAGTAGAAAAGATAGAATTCCATCAGGACCAGTAGTTAATTTATTTTTAGATATTAATGAATGAAATCGAAAACTTCGGAAACAATTAGTTTACATGATTATCCTTGTAATAAAAATTTATAATTATTTATATCATTAAAATTTATAATAATTATTATTTAGTATAAGTTGTTAATAAATTATTTTCTATAAAAAATTGATGTATGTGTATTATTTAACGTTTCTTTCATTTATTTCGCTTTTTGGAGCTTCTGCCATCTTCAAATTAATTTTAAGTAGTTTCATTTTTTTACAAATTCTTTATGCACATCCTAGAAAACTATAACAATCATTATTTTCTTAAAATAAATACTTAAAAATTCCGATAATTTTTTTTTTCGTTGAGATTTCAATTTTTTTTTTATTTACGGATTTTCGAAATTGCGGTAACTTTCAATGGGTAAACTTTTTAGTTTATAGCATTAGAAATTCAATAAAAAAACATCGTTCAAATCCATTCACTATAGCTGGGTTCTGAGGTATAAACCTAATTGCACTGGGCTATTTCATGTTATTTTAAATTTCCAACTGATCGGGTAATTTGTTGTAATACGCAATATTATGTATTTCTCATATTCTAATGTTTTGGTTATTAATTTTAATGAATTATAAAATAATTTTTCACGCTCTACCAGCTTTACCATTGCCAACAGTTCTTTTGACATTTGGGACTTTTGAGTGATTTATTGGACTAGTCACGAAAACACCATGTGCTTTGTAAGCACGATAACTGAAGGACCAAGAGTCCGATCGTATTTAAATTTGGACAAGAAGTTAAAGTTAGCTAGAGTAAGAGCCACGTTGTTATTAAAAAAAAAGTCCAATCTCCAAATACAACAGTTAAGACATCTTAAGAAAAAAATGCAAATATAAACTGTTGTAACTCTTGATAAGATTTGACAATAACAAAAATTCTGCATAATGTAGCTAGAAGCTCTTCGCCCACCAAGCTGGCATCATCAGGAGATTACAAATATAGCAATTATATCTAGAAAAATCAACTTATTTTCAACAAACTGCAGAATGTCATATAGAATCTTTAACAGTTATATAATAACTTCAGTAAACTGGCGAACAATATTTACATTCGGTTATTTTTTTTTCGCTTTTCAGTGACATTGACTTTTATCATGTGGGTAGTCCTGATTGAAAAAAAGAACAGTTACATTAATTTTTCAACGTTTTCGGAATGACGCATGACGTCTAGAAAAAGCGCAAAAATTTCAAACCCGTACATAAACAATTGCAAAAGTTATAAACAAATTAAAATCGAAAAAATAACGAGTTTCGTTTTTTGCAAATAACTCGAAAACTATAAACTATGGTATTATTTAGACATTTAAAGGAAAAAAAAATCAAAATATTTCATAAAATGAGCCTATTGTTAATTAACAATTTTTTTTTAGAGTTTACGTTTATATTTCAAGTCGGATAATTGTTAAGCAAAAGCAACTAAAATTATTTCGTTTCCTTTAGACCTTATATCAACTAAACTGTACGAGATTATGACATTGCGATATTTTTAATTGTTATAGTCTATTAGTTATTAATTATTTAAGCTAACAAAAAACTAAAAAATGAAAAAGAAAGGTTGAAATTTTTTTTATTAATTTTAATTATTATTGCTGATCTTATATTCAAAAATACTGTAAGATTACATAAACTTTAAATTTTTAGTGTTATTTGTTTAAACAAATTTTATAAACAAATAGATAAATTACGTATTTTTGAAAAACATTTTTTGTCATTTTATTTGTTATAAAATTTTATGAATTAAACAAAAATTTTTTAGTTCTCTATAATCATTTCTTTTTCATTTTTCATTATTTAAACAAATTATTAAGTAAAATTTTAGTCTTAAAACCTATTATTTGCAATTCTCTACAAAGTGGAAAAATTTCTTTTTGTTGTTAATTTATTTGTTTATTTAATAAACAATTTGTTATTAACAACAACCAAATGTGTTTAAGTTTCTTTAAACAGAAAAAAAAATAAAAAAAACAACGGTATACATAAACATACAAAAAAAAAATTAATATTTCTTACAGAATTTTAAATTTTAAATATTAAAAATTTTTTTGACATGTTTATGTATACGGTTGTTTTGGTTATTTTTTTTCTATCTAAAAAAATATAAACACATTCGGCGATTGTTAATTAGAAATTATTTATTAAATAAACAAATAAGTTAACAATAAAAAGAAATTCCACCTTGTAGAGAATTGCAAATCAAAAATTTTAAGAATAAATGTTTTTCTTAATAATTTGTTCAAATGATGAAAACCGGGAAAAAACAATTAAAAAAATGTTTTAAGAAAAATTTTTTTCAAAAGTACGTAATTTATCTAATTCTTTATAAAATTTATTTAAACAAATAGGACTAAAAATTTAAAGTTTATATAATTTTATAATATTTTTGAATATAAAAACAGTGCCAATAATTCTAAAATTAATTAAAAAAAAATTTCAACCTCTCTATTTCATTTTTTAGTTTTTTGTTAGCTTAAATAATTAATAACTAATAGACTGTAATAATTAAAAACATTGCAATATCATAATCTCATAAAGCATAGTTGACATAAGGTCCACACGAAGCGAAATAATTTTAGTGGCTTTTGTTTAACAATTATCCGACTTGAAATATAAACGTAAACTCTAAAAAAAAAAAAATTGTTAATTTTATGAAAAATCGATAAAAAAAAATTTCCAACGGGATATTGTTCCTTTAAGGGTCTAAATAAGAACATAATTTTAAAAAAAAAGTTTATATTATAATTTGATAACATAAAAAAATTGTTTTACTTCTTACGGCCGGTTTCAGAGTATCGTAACGGTTTAGCATTCGCCGCGCGGAGCACCATTTTCAACATTAAATTAAAGTTAATAATAATAGAGGTAGAGTTCCGGAAGTCGAGACTTTTTTATTGGAAATTTCTTCCTCTTTTTAAATTTCTTAAGTATTAATAGTTTTCGAGTTATTTGCACAAAAACGAAACTCGTTATTTTTTCAATCTTAATGTGTCTATAACTTTTGCAATTGTTTATGTGCGAATTTGAAACTTTTGCACATTTTTCTAGACGTTATACCTAATCTAATGAGCCCTCACTCATATTTTTACGAGCTTTATCAAGAATTAACACGTATTTGAACTTGTGAATTAGACTAAACAAAATCCTTTAACATTAACATAATTTTGTAGTTTATTACGTATCTAAAATATTTTTGCTAATAACTTTTCTCTTACTTCTATAGTTTAATTAAACTACAGAACACTATTTTACTTATAGCCTCGCAGAATCATCCTTAACAAAAAATGTTTACAATCAAGAGGTACAAGTTCCGTCCTCATTTTGATAGTTACACGAATTGTCTCCACTAAGTTTACTTTTCCTAGTAGTAATATATTCGAGCAAACTAAAACATCTGGATCAACACGTGGTATAAAATAACCTACTTCCACGGTGTTGCCAGCTGACTAGATGCCATCTAAACCGCTTCTGTGGTCAGCAAGTATTCATAATGAATATTTTTCGAACGACAGGCACGGCAGCTAGTAGCAAACCGCTGAACTAAAATATTCACTAGGGTGTTAAAATGGGTCACTAGACCTCCAACTTGAAATAAGTTTTAATGGCATAATACAACACCTACGAAGCCCATGCGTTAATATCGCTAGCAGGTCAGATGGCATCCGAATACCGGATGCCATCTGACTCGTGGATGCCAACTGAACCTAAAATTTTACATTGTGGGATGCCAACTAATACCCTATATAAATATATATATATATATATATATATATATATATATATATATATATATATATATATATATATATATATGAAGTGACGGTGAGAGGTAAACTCTCATATGGTCAGATGCTACTATACGTCGGACAAATGTCACTGACGTATAGCGACTTGCTTTTTTGCAAGTACCAAGAGCGGCGACCTCTAGCCTTAGTGGGCTATACTCACTGTTTATGAAATCGGATTTGAAGGAAACAACTACTCAGCGGGCAAATACTCCGACCTGCATTGAATTACACCTTCAAATCGTGATCAGTAACCAACTATCATTTGTCTATTCCTAACCAGACATATACCGGTTTCGAACTTATTACTCTCTCTCTCTCACCGTCACTTCATTTGATTCAGTTTGTATAAGACTAGCAAGTTGACCACTATCATTTGTCTGTTCCATGACCTATGGCATACTGATGAGAACATAATAAGTTCGAAACCGGTATATGTCTGGTTAGGAATAGACAAATGATAGTTGGTTACTGATCACGATTTGAAGGTGTAATTCAATGCAGGTCGGGGTATTTGCCCGCTGAGTAGTTGTTTCCTTCAAATCCGATTTCATAAACAGTGAGTATAGCCCACTAAGGCTAGAGGTCGCCGCTCTTGGTACTTGCAAAAAAGCAAGTCGCTATACGTCAGTGACATTTGTCCGACGTATAGTAGCATCTGACCATATGAGAGTTTACCTCTCACCGTCACTTCATTTGATTCAGTTTGTATAAGACTAGCAAGTTGGCCACTATCATTTGTCTGTTCCATGACCTATGGCATACTGATGAGAACATAATAAGTTCGAAACCGGTATATGTCTGGTTAGGAATAGACAAATGATAGTTGGTTACTGATCACGATTTGAAGGTGTAATTCAATGCAGGTCGGGGTATTTGCCCGCTGAGTAGTTGTTTCCTTCAAATCCGATTTCATATATATATATATATATATATATATATATATATATATATATATATATATATATATATATATATCTTCCTATCATAGCTGAGCCAAAAGACAATTCGTACTTTTTGAGCCATTAATAATTATTGATAGAATATAATTTCAAACAAAATATATTTCATCTATGGCCTTAAATATTACTAACCATTATAATATACACCGTAAATTCCTTTACATTAAAATATTTATAAAATAAATTAAATTTCATTGTATATGTATATTATTAATATCTTCCTGAGCCAGACAGTAGTTTCTATCCAAGTTGAGCCCAAATATACAAATCCATAAAGTTGTAACAACAATCTTGAGCCAGGCAACGTTGCCAAGTATTAGTAGATATTATAATGATTCACATACTAGTTTCGTTTTTTTTTTAGACGTAAAGGGAGAAGGAGAGACATACGTATTTGTTGTTTCAGGAATTACTTTGCTGTTATGGGATAATACCATATTTCGAAAAATAGCTTTGTATTGATTTTATATATGAAGTAAAATTAATTTCAGCTAGACAGGCTGTCTCAAAATTACATAAACACCCATTTGTTCGTTTATCTCAAATTAAACATAAATTATTGAATTTGAACCTAAAATGTTTAAAATATTCAGAATCTAGAATTTGTAGTATTTGAATCATTTATATTCTAAGCTTTAATTTTGCATCTGCAATTTTTCTTAATTTAATATTTTAGAAGACTAGATAAATAAAAATATTTTTTTATTTTAAAACATTTTTTTCTGTACTCAATATTAAAGGCAATGGAGAACTATGTCAGAATTATCGACCTCTGTACATGTCAACTATCAAAGACACCATATTAAATGTTCGGGGTTATTGCGCTGCCCAAGGAATCAATAGCTCCACATCCAGATTTTTCATCCACAATAAAAAAAATTTGTTTGTGGAAATAATTGTTTATGGAAGCTTAATAATATTATTTTTGAAATTGTCTACCCCAGAAAACCATAAAACGATATCCCAAATCGGTAGTGGGGTGGGGGTGGTAGTGGGGTTGGATGAAGTAAAAAATATTTTGAGGTTTTAATAACGGGGTGGGAGTGGTAATTTTTGAGACCTTATAGCTTCTTTTGTATATATTAAATACCAATTTTATGGACTCTTACCTGCTATTTACCCCCATTTACCCAACCCTTCAACGGAATAAGATGAATCACTGGTGCTGTCGCGGTTAAATTATTGTGATGTAATGTATGGTCCCTGTCTAATGGTGGAATTGTCAAACAGACTACAAAAGGTTCAAAATGTATGTATTCGCTATTCTTTAAACTTACCATATAGAGAACATATAAGTCCTTATCTCAAGCAATTAGACTGCTTAAATATGAAAACAAGAAGATGGATTTATCTCTATTGCATAATATATAATGTAATTCAGCTTAATACGCCAATATATCTCAATCAAAAAATTGAAAAAAGATCAACAGCCCATTCTGTGGAAACAAGAGCTCGAGATATTACATTAAGTGTACCTATACATCAAACAGAGTACTACAAAAGAAGATTCACCTATCAGGCAACTAAAATATATAACCGAATTCCCAAAGAGCTGAAGAATAATAGCGTCGCTAGTCTAAAAAGGAAGATCGCACAAATAATAACAAATGGATCATTTCAAATAGTTTTTTAAATATTACCAATTTCATTCAGTATATTTTTATTTTTCTTTCATACACAAAAGTATACCATTATCCTTTTTTGAATTATATCCATATATAAAGGTAACGCCTCACGTTTGTAATTAAAACTATTTTGTCCCGTAGTTATGCACATTACTCTCTCGTTTTGGTCAGGATGAAAATCAATTTTAAATTGACTCCATGACCTTTTTATGTAAAGCAAACGTGTATGTTTTCTTTCCATGAATAAATTTTAATATTATTATTATTATAATCTAGTTCCAGATCACGTTAAAATATATATATAATACGTGTGCCAAATTTCAAGTCAATATCTTAAACGGTTCCAGAGTAATCGTGCAGACAAAAAAATTTACAAACCGACAGACAGAATATAATTCGTGCAGTTTGCGGTTATTTCCTAAAATTATTTAGTTGTATTTGGTCTGTGATATTAAATTATAGTGTGTATTTAAAATTGTTTTAAACATGACAGAAAAAGGTTATTTCAACGGGCAATCGGATAATCTACGCCGTACACCGGCCGGCATGTCATATGCTAGCTGAGTCCTAGATGGATTTTTTTTTTCAAAAACCTCTCCTGCATCTTGGCTTCAGTCGCTTCGCTGCATGTATATGAAAATTTTCAAAAATAAAAACGTTTGTCGCTTAGTCAAAATATGAGTACATTTTCAGCGAAGTAATAGTCGAGTAATAAGTTCATTATTGTTTAAAGAAAATAATAAACAATTATTGATAGAAACAAAAAGATCATTGGAAGCACTTATTTGTGTACTTGGCAGTGTAAATGTTAAAAACCACGATTTTTATAATCAGTCAATTTAGTTTTTCGAAATAAAAAACATCTGTACCACAAAAAATATCGTAAGTAGCCATTTCTTATGTAGAATTGTTCACTTTATAAAAACTATAAGGTCTGGTCTGGTTCTACACTGCTTTTTTTTCTCGAGAACGGAGAAATTTTTATGGTCTATTTCGCTCCACCTTCAAGCTATGACAAGGGCAACGTCCATGAATGGAATTAATTTAAAATGTACGCTAGCGCTGTGGCTTCTGCTGCTGGCGTCACGCTTTGTTTACGCGCCTAATTGATTTATTCAAACTTTAATGTTGAATATTGTCTGCAAAAGAAAAAATAAGAAAAAATCCTTTACACACTGTGTTTTGTATTAAGTAAAGATTCTAAAAATGCTAAAATTATATTTTGTGCAACAAGCCAATTATATTTCACAATTTCATGCAGATAACACATCCATTAAACACAATTTTAAATTGCGAATACCCGAATAACCGATTCTACTTTAGAAATTAAAAACTAGAAACAGTGTTGCCAAACAGAGGTGGCTCAAGTTTGTGTACTAGTAAACGTATTTACTTTTATATATATTTGTATATGCGGCCCGACCGTGACGCCATCATAGGTGGATCACTGAACTAAAATTTACAAGTTTCATACCAACTTGAGCCATTGTAATTTGGCGCCTACAGCTCATCCAATTAGGAAATACATGACTTTTACTCTACATTAGGTGAAATAACAAATGGAGCTAACCTGCAGTTGATCTACTCAGGCCTTTATAGGTCCAGTGCACGAGTAATCAATGTAAATCAAACCTGAGCCACATATACGGCTCAACTTTGTCAGACTGGCTCAGGACTGCATGTACAGGTTGCTATCAATGGCTCAACTTTGTACGAAACACCTAAATATATATATATATATATATATATATATATATGTTCAAAGTATGCTTCTAGAGGGCAGAGTATTTACTAAACGTAATTTCTCTCTGAAGCAACCCTCTATACATCCTTATTTCAAAAATAAGGAAATTGACCAGACTACAACAAATTGCAAGTCTGGCAGCTCGAAACTGCAGTCTGCAAGTGGTGTGTAGTGGCTGACACGAGAGTTCCTTTAATTAGGAATAAATCTTTCGGTCGGTGTTCTCTAGAATCGAATTACAGCGTTTCGTAGTGATATGTGATTATTACACTTAACGTGCCAGACTTGCAATTTGTTGTAGTCTGGTCAATTTCCTTATTTTTGAAATAAGGATGTATAGAGGGTTGCTTCAGAGAGAAATTACGTTTAGTAAATACTCTGCCCTCTAGAAGCATACTTTGAACATTTGCTGCCCATCTCAGGCTAACCAATTCGATTGTAGTGAACAGCGACCGCTAGATGGCGCCTTCGATTTATTTTGCATGTTGCCAGTCTTAAGACTACGAACATGTACCTATACATCGGAAATCTCGTTGCCAGTCACTGCATGCCTACCTTGCACTGATGAGAGCCAACAGCTCGAAACTGCAGTCTGCAAGTGGTGTGTAGTGGCTGACACGAGAGTTCCTTTAATTAGGAATAAATCTTTCGGTCGGTGTTCTCTAGAATCGAATTACAGCGTTTCGTAGTAATATGTGATTATTACACTTAACGTGCCAGACTTGCAATTTGTTGTAGTCTGGTCAATTTCCTTATTTTTGAAATAAGGATGTATAGAGGGTTGCTTCAGAGAGAAATTACGTTTAGTATATATATATATATATATATATATATATATATATATATATATATATATATATATATATATATATATATATATATATATATATATATATATATATATATATATATATATATATATATATATATATATATATATATATATATATATATATATATATATATATATATATATATATATATATATATATATATATATATATATATATATATATATATTATTATGTTTCCCACTATTTTGTGTGTGGAAAATGATAATAAATTTTATTTTTATTTGTTTAGCATGAGTGTCTGTTCTTGCGGACTCACTCCTCTCAGGGTTAAAGTAGGTTCAATGAAACAAATCAGGAATTATACGATCAATCAAACACTGTAGTTGAGAATAGATTTGATTTTATTAAATTTACTGGAATATGGTTGTTTTGCAAGAATTTTTTTCAGTGTTAAATTATACAAAAATGAATGTTGGGCGCCGTTTAAAACATATAATTATTTAAAAATCTGACATGAAATTAGTTTACAAAAAGAAAAATCTGATGTGGTTTTTATCCTTACGTACTAGTGAGACTTTTTACCTTAACATCCGATCGGTAGCTACCGCGCGACCGCAAATACCAAGATTGTGGAGAGAAATCCGCTTCTAGTTGTCGTTGCTAACTTGGCTGCAGTGTTGACAAGCGACAGTACAGCTGATGTGATATGGACGATCCTTCTGTTTCGTTCTTGTTTTGTTGCAAATAAAACTTCTCTGGATACTGGATTTTTGTTAAAACGATGCACTATTTCGTTGCACTTAAATTTGTGCCGAGGTGAGTACCAATTTATGTTTTCGAAGACGACTTTTACATGTAGGGAAACTGCCCTTGTTTACAATTTTCAATTTTACTAAATTTAAGATTTATTTTCTCAATTCTCGTTTTCATATAACCAAGGAAACTATTTTTGAGTCATTACAATACTCTTACTTTGATTTGAATACTAAATACATTTACTTTACTTCAAAATTTCAATTTTCTTCTCTTAAATATTTTTAGGTTATGTCTTCCGCTAAAAATTTGCGTGCGGTTAGTTTCGTAGTTGAATAATGACTGAATTGTAAATTCTGGCTTTCTATTGGGCCAAAATGAAGTATTTGACAGGATTTTACGCCTTGATTATTTTGGAAGAGAATTTTAATTTATGAATTTACTTTTTCTAGCTTTGTGTTTTATTAAATGTTTATTTTACTACTTGAGTTTTATTTCTCATGCTTTTCTGAGTATTTTGATATGCAATACATATTGATTTGTGTCTCAATTGCAATTTTTCATGGTTATGTGAACTCGGACATATTTTAACACTTTCTAGCCTTAATACCTTATTTTAGCTACCAAACCATATTCCTGCTTATAGTTTAAGATACATTTAACATTTATTAACACAATTTCAACACCTTACTCTATTATTCTTACTAATACTGAACTATGCATTTTAGCATGTCGTTTGAGGAGAAACTTGTCACCCCCTACAAAATACTACATGATATGTTGGGCAAAACTACACTAAATCTATGGACCTAGCCAAACTCTATAACAACAAAGTGAAATACTCTAAGAAAAAACCTTTTTACAAACTATTTTATACATTTTTAAGAAAAGTTCATCTGACAGCTATGTAATTTTCCCACTGTGGGCCCCATTTGAAGTTTAATTTAAGGGAACTTACGTCGTAGAGTAAGTATAAACCATATTGTTTCTGTTTTGACACATTTTATCCTATTACGATAGGTATTTTTATGAAAAACTTGTGAAGTTTGGTTTCAAACGTAACCTGCCGATTAAACTTTTTGTTATTTTCTACCCTGCTTATGTAGTCCTTTTATTATAAGTTTGTGCTTGTTTAAGCTTACAAATTATCACCTTTTTAATTGTTTATTGTTAAATTTATGATTACACTTTTTATTTATTGATAAATTTTTATTATTTTTAGGTTCAAACCACCCTCTCATGTGTGTCAAGAGTTCCTGTTGGTTTGCCACCATTTGGCTTTGTGGAAAAGTTTATTTAAGCATCGTTGCACTTTATCGATACCTTGTTTTGGTGTTATTCACAAATAAAGTCTTCCAATGTACAGGTATGCACTATTTTCTTACTGCTAAATATATTAATAAATTTATTTACAATTCAAACACTTATTACTAAATTCAACTGCAGTGCTTTATTCTAACGACATGAACCTGCCTTCAGCATGTGATTGGAGTGCCTCTGCATCTCACAAGCACTCGTGCATAAAGTAACCACCATCAGTGGCGTTTCTGAGTTTAATTTGATATAGATTACTAATTTTATTGTTTAAAGTGAATTGTTCCAATATATTATATTGTTTGGGGAGAATATTGCGACTATATATATATATATATATATATATATATATATATATATATATATATATATATATATATATATATATATATATATATATATATATATATATATATATATATATATATATATATACGTACGGTACGCATGAAACGAAGCCCACTACACACTACAGGGTACCAGAAGCCCAGCCTTATTTGTAATTTAAATAGTGTGTACAACTGTTAATAATGTTTTAAGTGGGAATAATAACGCGAGCAACATGAGAGGGGGGAACTTTTTTGGACATACAGATTAAAAACAACACGACATGTCATACGAAGCATGTTATAATTATGGTACATTACGAAGCCCGTTGTATAAAATGTATACATGTTTCGGATTACACGAAGCCATACATAGTTGCCACTTCTCTTCTAATTCTTTAACTAAATGATATAACTCTGTGCGACAATATAATTGCATAGTCGATGTGCTAATAATGTAATTGCATTGCTGTAGGTCACGGTCGCATGGCACCAAAGGTATGTTAGGGTCTGCATGTTAAAAGTATTTCCATTGATATAATTTGTATTTATTCTAATGCAAAATAGGTAACAGATACAAGGTATTCATTCCATTATTGACGTTTGACTAAAATAGGTTTTTTATAGAAACATGAAGCCTCAAAATAAAGCCCAAAGTAGCATATTCCTCGCTTACTTGAAGCCCACACCCTGCCTATGCTTGTTACTACATTTTCAAAAAAATGTAGTATACGTTTTGCATTTTACCGGTGGACCATCGAAACCCGAAAAAAACGTCGGATCGAAATGAAAGTCGTATCTATCGGCTCGAGAGCGAATTTAGAAAATTCCGTCCGTCGGTCAGTCGGTCTGTCACGCTCAGCCCCCCCTAATCCGTTTTCGGATTTTGATGAAACTTGGGTGGTTAATAGGAGGCCTTCAGAAAACCTTAACGCTGGAAGGTCGACTCCATTCGGAAACCGGAAGTACCCGATATAGACGTTTAAAGTTTTTCGGGAAAAATTGAATAACTCTGTAACGGGCAGTCAGATCGAGATATTTCAAAAAAGAGATGGTGCCGCTGGCAACGGTCTACAGATAAGTATACCGGAGACTATGTCGAAAAATAAATGGAAATTGAATTTTTTTGCAAAAAACTGGTTTTCTCGAAATCGGGATAGGAAGTACGATAACTGTCCAGGATTATTTGATTTCGATGAGACTTGGTGGGATCGAAGGTACACAGCCACAAATGAAGCCTATTGCTTGAGGCTCGAATCCGAGTATGATTTTCCAAAGAAATTAATAACTCCCGAACCGAAGGTCCGATTTTGATTTTCAAAAATGGCGATTGTAGGGCTCAATTAAGTCTATTAGGTGACGTTTGTGAGAAATTTGCAAAACAAAAGCGAATCTACAAATCCTGAAAAACTTGATTTTTTTTATAAATTCTACAAATACCGAACAGTTTCCTAATAAAAATCGAATATTAAGTATTCCGTCGATCAATCTCTATAACCAGTATAAGGCATGGATCTTTTTGGACAAAAAATCTGAAATGGAGTTTTTTCGAAAAATTAAAAATAAACGAGTTATTTACAAAGATGGCATGTTCACGCCCGGTATATCAGAGTGGCAGTCCGCCCGAAAATAAAATTGTAAGTCTGAAATCACTCCGTTATCGAAAAAGAATCTATTTTGATAATACACGAAATTATCTATAGGTGTCCAAACCAAAAAAACGAAGATCATACCGGGGAAAATTCTATCTCTATAAATATTTGACCGATTTTCATTTACTAAATAACAATATAAACGATGCCCTTTCTGTATTTCAAAATGTTAGTCAGTCAATACAAAAAGAAAAAATAAAATAAAAATAAAACATGTCAAAAGGTACTGAATCATCCCTACAGGGATAAAAAGCATATCAAAATGTAGTTTTTAGCTTGTTTATAAACATTTTTCATTTTATGATGATTATTAGATTAATTATTTTATGTACTTGTTCTTTTAGACAAATTCACACGTTCAAACACACGTTAATTCTTGATAAAGCTCTTAAAAATATGAGTGAGGTCTCATTGGATTTAGAATGACGTCTAGAAAAATGCGCAATAGTTTCAAACCCGCACATAAACCATTGCAAAAGTTATAAACAAATTCAAATTGAAAAAATAACGAGTTTTGTTTTTTGCAAATAACTCGAATACTATTAATATATAAGAAATTAAAAAAAAAAGATTCTTAAAGAGGAAGAAATGTCCAATAAAGAACTCCTGACTCGCGGAACTCTATCTCTATTATTAATAATTTTAATTTGATGTTGAAAATAGGGCTCCGCGCGGTGAACGCAAAGCCGTTGTGATGCTCTGAAACCGACCTTGGCAAGTAAAAACAATTTTTTATGTTATTAAATATTAAATTAAAAATTTATTTTTAAAATTATGGTATTATTTAGATACTTAAGGGAACAATATCCCGTTGGATCCCCGTTTTTCATAAAATGAGCCTATTGTGAATTAACAAATTTTTTTAGAGTTTGCGTTTATATTTCAAGTCGGATAATAGTTAAACAAAATCCACTAAATTTATTATTATTTCGCTTCGTGGACACCTTATGTCAACTATACTTTATGAGATTATGATATTGCGATGTTTTTAATTGTTATAGTCTATTAGTTATTAATTATTCAAGCCAACAAAAAACTAAAAAATGGAAAAGAGAGGTTGAAATTTTGTTTTATTAATTTTAATTATTAATACTGTTTTTATACTCAAAAATACTATAAAATTACATAAACTTTAAATTTTTAGTGCTATTTGTTTAAACAAATTTTATGAACAAATAGATAATTTACGTATGCTTGAAAAATTTTTTTTTGCCATTTTGTTATAAAATATTATGATTTAAAAAAAAATTCCTAAAACAATTTTTTAACTGTTTATAATCAATTATTTCTTTTTTTCATTATTTAAACAAATTCTTTTAGACAAATTCACACGTTCAAACATGTTAATTCTTGATAAAGCTCTTAAAAATATGAGTGAGGTCTTATTGGATTTAGAATGACGTCTAGAAAAATGTGCAAAAGTTTCAAACCCGCACATAAACCACTGCAAAAGTTATGAACAAATTCAAATTGAAAAAATAGCGAGTTTTGTTTTTTGCAAATATATCGAATACTATTAATATATAAGAAATTAAAAAAAAAAGATTCTTAAAGAGGAAGAAATGTCCAATAAAGAACTCCTGACTCCCGGAACTCTATCTCTATTATTAATAATTTTAATTTGATGTTGAAAATAGAGCTCCGCGCGGTGAACGCAAAGCTGTTGTGATGCTCTGAAAGCGACCTTGGCAAGTAAAAACAATTTTTTATGTTATTAAATATTAAATTAAAAATTTATTTTTAAAATTATGGTATTATTTAGATACTTAAAGGAACAATATCCCGTTGGATCCCCGTTTTTCATAAAATAAGCCTATTGTGAATTAACAAATTTTTTTAGAGTTTGCGTTTATATTTCAAGTCGGATAATTGTTAAACAAAAGCCACTAAATTTATTATTATTTCGCTTCGTGGACACCTTATGTCAACTATACTTTATGAGATTATGATATTGCGATGTTTTTAATTGTTATAGTCTATTAGTTATTAATTATTCAAGCCAACAAAAAACCTAAAAAATGGAAAAGGGAGGTTGACATTTTTTTTTTTTTGTTAATTTTAATTATTAATACTGTTTTTATACTCAAAAATACTATAAAATTACATACACTTTAAATTTTTAGTGCTATTTGTTTAAAAAAATTTTATGAACAAATAGATAAATTACGTATGCTTGAAAAATTTTTTTTTGGCATTTTGTTATAAAATATTATGATTTAAAAAAATTCCTAAAACAATTTTTTAACTGTTTATAATCAATTATTTCTTTTTTTCATTATTTAAACAAATAAGAAAAAAATTTATTCTTAAAATTTATTATTTGCAATTCTCTCCAAGGTGGTAAATTTTTATTTATTGTTAATTCATTTGTTTATTTAATAAACAACTTGTTATTAACAATCGCCGAATGTGTTTATATTTTTTTTATGGAAAAAAATAACATACAACCGTATACATAAAAAAATTTTATATTTTTTTTATAGAATTTTAAAGTTTAAATATTAATTTTTTTTTTACATGTTTATGTATAAAGTTGTTTTTGTTTTTTTCTCTATCAAAAAAAATATAAACACGTTCAGCGATTGTTAATAACAAATTGTTTATTAATAAATAAACAAATAAATTAACAACAAAAACATTTTTTCTCTTGTAGAGAATTGCAAATAATAAATTTTAAGAATCATTTTTTTTTATAATATGTTTAAATAATGAAAAAAGGAAAAAAATTGATTATAAACAGTTAAAAAAAAAATTTAAATCACCTAATATTTTATAACAAATAAAATGGCAAAAAATGTTTTTCAGAAATACGTAATTTATCTATTTGTCTATAAAATTTGTTTAAACAAATAGCACTAAAGATTTAAAGTATTTAATCTTATAGTATTTTTGAATTTAATAACTAATAATAATTAAAATTAATAAAAAAAAATTTCAACCTCTCTTTTTCATTTTTTAGTTTTTTGTTAGCTTAAATAATTAATAACTAATAGACCATAACAATTAAAATCATCGCAATGTCATAATCTCATAAAGTATAGTTGACATAAGGTCTCCACGGAGCGAAACAGTTTTAGTGGCTTTTGTTTAACAATTATCCGACTTGAAATATAAACACAAACTCTAAAAAAATTTATTAATTAACAATAGGTTCATTTTATGAAAAATCGGCGAAACATTTTTTTTTCCAACGAGATATTGTTCCTTTAAGTGTCTAAATAATACCATATTTTTTTTTAATTTCTAAATTAATATTTAATAATATAAAAAAATGTTTCTACTTGCTACGGTCGGTTTCAGAGCATTGGAGCCCCATTTTCAACATTAAATTAAAATTATTAATAATAAAGATAGAGTTCCGGGTGTCAGGAGTTTTTTATTGGAAATTTCTTCCTCTTTAAGAATCCTATTTTTTTAATTTCTTAAATATTAATAGTTTTCGAGTTATTTGCAAAAAACGAATCTCGTTATTTTTTCAATCTTAATTTGTTTATAACTTTTGCAATTGTTTATGTGCGGGTTTGAAACTTTTGCACATTTTTCTAGACGTCATTCCGAATTCAATGAACCCTCACTCATATTTTTACGAGCTTTATCTAGAATTAACACGGGTTTGAACTTGTGAACTAGACTGTTTGAGAAGTTTGAAAATAGAACAATGTTAGATAAAACGTTGAAGAATTAATGTAACTGTTCTTTTTCTATTGGAACTACCCACATGATAAAAGTCAAAGTCAATAGAAAGCAAAAATAAATAACTGAATGTAAATATTGTTCGCCAGTTTACTGAAGTTTTTATATAACTGTTAAATATTCTATATGACATTCTGCAGTTTGTTGAAAATAAGTTGATTTTTCTAGATATAATTGCTATATTTGTAATTCTGATCGTCTCCTGATGATGCCAGCTTGGTTGGCAAAGAGCTTCTAGCTAAATTCTGCAGAATTTTTGTTATTGTCAAATCTTATCAAGAGTTACAACAGTTTACATTTGCATTTTTTGCTTAAGATGTCTTAACTGTTGTATTTGCAGATTGGAATTTTGGAATTGGAATTCCTCTAGCTAATTTTAACTTATTGTCCAAATTTAAATACTATCGGACATCGGACTCTTGGTCCTTCAGTTATCGTGCTTACAAAGCACATGGTGTTTTCGTAAATAGTCCAGTAAATGTCAAAAGAACTGTTGGCAATGGTAAAGCCACACCTCTTTGAAGCAAGGCAGTACTTAGTCATAAATCTATCTAAAAAATTAATAGTCCTATTATTATGACGAAAAAAATGTATAAATAGAGCGGAAAAAATATTTTATAATTCGTTAAAATTAATAACCAAAACATTAGAATATGAGAAATACATAATACTGCGTATTACAACAAATTACCTGATCAGTTGGAAACTTAAAATAACATGAAAGTCATTGTTTATAAGAATGTTTTAGAGCAGAAAAAGTAATTCTCAATTACGTAAAAATACATACTTTACGAAAAAAATTGTTTGTAGATGATACAATTATCTTCAATTTTTATTTTCTTAATTATTTGAATAGACGCACGATGTTTTTAACTTTATTATTTTATCAAGAAAAAGTAAGTAAACATAACTTGAAAAATAAAGCAGTAAATGGCATAATTTCACCCCAATTATACAAAGAGGGCAATTTTTAATGTCTATTTTTATTCAAAATTAGTTTTTTTATTATTTGCGATATGAAGACTAAGACCATAATAAGAAAAATAGCAGAAATTTAATATTGCTACATAAATTGTTTAAATTTTTATGAAGCAACCAAAACTGCAGTCTTGTGTTGATGACTCATCGATTTTGTGCGTCGGCCTTGTCTATAGGTGGTGTTTACAGAAGACGCTGTAATTAGGGTAAATGAAATCGGTTGGTCCCAGTTGAACGGGAATTGAATAAACTTTATTTTCCAACAAAAATTTCTAATATTTTGTTTAATTATAAATGGATAAAATGTTTTTTACAATAAGGTTGGATTTTTTTAGGTTATAAATTATTTTTAAGGAAAATAATGTAGGCATCTATGCTATTTAATTAATCATTTAAAAAGCTAAAAAAAAATTTTAAATGAAATTTTTTATTAGAACGCAATTTAAAGGAAAACATTTTCGCAAAATTCGATTTTCATGTAAAGGAATTTTTGAACAAAGAATAGATATAACTTGTAGAAATTGTAGAGAATTAAAATATCTTTCAACATTGTGGTCAACGTTCTTCTCTGCAAGCCTTAATTACTTCCACATAAGTATAGTAACGACAAAAAAAAATTTTGAAAATTTTTATTGTTCAAATAGGCTTAGAATGTCATGAAACGTCGAGATTTTGAGTTTGAGCGAAAAAAATTTCTGTATGTCTGTCCGTCTGTAACTTTTTTTGTGCGCACGATTACTCTGGAACTGTTTAAGATATTGACTTAGAATTTGGTGCACGTATGTATTTTAACGAGATCTGGAAATAAATTATATTTTTATCCTCTTCCGTCGAAGGGTTGGGTGGTAAATTGGGGTAAATTGGGAATAAATAGGTAAATCAAACAGGTAAGAGTCCATAAAATTTGTATTTAGTATATGTAAGAGAAGCTAAGGTCTCAAAAAACTTTTTGGCATTAGTCACCCCCACTCCATTATTAAAGAGGCTAACAAATTTGTGATTTAGTGTGTGTACAAGAACCAAAAATCTCAAAATATTTTTTTACTTCATCCACCTCTATTATCATTCCCCTATCACCACCCCCATCCCACTACCGATGTGGGATATCGTTTTATGGGTTTTTGGGGTAGACGATTTCAAATATTATATTATTAAAGTTCCATAAACAATTATTCCCACATACAAAATTTTTTCGTTGTGAGAGACTTGGTTAGAAAATCTGGATGTGGAAGTAGTGACTCCTTGGGCAACGGTTTTTTTGAGTTAATCGCGAAAAACGAGCGTCGAAAATTGACTTTTGGAGAGCAGGAAAAAACACTAAACCTTAAAAAAAATCACTTCTCGGTCAAATTTTTTACCATATTGGAACGGACTAAAATTTTCTTCCCCCTTTGATTGACATCCTTTATTTATGAATTATTTTTTCTGTTGGATGACGACCCTGCATATTTTTCTTATAAAAACTATATCAGATTTTTTTCCTGGCAATATTTTTTTAGGTGACAACCCTGTATATTTTCATATTTTTCTTACTTGGCAGTTGTGTTGTGATATCTGCATGTGAAATAATATCGTCCTTCATCTCATTTTTTATTATTATTTTTGGGGAGACCACCCTATACATTTTTTCATATTTTTCTTTGACAGTTGTGTTAGCTATATGAGAAACATTATTGACCGCAAGCCATTTTTTCATTATTTTCTTAGAGTGAGCACCCTGTACATTTTTCATATTTTTTCCCCTGACAGTTGTGTTAACTACACGCAAAATATAACTGTCTTTCGTCACATTCTTTTCCTCATTATTTTTTCAGGTGCCCACTATTCTTCTTTGACAGTAGCGTCAACTAATGACCAAATATTTTTCTTCTGCGTCAAATGATTTTCTAATATTTTCCTCACTATATATATCTTATAAACTACAATAGTTGTTATGTGTACACATGTATTGTTAGAAATAGATACATAATTCTGGCTCTTGTAGATATAGCTGTAGATATAGCGCCAACAGACAGACACCAGACCGACAGACAGACAGACTGATGGAATTAAATGGCTTTAATTTTCGTAATCTGAATAGTCTGAAATGCGAAAATCCGAAGAAATCTCGGAGGGTAATTTTTTTACGATTACAATACCCTACTTCCCTTCGGTTAGCGAGAGAAGTAAAAAACGAAATTTAATCCATATGACAATATTTCTAAATGCTTTAATAGTGGATTTTAACATTCCGTAAACAAGTGGCACTGACCATTTTCAGGTACCCTACCTAAAACAAATTTAGCGGGAATTTGATAGAAAGTCGACCCAACATCTGTCGGTCAGACACTACAATGGGCTGTTATAGTTAGTAATTTTAAATATGTGACTAATACTTTCTCAATTTGCTGTAATGTACAGTATTATAAATTTTTCACGTTCTGATTTTTTAGTTATTTAATTTAGTTTTTAAATATGTTAACATTTTAAATCATATATAGTGAAGTCAAATTAAGTAACAAAATAGGTGAATAAGGAATTCTCTGGCTGCAGCAATTTTATTATTTTAATTTGTCGTAGATATAATAAGTGCCACCGAGAAGTTTTTAATTAAATCGGTCCATCGTAAAAAATTTTTAAAAATTTATTTTTCAACGCTGAAATTTTCTGCTCTTTTCCTTATTGTCTTCAGTCCTAATAATCGTATCGCAAAAATAAAAATACCGAGTGGCTATGAAAAAACTTTCTGATAATTTGTTAATTTAAGAAATATAACGTAATAATGCATCCATTTTAACGAAAGTTGGAGGAAATGTGCACATTATTGAACTAAACCTTCGTGCCAAATTTTAGCATAAAATATTTATTCAAACGGCCAAAAATAAAAAAAGATTTCGAAATTTTAATCGCTTATTGTTTAAGTGCATCGATTCGTAGAACATTTTTTTTTAAAAATGTAGGTTTTTACATGTATTTTACAATGATATTATCTTCATTTAAACCATTTTTTAAATCTGTTTATAATTTTCAAAATTATAGGTATAAACATATTCAGATAACTGGATTTTTTATCAAACTAAGAACAGGTATCGAATTATGAAAACAGATGAAATATTTCTTAAAAAACCGCTGCCCAAGGAATCACTACTTCCACATCCAGATTTTCTATCCAAGTCACTCACAACGAAAAAATTTTGTATGTGAAAATAATTGCTTATGGAACTTTAATAATATAATATAAAACGATACCCCACATCGGTAGTGGAGTGGGGGTGGTGATAGGGGGCTGGTAGTGGGGGTGAATGAAGTAAAAAATTATTTTGAGGTTTCTGGTTCTTGTACACACACTAAATCACAATTTTTTTATCCCCTTTAATAATGGGGTGAGGGTGGTAATGGGGGTGGCTAATGCCAACATTTTTTTGAGATCTTAGCATCTCTTGTATATACTAAATACCAATTTTCTGAACTCTCACCTGCTTGATTTAGCTAAATTTACCCCCCAACCCTTCGACGGAAGAAGATGAAAATATAATCTAGTTCCAGATCTCGTGAAAGTATATACGTGTTCCAAATTTCATGTCAATATCTTGAATGGTTCCAGAGTAAACGTGCGCACAAAAAAAATTACAGACCGAGAGAAATTTTTTTTTTTTGCTCAAACTTAAAATCTCGACGTTTCATGACATTCTAGGCCTATTTGAACAATACAAATTTAAAAAAAAAAAATGTCGTTACTATACTTCCACTGGATGTGGAAGTAAAAATAAAGATCTACTTGCATTTGGGGCCGAGATACGTCAGTGTTTGCGTCTCAGTCGCTTATAAATAAGCAAATTGATATATGTTCTTAAAATTTGAACTTCAATAATATTAGTCTCACCTAGTTGAGAACAATCCAGAAGCACAATTGTTAAAAAAGATAGAGGCCCGATAGTCGGGCTTTTAGCGATTATGTTAGAGATCTAAAAATCGCCAAATAGCTCAAAAGGTGATATTATGGTTTTACAGATCCTAAATACAAAAACTGACGTTTCACGGCTCCAAATGCAAGTAGATCATTAATTTCTTTAGAAAAATATTAGATATTTCATCTATTTTCATAATTCGTTTCTCGCTTTTGGTTTCATAAAAAATCTAGAGTTATTTGAATTTGTTTACAACTGTAACTTTGAAAATAATAAATAAATTTCAAGCAAAAACGATTTAAGTGAGGATTCTTTTTTCTTAACACTGTTGGAAAATACATGTAAAAACCTACATTTTGAACAAAAATTTACTGCACACAAGTCACTGCACTTAAACAATAAGCGACAAAAATTTCGAAATTATTATTGGTTTTTAGGCGTTTGAGTTTTGTTCAAAAATATTTATTTTGCACTAAAATTTAGCACAGGTTTAGTTCAATAAAAGGCTTAGTTCCACGGACTTTCGTTAAAATTGATGCATTATTATTATGTTATATTTATTAAATTATTATCAAAAAAGGCAATTTTTGGCGATTTTTATTTTTTTTACTAATTAACAAACTATCATCTAGTTTTTGCATAGGCCTAGTTTTATTCAAGATTTTATTGCGAATAATCCGCTATTTTTATTTTTACGATACGATTACTAGGACCGGAGATACTAATGAAAATGACAGCAAATTTCAGTGTTTAAAAGTAGGTAAATTGTTAAAATATTACAAGAAGCAATGGACCGATTTAATCCAAAACTGCTCATAGCACTTGTTATTACACATAAAACAAAAATTCCTGCAGCCAAACAGTTTAATTCAAAATTTATTTTCACTCCACTAATGATGTGGGGTTGCTCTTAGACGAAAAAAGTAAGTTATTAGAAAATCGATTGGATTTAAATGAATTTCCCTGAAAACTTTTTTAATGGCTTACTATAATCAAATATGAAGTTTTCTACCACTTTTCCTTGTCCGCAATAAATATAAAATAAATATTGTCAATTTCCTTTCAAATAGAATTTCTTTTCAAATAAAATTAATTAAAAATTTAAAAATAAAATAAGTACATGTTTTATTTTGCTATTTGTTCTCACCTCACTCCACCATATATCTAGAGACAATACACACCTATAAGATAATAGTTATTTAACAAACAAATATGTTATTGAGAGCGATTAATAAATTGAGAGATTTTAACGTGCGAGCGCTAGCGAGCGCATTATTTGTCGAGATTATTAATCGCCGATTAACACACGAGTAAGTTACAAAAACTTTCCGTTGATTGTATGTAGGAAAAAATCTAATTTTATTTTATAACACAAAATTGAATACTAAGTGTTACTTTATTTATTTAATTGTGGTAACACATGTGGAATTTAAAAAATATCAAAAATACAATTACAAATTCATTAGGCCTCTTTTTGTAACATCGCACAGGTAAAACGCGACAAAAAGGGTAAATATATTTATTTTAATGAGTATTTACTACATTTATTGTTTTACAACCCTCCCCTGCATAGTTCTGCCAAGAAATTAACCTATTTATTCAATTATTTACGTATTACAGGCATATTATAAAGCAGTCGATTCGCAAACGTTGTTTTAAATAGACGTATTTTGTATACACTTTATTAAAGTTTGTGAACAATTATTTTAATAATCAAGTAACTTCTAATAAATTTTATTATGGAGGGCCATTCTTCAAGTAAATACGTATTTTTACGATTAATAAAATTCCTCTTATCTGTTTTATATTAGTAGAAATATGCGATTGTGTTATATATGTATAAGAATCTATTCCATTTGTATTATTCTTAACTTTACATTGAGTTATAAAAAAAGTACCCATAGTACTTTCAGATTTTAATTTTTTCAGTCAGTTGCAGTATATGTTTGTGAAACAGCGTGTTATAAAATTGTTTGCTCGATTTTGCTCTTTTTTTTTATAAATCATAATTAAGTAAAACGTAGCACAATTCTTTTGTTTCTAATGAGATTGTGTGGCTAAATTATAACATTCTTTTAAGGTATCAGATGTACAAGAAAAGAGTTATTGGACGCTTTAAGTCATTTTTGCAGAAAATATCGACACTTAATAGAGAAAACGCTGAAAGTGACTCTGATATTAACAGCGATAACTATGATATCGAGGGTAACAGTAATAGTGACAGTGAATGAATATTGAAGTATGTATGATATATACCGTACGGTAGCCATAGTAGAAGAAAAGAGTAACTAGGGTTTATTTTTCCACAATTACCTTATTCAAAAATAAAATTAATTTATTCAGCAGAAATTTATTATTTTCACGAAAATGCCGCAAATATGCAATACTTTTTATGTTATTACAATTATTATTACCTGAATTTAACACGTTTTTCTCATTTGCAACAAAAAGTTGCTGAAAATAATTTTTTCTACGATTGTGCTGAAAGTCAAATTTTCTAACTTCAAAATGAGTGTAGAAAAAAGAATTTGCCACACGCCTTGATTACATCTTCACGCACCGGAATAAAATAGCGTGTTTACCTTAAAGAATTTTATATTACTTACTGGTAATAACAATTAAATTCTATAAATGCACATTAATTACACATGAATTGCAATTACAGAGTCAAATTTTCTTACTTCAGAATGACAGCGGAAAATGTCACTTTAAATAAAATCTGACAAGCAGCAAATTTAAAATTTTGGAAAGACTTTGAAAAGGGAAATAACTTCACAACCGTAGAAAAAATAGTATGTAACACACGTGTGGCAAGCTTCATTGCAAAACTCGTATGATAGGAACACTCGCTGCGCTCGTGTTCCTACTTTCATACATCGTTTTGCAATGAAGCCCTTGCCACACTTGTATTACAATCTACTATTGTCGCACTTTTGATGTCAACGGTACCACTGTGCATCGGAGAAATATGCCAATAGCACCGATTCCGAATAGCGCGATACCTGCTTCTCTTTTATTAATAATTATAAACGTTTCATACACGTTTTATACGTTTGACAATTAGAGTTTTGACATTAATTGTCATATTAACTGTTTTCAATTATGTCCTTAGTTACCTAAATTAAAATCGTATATTAATAGAAAATCATTTATTAATAGGGGTTAATAATGAACGATTTTTTATATATTTATCAAAGCTACAAATACACGATGAACGGAAAAAGTAATAAATAAAATAGGTAGGTATAATTTATTAATTATTTGGAAACACGCGATAATAATCGTTTATGTAATTAGGCACTAAAGTTAAACATTTTATCACGATGTAGAATTTAGTTAAATAAACCACATAAATGATAAAAAGAAACTTTAGTGCCAAGGTGCATAACTAAGTTTTTCTTGAAATTGTGAAATTAAGGTTAATCAACTCTATTTAATGAATAATTTTAAGTGACATTAAGAAATATGTCAATTATTTAAATTTCAAATCTCAATAATTTTTTGTAATGTAATTATGTGACAAGCAATGAACAATTTATGTTGACGTTTACCTGTCACCTCCTCCAACTACAAGAAATCGTACAATGTTTGATTACTTTAGTGACTATCTCTAACACTTCAATGACAATTTTGAGGTTTTTTCCGATTTCAAAAAAATCTATTTTTTGTACGATCGAGCTTATTGGTTTATTTACAATATCTGTTGTCAAGACGTCAGGTTATATTTACTGATTGCTAAGTCGGTAAGTAATTTGCTTACCGGTAAGTAAAATTAATATAATATATATTACCGTTATTTCACAAAAATAAGTACAAAAAAATAAGGTCATTTCTATGTATTTAAAAAAAAATAATATTATTTTCTGCACGATTGTTTTTAATTACACTTCAATTAAAATAATTTAATTTCTAGTAAATAAACGAAATGGCAAAATACAAATATCTTATTTGACAAGTTGTACTTGCCACGAAATATAAACGTGACTTTTGACTTTTTGTTTATTTAATAGAAATTAAATTACCACGCGCCGTGTAACGGAGCCTTTATACCGACCGGTCTCCGTCGGTAAACGTCCGTTACCGTTCTGATGATACTTAACATACTATTATTTCCACACTACGGAATAACATATATCTACCATATATTAGGTAAGTAACTAAATTACTTGACAAAAATAAAGTCGGATCTTTCATATGAAGTTTTTTAAAATTAGCTTTTCCTGAATAATTACGCACTTCTGTAAAGCGTGCATTAAAATAATGTTTGAAATTATTTTTTTCAGACTCATTATAGTGCAAGCTTTTATCAATAGTTTTTACTCAATATGATATTTATGCAAAAGTCTTTTCATCCTACGTGGCATCCCTTAAATGTATCAAATAAACCACCCTTTATAACTTCATCAGAAAATTTTAAAACTTTTTGCTTCTTGCTTAAAAAAAAAAAAAATACCCTGACATGCATAAAAAATAAGCCGTTTTCTTCCATATGTATTTAATACGCTTCTCTCAAAATTATTCAGATTAAAAGTAATGTAAACTAAATGAACGAAAATAACAAAGAAGACCGGGTAATATTTAACAAATATAAAGTAGAGGAGATTTGAACTCGCCCCTTAAAAGGGGGTAGCTTTCCAGGGGAGGGCCTATTTTTGGAAAAGTTAATACTAGACTTTTTTCCTTAATTTTGCCAAGGAATCTACTTAGAAATATCTCAACATTTTAGTTAATACCCTGTATAGGTGTACTTAAAATCAGAAATTAATTATATTTATAATTATTATTTTTGCTGCTGAACGCACAGAAAAGAAAGACAGTCTATATAATCTTAGTGAAGTAAAAAAGTAAAATGTATCAATAGATTTTTTATTAAATAACAACAGTTTTTTTGTCGTCTTACAGCAGATATAAATATTATTAGTTACGAGTCCGGTTCTAAGCCAGCCATTAGATAAACACAATTAACATAAAACATTTAATTATCATAGCCAAAAAATTATCATTGCCACAGCAAAAATATTACAGATACAAACACATTAGTTGGCTGCATAATATTTACCAAGCAGATGTGCAGTGTTGCCAAGACTTAGGGATTCGTATAATGCATCGAATAAATAGGGCATTGCAAAATGCGTCAATATAATTCACTGTATATATCGCTTATACACCAACAACTGTAGCGCCATCTGAACATCAATTCGTTGAACTACATCGCGTATGTTTTGAGAGAAAGGAGGTGCAATTTGATGCCCGAGCGAAATTTTGCCAATTGGCGGGATTTGTTGAGAATAAACATAGTCTAGGTTTTATACACGCTTATTTTTACGAAGCCCGAAGGCGGGCTTCGTATGTGTGTTGTGGGCTTCGAGTAAGCGGCAGGAATATGCTGTTTTGGGCTTCGTATTGAGGCTTCATATGTCATATATATATATATATATATATTATATATATATATATATATATATATATATATATATATATATATATATATATATATATATATATATATATATATATATGTCAATTTCCTTATTTTTAAAATAAGGATGTATAGAGGGTTGCTTCAGAGAGAAATTACGTTTAGTAAATATATATATAAATATATATATACATATATATATATATATATATATATAATATATATATATATATATATATATATATATATATATATATATATATATATATATATATATATATATATATCTATATATATATATATATATATATATATATATATATATATATATTATATATATATATATATATATATATATATATATATATATACAACAAATTGCAAGTCTGGCGCGTTAAGTGTAATAATCACATATTACTACAAAACGCTGTAATTCGATTTTAGCAAACACCGACCGAAAGACTTATTCCTAAATTAAAGGAACTCTCGTGTATATATATATATATATGTGCATTTGTATCGTGTCCGCCTCCTTACAAATTTGTGGCGCCCGCACCTCCACTAGAAATAATATAGATAGATTAGTTCTGTTTACATATACATAAACGCCAAATTTCACTTACCAAGGGCACGCGGAGAGGGGAAAGGATTTTTATCTTTTTTTTACATACACATTTTTGTTCATACGATTGGTATGTTTACACCTTGTTATATAAATAGTACCTCTCTGACTCAATGTATTTAAAACTGTTATATATAACGGTAGCCTTTGCCTCCTTCGAGGTTGCCAGACTTCTATAGTGTAAAATGCTCTAGCGCTTGCGCAATTAGTTGCGCTATGCAATCGTGTGCGTTTGTTATTATGATGATTCATATTGCGTAAGTTATACTCAATCAGATTACATTGGTGTTTTTACCCCGATAATGTGCGATTATCTGTTTTAAAATGAACCGTTCACACGCTAAATATCTATTGTAGAATAATGTATGTAATTCAAAATGTGTTCTTAAGGGAATTATTATTACTATTTAAAATGCTTTTCAAAAGACATCACTGAATCAGTTCAATTTTGTAACACAATTGTTACATATTAGTCCACGTAAATTAGATATTTTAGAAGAAATAATTTATAAAGTAATAATATTTGGGATGCGTAATCTAGATAAGGTTCGAAATAGATACCCGAATAGTTCCCCACAATTTAGGGGTGAAACGTCCGTAATGATTATGAATAGAGCTGCTTCGGCCATATTACGGGGACTTAACCGCTGGTTTTTCACTTTTATCTTGTAAACCGTTCGTCGAAAGAGAAAAAAGTATAGGAAATAAAAAAATCGTCATGTTAAATTCTGCATAAAAAATGCGCGGAGGTAAAAAATCCATCCTATTCCAAGTTTGACTCCGAATATCTTAAAACCGGTTACTTTAACGAGAAAAATGCTCAGGAATGAAATTTATTGAGCAGAATTTTCTCTATTAGATGCATATATAGAGGGTTTTGTCGCAAGTAGTTTATGTATTTTCCCCCTTCTTTGCAATTATATTAGAGGATAATCTGTACTGTTCACACAAAAGAAGATTTGGAGTCATATTTCAACTCTGAGCTTGCTTCAATTCCACTTCTTCTCTTCAATAAGAAAGGAGTTAATGAGGAAAATTAAGAAATCGTCTGTCTGATATTTTCAATGCTGTACGAGAGAGGCCAATAGATTTTTCCGATTGCCAGTTTATTGTTGATGGCGGCAATTTGATTCATCGTGTAGTATGGCCGAAGCAGCTTTATTCGTAAACATTACGGCCAAAAAGTGACTGTAGTGTTTGACGGATATGCTGACTGGAGTATGAAGAGCATCGAAAGACAGCAGCGTCTTTTGAAACGCATTTCACAGGAAATTGTTTTTCATGAGAACACGCCACTGACTGAAACGCAAAATAAAATGGTAAACAATCTCACAAAAAGGAACGGTTTATTTCGCAATTGGTGGAGAGATTTAAAAACGAGGGAATCAAAACAATTACTGCTGTAGACGACGTTGACGTACTCATAGTTCAAAACGGCCTTAAGCGAATCTCATGGAAACGATACAGTGGTCATCCTCGGACAAGATATTGATCTTCTCGCATTGATTATCGCTCTCGCACCTGAAGATAAAGATATCCGTTTCTTAAGAGAGGCTCAGAGAAAAATAAAAAATAAAGATTACAGTTCTCGTGACTTGCAGTCCTCGGAAGTTTTAAAAAGCTGTATGGCCACCACGTTCAGTAGATGCGATAACACTTCAGCTTTCTTTGGTAAAGGAAAAGTGCAAACGGTGGAATGCGTCAATAAAAGAAAAGATCTCGAAGAGGTTGTCCGTATATTCAACAACCGTAGCTCAACGAAAAAAGAAAATTACATCTTTGAATCATCAAAGATTCATTATCTT